>CAJVGC010000065.1:54780074-55010994 GCA_910822075.1 Senecio squalidus | reverse complement strand
CCATCAAAGGATTTTGTCTCGGGTTCTTAACTTGCTAAATTGCGGTTGCTATCGGTAAGAATTGACTTTCTTCCTAATTTCTCATTTTTCATATGTTCGGTTTTAGCCTTGAAAAATGGTTAGGAATAAATATTAGACCAACGGTTACATATATATAGATCTATATGGGTTATAGACCTAACCCTCACTGCTCGGTAGAATGTTTCTAGGAGCGGATGTTATGGCCGGTTAATTAATTTGTTACCTTTGGTTGGCGACCTCAGGATTTGGGGTTGTACGGTCAGGTTCAGTGTATGAATAGTCTAGGCAAAGTACCTCTCACTATTGGTTGTTGAAAACAAGATATATCATTTGGAATTAACGTTGTTTTGATGAAAATTGTCGATGGGTCAACTTTTACTTTAAATTTGTGAATAATTCACCAACATGTTGTTGATGTCGTTTTAACGCTTTGCAGGAAATTGAGGATTCCTGTTGATCATGCCTTACGTGCTTTTTGGAATGTTTGTTTTGTGTATTTCGGAACTTGTGGTACTATGTGTAATGTCCATGTTGTTCCATTTCGTACTGTTTGTAACCCTTTCGTACTCGGCGATTTATCGCTTTTGAATTTGTAATGTACTTTGTAAACACGTGGCATGATTTTATGTTATTTTGATGTTGGTTTATTGGTTATATTGTTGTAACATTTGACTCTTGATATTATAACTGGAACATCCCGTGTTTCCGCTTTTAGCGGGGTGTGACATGAGCGGACAAAGTGTAGCAGGATCCTTAAGAAAGGGAAATCCATTGTCACGAGTTAATGAAATATTTGGGTTACGGTGCCATTGGTTTGCTTTCATTATATTCTATCAGCTTACACATCCTAAATAGTGGAGTTGTCTTTGCTTAAAACTCAAGGAACTTTGCTTAGATCTGACACAACTTAAAAAGGAAAAAAAGTTAGAGATTATTAAACAAAACGAAGTAATTAAGAAAGTGATCACATGGGAATAGATCCCCAAAATTTACACTAAGAAGATTTTGTTAAATAGGTACCCGTAACGCTGGAACTCTTGCGTATCATGTAAAGATACAACGTTAAAAGAAACCTTTACGCCTTATTGATTTTTGTCAAAAGTAAACAATATGATAGTTCTTTATGAGCGGATAAAGTGTACATTTCGTTCAAATTAATGTCAAAACTTAACTTGAAATATTTTATGTTGGTCCTTCACTCCTTTAATAGTTAATACAATGTGAAGAGGCAGTGTAAATCGATATTCTGTGGATATCTTGGAGGGTGGATTTCAAGTGACATGTGTTGGCCGACAAGTTATTTATGAGCGGACAAAGTGTAGCAGGATCCTTAAGAAAGGGAAATCCATTGTCACGAGTTAATGAAATATTTGGGTTACGGTGCCATTGGTTTGCTTTCATTATATTCTATCAGCTTACACATCCTAAATAGTGGAGTTGTCTTTGCTTAAAACTCAAGGAACTTTGCTTAGATCTGACACAACTTAAAAAGGAAAAAAAGTTAGAGATTATTAAACAAAACGAAGTAATTAAGAAAGTGATCACATGGGAATAGATCCCCAAAACTTACACTAAGAAGATTTTGTTAAATAGGTACCCGTAACGCTGGAACTCTTGCGTATCATGTAAAGATACAACGTTAAAAGAAACCTTTACGCCTTATTGATTTTTGTCAAAAGTAAACAATATGATAGTTCTTTATGAGCGGATAAAGTGTACATTTCGTTCAAATTAATGTCAAAACTTAACTTGAAATATTTTATATTGGTCCTTCACTCCTTTGATAGTTAATACAATGTGAAGAGGCAGTGTAAATCGATATTCTGTGGATATCTTGGAGGGTGGATTTCAAGTGACATGTGTTGGCCGACAAGTTATTTATGAGCGGACAAAGTGTAGCAGGATCCTTAAGAAAGGGAAATCCATTGTCACGAGTTAATGAAATATTTGGGTTACGGTGCCATTGGTTAGCTTTCATTATATTCTATCAGCTTACACATCCTAAATAGTGGAGTTTTCTTTGCTTAAAACTCAAGGAACTTTGCTTAGATCTTACACAACTTAAAAAGGAAAAAAAGTTAGAGATTATTAAACAAAACAAAGTAATTAAGAAAGTGATCACATGGGAATAGATCCCAAAATCTTACGCTAAGAAGATTTTGTTAAATAGGTACCCGTAACGCTGGAACTCATGCGTATCATGTAAAGATACAACGTTAAAAGCAACCTTTACGCCTTATTGATTTTTGTCAAAAGTAAACAATATGATAATTCTTTATGAGCGGATAAAGTGTACATTTCGTTCAAATTAATGTCAAAACTTAACTTGAAATATTTTATATTGGTCCTTCACTCCTTTGATAGTTAATACAATGTGAAGAGGCAGTGTAAATCGATATTCTGTGGATATCTTTGAGGGTGGATTTCAAGTGACATGTGTTGGCCGACAAGTTATTTATGAGCGGACAAAGTGTAGCAGGATCCTTAAGAAAGGGAAATCCATTGTCACGAGTTAATGAAATATCTGGGTTATGGTGCCATTGGTTTGCTTTCATTGTATTCTATCAGCTTACACATCCTAAATAGTGGAGTTGTCTTTGCTTAAAACTCAGGGAACTTTTCTTAGATCTTACACAACTTAAAAAGGAAAAAAAGTTAGAGATTATTAAACAAAACAAAGTAATTAAGAAAGTGATCATATGGGAATAGATCCCAAAATCTTACACTAAGAAGATTTTGTTAAATAGGTACCCGTAACGCTGGAACTCATGCGTATCATGTAAAGATACAACGTTAGAAGCAACCTTTAAGCCTTATTGATTTTTGTCAAAAGTAAACAATATGATAGTTCTTTATGAGCGGATAAAGTGAACATTTCGTTCAAATTAATGTCAAAACTTAACTTGAAATATTTTATATTGGTCCTTCACTCCTTTGATAGTTAATACAACGTGAAGAGGCAGTGTAAATCGATATTTTGTGGATATCTTGGAGGGTGGATTTCAAGTGACATGTGTTGGCCGACAAGTTATTTATGAGCGGACAAAGTGTAGCAGGATCCTTAAGAAAGGGAAATCCATTGTCACGAGTTAATGAAATATCTGGGTTACGGTGCCATTGATTTTGCTTTCATTGTATTCTATCAGCTTACACATACTAAATAGTGGAGTTGTCTTTGCTTAAAACTCAGGGAACTTTGCTTAGATCTGACACAACTTAAAAAGGAAAAAAAGTTAGAGATTATTAAACAAAACGAAGTAATTAAGAAAGTGATCACATGGGAATAGATCCCCAAAACTTACACTAAGAAGATTTTCTTAAGTAGGTACCCGTAACGCTGGAACTCATGCGTATCATGTAAAGATACAACGTTAAAAGAAACCTTTACGCCTTATTGATTTTTGTCAAAAGTAAACAATATGATAGTTCTTTATGAGCGGATAAAGTGTACATTTCGTTCAAATTAATGTCAAAACTTAACTTGAAATATTTTATATTGGTCCTTCACTCCTTTGATAGTTAATACAATGTGAAGAGGTAGTGTAAATCGATATTATGTGGATATCTTGGAGGGTGGATTTCAAGTGACATGTGTTGGCCGACAAGTTATTTATGAGCGGGCAAAGTGTAGCAGGATCCTTAAGAAAGGGAAATCCATTGTCACGAGTTAATGAAATATTTGGGTTACGGTGCCATTGGTTTGCTTTCATTATATTCTATCAGCTTACACATCCTAAATAGTGGAGTTGTCTTTGCTTAAAACTCAAGGAACTTTGCTTAGATCTTACACAACTTAAAAAGGAAAAAAAGTTAGAGATTATTAAACAAAACAAAGTAATTAAGAAAGTGATCACATGGGAATAGATCCCAAAATCTTACACTAAGAAGATTTTGTTAAATAGGTACCCGTAACGCTGGAACTCATGCGTATCATGTAAAGATACAACGTTAAAAGCAACCTTTACGCCTTATTGATTTTTGTCAAAAGTAAACAATATGATAGTTCTTTATGAGCGGATAAAGTGTACATTTCGTTCAAATTAATGTCAAAACTTAACTTGATATATTTTATATTGGTCCTTCACTCCTTTGATAGTTAATACAATGTGAAGAGGCAGTGTAAATCGATATTCTGTGGATATCTTTGAGGGTGGATTTCAAGTGACATGTGTTGGCCGACAAGTTATTTATGAGCGGACAAAGTGTAGCAGGATCCTTAAGAAAGGGAAATCCATTGTCACGAGTTAATGAAATATCTGGGTTATGGTGCCATTGGTTTGCTTTCATTGTATTCTATCAGCTTACACATCCTAAATAGTGGAGTTGTCTTTGCTTAAATGTGACAACCGTCACTTTCTCCGTCCATAGTTAGCTAGTATGCCTGTAGATCATTACCAAAATTCAATGAATATTTAAAACTTTCGTTTGCAAACTGATTATTACTATGTTGTATGGATTTAAATTTACTTACTTAAGTATACTATTGCGTGTGATAAACTTTTACTATGCCTTAGGTGCACAAGTAGGTAGAACCCGCTAGTTGAGCTCCTAGATGCCTTAACAAATTATCCCGTACTCGTGTTAGAAGTATATTGAACATTTTGTAAACTTCTAATACCCTAATAGTTCATTTCTTGTTGTTAAACTAATTTAAGTTACGTCTTGTTAGTCTCGAGTTCTGTTACTCTTCGTTGCGTTTCATTTTCATACCGCTCGTTAGAAATATACAAATTACTTTCGTTTATGTGTGTGTCTTAACCAGTGACTAGAACTAAGCTAGCCAAGCCATGCTTGGTCGAGCCATGCACCAAACACCCTTGCAAGTCACTACTAACCCTAATAACCATCACATATATATTACTACTAAACAAAACCCTAGCCTCTCTTTTCTTTTGTTCCAGCCGATCCCAAAACAACCCTATTCCAGAAATCGATTCCCATCTTTAACCAGCCAACTCCTCCATTTTCATTGCTAGTTTGAAGGTTCTCGACACCCCTGATCGCCATCAATAATCAGTCTTGCGAGTCACCATATTCAATCATAAACTAGTAAGTATTGGTAATTGTTTTCTCTTGCAGCCGATCTATATATCACGGTTTGACATGAGACTTCTTTCAGCCTCATCAATTCGTTCTCCTTCTTTTAGCAGTCGAGCATCATCATTTTCGAGCTTCAATCTCGTCTCTTTCGCTGTCAAGGTAAGCGTTTTCAAGTGTTATGAAACCCTAATCTGGATCGGATGTATCATCTTATTAATCGATTTTGTTTTCTTGTCATCTCTGTTCTCCATCCACAATCTGGTGTTTTGCAATTGTTCACCATCATCAGCAACTAAGCTAGGTAACGAATCACTCCTATTTGAGTCCTCCTTAACCGAGATATTCATGATTTTATGAAAGTTGTTATTGTGTGTTCTTGACAGCGAGTACCATCATTCACCCGTGATCTTACGGTGGTGTGTTGATCACTACACTCGAGCCACCCCCTTCAGATCTCCTCAGTTTGTCCAGCCCTTGTACGAGTCTTAGCTGTTGGGAGTTAGTCTTGAAATCAGCGTAAGCGTTGAACTTAATCTCGTAACCGATTTCAGTTCCGTGTATATGTGTTGCGTTTGAGCATTTGTGTGATCTTGTTTGGCCCACGGGTCATTCTCAGCAGGTTTTGTCGTGTTTGGAAGTTGTTAGTCATTCTCAAATCTGCCCAAAAAGATCGTGAGCGTAACATATTCGAAGCGACCAAAAAGGGGTATACATTAAAACCCTAAATCTAGTTTAACTTTCTTTTGGTTTTTGATGGGGTAATCTCGTTTGTTTGGTATTGTTATAATCTGATCTGGTCCACTCGTAAACCATATAAATTTCTTAGTTTGTTGCTTCCGAGTTTTGTATGCAAATCGTCACAAAACCTAAACTAAAATGCTTTTACGTGAACTTTGAAACCTTGCTGAACTGGAATGTTACCCTGTCTTGTGTGCTGAATAGCTCATAAACGATTTGGAATATGAAACAATTGTCTAAATATAAAATATAGCTATTTGAATCTAGTTTCTGAAAATATAAGATTCGTAATCTGAAACATTTTAGAACTCCCAGAATCTGCGTTTTAATACACGTTGGTCTAATCTGAATTTGGTAAGATAGCTTTGTGTTCACCTGTTTTATAAAAGTCATAACTACTAAACCGTCTTGAATTCTAATCAGGTATAAAAGCCAAAGTTGTAGGTCTTAGAGTCTAGTTTCTGGGAAAATTGGTCTCGTTGTCTAATTGTTCGTAGAACTCTCTAAAATTGCAATTTACTGAACGTTGGTCAAACTGAAATTTTACCGATAAACTACGGTTAATGACTTGAACGACTGTAACGACTTAGCATATGTATAAATGATATTATTCAAGTTTAAACTGAATATAATTGAGTTTTAAACAGATAATAAAGTTATATAAACTTTCGGGTTGTTTAATGCGTCTTTAAAGGTAAAAACGTTTTGTATTTCAAACGTCTAACTAGTCGTTTTGTAACCATCATAAATTAAAGATTTTTACTTCAATTTAAACGATTCAAAGTTCCTCGTTGTAGTACTTTCCCTCTAGTTTAAGTACATATATTATTGGTTCCCTAACTATGTTTATAACTCAAGTTGTGCCGTCTTAAAAACACCTACTCGTGAGTTTGGACAGTTGTAGTGTCAGTCTTGTTTCGAGTATAAGTTTTTCATAACAGATCCAAATGGATTAAATCCGGAGTCCTCGAAGTATCTCTCTGAGTCTAGTTTTCGTACATATAAGATTCTTCATCCAATTCCATTTCAAACTCCGGTTATATCAGTTTTCGTAACAGGGGGTACTTGCTGAGTTTTCTTAACACGTATTCTTAATTCACCTTTGGTCCTTTGTTTTCGGGTTTCTTAAATTGTTCAAGTGAACACTTCTAAATGATTACCAAACGATAATAATTCTTTACTTGAATATGTACTTACTTATACTTGCTATTTAGGGAAGCTCATATACTAGCCGGGACCTAGCTTGTGACCCACTTGATTTACATACATACACACGAGTAGTATTACTTACATACGTATTCACGAGGTGAGTTCATCGCCCCATATTTACTGCTTTCTTATTTTAAACTAAAAGGGGGGGAAGTAAAACTCAACTAAACGATTTACAAACTTACTATTTCTGGAAACTTTCTATTTCGAGAAATTTACTACTTTCGATAAACTTACTATAAATAGAACTTCCTATTTATAGAAACTTACTACTTTTAGAAACTTACTATTTTCGGAAATTTACTACGAACTGGATTTCATAAAACGTGTAACAAAACCTAATGCATTTTTAAAACTTACGAGATACGGGTATATTTGGATTCATGGTACTTACACACTACTTAGCTAACTTAGTACTGCCGAGGCGTACTAAGGGTAGCGTTCGGACCTGACACAGCCGATGCGTGTCATACTGACTTGACGCTGCCGAGGCGCGTCAAGGACAGTGTTCAGATTCGATATTGCCGACGGGCTTATCACTTACAGGGCACTGCCGAGGCGTGTCACTGTGTTCGTTACATATGGTTATTATTTTCGATATGGTTACAATTTTACTACTTATGCATTAGTTACACGATTTTCTTATACTATGTTGTGCTTGAGATTGAAAAACTGTTTACTTACATTTTCTTAGTTACTACTCGATGAACTCGCTCAACCTTTGTGTTGACTTTTTAGTTTTACTTTCAGGTATTGATCAGGCATAGGATCTAGCTGGACTGGACTCCTAGAGACTTAAAGTTATTTTATGCATGGTGGCTTGTATTCATATTTTATACTAGACTTTATTTCGGGCTTGCATGCCTAAGTACATTATTTCATTTTCGGATTTATTTTGGATGTTGTTTCATTGTAGTGATTGACGTAATTGTGTATCAAGGGGTTTTACCTTGTACATGGCGACGTCATGACATACGAATTTTATTTATTTCATATAGATTATTTCTGTATTTACTAATGTGTTATGACGATCGCCAACCAGTTGCACCCTGCGTTCCGCCACTGGCGGGGTGTGACAGATTGGTATCAGAGCACATGGTTATAGAGAACTAGGTGGTTTGGCCTAGACTATAACTAGGTGTCCTTCATATAGATTCTTTTAGGATCTTTTTCATTGATTTCATTACGTCTCACTACTTGTACGCGACGACTCATTCGCCTAAGGAAGACGGCGACCAATATCGGCTTTCGACATTGAAATAATTTTTTTTTTTTGGATTTATTCTTTTCATTTATGTTTATTTGATCACATCTTTTGGATACTATTTTGGGAAGCTCGATTAAAGTCTCATATTTCAATTTCTTGATTCGAATATGTTAATATTAGGATAATGAACATGGGAAGCGGACATGTATATGAGGCGAGGTGTATATAATTATGGGTGGCCAACGTAATTATATCCATAGCGGGTCATATATATGTTTACATGACCATGTTTGTAGTCGTAATACAAAACATACCTAAAGTTCTTATGGTTGAGTATTCACCATATCCATTCCTTAAAATTCATGATATCTTTTATGCTAGCGTATGCTTATATGGCCGCCTACACAGATCGTTTTCATGAGCTTGCACGACTCTGTCCTCAAATGGTAGTTCCGAAGTCGCGACGTATCGAGCGTTTCATCTATGATTTGCACCCCAAAGTTCGTCGTTCGTTGAGGAGTATTGAACCTTTTACCATTCAGAGTGCTATTCAGTGGACTGGAGCTATCACCGATGATGTGGTTCGAGATGGTGTAATGTCGAACGGGAAGAGGAAAGATCGCAGTGACGAGTAGCAGGGAAAGTCCAAGGAAGTTAAACGGGATTCAAGTCAATATCTGAGTATACGCGTACACTTCCTCTATGTCAGGAGTGTAATCATCACCAGGAGGAGCACATGATATGCAGTTGTTCGCTATGCCGTAGGAGAGGCCACTTGACCAAAGATTTTTCATTCCAGGTCTGTTGCTGCCGTACCAGTGAGTGCATTGAGGCTTAATTCCAGTTGTAGTTACGGAGGTACCAGTCATTTTCTTCGAGATTGTACTCACAAACAGGGAAGTGTGTTGGTCATGCTAACCCACCCCAGAACCTTCCAGGAAACCAGGGAAATCAAGGTGGTCAAAACACTCGAGCTCGTATTATAGCATATGTACTGAGAGCTGCGGAGGAGCAGTAGAATCCGAATGCCGATGTTGATACTTTTCTTACGCATTTCTATGATATTACTCGTAACACATGTTGATACTTTACTTTCTGATTATGAGTCTTACCTTTCGATGATCTGGTTCGTGACGGTACTTTCTACTTGAATTTCGGGACGAAATTCTTTTAAGTGGGGTATACTGTGACAACCGTCACTTTCTCCGTCCATAGTTAGCTAGTATGCCTGTAGATCATTACCAAAATTCAATGAATATTTAAAACTTTCGTTTGCAAACTGATTATTACTATGTTGTATGGATTTAAATTTACTTACTTAAGTATACTATTGCGTGTGATAAACTTTTACTATGCCTTAGGTGCACAAGTAGGTAGAACCCGCTAGTTGAGCTCCTAGATGCCTTAACAAATTATCCCGTACTCGTGTTAGAAGTATATTGAACATTTTGTAAACTTCTAATACCCTAATAGTTCATTTCTTGTTGTTAAACTAATTTAAGTTACGTCTTGTTAGTCTCGAGTTCTGTTACTCTTCGTTGCGTTTCATTTTCATACCGCTCGTTAGAAATATACAAATTACTTTCGTTTATGTGTGTGTCTTAACCAGTGACTAGAACTAAGCTAGCCAAGCCATGCTTGGTCGAGCCATGCACCAAACACCCTTGCAAGTCACTACTAACCCTAATAACCATCACATATATATTACTACTAAACAAAACCCTAGCCTCTCTTTTCTTTTGTTCCAGCCGATCCCAAAACAACCCTATTCCAGAAATCGATTCCCATCTTTAACCAGCCAACTCCTCCATTTTCATTGCTAGTTTGAAGGTTCTCGACACCCCTGATCGCCATCAATAATCAGTCTTGCGAGTCACCATATTCAATCATAAACTAGTAAGTATTGGTAATTGTTTTCTCTTGCAGCCGATCTATATATCACGGTTTGACATGAGACTTCTTTCAGCCTCATCAATTCGTTCTCCTTCTTTTAGCAGTCGAGCATCATCATTTTCGAGCTTCAATCTCGTCTCTTTCGCTGTCAAGGTAAGCGTTTTCAAGTGTTATGAAACCCTAATCTGGATCGGATGTATCATCTTATTAATCGATTTTGTTTTCTTGTCATCTCTGTTCTCCATCCACAATCTGGTGTTTTGCAATTGTTCACCATCATCAGCAACTAAGCTAGGTAACGAATCACTCCTATTTGAGTCCTCCTTAACCGAGATATTCATGATTTTATGAAAGTTGTTATTGTGTGTTCTTGACAGCGAGTACCATCATTCACCCGTGATCTTACGGTGGTGTGTTGATCACTACACTCGAGCCACCCCCTTCAGATCTCCTCAGTTTGTCCAGCCCTTGTACGAGTCTTAGCTGTTGGGAGTTAGTCTTGAAATCAGCGTAAGCGTTGAACTTAATCTCGTAACCGATTTCAGTTCCGTGTATATGTGTTGCGTTTGAGCATTTGTGTGATCTTGTTTGGCCCACGGGTCATTCTCAGCAGGTTTTGTCGTGTTTGGAAGTTGTTAGTCATTCTCAAATCTGCCCAAAAAGATCGTGAGCGTAACATATTCGAAGCACCAAAAAGGGGTATACATTAAAACCCTAAATCTAGTTTAACTTTCTTTTGGTTTTTGATGGGGTAATCTCGTTTGTTTGGTATTGTTATAATCTGATCTGGTCCACTCGTAAACCATATAAATTTCTTAGTTTGTTGCTTCCGAGTTTTGTATGCAAATCGTCACAAAACCTAAACTAAAATGCTTTTACGTGAACTTTGAAACCTTGCTGAACTGGAATGTTACCCTGTCTTGTGTGCTGAATAGCTCATAAACGATTTGGAATATGAAACAATTGTCTAAATATAAAATATAGCTATTTGAATCTAGTTTCTGAAAATATAAGATTCGTAATCTGAAACATTTTAGAACTCCCAGAATCTGCGTTTTAATACACGTTGGTCTAATCTGAATTTGGTAAGATAGCTTTGTGTTCACCTGTTTTATAAAAGTCATAACTACTAAACCGTCTTGAATTCTAATCAGGTATAAAAGCCAAAGTTGTAGGTCTTAGAGTCTAGTTTCTGGGAAAATTGGTCTCGTTGTCTAATTGTTCGTAGAACTCTCTAAAATTGCAATTTACTGAACGTTGGTCAAACTGAAATTTTACCGATAAACTACGGTTAATGACTTGAACGACTGTAACGACTTAGCATATGTATAAATGATATTATTCAAGTTTAAACTGAATATAATTGAGTTTTAAACAGATAATAAAGTTATATAAACTTTCGGGTTGTTTAATGCGTCTTTAAAGGTAAAAACGTTTTGTATTTCAAACGTCTAACTAGTCGTTTTGTAACCATCATAAATTAAAGATTTTTACTTCAATTTAAACGATTCAAAGTTCCTCGTTGTAGTACTTTCCCTCTAGTTTAAGTACATATATTATTGGTTCCCTGGCTATGTTTATAACTCAAGTTGTGCCGTCTTAAAAACACCTACTCGTGAGTTTGGACAGTTGTAGTGTCAGTCTTGTTTCGAGTATAAGTTTTTCATAACAGATCCAAATGGATTAAATCCGGAGTCCTCGAAGTATCTCTCTGAGTCTAGTTTTCGTACATATAAGATTCTTCATCCAATTCCATTTCAAACTCCGGTTATATCAGTTTTCGTAACAGGGGGTACTTGCTGAGTTTTCTTAACACGTATTCTTAATTCACCTTTGGTCCTTTGTTTTCGGGTTTCTTAAATTGTTCAAGTGAACACCTCTAAATGATTACCAAACGATAATAATTCTTTACTTGAATATGTACTTACTTATACTTGCTATTTAGGGAAGCTCATATACTAGCCGGGACCTAGCTTGTGACCCACTTGATTTACATACATACACACGAGTAGTATTACTTACATACGTATTCACGAGGTGAGTTCATCGCCCCATATTTACTGCTTTCTTATTTTAAACTAAACGGGGGGGAAGTAAAACTCAACTAAACGATTTACAAACTTACTATTTCTGGAAACTTTCTATTTCGAGAAATTTACTACTTTCGATAAACTTACTATAATTAGAACTTCCTATTTATAGAAACTTACTACTTTTAGAAACTTACTATTTTCGGAAATTTACTACGAACTGGATTTCATAAAACGTGTAACAAAACCTAATGCATTTTCAAAACTTACGAGATACGGGTATATTTGGATTCATGGTACTTACACACTACTTAGCTAACTTAGTACTGCCGAGGCGTACTAAGGGTAGCGTTCGGACCTGACACAGCCGATGCGTGTCATACTGACTTGACGCTGCCGAGGCGCGTCAAGGACAGTGTTCAGATTCGATATTGCCGACGGGCTTATCACTTACAGGGCACTGCCGAGGCGTGTCACTGTGTTCGTTACATATGGTTATTATTTTCGATATGGTTACAATTTTACTACTTATGCATTAGTTACACGATTTTCTTATACTATGTTGTGCTTGAGATTGAAAAACTGTTTACTTACATTTTCTTAGTTACTACTCGATGAACTCGCTCAACCTTTGTGTTGACTTTTTAGTTTTACTTTCAGGTATTGATCAGGCATAGGATCTAGCTGGACTGGACTCCTAGAGACTTAAAGTTATTTTATGCATGGTGGCTTGTATTCATATTTTATACTAGACTTTATTTCGGGCTTGCATGCCTAAGTACATTATTTCATTTTCGGATTTATTTTGGATGTTGTTTCATTGTAGTGATTGACGTAATTGTGTATCAAGGGGTTTTACCTTGTACATGGCGACGTCATGACATACGAATTTTATTTATTTCATATAGATTATTTCTGTATTTACTAATGTGTTATGACGATCGCCAACCAGTTGCACCCTGCGTTCCGCCACTGGCGGGGTGTGACAGTAAAACTCAGGGAACTTTTCTTAGATCTTACACAACTTAAAAAGGAAAAAAAGTTAGAGATTATTAAACAAAACAAAGTAATTAAGAAAGTGATCACATGGGAATAGATCCCAAAATCTTACACTAAGAAGATTTTGTTAAATAGGTACCCGTAACGCTGGAACTCATGCGTATCATGTAAAGATACAACGTTAAAAGCAACCTTTACGCCTTATTGATTTTTGTCAAAAGTAAACAATATGATAGTTCTTTATGAGCGGATAAAGTGTACATTTCGTTCAAATTAATGTCAAAACTTAACTTGAAATATTTTATATTGGTCCTTCACTCCTTTGATAGTTAATACAATGTGAAGAGGCAGTGTAAATCGATATTCTGTGGATATCTTGGAGGGTGGATTTCAAGTGACATGTGTTGGCCGACAAGTTATTTATGAGCGGACAAAGTGTAGCAGGATCCTTAAGAAAGGGAAATCCATTGTCACGAGTTAATGAAATATCTGGGTTACGGTGCCATTGGTTTGCTTTCATTGTATTCTATCAGCTTACACATCCTAAATAGTGGAGTTGTCTTTGCTTAAAACTCAAGGAACTTTGCTTAGATCTTACACAACTTAAAAAGGAAAAAAAGTTAGAGATTATTAAACAAAACAAAGTAATTAAGAAAGTGATCACATGGGAATAGATCCCAAAATCTTACACTAAGAAGATTTTGTTAAATAGGTACCCGTAACGCTGGAACTCATGCGTATCATGTAAAGATACAACGTTAAAAGCAACCTTTACGCCTTATTGATTTTTGTCAAAAGTAAACAATATGATAGTTCTTTATGAGCGGATAAAGTGTACATTTCGTTCAAATTAATGTCAAAACTTAACTTGAAATATTTTATATTGGTCCTTCACTCCTTTGATCGTTAATACAATGTGAAGAGGCAGTGTAAATCGATATTATGTAGATATCTTGTGGGGTGGATTTCAAGTGACATGTGTTGGCCGACAAGTTATTTATGAGCGGACAAAGTGTAGCAGGATCCTTAAGAAAGGGAAATCCATTGTCACGAGTTAATGAAATATCTGGGTTACGGTGCCATTGGTTTGCTTTCATTGTATTCTATCAGCTTACACATCCTAAATAGTGGAGTTGTCTTTGCTTAAAACTCAAGGAACTTTGCTTAGATCTTACACAACTTAAAAAGGAAAAAAAGTTAGAGATTATTAAACAAAACAAAGTAATTAAGAAAGTGATCACATGGGAATAGATCCCAAAATCTTACACTAAGAAGATTTTGTTAAATAGGTACCCGTAACGCTGGAACTCATGCGTATCATGTAAAGATACAACGTTAAAAGCAACCTTTACGCCTTATTGATTTTTGTCAAAAGTAAACAATATGATAGTTCTTTATGAGCGGATAAAGTGTACATTTCGTTCAAATTAATGTCAAAACTTAACTTGAAATATTTTATATTGGTCCTTCACTCCTTTGATAGTTAATACAATGTGAAGAGGCAGTGTAAATCGATATTCTGTGGATATCTTGGAGGGTGGATTTCAAGTGACATGTGTTGGCCGACAAGTTATTTATGAGCGGACAAAGTGTAGCAGGATCCTTAAGAAAGGGAAATCCATTGTCACGAGTTAATGAAATATCTGGGTTACGGTGCCATTGGTTTGCTTTCATTGTATTCTATCAGCTTACACATCCTAAATAGTGGAGTTGTCTTTGCTTAAAACTCAAGGAACTTTGCTTAGATCTTACACAACTTAAAAAGGAAAAAAAGTTAGAGATTATTAAACAAAACGAAGTAATTAAGAAAGTGATCACATGGGAATAGATCCCAAAATCTTACACTAAGAAGATTTTGTTAAATAGGTACCCGTAACGCTGGAACTCATGCGTATCATGTAAAGATACAACGTTAAAAGCAACCTTTACGCCTTATTGATTTTTGTCAAAAGTAAACAATATGATAGTTCTTTATGAGCGGATAAAGTGTACATTTCGTTCAAATTAATGTCAAAACTTAACTTGAAATATTTTATATTGGTCCTTCACTCCTTTGATAGTTAATACAATGTGAAGAGGCAGTGTAAATCGATATTCTGTGGATATCTTGGAGGGTGGATTTCAAGTGACATGTGTTGGCCGACAAGTTATTTATGAGCGGACAAAGTGTAGCAGGATCCTTAAGAAAGGGAAATCCATTGTCACGAGTTAATGAAATATCTGGGTTACGGTGCCATTGGTTTGCTTTCATTGTATTCTATCAGCTTACACATCCTAAATAGTGGAGTTGTCTTTGCTTAAAACTCAAGGAACTTTGCTTAGATCTTACACAACTTAAAAAGGAAAAAAAGTTAGAGATTATTAAACAAAACAAAGTAATTAAGAAAGTGATCACATGGGAATAGATCCCAAAATCTTACACTAAGAAGATTTTGTTAAATAGGTACCCGTAACGCTGGAACTCATGCGTATCATGTAAAGATACAACGTTAAAAGCAACCTTTACGCCTTATTGATTTTTGTCAAAAGTAAACAATATGATAGTTCTTTATGAGCGGATAAAGTGTACATTTCGTTCAAATTAATGTCAAAACTTAACTTGAAATATTTTATATTGGTCCTTCACTCCTTTGATAGTTAATACAATGTGAAGAGGCAGTGTAAATCGATATTCTGTGGATATCTTGGAGGGTGGATTTCAAGTGACATGTGTTGGCCGACAAGTTATTTATGAGCGGACAAAGTGTAGCAGGATCCTTAAGAAAGGGAAATCCATTGTCACGAGTTAATGAAATATCTGGGTTACGGTGCCATTGGTTTGCTTTCATTGTATTCTATCAGCTTACACATCCTAAATAGTGGAGTTGTCTTTGCTTAAAACTCAAGGAACTTTGCTTAGATCTTACACAACTTAAAAAGGAAAAAAAGTTAGAGATTATTAAACAAAACAAAGTAATTAAGAAAGTGATCACATGGGAATAGATCCCAAAATCTTACACTAAGAAGATTTTGTTAAATAGGTACCCGTAACGCTGGAACTCATGCGTATCATGTAAAGATACAACGTTAAAAGCAACCTTTACGCCTTATTGATTTTTGTCAAAAGTAAACAATATGATAGTTCTTTATGAGCGGATAAAGTGTACATTTCGTTCAAATTAATGTCAAAACTTAACTTGAAATATTTTATATTGGTCCTTCACTCCTTTGATAGTTAATACAATGTGAAGAGGCAGTGTAAATCGATATTCTGTGGATATCTTGGAGGGTGGATTTCAAGTGACATGTGTTGGCCGACAAGTTATTTATGAGCGGACAAAGTGTAGCAGGATCCTTAAGAAAGGGAAATCCATTGTCACGAGTTAATGAAATATCTGGGTTACGGTGCCATTGGTTTGCTTTCATTGTATTCTATCAGCTTACAGATCCTAAATAGTGGAGTTGTCTTTGCTTAAAACTCAAGGAACTTTGCTTAGATCTTACACAACTTAAAAAGGAAAAAAAGTTAGAGATTATTAAACAAAACAAAGTAATTAAGAAAGTGATCACATGGGAATAGATCCCAAAATCTTACACTAAGAAGATTTTGTTAAATAGGTACCCGTAACGCTGGAACTCATGCGTATCATGTAAAGATACAACGTTAAAAGCAACCTTTACGCCTTATTGATTTTTGTCAAAAGTAAACAATATGATAGTTCTTTATGAGCGGATAAAGTGTACATTTCGTTCAAATTAATGTCAAAACTTAACTTGAAATATTTTATATTGGTCCTTCACTCCTTTGATAGTTAATACAATGTGAAGAGGCAGTGTAAATCGATATTCTGTGGATATCTTGGAGGGTGGATTTCAAGTGACATGTGTTGGCCGACAAGTTATTTATGAGCGGACAAAGTGTAGCAGGATCCTTAAGAAAGGGAAATCCATTGTCACGAGTTAATGAAATATCTGGGTTACGGTGCCATTGGTTTGCTTTCATTGTATTCTATCAGCTTACACATCCTAAATAGTGGAGTTGTCTTTGCTTAAAACTCAAGGAACTTTGCTTAGATCTTACACAACTTAAAAAGGAAAAAAAGTTAGAGATTATTAAACAAAACAAAGTAATTAAGAAAGTGATCACATGGGAATAGATCCCAAAATCTTACACTAAGAAGATTTTGTTAAATAGGTACCCGTAACGCTGGAACTCATGCGTATCATGTAAAGATACAACGTTAAAAGCAACCTTTACGCCTTATTGATTTTTGTCAAAAGTAAACAATATGATAGTTCTTTATGAGCGGATAAAGTGTACATTTCGTTCAAATTAATGTCAAAACTTAACTTGAAATATTTTATATTGGTCCTTCACTCCTTTGATAGTTAATACAATGTGAAGAGGCAGTGTAAATCGATATTCTGTGGATATCTTGGAGGGTGGATTTCAAGTGACATGTGTTGGCCGACAAGTTATTTATGAGCGGACAAAGTGTAGCAGGATCCTTAAGAAAGGGAAATCCATTGTCACGAGTTAATGAAATATTTGGGTTACGGTGCCATTGGTTTGCTTTCATTGTATTTTATCAGCTTACAGTTCCTAAACAGTGGAGTTGTCTTTGCTTAAAACTCAAGGAACTTTGCTTAGATCTGACACAACTTAAAAAGGAAAAAAAGTTAGAGATTATTAAACAAAACAAAGTAATTAAGAAAGTGATCACATGGGAATAGATCCCAAAATCTTACACTAAGAAGATTTTGTTAAATAGGTACCCGTAACGCTGGAACTCATGCGTATCATGTAAAGATACAACGTTAAAAGCAACCTTTACGCCTTATTGATTTTTGTCAAAAGTAAACAATATGATAGTTCTTTATGAGCGGATAAAGTGTACATTTCGTTCAAATTAATGTCAAAACTTAACTTGAAATATTTTATATTGGTCCTTCACTCCTTTGATAGTTAATACAATGTGAAGAGGCAGTGTAAATCGATATTCTGTGGATATCTTGGAGGGTGGATTTCAAGTGACATGTGTTGGCCGACAAGTTATTTATGAGCGGACAAAGTGTAGCAGGATCCTTAAGAAAGGGAAATCCATTGTCACGAGTTAATGAAATATTTGGGTTACGGTGCCATTGGTTTGCTTTCATTGTATTCTATCAGCTTACACATCCTAAATAGTGGAGTTGTCTTTGCTTAAAACTCAAGGAACTTTGCTTAGATCTGACACAACTTAAAAAGGAAAAAAAGTTAGAGATTATTAAACAAAACGAAGTTATTAAGAAAGTGATCACATGGGAATAGATCCCAAATGTTACACTAAGAAGATTTTGTTAAATAGGTAACTCTGGAACTGATGCATATCATGTAAAGGTACAGCTCTAAAAGAGACCTTTTACGCTTAATTGATCCTTGTCAAAAGTAAACAATATGTTAGGGAAGCTTCTACGATTAGGAAGAAGACAACTTCACACCGTCATTTCTCGAGAAATAATCAAGCCATCATCTTCAACGGCTTCTCATCTCCACACTTATGATCTTTCTGAGCTTGATCAACTCAACCAACATAAATACATGCCACTAATTCTCTTGTACCCAAATAATGGAAATTGCAGTTTTTCTGCCGACGAAAAATCCATGGAGATTAAAAAGTCATTGTCAAGGAGCCTAACACATTACTACCCATTTGCAGGCAGGTTTTGCACACCCAAGATACCTTACATTGATTGTAACGACGAGGGAGTTGTATTTGTTGAAGCCAAAACCGATATTCAAGTGGACCAATTTCGAAAAATGAGTGAACGAGATGAAACTAAGATCCATTACTTTGCTGATGGTCTAGTGTGGCATAACTCTCCTCACAGTACGAGTCTTCTTGGGGTTCAGCTCAATCATTTTGCATGTGGTGGAATTGGGTTGGCAGTTTCTATGTCACACATCATTGCTGATGCATGTACTCTAGCCTCGTTTCTTAGTCATTGGGCTTCTGTCGCACGTTATGGCTCGGCTGACCACAAAGAGGTGCTACACCTTAATCCTAAAATAATACACTCCCCGCGTACCAATTTTATTCAACCAGAAGCCCAGGTTTTCAATAATGGGTATACCAAACCTGTCACGAAGAAATTTGTGTTCCCTAACTCAAAATTAACCGGCCTTAAGAACAAGGTGATCGCTATGGAAACAACTGGATCTACGTTACATAGAGACAACCCAACACGGGTTGAAGTATTGAGTTCTTTACTCTACAAGACCGCGGTGGAAGCAGCCACCAAGAAATCTGGTTGCTTTGAGCCATCTTGTTTGATTATTCCAGTAGACGTACGTAAAAAATTTGTCCAAAAGCTGCCCCAAACGACCATGGGAAATTTCGCGTCTGCTATGATGGTACAAAGCAGACATACAAGCGAAACTTCCTTGAATGTGGTGGTTGCGGAGATAAAGAAAGAGAAGCTGAAAAATGAAGGACTAGAAAATGTGCAACATGCTGCTGAACACTACAAATCGTTATTATCAAAAATGGGAAATGCTCGATCATATTGGTGCTCGAGTGTAAGTGAGTTCCATTGTAATAACGTAGATTTTGGATGGGGAAAGCCGGTAGATGTAATCCATGAACTCCGGTCCTTAGCGTTTACTGGTTTTTTGCTGACGGATGCTCCAGATGGGGATGGTATAGAAGCACTAGTTAGTTTGGACAAAGAAGACATGGAGATATTTATGAATGACAAAGATATAATTTCTTTTTCCGAAATTAACCATATTTAGTTATAATTCTTTTACAACTCCCCTCTGTTTATTTATAGACTAGTATAACGTCGGAGATGCAGCGATGTCGAAAAGTGTAGCCGGAAATTTTAATTTGAAACATTTACATTCCCATCCGTTGTCTAATTTGGCCATTAAAAAGAACAATGGGGTAATAGTTCTGATTCGGCCCTTCGGACATCAACGCATTTATGTAGTATCGATTTCTAGTACTATCTCTTTAAGATATAAAAAAAGTTATATATATATATATATATATATATATATATATATATATATATATATATACATAGAGGTGGGTTCATTTAGGAACCATCAATTATTTGGGAACCATTAAGAACCATTTAATCACCATTAGATCATTTAGATCAAAAATTAAACTCAAGGTGGCAATTTTGTAATTAAGTCAAAATTGAGAGCCAAATTGGAAATCAATTAAAACCACTTTAAAATCCTAATTAACTTTAAACTAACATATCTAGAGTATAACTAGGTTTTAGGAAAAACTAAATACACCATTAGAACAAGCATTTAATTATCTTTCAAACGAGCACCCACTTGATATACTTTTGACGACTTTTTTTTTTTTTTTTTTTTTTTTAGTGAGTTTCGGTATATACACTAGTGTATATACTAAATATTCACCAGTGTATATACTAATTCACAAAAAACACATCTGAACCATATATACTATACACTGGTGTATACACTATATTCACTAATGTATAGTTATACACTAGTGTATTTATACAATATACACTAGTGTATACACTATATTCACTAATGTATAAGATGTATTCTCTATTGAATACATGGTATTCACTGGTTTATATATATAGACATTGTATTCACTGGTGTATATGTATGTATTCACTGGTGTATATATAGACATTATATTCACTGGTGTATACATTGTATTTCTAGTTAATACACTAATGTATACACTACATACACTAATATACATTGTATTCACTGGTGTATATATAGACACTGTATTTACTGGTGTATACATTGTATTCACTAATGTATAGTTATACACTAGTGTATTTACACACTATACACTAGTGTATACACTATATACACTAGTGTATACACTATATTCACTAATGTTTAGTTATACACTAGTGTATTTATACAATATACACTAGTGTATACACTATATTCACTAATGTATACGATGTATTCTCTATTGAATACAAGGAGTTATTTCACAAGTACATATAGAGAGAGTTGTAGACGTATTATAATTATATAAGTATAATCGGTATTCACACTACATACATTTGATTGATATAAATGTAATATTAATTTACAAGTAGACATAAGCTATAATTCTAAAAAACAAACGTGAATCTTGTATCACTAATAAAATTACAAAGACTTAGATTTGAACTATATTACTAATAAAGCAAGAACTATATTACCAGAAACACCGAACCTTAGAGAAATTGCATCACTAGATTTTTTTTAGTTTATTAAATTATTGCTATCTTAGTATAAACGTTCTACAAACTTGGTAAAATTTAGTAAATTTTAGTGCACTAATCCCCTGTTGCGGTTCATGGGCTACATTCTGCTGATCTTAGTAGCAAAATAATGAAAACAAATAACCACAATGTTTGATGATAAATTCTCAAATACCCAACTTATAGGCATAAAATATGGATACATGAACTTGAGGCTGACATAGTTAAAGAAATTTTACTTGCACCAGAATCCGGGAGTCAATCTTCAAATGAAGTAGTACAAGAAAAGAAGGTTATTTCAATTCCTTTACCACCTTATCGTGTTGAACCTGAAACTTCATCAGAATCCGTTAGTTCTAAAGTTAATATCACTCCCAATAAGTCAACCCAAAAGTCGCGTCTTAAAGGAAAGTCGATAAGAACTTCACCCCGTGCTGTCAAGACAGTGATTCGAACCAAAACCGTGGTCAAGAAAAAGTCAAAACAAGATTTGACTTCGAATGCGTCAGTGAATACTAAATCGGCTCCTGTTAATAGCAAATTGATATGCCAAAATTGTCACTGTGCTATTAAAGATGAAAAAAACGAGCCCAATAAAGACTCTCAATCTCAATCCCCTGTTTCTACGCAAAGGAAAGTCAACACTTTGACCAGCTATGGTAAACCCATCTCGTTACTAAATGATTCCAACTCGAATTGAAGACTTTAAGCAACAAATAGAAGTAATTTGAGAAAATTAAAATTAGGTCACGAAGAACAATAATGAATTGAATGAAGAAAAAGATCGAATATCAATTTTTAAACGTGATAACGATCTAAATTGCAGAAGAAATCATGAAAATCATCATCACTATTGAATTAACCAAATCGAATTTCGATTTCGTAGAGGGAGATAAGTGAACGTGATTGTAGAGAGAGAGAAAGAGAGGTCAAGCTGATGAGAAAAAAGAGATAACAATAGGATAGAGAAATTGAGTTGTAAAATGTCTGATATACCCTTTTAGGGTTAAATTGTATTAGAATAGATTAAAAGGTAATCTAAGGGATAAAATGTGGTTCCTTTGGTTCCTAATTATTTGTATGGTTTTTATTTGAAACCAACTCTATATACATATATATATATATATATATATATATATATATATATATATATATATATATATATATATAGTAATTCGATCGGGTAAGAACGGCCCAAAGTATAGGAACGCTAAGAACCAATGTTGGTCGTCCGATTAAGGTGATGATCAGTACTAACCACTTACTACTGATCAGTAGTAACCACTTACTACTGATCAACACTGCGAGGTTTGATATAAAAATTTTAATCGGACGGCCAGAATTTGTTGCTGATCAGTAGTAAGTGGTTACTACTGATCAGTAGTAAGTGGTTACTACTGATCATCACCTTAATCGGACGGTCAACATTGGTTCTTAGCGTTTATATATATATATATATATATATATATATATATATATATATATATATATATATATATATATATATATATATAGGGTGAGGTTCAAAAGAGATCTCCAATTCTCTAGAGATCCACGGATCCACTTCCTAGCCATACATTTTTCCCTTAATATATATATATATATATATATATATATATATTTTTGTAAAAAATTGAAATCACATGTGATTTTCAAAAACAAAATTTATAAATTTTAAATCACACATGAATTTTAATTTTGTCGAAAATCACATGTGATTTTCAAAAACCAAAACTTATAAATTTTAAAGTCACACTTGAAAAATTTGTTTCTCTAAAATCACATGTGATTTTATCAGCAAAATAGTTTGTAGGTTAAAAATCACATGTGATTATGGTAAAAAATAATCAATAATTTTTTAAAATCAAACGTGATTTTACCCATAAAAGATTTGTAGATTGAAAATCACATATGATTTTTAAAAATAAGGTTGAAAATCAAATGTGATTTTCGGAAGAAAAAAAAAAAAAAAAAAAAAAAAAAAAAAAAAAAAAAAAAGATATAAGGAAAAATGGGTGGTTATGAAGGTATCCCTCGATCTCTAAAGAATTAGGGATCCTTTTTGAACCCCAATCTCTCTCTCTCTCTCTCTCTCTCTCTCTCTCTCTCTCTCTCTCTCTCTCTCTCTATATATATATATATATATATATATATATATATATATATAGGGACTGATTCATGCGAAAACTCTTATTTCTGCGAGAACTCTTTAAAAAAATGTCAATTAACATGTAATTATGTCTATTGACAAGTAAAAACTATTGAATGTTAAAAATCTAGTAAAAATTTAAATGAAAGATTAAACAAATTGTATGAAATCACGCGTATTTAGAATTGTTCATATGTGAACATTTAAAAAAAAAATGAGTTCATATATGAACGAAATTGTTTTACGTTATTTTATATGATTTTTTTTTAGTTTTTTAAGTTTATATTTACTTGATTATTAATCTTCAAAAGAGTTTGCATGTGAATGAACAAAGTGAAACGTGATTTAACAGTTTTTGTGAGAGTTCTCGCAATTCTCGCAAAAAAAAAGAGTTCTCGCATTAACCATTCACTATTTATATATATACGGAATGGTTCCTGCGAGAACTCAAAATTCTGCGAGAACTGCGAGAACTCATTCTGGACCACTCATTTATTTTCTAATATTAATTATTTATTTTAATTCAAAAGGGTAAAATAGTAAATTTATAATTTCTTTATTTTGATATTTTTTCTTTCTCTCTCATGTTTTATGTTTTGTTCCATATTTCTTGCAACAAACTTTTAATTATTTTCTACTAAATTTTTGTGACAACCGTCTAAATTTCAGGTGATTCTCAGTTACTTAATCGGTTCAAACCTCTAGTTACTTTTACCGTGTTCATATTGTTCGGGTTCATTCTATTGTACTTTTAAAATTTGTCGGAACAAATGTCGGAATCAAAAATATAAATTCTAACACCAAATAATCAATACAAGAACTTGACTAAGTTCTTAACGGTAACTAAATTGATTCTAGTCCCTAACTAATTATAACGAAAAACTTAAAACGTCAAAAGCTGGATTTTTCAATTCAGCCGGCGGCTGAATATATTCAACCAGCGGCTGAATCCAGCCGGCGGCTGGATTTACTCAGCCGGCGGCTGAAACCTGCTGCCCAGCTGGCTGATGACTCATTTCTGCATGCGTTTTCATTGGACCTCCCTTATTTGGCTCGGGACTGGGCAACCATAACTGCTCCTTGTGACCCCCTAGGCCAGAAAACACCCCCCTTAGTCACTCTTGTTTTCATTTTGAATCAAAAACACAAAACACACACACATACACTCTCTTTTCTCTCTTCATTTCCTCAAGAACACCAAACAAAAACAGAAACATATACCCCATTTTCAGTCCATAAACTTCAATATAACAACCATCAAATCATTTACAAATCGTTCTTGGAGTAAAGGGTGTTAAAGGAAAAGGTTTAAATCGGGTTTCCAAGTCGTTTTTGGAGCTAAATCTTGTTCAAACCATCACATCTTTATTCTCTTCGGTATAACACTCTCTTTTTACTATTTTTATACTTATCTTCACTTGCATGTTCGATCCATAACCTGAAAATATGTTTTCATAAACTTTCAAAACGTTTTCTTGACTAAAAACGAGTTTTTATGTTGGATCTATATATTTTACATGTAAATCTAAAAGAAAATAGTGTTTTTACTTTTCAAAAATACATATATTTAAGTTACACCAGTTTGCATGTCGAATCTAACGGTTAAACGAGCTTAAAAACGAAAAATAGAGCAACTTTGAAACTGGCCGAAGCCTTTTGGCCGGCGGCTGAAGGATTTCAGCCGACGGCTAAAGGTCAGCCGGCGGCTGTCTTCCTCCAGCCGCCGCCAGAATACCCCTGTCCACTATTTTTGTCGTTTTAAAGGTCGTAAACGTGATTTTAAGCTGAAATAAATTATCACAGATTAAATACATGTTAATAAGCTACTGTTTTGACATATTATATTGTTGGAAAAGCTTTTTGGACTAGAAACTTGAGTGTTATTGCTTAAAACGTTATATTGTGAATATTAAAGCGGGAAAGTGTTTTGAAAATGGACATAAATTTTATAACGCGGAAGCGCTGCCCAATTTTCACCGTAAATAACATTTCAAATTCAGAAACTTAATAACTTCGAGACTTATACACTTTAACTTGGAACTTTGACACTTTTGAACATATTTGGACTTATCGGACTATAAGACGTACACGAACATACAAACTTTCCGTAATAAACTTTTTGGGACAGAATCTAAGTATACTAAATTGAGACTTAAAAATGTTAAATTGAAACTTAACATAACTCACTAAAACTTATACAACTTTCCGGTGTTCTAGGTCGTTTGTGATTCCCGACGCGTTCCGCTTTCTTTGTGCTAGTTCATATCTCGTACCTTCGCAAACCGTGAGTTACAACCCCACTTGTTTTACTTTTGTACATTTAAACATTATTTTGGGGGAAACATAAGATCACATGTTTGTAACTTATCACTCTATTTGCAACTTATTTGAAACTGTTCAAACTTGGTACTTTTGAAACACTATTGAAACTGTTCGAAACTTGATACTTTTGGTACTTATTGAAACTTTTAGAAACTTGTTCAAACTTGTTCAAACTTGGTACTTGTTCAAACTATTATGCGTATATGTGTTGATGCCTTAGCAGGATAACTAAATCTAGGATACTTGTTAGCGACCAATCCTTGATGGATATATAAGCCCGTAAGAGTTCAGTTCAATTTTTGCAACTTTGTTCAATTGCCCCTTTCGGTTCAGGTTCACTTATACACTATTAGCAATAGCCGTTAGTCATATGGGTATCGATACTTAGGAGCGGTCACTCCTTACTAAGGGTTAGCGTCCCAAGTACATATTACTACCACTCAGATGTTCAAACAATTAAACTTTTTGGGCTAGTTCAGGACCATGCAACCGGTTTAGTGTATACTTACTACTTATATTATGCCAAGTGATTGATACGAGTTACTATTTAGTTAGACACATACTCCCTACGCATATACCTTTTTAGCGCTTGGATTCCGCTGCAACTTTAATTATACAAGTTTTATTTATCTAAATTACTTGTGTATGTTCAAACTTTTACTATTGGCATATATGTTCAAACGTCGACTCGTTCTTTACTCATGACGTCAATATATGTTTTGGCAACTTACTATTTTCGGCAACTTACTATTTTTGGGCAACTTTCTATTTTTGGAAACCTCTCTCTAAACTCTAAACTGTAACTCACTCACTACTTTATGTAGTTGACACTTTATCTTATGTTTCAGGAAATTAATGTAAGTGTTCGGAATGCATGGCAAAGGAGGGTCGATATGGTCACGTGAGGCGCTATTTGGGAAAAGACATTTATATTTTGGGAATTTGTTTTGGGACATTTGTACTTGTACCCTGTTTTAAACTTATGAACTGCTTGGTTGTTGAATCTTGAACAATTTTTATTTTTAATCGAAATGACTTGAATCGTTTTCATTTGCTTATGACCGTGTAATGATATTCCAGCTCTCACATTCCGTGTTTCCGCTATAGCGGGGTGTGACAATTTTGTTCAATATCACAATTGTTTATTGGAGACATAGATAATGAGTTTGTTGATTAGTTTATTTTATGTTTCTAATATATGGCATATCTATGAACAATAGTTTATCTTTTGTTAATAAAGCTCCATAATATAATTTGTTCACTTGCAATTATATATTTTTCTTTATAAACATCATGACAAATAGAATTAAATACAAAATGATATGCCAGAATGTGAGCAGCTTACATTAAAAAAATATACATTTAGTCAAGAAACCCTTATTCTGTTTTTTGATATTAATTTATTTTTGTCATGTTCATATGATCACACACATATGTTTACAAATGAACAAAGTTTGATATCATATGCACATAACGATGATGTTTAAACTGTAATACTCGTTAATGATTTAAAAATTTTTGCACCAACATATCTTCATCATCTTTGTGCATTAGTCTTCATAATATTATTTCCATATCTTCATTCAAATATTCAAAACCTAAACACAATAAACACAAAAATCATCATTTAGAGGACGCGTTCACATTTGAACATGTATGTGTTCTTTAATGAACAATTTTTAGAAACATGTATATCCTAAAACAATTTTAGTAAAACAATTACCTGCATATCCTAAACAATCATCATTTGAATGTTTAAATGTGAACAACTTAGAGTCACACGAAAGTTAAAACCAAAAATATATACTAAATAGGATACAAAATTTGAGAAGAAACTTTAATTTACTTTTAAAGTAAAAGAAACCCATCAAAATAATATCATTATCATCACAACAGCCCCAAAGGCACACATACATACATACATACAATTCACAGCACTAAAAATACAGTAACAAAATTTACATAGACACCACTAATGCGAACAACCATGATAAACTGATTTAGGAGGTTGTATGCAATTAAGAGTAGACTTTGGGATAATTTTGACCCGTTTGATACATTCCCCTTTTATGTAAATATATTTATTTGATTCATTTCACCCACTTGCAATAAAAACAAAGCCTAAATATAGACCCACTCATAAGTGAATGGGTTGAAATTGCCACATCTAATAAAAGCCTAAGGGTTTGATCAACAAACTAAGGAAGTGATACAATGGAAAAGAGAAGAATAAAGATCGGAATCGTACCGGATTTTTATGCGATTCACACTGTGAGTCGATTATCTACAACAAAAAGATGCCAAGTAAATAACCAATAGGAACATATGAAAGGATTAACAATCGAAAAGACAAAATTAATATGAGTCACTCCCTTCAAACAATAATGACAAATAAATGAAAAGCCACAAAAATGACCAATTTTAAATGATTATTGTCAAATTGGTTATAACCATCATCGTTTTCTCCTAATTAACAAACGGATAATAAAACGTTAATTTCTATGGTGATTCGTAAAATAACAGTATATGTGAAATTCAAGATATAAAGACCAGCAAAAAAATATAAAATATTAAAGTAAAGGACAACATCAAAATGAATATTACTTGGTTGAAGTTATGAGAAGCACTTCGTCTACAATATAACTTTTAGGAAGAAAAGTGGTTAAATAAATTGGGGATGGTGAAATAAAACAAATGAAGAAAAGTGGTTAAATAAATTAGGAAGAGAGAGTGTGAGGATTTTTAGGAAGTATGTGACATTTCAATAATACCCTTTTAACCCTTATACACTTTTTCTATTAATTACAAAACTGCCATTTTTGTTTTTAACCATCGATCTAATCATCTAATGGCTGTGAATTAGTTCTCGTAGTTCTCGCAGAATTATTGGTTCTCGCATTAACCATTCAATATATATATATATATATATATATATATATATATATATATATATAGAGATTGGGGTTCAAATGGGATCCCTAATATTTTAGAAATCTAGGGATCCACTTTTTAACCACCCATTTTTCCTTTTATCTTTGTTTTTTTTTTTTTTTTTGCTTTTTTTCTAATTTTTTTTTTTTTACTTTTTTCTTTTACCTTTTTATTTACTTTTTATTTTTTTATTTTTTTTTCTTCAGAAAATCACATTTGATTTTTAATCTTACTTTTAAAAATCACATGTGATTTTCAATCTACAAATCTTTTATGGGTAAAATCACATGTGATTTTTAACGTACAAACTATTTTGCTTATAAAATCACATGTGATTTTCGAGAAACAAATATTTCAAGTGACTTTAAAATTTATAAATTTTGGTTTTTGAAAATCACATGTGATTTTCCAAAAAAAAAAAATTCACGTGTGATTTTAAAATTTATAAATTTTGGTTTTTGAAAATCATATGTGATTTCAATTTTTTACAAAAAAATCACATGTGATTTTGAAAAAAAAAAGTTAAGTAAAACATAGCAAAAAAAAAAAAAAAAAAAAAAAAGTATTAAGGGGAAAATGTGTGGCTGAAAAGTGGATCCATGGATCCCTAGCAAATTGAGGATCTCATTTGAACCTCACCCTATATATATATATATATATATATATATATATATATATATATATGGATTAGTTCATGCGAGAACTCAGATTTTTGCGAGAACTGCGAGAACTCATTCTCAGCCACTCATTTATTTTTGAATATTAAACCTTTTTCTGAAATTAAAAAGGGTAGAATAGTAATCTTATTATTTGTAATTTAGATTTTCTTTTTATTTTCTCTCTCATCTTAATATATTCCTTTTTTTTCACTAAATATCTTTTTAAAGTAATTATAATTTTCTGGTAAAACTTTGTGTGGCCTGGGAAAAATAATAATTCGTCGATTGACTTAGTATTTTAAATCTTGTGCATTTATGAACAAATGTTTTTCTTTATTAAAACCTAATATAGTTCTTTACATAGCAACTGGGAAAAGATAAATTTATTAATTTCACTTTAAATGTATATGACAGTAAGAATTTTTTATTTAGAGAACCCTAACTTTTCAATACTAAACTCACTTTTATGTGTGTTCATATGATCGCCCCTTAATGTTTAAAAATGAACAAATGTGATAATATATGAACAACTGTGATAATATATGAACAACTGTGATAATATATGAACACGTGACGATGTTCGGATATGATGGAGAAAAAAAATCCATGAACTAAGTATGATCAAATATGAACAACTCATAGTAATCGTAAAAAGTTAAAATAAAATTCCTAAAACTGGATACAAATCAAAGAAAGAAAAGGAGTATACACTTTAATGTATATGATGTATATAAATGTCGATCAATGATCATGACCGATGTCGTTCGCCTTAATTCCCCATGCTGGTACAAGTGAACAAGAAAATGAAGAAAAGAAAAAAAAACATGTTATAAAAGAAAAAAGTAACAAAAATATTAATCAAAAACTCAAAAAAGGGTACCTGTGCAGATCTCAATTTCAATATTGAAACTGTATCCAAAAATTGATTCATTTAAATAGCTCAAGTTAGCACCGACTATATTTTGCTTCAAGAAATGTATAAGCCATTCATTTGCATCAGATGGATAGCTTCGAAATTCAAAGGTAGAAACTTTAAGAATGTTTTGGGTCTTAATGCAACTAAAGTCATGCCCATGCAATCATGCAACTACAAACCCAGAGGCAGTACATTTAATATGTTGAATATTTCAAGAAAATAAGTTAAATAACAAATCATAATATACCTGTTTCCTGAAAGGAAAATCTTCATCTCCCAACTGTTGCATATGTTCTAATAAAATATTAAGAATGAGTTTTGGATCTAACTAACTGTAAAAAATGATTTTGAGGAATTTAGGGATTAAAAAGGAGAGAGATAGATATTTTCAAGGAGAAAATGTAAATGTACAATAAAACCTTTTTGATTCTTATAAAATATTACCCAGCTTTTAATTTAATTACCAATATGTCATTTTTGTTTTCAACCCTTGATCTAATCATCTAATGGTTCAACATTGGTTCTCGCAGTTCTCGCAAAAATATGAGTTCTCGCAGAAACCATTCAATATATATATATATATATATATATATATATATATATATATATATATATATATATATATATATATATATATATATATATATATATATATATATATATATGGTGAGGTTCAAAAGGGATCTCCAATTCTTTAGATATCCCGGGATCCATTTCCTAGTTATACATTTTTCCCTTAATATATTTTCTTTTTTTCTTTTTTTTTTTCATTTTTAATTCGGTTTTTTTTTTTTTGCTATGTTTTACTTAACTTTTTTTTTTTTTCAAAATCACATGTGATTTTTTTGCAAAAAATTGAAATCACATGTGATTTTCAAAAACCAAAATTTTAAAATTTTAAAATTACACGTGATTTTTTTTTTTGTCGAAAATCACATGTGATTTTCAAAAACCAAAATTTATAAATTTTAAAGTCACACTTGAAAAGTTTGTTTCTCGAAAATCACATGTGATTTTATAAACAAAATAGCTTGTAGGTTAAAAATCACATGTGATTTTGATAAAAAATAATCAATAATTTTTTAAAATCAAACGTGATTTTACCCATAAAAGATTTGTAGATTGAAAATCACATGTGATTTTTAAAAGTAAGGTTGAAAATCAAATGTGATTTTCGGAAGAATAAAAAATAAAAAGGTAAAAGGAAAAAGTAAAAAAAAAAATTTAGAAAAAAAGTAAAAAGAAAAAAAATATAAATATATATAATGAAAAATGGGTGGTTAGAAAGGATCTCTGGATCTTCAGAGATCCAGAGAATTAGGATATTATAAAAAAGGTTTGAAAATACGAAGGATAGGAATGAGTGTGAGGGTGACATATGACATTTTTTTTTTTATAATAAAAAAATTATTTTTTTAATAAAAAGAAAATTAATAAAAAAAAAAACAAATTCGGGGAAAAAAAAAAATTTGGGGAAAAAAAAAATTTGAAATTTTTTCCGATAACGTAATCATTTTCATGCACAAGTTTTGAATTTATGTACACGAAAAAGTGATGCAACAACTAAAAGAGTGATTTTTGGTGCATTATTTTATAAAAAAAATGACAATTTCAGTGCATCATTTTACAAATAAAGTGATTTTTGGTGTATAAGTTCGTTTAAAAAAGATTTTTCGTACATCAGTTTTGCCAATTTTTTCGTGCATAAGTTTTTCCGAGCCAAATTTTTTTTTATTACAAAAATATTTTTTTTTTTATTAAAAAATATTTTTTTTTATTATTAAAAATATTATTTTTTATTAAAAAAAAGAATTTTCAAATTGCTTCATGCCATTACCACCATCCTTTTTATTTTAAAAAGAGTTAATTACATAATTGGTCCCTGTGTTTGTTCCAAAACAACGGGTCCAGTCCCTGGGTCACAATTCGTTCGGGTCCAGTCCCTGGAGCCTATCTTTGGTTGCACGTTTGGTCCCTCCCTCTAACGTTCGTTTATTTTGGTCGTTAAGTGAGTCATGTGCTTCTCACGTGAGGGGCATTATAGATATTCTTTCTTTTACAGGGGTCAGTTATGTATTATTACTATGAAATAGTTTTAGAGAGAGAAACATAAAAAGTTTTAAAGAGAGAGAAAGTAAAATGTAAAGAGAGAGAAAGAGATCTTGTCACTTTAATCACCAACACCATTTCCAAACTCTTTCAAATTTATTCAATCCCCAAATAATTACTTCCGGCTGTTTCTCCGGCGACGCAAATCGGCAATCGCTACCACCACCATGAAAAAAGTATCATTCTCCCTTTCATCATCATCAAAACCCACAAAATCTTCACAAAATCAATCCCAAAACAAACAATTCATCACAGAATTCACCCCATCCAAAACCCTAACCAATTCCATCATAATCCCCCCAATTCCCAATCAATGGAACCCAAGTTCCACCGTCAATTCCATCACCTACGGTCTCAATCTCCGTACCAAAAAAGTCACCACTTCTGATAAAGCGGAAGCGGAATCGATGTCTGCGATTGACCGGTTGATGTTAATGAAGCTGAAAAGTGATTTGAAGAGATTACCTGATCATAATGGATTGGACGAGTTTGATGATGTTTCGGTTAATGAATTCGCGGCTGCGTATATGAAAGGTTATGGGTGGGTTGAAGGGAGAGGGATTGGGAAGAATGCGAAAGAAGACGTTAAAGTTGTTGAGTTTAGTAAATTACTGTTTCCAAACTCTTTCTCTCTCTTTTTATGTTTCTGTCTCTAAAACTATTTGATAGTAATAATACATAACTGACCCCTGTAAAAAAAAGAATATCTATAATGCCCCTCACGTGAGAAGCACATGACTCACTTAACGACCAAAATAAACGAACGTTAGAGGGAGGGACCAAACGTGCAACCAAAGATAGGCTCCAGGGACTGGACCCGAACGAATTGTGACCCAGGGACTGGACCCGTTGTTTTGGAACAAACACATGGACCAATTATGTAATTAACTCTTTTAAAAACTTTTTCCAATAACCCTCCCCAAAAAAAAATATATATATATATATATATATATATATATATATATATATATATATATATATATATATATATATATAGGGACTGATTCATGCGAGAACTCTTATTTCTGCGAGAACTGCGAGAACTCTTACAAAAAGTGTCAATTAACATGTAATTATGTCGATTGACATGTAAAAACTATTGAATGTTAAAAATCTAGTAAAAATATAAATGAAAAATTTTAAAAAATTGTATAAAATCACGCGTATTTAGAATTGTTCACATGTGAACATTTTTTTTTCAAAAATGAGTTCATATATGAACGACAATTTTTTACGCCATTTTATATGATTTTTTTTTAGTTTTTTACGTTTATATTTACTTGATTATTAATCTCCAAAAGAGTTTGCATGTGAATGAACAAAGTGAAACGTGATTTAACACTTTTTGTAAGAGTTCTCGCAGTTCTCGCAAAAACAGGAGTTCTCGCATGAACCATTCACTATATATATATATATATATATATATATTGAAAATTATTCAAGCAATTAGATAAATTTGATAGTTTGATTCCTCTTTCTTATTCCAAAACTTAACGTCCCCAAATTATATAACATGAATGAAAACAAGCAAATTAAGTAAACTTGTTTCAGTTTTTCACATCTAGTAATTTTTATGTGATTTTATTATTTCTATATCATCAATAGTATGTACGTATATACTTGATGTTTGATCTTTTCATTTGTCTTCAACTACTAATTATCACTTCAAAATATATGGTTTGTATCAAACTTCAAATAAATATATTATTTGTATCTAATTTTTAACTTTCAATCGGCAATATAAGTCATTTAACTTTAAATTGTCCTTCATCTAACAACTAAAAAGATAATATCGTATAAGGAAAGACCATGCGAAGGAATTCTCCATTGCCATAGACCAACACAAGTTTCGTCAACTAACTCGATTCGATCACACACCATGACACTTTTGTTACTCTCCGCTGCAAATAACACGAGGAATCGAGATTTAAGATTTGGTCCGGAGGAAGCCCTTAGATTTGTCAAGAACAACGAATTTGATACAATAATCAACGAGGAAACTTTCGACTGGTTATTTCAATTTTTCGTTTAGCATATATACAAACTTTAAACTTTTATGGAAGTTTGCAACGGTTATAGATGGTTACCAACAACTGAGCGTATATACAGTCATAACAACAATGGTTGTTGAGCATGTTGATGCTGATATACTTTTAAGAGAAAATCACAAAAATAATCACCTCAGAATTCAAAAATACCAAAATAATCATCTGATTCGCGCCATTTTTCTCGCGCCATTTTTTTTCTCGCGAGATTGAAAATAATATCAATGACTGGTCATAAATTGACCACGTCCTCGCGACTTTTTTGGTCCTCGCGACATTTTTCTCGCGCCAATTTATGACCAATCATTTATATTATTTTTCAATCTCGCGACGAAAAAAATGGCGCGAGAAAAATGGCACGAATTAGGTGATTATTTTGGTATTTTTGAATTCTAAGTGATTATTTTTGTGATTTTCTCTACTTTTAATAGGTCTCAATCGTTGAGATAGAGTTTTGACCATAGTTGCTGAACACAATAACCTTTCAAATTTTGTATGTACCGAATATCAATAAATTAAACAAACATGTACTTTTGTTTAATATCCCAATATGCAAGAATATCACTAAAATATCCAACAACCACCAAAACGACAAAACCTCCACCAAATCATGAAAATAACTTATTACGTCTCTCATAAACCTCCTTCCATATTTAACTAACGTCATCTCCACCTTTTAAAAAAAACTCATATTTACTATACATATGAACCGACGCCCAAACCTGTCACATATTTACCTGATAACAAATTATTCCACTCGAATCAAACGATTCTTTCAACACTTCTAAAATAAACTACTTCAAATAACTCTGTAGTCTAAAGACTCCTTATACCTTTACACCTAGAAATATTAGTGTATAAACTCTCGATATTTAAACCTATATATAGAAATAAAAATTAACACCCCGCGTGTCACGTGACTCTACGGTGTATAAATAACCGAGTCTGGGTTTCTTCACCGGCGATAATTCTTCATTCTTCAGTTCTCCGATAACATTCACCGGCGGCGATTACAACCATGGTCGGCGAAGAGAAACGGCATCAGATGATGCAAAACTTATTCGGTGATCAATCTGAAGAAGAAGAGGAAGAAGAAGTTGAATCGGAACATGAATCAAATCGTCAACCTGATTATGCCTCTGTACGATCAATTCCTAACCCTAGTTTTCTTCAATTTTTTATTTTTTATTTTTTATTTTTCTAAATTTATATTGATTTTGAGTTATGTATATTGTTTAATTTTGCTTAATTTTGGGGATTTGAATTAAATTGAGTTGTTTGTTTGTTTAATTTAGTGAATTTAGGGTTTATATTCGTTATTATATATATTAAGTTTTGTTGAAATCTAATTTTGGAACCTTAAGGACCGAGGAGTGTTGAGAGTGTTGAGAGTTAGGTGGTACTTATTCGAAGCGTTTTGAGGCTATAAGACGTTTTACGATATCGGTAATTTGAGACTAAGTGTGTGTTTGTTTTGGTAGAATTCAATCATATGAATAGATGATTGATCTCACAAGCTGATTGTTACGTAAGTTTATTATAAACGTTTCGAGAACGTTACTTAGTAAAATTGGAAGTCTTAGCTATTTATTAGTGGTTACAGGGATTTGAACATTATAAAGAGATATACAGGATATTAGATATTGCTTACTATCATAACATGGAAAAACAAATTGACCGTTACGGAAAAGTCATCAGTCAAACTGTGACACACTCTTCTGGCTTTAGGCTTTCCATTTTAGTTTAATTTGAACTTTATATCTAGGTCAGATAGCTATAGTAAATACAATTTGGGTGTATAGTAATTTTCTGCACTATATTTAACTTAGCTAATATGAATGTATCTAAGAATAATAATATTCCTATACTCCCTATTGCACGATTGCTCTCTCTATATATTTGCGTAGATTAAATCAGCTGATTTAACTTTATGTTTTTGAATAAGATGGAATAATTCACGGGAATTATGGATACACATATGCTATAATATCAAGAAATTTTTTTGATTTGGTTTTGTACTATATATGGAGGATTTATATTTAGATATTTGGTTTTGTTAGTATATTAAGTTAAAACGTACATGTGCTATAGTTGACGTTATGGATTTGGTTCCTATATCTTCATTAAATTCATCCCATCTTTTGAATTTTGGCTACGGAAGTGGTCTCCGACTCTCTCTAATGTATTGCTTTAGCTTCTAGCCGTTAAACACTTAAATGCATGCTCTTCCTTTGTATATGAGAGTATTTTAGACATTTAAAGGTTACAAACCATGTCTTAATTTTTTTCTTCTTCATAATCTTCAACATTTACCATTGCATCTGATTAATGGCCACCAACCTATTTTTTGTGCAATTATCTTGGTAAATAAGATGAAAACAGTAGAAAGTAAAGGCCAATATCCTCAATTAGACTGATTCCGACATTAACCGATGTCTTTTTAATGCCGTAGAAAGTGAGAGCCAACTTGGAAACCCATTTTGAAGAATGTTAGGGGCGTATGGCTTTAATTAAGCTCTTATGCTACGTAGAATGCAACTATATTTGTAGTTTAATATGTTTGCTGTTTAATTATAAATGTCTTGGAGTTTGAAGAGAAATCAGTTGAGGAAGACGCTGTGTTGAAAAGAGGGGGTTGAAGATGAAATCTGTCGAATATGACGATCTTTTCATTCTGAAATGTCCAAAAGGACCTTATGTGCGAAGCACATGCATACATTTATCGGTTGGATGTTAATGACATCTATATTAGGGACTAAATCCATAATCAAAACTCAAAAGTTGGGCCGAAAAGTGTAATCATATAGTTTAGGGACCAAATGAGTGATGTAGAAGATAATTGGTACATAATCTAAAATACTTGTTGCATCTATTACATATTATCATAATTGATATTATATAATATTCTTGATATATTTAGTTTTGATATTATCTTCTTACATTTTACACAATATTGCTATATTAAAAATATTTGATTGATTTACCCAAGATTTTAATAATGTTCAACAATTTAGGATTGCTTGGGGAAATACAGTGTTAAGGGGTCCTTCTGTTTAATACTAATCTTTTTTCAAAATTAGTCACCGGTTAACAGGACTCTTACATGGTCATACTTGATATAGAAATAAAACAAACTATATTTGGTCATTGATTAGATTATATTTTTAAATCCTCATAAGACATCTATTCATTTATAGAATAAGAGTGATATGCATAAAACTTGTTGTGAATAATCATTATCCAGCTGGAAAGGGGAATTATATGCCGTTTTGTTTTCTTATTTGTATCGAGTTTTTGTCGGTTTCTGCACGCACATCATGTTTATGTTTACATGTGATTAGTGTAGGTGACATCTGTTTCTGTAGATGTACCAACCGCGTGATAAATCGCCTCTTAAATGTCACAAAATTTCTTGTTAAATTGAGTACCATTTGATCTTAAGGAAGATATTTGGAAAATACAAAGTGGGAGTCTTAGCAAATCCTTTGAAGTCTTGTTAAGGATAGAAATGGTCAAGATTCGAATACGTCTCCGTCAGTCTTATAGGAGAACTGTAACCTATCTGATTCTTTACCATATTTAAATTATTTGGTATTTATTGCTAATTGAAATTTGTATGATCAGGATGAAGTGGATGTTGGGCTGAAGCCAGAAGGTGAAGAAGTGATAGAAGGTCAAGGGGAAGCAGAGGTTGGTAGTGAAAGTGATGGGGAATTACAAGAAAGGGATCAAGAACATGTAGAGAGTGAAGGTGAGAGGGATCAAAGCTTTCAAGAAGAAGTAGATGTGGGAGATCAAAGAGATGAAAGTGAAGGAAAAGATTCAGCGAGCGACCAACTTGGTCAAAGGGTCGTCACAAGTAGGAGACGAGAAGTGGTGGAGAGTGACTCGGAAAGGTCAGAGGAGAATCAGTATATGGATAACGCTGATGAAGAAATTGATCAGCAGGCTAGAAGTCCAAGGTATCTCTCTTACACAATTTCAGTTTTTGACCTAATTTTTTTTTCTTTTTTCTTTTTCTTCCCATTTTGGGTAGGTGGGTGCTGCCGAAAATCTCTATTTTCGAATCTGAGTGTAATTTATGACTTAATTAGGTCAAGTCTACCCGTTACCCAAAGTAATTGTATTCTGAAAGTTTGAATCTTTTAATAAATGAGAAAATACCATATGCTCAGAATAAATTTTTTAGGAAAGTTGCTTATTTTTTATACAGTTTTGAATTTGTTTCTATAATCCATTCACTAATCTTATTCCATAACTCCTGTAGAGGGTTGCTCTGTTCTTTGACTAAAACAGTCATCGAAAGCAGTGTTGCTTGAATTGAATTTTCATGCTTCTTATTGGTAGTGGTAAATTTTTTTTTTGCAGTAAGTCACCTGATGTAGAGAAAGATGAAGCTCACGCATCTGAAACGGCACCTGAGCTTCGTGATGTATTTGGTGAATCAGATGACGAAGAACCAGCAGAATATGATGCTGTTCAGAATAATCTCGAGGATGATATAAATGTATGTATTGATTATTACAGTAACAGTTATTGTTCTTAGTTATGCTGTTGATTTCTAGAATTAATCCGTTCTTCTATTTATAGAGATCTCCTATAGAGGATGAAGGTTATGACAAAGATCTCAGACCAGAGGACATGTTAGCTGATGAAGAAGGTCGCTATGATTCTGAAGAGGATAATATTGTTAAAGCTAAGGAGAAACCAGTGGGACCCCCTTTAGAGCTTGGAATACCATTGCGACCCCCTCCCTCACGTCCTGAAAAGGTTTATTTTCATTTTCTGTTTTGATTGCAGTTTTCTTAGGCACAATTACACAACTTAATTTTCCGTCATTCTGGTGAACTCATATGATGTCCATTTTATTATATCTCAACCCATTTACTTATGAATGGGTCGATTTAGGTTATGTTTTTATCTCAAACGGGTCAAATGGATAAAATAAAATCAGTTGGTTGAAAGAAAAAGGTTCTAATGTGTTAAAGGTCGCCCAAGTTGTATTTTTTAGTGTGTACCTCACCTTCTATACCATTTTATTTTAAAATTAGATTATTTTTGGAATCATATTTGACAGTAATCATTTTATATTTTGGTTTTGGCAAAAAGTGACCAAAACCCGCCCGCTCGGCCATATGTCAGCTTTATAGCTTTTCCATTGTCTGAGATGTTGAAAATTAGTCAAACATTTAACTCTTGCCTAGTCAAAGCACACGATGTAAAATTGATTGGGAACTAAAATCACCTTTTCTTCTCCTTGCTTGCAGATGAACATGATTAAAGTCTCCAATATTATGGGTATTGACCCTAAACCGTTTGATCCAAAGACATTTGTTGAAGAGGATGCATTTGTTACTGATGAATCTGGAAATACCAAACGCATTCGCTTGGAAAATAATATTGTTCGCTACAGGGCTGTTAGAAAACCGGATGGAACAACATCTGTAAGTCGATTTTCAGTAAACAGAACAAGTTCACATGATTCAGTACCTATCTTGCCTTTTAAATTGAATGATCTTCTTGTAGTACGAAAGCAATGCACGGTTTGTGAGATGGTCAGATGGCAGCTTGCAGTTACTGATTGGAAATGAAGTTCTTGATATTTCAGTGCAAGATGCACAACATGATCAAGCTCATCTCTTCCTTAGACATGAAAAGGTCAGTAAATGCCCTTCTTAAAAATAGCATAAATAAGATAAGGTCATCAAGTTGGTTAACTGAAATTTACCCATATGCAAGTGTCATCGCATAAGGTCAAGTATTTTAACAGTTCATTTTTGTAAAGTACGAATATTAGAATTATATTTTTGGCTCTTTGTCATCATTACCAGTAATTTCAGGGTCCACAATATATGTGTTATTTTTAAATTCATGACAAATACTTGAATAAAATTATTAAACTCTGGACCGAATGAGAATTACATATAATGAAGTTTTGACTTTTTGACATATGACAGTGTTGATTCTTATGAAGATATCTAAAATTTCATGATTCATTCATTGATATTTCATGAATTGTTTTTGCAGGGAATACTTCAGTCGCAGGGGAGAGTCTTGAAAAAGATGAGATTTATGCCTTCATCCTTAACTTCCAATTCTCATAGATTGTTGACTGCACTTGTTGATTCGCGGCATAAAAAGGTATTTAGGGTCAAAAAGACTGTTACTGACATTGATCCTGAGAGGGAGAAGGAGCAAAAGGAGAAGGTTAGATCATTAAGAACATAAAATTTTCGTTAAATTTGTAGTAGGATTTTTTTTGTTAATCAAATAAATTGGTCTTGTAGGCTGAAAGTCAAACAATCAGGGCCAACGAACTTCTTAGTAAGAAAAAGGAAAAGGTGAACCGCAAGTATACTCAAACTGTTCGTAGGGAGCGCCAGCTTTCACCTGGTTTCTTGGAGGAAGCACTTGAAGAGGTACAAAATTTGGCGGGTTGGGTATAGGGTCAAAAGGGGTTTGGGTCAATAATCCGTTATTGTCTTTTTTTTTTTTTTTCTGGTTTCTATGATTATCTATCATGTTATATATGCTTAGAAAAAGTTTACCTATAACAATAATAAATAACTTTGTAATAATTAGATTTAGGAGGTTTACATTTTTTTTAATACACATTGGCAACTCTCGGCTAATTTGACCCTTTCGGTCTGTTTCCATTTTTAGCTTAGCTAGGATAATTCTACTCGTTAGGCAAAACAGACAACCCAAAAATCGGTCAAAATGTCACCTCTACTTTTTGTTAAAAAGTTTATACTCAATAATTAACAGGACGATGAAGATTATTATGATTCTCGGCGCTCTGCTTCTCGACGCCGCTTTGACGAAGATCTGGAACTTGAAGCTCGAGCTGAAAAGCGTATTATCAACGCAAAGAAGGTATATAATTATTTATAGCTTGAACATCGAAGAAGCAAATTCTCTTTTTATTAATTATTTTGTTTAACATATACTGTTTTCCTTTAAATAGTCTCAAGGACACAAAGATACTTCTCGAGGCAAGTCATCCTTGCATTCCATGAAATCGTCTAGACGCCCAGTTGATGATTATGAAAGTGAAAGAGAAGAATCTGAGTATGAGACTGAGCCTGATGAAGATGAGAGGTCTCCGCCTCGTAGGAGGGCTGACGTGGCAGAACGCTATGAGGATGAAGAGGAAGAAGAGCAGTATGAGGAAGCATTGGCAGATGAAGCATCAGAAGAAGAAACAGTATGCCTTATTTATCTTTTATCATAGTGTTTTTTAAAGTGGCAAATTGGTGGGTCAGGTAATGGGGCTGAACCAAAACACTTTTTAAACACAATTTTTTTGTCCTTTTTAATAAATAACTAATGTCCATAAGATTACAACGATTATATATTTTAAAATTTTAGTTTTTTGAATTAAATTTTGGAGGTCTTCTGCATTAGAAGTCCAATTTGGACTACTTTCCACATGTTAAGCTCTTCCCGTTCGACCTGTTTCCTGTTTAGCTGCTCCCTCCACATCCCAAATTTATTGTCTATCTTAGTGGTTTTACTTTTCAAAAAATACCTCCATTCTTTTTAATATGGATTCGTTTCATTGATGAATTTTCATTACTACTCGTACTTAAGCAATCATTAATTTTCCAGGGTTAAACTGTCAATTTATTAAATAAAAGCTGTTTTTCGATATCCCTTTTTAAACTTGTTTTCTGTTTTTCGATAATAATCTTGGAATGGAGGGAGTATTTTTTTTATTTGACCCATTTTATCTGTTAAGATAAATCATAAGAGTTGACCCATTCAAAAGTAAAGGGGTCGAGATTTCCTCCTCTAAAGTACTTAAAATTCTTGATTTTGTATTATGTAACGTATTACTTAAAACATTTATCGTTAGGAGTTGAAGCATAATAAGGCTTCAGGAAGCAGTCTCAAGCGCCGGGAGATAGAATCAGACGAGGAATCTCCCCCAAGAAAGGCTGCTGCTGCCGCATCTCATCGTCGGAAGGCATTTGTTTATGATAGTGATGAAGAATAAAATATATTTACTCATCATCACAAGGTATGCGCGAGTTGGTAAGGATTATCATCTCTTAAATAAATTTATGTCTAATATTAATTCAATAAGTGTCTTTACATGGCATGATTTAGTTTGTTATGCATGCACTTCTGTGATTAGCCATTTTATGAATAAAGGCGGTTTAGGAGGTCGAATGCATTGAAAAAGTCCAGTTAGGCATTTTGTACCCGTTTTTTAGCTAGTTTTTTTGTTTGTACCCATTTGACGTGTTAGAGATAAAACATAACCTGAATTGACCCATCCCCGGATGAATTTGCTAATATAGCCACCTCTATATTTGTTTACCTTTTGGGTGGCCAGAGTAGATGTATTTTTTTTTAATCTTCGAAGTTGTCAAATATTGACTTTGAATCTATTGAACACAAAAACTGCACCTTGTTTTCTTTTTTTCTTTTTGAGAATTTTGTATCCTTCGTATTTTGCTATTCACCTGTCCTTGACCTTATCTTTTGTATCTTACAAACATCCTGAACATGCAGATATGTATTTTGCACAGCTTGGAAAATCGTCAGAACAGTGCAACATACTGAAGATATCAAACTATAGATAATCAACAACGCAACCTTAAAGATGTTTCTCTTATGAACCAAATACTTTACTTCAGTTTCTACTTAATTCGTAATCGTAATTTTATCATCTTATGAACGTATCTAGAATATAAGTTACATAGTATCTGTCGGAAGTCTGTTTGTAGCATGCTACTGATATGTGCTATTTCTGAACTTCTGCTTTTATGAAATATATTTATGGTTTTTCTGACCAATTTGGCCATTATTGCTATGTGATTTTGTTCCTTATTAAATAACAATCCGGTGGAACCCATTTTCTCACATTGATAGAAACCTAGAAGTGGGAGTAACGGGTAACATTTTTTAGCTATGTGTCAAAGCAGGTCGGGTTGGGTTGACCTTTAGCATTTTTGACTAATTTTTTTGAGCGACTCTCAAGCTTGATTGCAAAAGTTATGTTAAAAAAGGGTTGATTGGAAGGAACCCCTGACCTCCGTACATATTCAAATGTACGCAATGTTATTTCAATAGTAATTTGTTTTTCTTCCATTGATGGTAACTTATTGGATGGGACCTGAAGCACAAAACATATGTTGGAGGCTCAAGTCCCGTCCATGAGTCCTTTGTCTACTTTACCTTCCCTGCGTCCAAATTTTTGGTCAACTTTCGACCATGTGATTTACTCAACTATTTTAACCCGTTCTATTTTCATCTTCTTTTTCCCCCTGAATGATATATTACGAGACGAAAACAATATAAAAGGACTCATATAGGTCAAGTAGTTAAAATTGGCACTTCTAGAAAGTGCCCGATGGAGGTCCATGTCTTTTAAAATTTGAAATTTTCAATCATATCCCTTTTTCCAAGTCACATATTTGGTACGTTTGTCGTTTGTCGTTTGTCGCACAACAAGCAAATGAAATGTGCTAGTTTTCCTGAACGTATGTCAAAAGACCGTTGACCGTTGCTTGTTACATGCGGCAACCATGATTCATACTTAGACATTAACATGATATTGCTTAAACGAAAATATTATGTTTAAGATATCTGTATGGTTTAAATCAGTCGCAAGTTATAACTAATCAGAAGTTTCTTTTCAAATTGATTAACAATCTCTAATCCACGAAACCACCAAATTCATACAGAATTCTTTTTTTGATGCATCTAATTTGTTGTTGTAAGTCAATCTATTATAGTACTTGGTGTTATTTCACTCGCTCAAACCTTTAGATCGTTCAGATGTGAACTTCTCCCGTTTCCCTGTTATCAGAGGTGACTCAATGGACGGGATACAGAAGCAAAACATGTTCATGTCAAAATGTGTAGTTTTTGTTGTCACGCTTGTGTTTTCATCTTAGCTAAATTTTCTTAAATTTTCCAAAATTTCATGATGTTAAAAAAGATTATTAGGATTCTCAGCTCTCTTCTGCTTGACGCCGCTTTGCGGAATTGGAAGTTCAAGCTGAAACGTACGTACATTAAAGGCAAAAAAAGGTAATCCTTGATGCTACACGATGCTCATTGTAATAGTATAAAAAACCACTCATATCAACGTGACGAAAGCTGAATCAGATAAGTTGCAGCTGCAAGACACGGTGAAGATGTCAACGTCACGAAATTAAAATTGGACCAGTACCTAGAACTTCAGCCAGGTAACATTTCCTGATCATAAATGTTTTTACGTATTAACTGAAATTAAAAAATCGTTACCTTATTTATTAGCTCTAATGGTGTATACGATTTACGTTATATATAGCTTCAAAATAACAGTAATCTGTGTTAATTCTATAGAGATCTCCAATGGAAGAAGAACGTTACGAGTATTGCTTCCACCAAGCAGGAGTCTAAAGGCGCCCACAAGCAAACGAATTATGGGCACTGACGATCCATTTTGAAATCCAATCATAGTCAGTGATTGTTTTGATCTCTGTTTCCTCACAATGACAAGGAGCATTAGCTGTGGCCTCGTCAGCCATCACATTCTGAAAAGGTTTATTCTCGAACGCTGTATTACTAATAATCCCTCTTCATGGTTATGTGTTAAGCATAATCCAATATAGGAATCTTGTCATAGTGTGCTCCTAAAAACCGATTGGGCTGATGCGTTTAAAAATAAAAGATCGTTGACGCTTTTTTTTCTTCGTCTGATAAACGACATTGTCCTAACAATAACAAAATCAATCCCAAATGACTTACATTCCATGTTTTAGAAAAAAGCTGCCAATTTTAATAACAAATAACCAAAGAAGTCTACAGTAATAAAAGTTCAATAACCAAATATCAATGCTAAACCAACCGTCAATCCATGTCGTCTTTACATCACCATATACTTTATACCGCTTCATAAGTTACATCACTAATCGGTTGAATATTATCGAAAAATATATAAACACAAAAAAAACGAAAAGAAATTTACATTCTATTAACTACAACAATATAATATTTTCGACTAATCAAAATCCATTTTAATTGTTTGAGGATTGAACTCAAAAATTGGATAGAATTTGTTTTTGACTTCTTACAAGCTTCTAATATACATTAGATCCAATGTAAAACTAGATTAACATAAAATTCTAGTGATTTAAATTAGTACGAAGTAGGCAACTTAATTATAAAATAATTTAATAAACTAGATTTAAGTCAATCGAGAGGTTGAAGCACACGCTTCTCTTACTGGATGGTACCTAACGAGTAGGCAACTTAAGGATCTACATATGGAAATAGACCAGATACACGATTGACGATATGCAAAAGGGTGATGGTCGAGGACCGGTGGTAGAGGAATTTAAATGGACAAATGACAAATTTTATAGTGCCCAACAAAACTTATTGGAGAGTAACAGATACAAAAGGAGGGAGGAAGCCAACTCGCAAACTCAAAAAGGAGTGTCGAAAGTTGTTCTTGGGCAAAGGAATGAACAATGTTGGTTTAATAAACACCGTAAATGGAATCATAACCAAAATAGAAATCTTATACATAGAATATAGCATATTTATTCATCAAAGAATTGTCAAATAATAAGCATTTAGTACATCATGACACCAAAACACATGAAACTGGGAAATGTCAATGACACGTATACAGGTGTAATCGTTCCTAATGCTACTAACGTGGATCTTGTCCTTGGTTCATTATTTCCGTCATAAGGCCTGTAGTACTCCTTGAAGTGTATCCTCCAAAAGAATCGCTGCTATTAGTAACAAGAGGACAAAGGTCAAATTCTCCACTTTCAGATATGAAGCTACTTGTTTCGTTGTCATTGTCTTGACTAATCCAAGGATGTTTGTCAAACTTTCTCAATGCCTCAAGCTCCATGGCAATTTCTTTCATGCTAGGTCTATTCCCACCCACTTGGTTAAGGCATCCACATACCAAGTCACATGCTGCTTTTAGTTGCTCGTTAGTTGCCTCCATTACCACTTGACGGTCAATAATTTCATGTAATCGATTTTCTTTCTTTGCCTTCACAAAATATGTTGCGAGACTTCTGTCCTCTACACACCTGTCAACACCAATAGCTTTTTTTCCTGTTAAGAGTTCTGCAAGAACCACTCCAAAGCTATACACATCACTCTTATCTGTTAGTTGACCAGTATGAAAATATTCAGGATCCAAGTATCCGAACGTCCCTTGAACTAGTGTAATGACTTCATCATGACCTAATGGGACCAACCTTGAGGCACCAAAATCTGCAATTTTTGAGGTGTAGTTTTCATCCAATAGAATGTTAGTAGACTTCACATCTCTATGTATGATGGACATCCGAGCATCTGTGTGAAGATAAGCCAGTGCACTTGCTGATTCATGTGCTATCCTTAAACGATTATCCCATGACAATCTCCCCAAGCCACTTTTGCTATTATGAATGTGATGATCAAGAGTGTCATTAGATACAAATTCATAAACGAGTAACGGGACATCAGTTTCCAAACAACATCCTAATAGTTGAACCACATTTTGGTGATTAATTTGTGTCAGAATTACCATTTCATTTATAAATTGCTCCCTTTGTCCTTGGTCCAATCTTTGGGACTTTTTGATTGCTACAACACGCTTATCTGTTAATATTCCCTTGTACACAATGCCGTTACCACCCTTTCCTAGAATCCTATCTTCCGCATAATTGTTAGTCGCTTCTTTTAGCTCTTCAACTCGAAAAATCTTCATGGAACCAATACCAATGCCACCTGTGGTTTTAAGTTTATCTTTTAATAGTGTGCCCCCATTTTGCTCAAAGAATTTTTCTCTACGCTTAATTAGCTTTCTTTGTTTGTTTAATAAGCAAAAAGCTGATAATCCAATTAATAATGTGAGCAATCCAATTCCTATACCTGCATTTGATTATCAGCACATTACTATTACTTTATCTTTTGTGTTAATAGTTCACAAACCATATAGGATTTACAAACCAACAAATATTTAATACACGTTATATATGGAGAAGAAAAATTGAATTTATATAGAGATTAATATTTGAAAATGTTTTCAACTTTACTTATAAACTTTAAAATATATTTCCAACTTTAGATTGCTTTATTATATGTATCTAACCTTTAAATATCACGTGTCATTCATATGAAATTTCATGTCTCGTGTTTGTAATACGTTTAATAGTGATATTTAAAAGCTAGATATAAATTCGAAACATTTCCATATATTTATTCCTCCATTATATATAACTTTGATGTGAAAGGGAGGTTTTGATGTACTAAATACTTTTTAACATGTGTCTTTCAAACACATATTAGAAATATGCAAAATTGTTTTTCTACGTTTATTAATTACTATTGGATACCTAACGATAATAGTAACACGTTGACTGGTTTATGTCGACAACCATCTTGAGTCTTGCCATCACCAAAAGACCCTTTTTTACATTTGCATGTGTAATTCCCGATCGTATTAACACAAGTTCCGTAACATGGAAACGTCTTCACATCATTACACTCATTGATATCTATAGAGAAAGGAGCACAAGTTAATCTAATGATAAAATCTAGAAACTAAGAGAATTATATATTGACCAAATTATAAAACTTTAATAAATTGTTAATTTTTCATTCGAGCAATTTGAGCATTCTAAATTGCATGTTAATAATACTATTAGATCTTAAGAATTGCTTAATAATATAGTTTACATATTCTTATTTTTCCGACCACATCAACTGTTTTAATTAATATGTTCAAACTTCAAACATTTTAGCTCCGTTTGGTTCGCATAATCTGATGGAATTGGATTTCTGAATTCCTATTGCATCCTGTTTGGTTGGACAACTGAAGGAATTGGAATCTACCAAAATTCCATCATATTTCTTTTGTTGTGGAATTCATAATTCCTTCCAATTTTTGAAGGAATTTAAGATTTCTTGATTTCATGGAACTCACCAGTTTATTGAAACTTCTTTCAAACAAAAATTTGCACCATTTTAGTATAACTGTCAACTTTTTTCGTAGATGTGTTCGACAATGTAGTTGAAGTTCTAGCTTAGAAAATATAAAGTGATAATACATAATAACTAAGTAAGATATATTTTATTATGATTGATTATGTAATTTACCATATTATAATTTCAAAATACTTTTATAAACTATTTAAAACAACTTGTTTTTTAGAAATCCATATTTATATTAAATAACTTTCACAAAAAAATGTCAACCAACCAAAGATATTAGATTAAGCTTTCATAAGTCCTTTAAAAGTTTTTCAACATACATATGTTATAAAATTTCAATTAATTTGAAACATTTACAAATCAAACTGAATTATATGCAAAAATTGAAAACCGAATTCCTTTGAATTCTGTCAACTAAACAGGACAATTTTTTATCAATTTAGATTCCAATTCCTTAAATTGCAATTTTTTTGACAAATTCCAATTTGTTTAAAATTATTTTACGAACCAAACGAGTCATAAAAGTAACTCTAGAACCCACATAGGATATCTCAAGAAAATGTAGAAATTTTAGGTGTAAAAATATGATTGGTACATTTGAAAAAATAATTGATTCATAGAGAAATGAAAAGCAAATTAGTGGAATCAATATGACTTGTATTCTATGAAGTAGACTTCTATCTACACAAATAGTTTATGCCCATGTATCATCAACAATTTAAGAACTCTATAAGTTAACCTTCAAATTTTATTGGGATGACATATACTATCACTAATTTAATTTTCATCTATGACATATAAAAATGTGTCACTAAAAGTAAAAAATGTACTAGAGAAAGTAAAAGGAAAAAAGGGGTTTAATATTACCATAAACAACGTACAACGTTCTTATCTATTTAAATAGGCAAACGTTAACTAGCTTGTTACCTATTATTCATCTTCTCCAATCACTTATTCCGACAACTTAGTTTTCCGGCTACTATATTCCGCCAGAGCCATGATTTCAGGCGACGAAAAAAAAAATCCAATATTCTTTTTCTCTTTTTAAACCCCGACTTTCCGGTAGTAAGTTTAGTACTAAAACATTGTTCTATAAACTGATATTGGAATATCTTGATTCCCTCACAGAAAATAAGTTGTATTGACTGTTATAAAATCTACCCATTTTTTCAGGCACTGGTGGTTTCGGCGGTGGTGGTATTCGGCGACGGTTTGATTAGAAAAAACAAGGTAACTTGTATAACTGGTTACAAGTCATTTTTTTAAATTTGTATTTGCCTATGAAACAAGAGAAAAGGATACTTCGTTTGTATTGGTATTAAAAAAACTTCGTTGATAGTTGTTGTTTATTTTGAAAAGTACGTTGCGTAAATTTAACATAAACCCAAAAAAGAATCATTAAAAGTAACAAATGTGTTGGAGCATTATTGTCTGTATTTGTATTCATTAGAACGTGTCGTAGAGTTAGTATGTAATTAGATCGAGTTGTAAAGTCCAAACGCATTTACGAAGAAGTTACGGTCAAGTAACAGAGTTACACTCACGTAACTCTGAGTTACGTGCACGTAACTAGTGAGTTACGTGCACGTAACTAGTGAGTTACGTGCACGTAACTCTCTTCCAAGAGTTACGTGAGCGTAACTCTTCTAGGGTTTCGGGCCAGTATAAATAGCAGCCTCGAAATCATAAATGCGTGTGGTTGAACAGTAAAAAGTGCAGTCACTTCAGAGAGAGTTACGTGAGCTAGGTCATAGGTCACGTAATTAGTGTTCTTGAGTGTTAAAGTGTTGTAATCGAGTGTTCTTGGTTCTATTCGTGTTTGTAAACATTCACGTAAGCAATATAGAATCAATCATTTGATTATATCTCTTGTTCTTCACCGTTTTCATACATATACTAGTTATTCCGCAATTAGTTGTTGTAGGATTCAAAGGAGGTCCGAGAATAGGCGACCAACAAGTGGTATCAGAGCCTCTATACTTGTTATAGAGGTCTTTGAATCTATTTGGTGAAGTTTTTGGCTGATTTGGGTTAGATCTAAGATTTGAAGAAAGTGTACTTGATTTCGGATTTTTTAGATCTAGGTCATTCTAGCCGGAGTTTGGAGCTTAGGTTCAGATATTACATATACACTTAGTAGTATTACATATCTGCAGAAGATGGGTACCTAGTTTTGAGTATTTTCACGCTTACGGCAAGTTTTGTGAAGTTTTTGACTGCTGCACGAAATTGGCACGTAACTTGAAGTTTCTGCACGTAATTACAAATTACGTTCACGTAATTGAGCAATTACGCTCACGTAATTCTTGATTACGTTCACGTAACTTCTGGATCTGTTCACGTAATTCTGAAAGCCTTTCACGTAAGTCCATATTACGTTCACGAAATTCTTAATTTCGTGCACGTAATTCTTGTTCTGAAATCGTTCGTTTACTCAATTTCAAGCCGTTACGCTGCCCGATTTTCGTTGGAAAGTTTAGGTGGGTATTAGGTTAGACTTTTGGGTATCTGTTAGCTGAAGATTTCGAGAATTTGAGTGTATTAGTGATGGCTTTAGCTACAAATTCTAACTTGTTCAACATGGAGACAAGTCGGAACCCTCAACTTCCTCCGATGTACAACCCGAACCGGAGTGTTGAAGACTGGATGATGAGTTTTAGAACATTTGTCGCGTGTACTGATCCGGGTATATGGGGTCCGATTGTTACGAAGTATGAAGCGCCCTCAGACGTGAACGCCACAACCGGTGTTAGAACCTACAGGGCTACTTCTACTTACACCGACGATGAGAAACTTCTATTTCTCAAGAACCAGAAAGCTTTGGGTACCATACAGTTCTGTCTCACCGATGAGATGAGAGCTATCTTCCGAATGATCGATAACCCTCACGATCTTTGGAACGCCATCGCGAAGAGGTACGGAGGAACGGAAGAAATGAAAGAAGTGAAAGCGAATTTACTGAGGCGTCAATTTGATAATTTCAAATGCGGAGAAAATGAGACGCTAGATATGCTCATCTCAAGGTTCAGTCGATTGATAAATGATCTTTTGGAGTTAAAAGTTGAATTTAGTAAGATCCAGACAAACTTACGATTTCTGGATAGTCTGCCTCCACACTGGGAGTTTCGAGTTCTTCTTTTGAAAGACAAACCGGAGTTAAGAGATTACAGCTTTGAGGATTTGATTGGCAAACTTCGTATAGCCAATCTTCAAATGCAAGAAAAGGCATATAGTAGCAATACGTTTGCACAGAATGTACTCAGAGACAATGCGGGAGTTGCTTTCCTCTCGGATGTTTCAGCCAGAGTACCTTCTTCATCCTCAAGTTTTTTACCTCCGACCCTCAGCTTCCCAAATGTTCAAGAGAGTCCTCCCGTATCAAGCTCTACCGATTCATTATGTCCATCATGCTCTGCGTGTAGAACTTGTTCCTCAAGACGTGAGATGAATACGGCTTTTGCGGCTCCCCTCCGAGGAAAAGATGTAGAGCCTGAGCGTATACAGTCGTGCTTCGTAGCTGCCTACAACGATTTGATAGATGGCAGGATTGCTTGCTCTTCTCTAAACGAGGAAGACTATGAGCAAGTTCATCCGGATGACCTCGAGGAAATGGATCTAAGATGGAATATGGCAATGATGACGAAGCGGATTAAGGGGTTTTTGAATCGAACGGGAAAGAAGTTCGTTGGTGGCGACAGGAAAAGTGGAATGGGCTTTGATAAGTCGAGAGTAAAGTGTTTCAAATGCAATAACTATGGACACTTTGCTCGAGAGTGTGGTCAACACTCTCGTGAAGACACTCGACACGACCATGGAGAGAGATATGGTCAACAAGGTCAAGCCTCCCACCAAGGTAGAAATTATTCACAAGGAGGATATCAGGGTCCTGCATCGAGGAATCTTCGCATTCAAGATGTAGAGAAAGATGCTAGCGCGCTGATTGCCGTGGATAATCGGGTAGATTGGAATGCATATGAGGAGATCGCACCTAGGATGGATCACCTTGCTCTTATGGCCACGTCAGATGCTCCTAAATCTGAGGTAGATTTCGATCCCTTCATTCCTGTATGTACTAACTGCTGTGAGCTAGAGGCCAAGCTCACTGTATGGAGTACCTCTGCAAGAGAGTTAAGTACCGAGGCTAACAATTTCAGATTAAAAAATGATTCCTTAACAAAAGAAAACAGAACTCTAACTGCTTTTAAAAAGGAAAAACAAGTCGAAATTTCCGATCTTAAAATTATGATTGGTCGACATGTTTCAAAAATTCAAGAGTATTCTGATGCTCTTGCAAATGAAAAATTAAACTCGGCTAAGAAACAAAACGAAATTGACATTTTGCAAGGAAAGTTAGCCTCCATTGCCAATTCAAAAGAAATCTTGGCTCAGTTGATCGAATCTCAACGGACGAACACTAGGGATAAGGGTGGACTGGGGTATTCTAGTATGCCCCCTCCAACGAATTTCACCCAAATCCCAGCCGATGGCTCGTCCGTAGAGGTAACTCAATCTTCTTTGACCTCTGAGGCTCCCAAAGCCAAAGAAACGGGTCCAGAAGAAAGTATTAGCGAAATTGAGTCTAAAGAGACTTTGAAAAGCCCCGATCAAAATTCTAAAGATTTGACCGACCTTAAAGACCTAAACTTAACTGATAAACAAGAAAGTCTTTTTGAAAAGGTCCTTCAACGCCTTGAAAGCCGTCTTATCACAAAGATGGATAAGAAATTTGAAAATCTTCAAGTGCGTGAGGGAAAACGTGTTTCAAAACAGTCTGAGTCAAAATCTTCGTCCAAGGGTAAGGAGAAAGTCGTAGCGACCAAACCTACTATTACAATCCAAACACCCATGGATAAGATATTCACTACGGGAGTGGCTTCTTCTTCTAAGCCTACAAATTTCCCTCCCAAGGTGTCCAGACCAACTATTCCTCGACCACAGACCATGGCTCCACCTCGTGTTCCATATGTGGCACAACCTCGTGTTCCTTATGTGGCACCACCTCGTGTTCCATATGTGGCACAACCTCGTGTTCCTTATGTGGCACCACCTCGTGTTCCATACGTGGCTCCACCTCGTGCTCGAACCGTATCTCATGTAGCAAGTCAAAACGAGAAGATTCAATCTTCTCAAACTCAAATGGACATGTCATATGATCCGAGAACTTGTTACTACTGTAGAGACGAGCGCCACATTGCCAAAATCTGTCCACGTTTGCAAGGATTAATCCTGAAACGTAAAGTATCCCCCAAGAAGGATCGACTAAACTCCAAAGTCGATACTTCCTCAGCCCAAGTCCAGTCCGGCCCCAAAGAAATTTTGACTGTTAAAGAAAAACAAAGGTCACCCAAACGTCAGAGTGACACATCAACCACAACCAACTTTCAAAAGGATTCAAAATTGGTTGATGCGGTCATTCTAGACGTAAATGGACGACCCAAGTCTGTTAAGGCTTGGGTCCCCACTAAAAACTAATCCTCATCTTTAATGTGCAGGGGCGATCTAAGCGACCGAACGGACAGAATATTTGGTGTGTCGATAGTGGTTGCTCCAGGCACATGACGGGAGATAGTCACCTATTGACCGATCACATTGAGGTCGATGGTGGCAATGTCTTGTTTGCGGGGGATAAGGGTGGAAGGATCACAGGACAGGGTTGTATCTCTAATGGCGTAGTGTCCTTTCAGAATGTAAACTACGTCAAAGAGTTAAAGCATAATCTGCTAAGCGTTTCGCAAGTTTGCGATCAGAAGTTTTCTACGCTATTCACAAGCAAGGAGTGCATGATTCTTCGAGAAGGTTTTGTGATTGATCCATACTGGGTGATTATTACTGCTCCAAGGGTCAACGACATTTATTATCTGGATATGTCTAAGGCTACATCAACGGAAGAGCATCTCTGTTTGGTGTCTAAAGCTACGGAGAAGGAGTCAATCATGTGGCATCGAAGAATGGCGCACATTAACTTTCGAAGAATGAATTATCTGGTGAAGCACGAGCTTGTTACTGGAGTTCCCAAGATGAGCTTTGCAATGACGGATTCATGTGTGTCATGTGTAAAGGGAAAGCAACATAAGAAACCACATCCGTCAAAGTTGGTGAATTCTATCTCGACTCCATTGGAACTTCTGCACATGGATCTCTTCGGTCCTGTCAGTGTAAAGAGCAAAGGCGGGAAATCATATTGTTTGGTAGTCACGGATGACTACTCGAGATTCTCTTGGGTTTTCTTCCTAGCGAGGAAGGATGAAACGGCTGAACGACTAAAGTTTCTCCTTCTTCGACTAGAAACCCTTCTCGAGTTAAAGGTCAGGTCAATTCGAAGCGACAATGGAACGGAGTTCAAGAACAACAACATGGAGCTGTTTTGTATCTCTAAGGGTATCTCTCACCAATACAGCGCTCCACGAACTCCGCAACAAAATGGAGTTGCAGAAAGAAAGAATAGGACTCTCATCGAAGCTGCCCGTACAATGCTTTCGGACTCTAAACTGCCAGTATCATTCTGGGCCGAAGCAGTTAATACGGCATGCTATGTCCTCAATCGGGTCTCCTTGGTCAAACGTCATAACAAGACGAGCTACGAGTTGATCAATAAAAGGAAGCCGAATCTGCAATTCCTCGAACCATTCGGATGCCCGTGTGAGATCATGATCACCAAGGAAAGGATCTCCAAGTTTGGTGAAAAGACGCATCCTGGATACTTTCTTGGTTATTCAGCTGAGTCTCCCAGTAAAAGGGTATTTGATAAGACGACGGGTACAATTGAAGAAGCGTATGAGGTGACTTGCTTCCGGTATACTCCACCTACACCGGGTGATGGTCCGGCACACTTCTTCGATTATGATTCGTTATTCCAGTCGTTTAACATTGATTATCCTACTGCCTCCATTCCGTTAGAAAGAAATGAAGCGGTCGTGATGCAAGGGGGAGGATTTGATGATACATCCTTTAATCAATTTCAAACTGAAGATGCATCAACGTCCACTTCATCTGGTCCGATTCCGCTTCGGGTCGTCGTTGACCTTCCAGCTATTCAACAAGCTACGGTTCGGCCAGACTCTCCAACCTTTGAAACTGCATCTGAAACTGCATCCGAAGCTGCATCAGAAGCTGCATCAGATGATTCTGAGAGTGACAACAATGACTTTCAAGATTCTGCAGCTGAGATAGAAGAAATTGTTGAAGAAGAATCGAATGACATTGAAAGTGCTCCTCAACATTCTACTGCTGGTGTCTCAAATCCAGCTCAACCCTCTGATGAAGCAGAAATTCCAGCTCAGATTGTGGAAAATGTGATTAATCAGGAGGTTGTACAAGAGAATGAAGGCGCTGTAGAAAGAAATGAAGCAGAGGATGTTATCACTCCGAGGAGATCTGTGAGAGAAAAGAAACGTCCAGCTCACCTGGATGAATTTGTGGCTAGTCCTGCACTTCTGGAGGTCTTCGAAGCTTGTTTTCTATCCCAAATAGATCCGAAGAACGTCATCATTGCACTTGATGATCCGTTCTGGGTAGAAGCAATGCAAGAAGAACTTCAACAGTTCCTAAAGCTACATGTGTGGGAAAGGGTCAAGGCTCCAAGGAGGGAAAAGATACTGAAGACGAAGTGGGTATTCAAGATTAAGAAAGATGACAAAGGCGAGATTGTAAGGAACAAAGCCCGATTAGTTGTTCAAGGTTTCGAACAAGTAGAAGGTCTAGACTACGATGAAGTCTACGCACCGGTTGCTCGTTTGGAATCAATTCGGCTATTTCTTGCATTCGCCTCCCACATGCGTTTCAAGGTTTATCAACTTGATGTCAAGAGCGCGTTCCTTTATGGCGAGATACGTGAAGACATTTATGTCGCGCAGCCACCGGGCTTTGAGGATTACGAACATCCTGATCACGTTTACAAGCTAAACAAGGCCTTATATGGTCTTCACCAGGCCCCGAGAGCTTGGTATGGAACGCTCTCTGATTTCTTGACAAACAACGGGTTTGCAAGAGGTTCAGTTGATCAAACACTGTTCACAAGGAAAAGGAATGAACACTTGCTGCTGGTCCAAATTTACGTCGACGACATCATCTTTGGGTCTACCGATGACTCAATGTGTAAAGAGTTCGAGAAGCTGATGACGTCAAGGTTCGAGATGAGTGCAATGGGGGAAATGAACTTCTTTTTGGGTTTGCAAGTTAAGCAGTCGAAGAAAGGAATTTATATCCACCAGACCAAGTATGTGCAAGATATTTTGACTCGTTTCGAGATGCTAGACTGTCGAACGGTTAGCACTCCTCTCGAGATCAATCACAAACTTGGTCCGGCACTCCACGATGATGCTGTGGATCTGAAGCTATATCGATCAATGATAGGCTCACTCATGTATCTCACAGCGTCTCGTCCGGATATCACCTTTGCCGTGTCTTTGTGCGCGCGCTATCAAGCTGCGCCTAAGGCATGTCACCTGAAGGCCGTGAAGAGGATTCTCTGTTATCTTAAGGGGAAACCAACTCTGGGTCTCTGGTATCCTTATGACGATCAAGATTTTGAGCTGACGGCGTATTCGGATTCGGATTATGGGGGCTGCAATTCTGACATGAAGTCCACGACTGGTGGATGTCAGTTCCTAGGATCACGGTTAGTCTCGTGGCAGTGTAAGAAGCAAACCGCGGTATCCTTATCATCTGCGGAGGCTGAATATATTGCAGCGGGAAGTTGCTGTTCTCAGGTTCTCTGGATTCAGCATCAGCTACGTGATTACGGTTTGATTGTTTCTCGCACCCCCATTAACATAGACAATACAGCAGCGGTGTGCATCATACGCAATCCGGTGCAACATTCGAAAACGAAACATATAAGTATTCGTTTTCATTTCATACGGGATTGCTATGATAAGAACTTGATTACGTTGCTCCAAATCGCTACCGAGGATCAAAAGGCCGATCTTTTGACTAAAGCTTTTCATAAGGGGCGATTTGAGGAACTGATCAAGTTAAACCGTCTCATCACATTGGAAATTGCTTGACACGAACCATTTTTTTGTAAATATTTCACTCTTTTAAAATTAAAAAATTTTCTTAGGTTTATAGCTTTTATTCTCAATTTTACGGTTCTCGTGTCTTTTAAGTGATTCGCAGTGGCAGGAGGAAATATCTGAGCTTACATACGTGTTATGGATCAAGTTCTCCTGAAAAGACGGTTTCTGGATAGTTCTTGACGTTTGGAAGGCTACGAGTGCTTAAACATGCTCGACTGATCAAAAGCCTTCCCGTCAAGTGTAAAGGTTCTTTATCCCGAGATAAAGTGTAAAGGTTTGAGCGTATGATCATTTTTGTCTCTTGAAAAGAGTTTAAAGGTTAAAAACTTGTTTTCTTTTATTCGGAAAAAGTTTAAAGATAAAAACATGAATTAAAACAAGTTTAAAATCGAGAAAACGCGCGGAAAACACTTACGCACGTAATTGAGAATTACGCTCACGTAATTGAGAATTACGTGAACGTAATAAAGGAATTACGTGCACGTAATTCATCTATTACGTGCACGTAATTGATGATAGAGAGAGGGTATAAATTGGTTTATGTAACAGTTGCCAATCACTTTTCAAAAACCCTTCTTTTCAAAAACCCTCTATTCTCTCGGCGATTTTGTGTTCTAGCATCGATTTCACTCGGATTTTTCTTGCATTTAGTCTCGGAAACATATCTAAGACATCAAGGTATAATTTCTCGACCCAAAATTCGAGTTAAAGGGGTGTTTTGGGTACAGGGGGTCTCGGTTTGGGTAGACTCGGTTCTAACATCAATGCTTTGTATCATAAACTTAAAATTGATGATAACTAAACATCCTAAACAGATTTCCGAGTATAAAGGTAACAAATGATTGTTGATTTTAGACTTTAATCTAGGGTTTTAAAGAAATTTTGGTTTAAACCTAAAAAAAAAACCCTAATTTTGGCTAAAAATTCTTCATAACTGTTAAATGTATGAAGTGTAAAGACTAATGTGGCTCGGAATAAAGCGATTAACATGATTTTGAGACAAAATTTGAGTTTTATCGAGCGTAAGAAAATGACGGGTCAAAAACGGTTACGGGCACGTAATTTGGAATTACGTGCACGTAATTCCTTATTACGTACACGTAATTCACAAATTACGTGCACGTAATTTGTGATTTCATAAGTTACATGCACGTAATTCTTGAATTACGTGCACGTAATTCTTGTATCAAGTAACTGTTGTGTCACGTAATTGCATATTACGTGCACGTAACTCATGAGTTACGTGCACGAAATTGTTAAAGAAAAATGTTCGTTTTCGCGAAATTGTCTCGTTATGCTGCCCAAATTTTTCAAAAATACTTTACGTTAGACGAGTTACGTACGTAACTGTCAACAGATTCACATCTGTTTTTGGCAAATTCAATTTGCTTAACGTAATTGATTTTAACGCTTGCAGCGTAACCCAATTTCACTCGAAAGTAGTCTTTGCACGTCTAGGATGTTGTTTACAATATCTTTTAGTAGCTTTTGTGCTTATACTAACTTTTGTGCGAGTTCTGTTGTCGTTTGTGTAGAATGGCACCTAAAGCTTCGAAGACTGACACTGCAATTAAGAGACACAACGCGGTGGCTCTTATGACTGCTGAGAAAAGTGGGGCCGGGTATGAAGGGATCATCAACTATCTCAATAGGAGCCCAATTGCATATGCCCTACGTACAAATCCTGGTTTGAAGCTTGATCTTATATCAGCATTCTGGAAGAATGCTAGGGCTAATACGACGGTCGATCCCCCTACGATCGAGTCCATGATTGGGGATCTTCCGGTTGTTATCACTGAGGACGTGATTCGCACGGTCCTTCAGTTTCAAGACTCAGCTAACTCTCCTGATGTGTTTCCTGATAAGCTGATCTTCGGATGCTTCAAGCAGATGGGGTATACGGGACGACTTGATTCCGTCCAGTTCTACAAATCTATGATGCCTGATCAATACCGCCTTCTGATGCACACGCTCATCCAATGTTTGTCAAAGTGGAAGGGCGGATATGACGTTCTGGACCGCAAGGGTCAGTCACTGATGGTGTCATTAGTATTCAAGCATCCGTTCAACACTTCCCGGTTTATTCTGAGCAACATGTTATGGAATTTAGAGGATAAGTCACGGACTTTCGATCAGTACCCGAGGTTCGTGACTTTAATGATTGATCACCTACTGCCTCAACTAGCTTACACTGGTCCTCTGGGAGAGTCTACACGCATTCAACCCAGAGTATTTGCTGACTGCCGAGGGGGATATGAGTTGCCACTTCAGGGTGCGTTGGTTGATGCTAATTTTGTGGCACCGGCTCTCACTGCTTATGATCATTTAGTTGTTGCTGATCCCCCAAAGCCAACCATCTCTAGACGATCTTCTAAGTCAGTAGTTTCGGAGGGTGTGACTAGTAAGCGCCAAAGAAAGAGCAAAGGGAAACAGGTTGTCGAAGATGAGGATGTGTCTGGGCAGGTTAAAGGTAAAAGAAAGCAGCCAGCACCGTTGGATCTTGTTGATGAATCCGATTCGGAGGGTGCTGAATCCGGTGATAAAGATCATGATGATGATGATGCTGGTGACAGTGACGCTGGGTCAGAGGATACGGTTGATTTCCCCGTTACCAAAGAGGGGTTAGAGGATGAATTGGATGGATTGATAGCCCTCAGGAGGACTATGTCTACGGCTGATTACAATGCAAGACGGAATAGGCTGATGAAGCAAATTGAGAAGTTTGGGAAAGCTAAAGCGCAGGCTTCCAAGGGAGTTACCTTCAAGGAACCACCACCGGTGATTCCTTCGCCACCGCCAGTTCGAGCAGTGCGAATGAAGTCTGCTGAGTATGTTGGTGTTCAGCCAGGAACGTTTAGCCAGAAAAGGCCTCACTCCTCCACCGCTTCTCCAGCGGTTTCCTCGGAACAACCTTTGGTCAAGAAGTCAAGGAAAACCACCACCACCGCTCCTCCGCCTACATCCACCACTACCATTCCTCCACCTCCACCTCCTACATTCACTCTTCCTCCACCTTTGGTGAACCCTACACTTCCTCCACCACCGGGCAGCTCTTCTAGCCCGCAGATCCCAGTTGGTTCAGATGATCTGGTAAGCTCAATGCTCATTTCCTTCCAGACTACCCTACTCAAGCATGAGAAGCGGATAAAGCAGCTTGAAGCGCAAGTGAAGGCCCGTGATGAGAAGATCGCTTCAATGGAGGAGAAGTTTAAAGTGGTTGAGCACAATCATAATGTAGTTCTGGAAGACTACAAAAAGTTCAATGATCGATTGGATGCAGTGTTAAAGGCGCGAGAAGCTGAGAAAGAAGCTGAACATGAGGAAGAAGCTGAGAACGAAGCAGATGATGAGAATGAAGATGTTGAGATAGACGATAAAGATGAGGATGAAGCTGACCAAGACGATGAAGCTCATGATGATGAGCCAAAAGACGATGACGATCAGGATAAACCTGATGAGGGAGGTGATGCTGGAGCTCAATCCTACCTGGGCTCGGGAGATCAAGGCAGAGCTGATCCTTCCGAACAGGCGCCGCGTGATGAATCCGCGCCTGGTTCTGGAAAGGATACGGGATCTCCATCAAAGGGTGCATCGACTGAGGGGGAGCCTGCTGATATTAACTTTAATTTTGATTTAGTTTGTGCAGGTACCCATTTTCATACTCTTGATCCCGCCCAGCCCGAGCTGTCATTTCATGGGTCTACCGGCGTAGTCCCTACCTTTGCGGCTATGCCTTTGGGTGAGGAAGATGCTGCCTCCGTTGTCCAAGGGATCTGTTTATTTGACGATTCTGAGGACGAGGTGACTTCCGCCCGATTGAAGAAAGTCACCGCCACTCAATCTGGCGTTGTTCAAGAGAAAGATGCTTCCCCAGCTGGTTCTAAGGGGAAGTCTAAAGAAGACGAAGCTGCACCTCAACCTCCAGTAGTCCCCGCTCCCCTCGTGCCACCTCCAATTCATTATATCGATGGCCGAGGGCGAAAGATTAATCATGATGTATTTGGGGAGATGGGAATTTTAGTCGGGTGTAAGTTAATAGGCCCGTGCAAGAGGATGATCCTTGCATGGCGCTACATCGATAACACCGACTACTTCGTGTTGCTAAGAAGTGATGGTATCCAGTACATGAAGATGAAGTATGCGACGTTCAACACTTTATCTCATTATGACTTGAAGCGTCTCGCAGATCTGGAACCCACCAACCTCTCTACGGATGCGGCCAAACTGTTCTACAGGAATTTAAGATCCGATATCTTTTATAGAAAGTTTGAAAACTTCAAGCTCACTATGCCAATCCGGGAGAGGGAAAAGAAGAGGAACTTAATTACTAAGAGGCGCGGTTGGATTGAAGTGTATCCTGAGGTCAAGCAACTCAGGAGAATCAGATTGCCTTCGCTTCCTCAAGATTTTTTACAAGATATGAAGGCTTGGGGGTTTGATGAAAAGGCTCGGGAGGCGGTAGTTTTTGATCAAGATGGTAAAGCGTTACTTAGGATCTATGATCCTATCCATCTTATCTGCCTCTCGGAAGCAGATTTGAAGAAGCTAGATGAGAAGATGATCTACTGTGCGGCTAATGAGAAATCATTTGGGCTGGTCTTCTCACACGTTGTACACATCTGCGTCAAGAAAGGATTTCACTCGCAGAATCTTCCGGTGATGGTCGAAGAAGCAGTGTAGAATATGGTTTGCAGGGTATTTGCTGGTTTTTGGGTATTTCTTATTTCCAGCTCAAACTATATTTTATCTGTAATATCTGTACAACATCTCTTTTGATATATATATGTTTATTTCGCTTGAGTGCTTGTTTGTAATGTGTGTGATGCATGATTCAGTAGGCATTTGATTCCTACTTGAATTATGTAATCCGGTTTGCGTTCAGACTTTTACTATCAAGTTAAATTTACATGATTATATCCTAAGTTTAAAGCGTTTAGACTTCGCAACATATAACAGTTGCGAACTCGGACAAAAACCGTTTTGCTTAAATGCAAAACTCTTTTCAAAAGAGTCTAAAGTTTTGAAACTCATCGAGTCTAAAGTTAAATAATCTCGGATGAGTCTCAAGTTTTGAAATCTCATTGAGTCTAAAGGTTAATAATCTCAATTGAGTATAAAGCGTCCAAAATGATAAAAACCTAAATTTTTGATCGTGACTTCGAAACTTTTCTTTTTACGTTTTTTTAGGATTTGTATAGTTCCAAAAAATAATAAAATTAAGAAAAACATAAAAAGAGGGGGAGAAAGTTTGTGAAAACCTTAGGAAATGATAGTACATCGCGGATTTTAAAATTTAGAATCACAAGTGTTTGTTCGATGTATTAGTAGGTACGGCCAATATCATATAAACAATTTTCCGAACCTGTTTCTAATGGGTAACACGGTTAAGTCTGTCCATCTCAGTGATAAGCTGAAAACTTTCGGTGTGCCTGGAATCTGTCACCATAGGATTATATATATATAAATAAGTATCTGAGAGTAATAGAAAAAGCGAGGAAAAGAAAAATTGAGAGAAAATCAAAAAATATAATAAACCGTTTTTTCTAAAACTCAAAGAGTTTTTATTAATAACTCCTAAACACCTTGAGGCGCTCCTGGATTCTATAAGGTTGCGAAATCATAGTTTCCGTGCGGTTAGTATAAAGGTTGAGGAGTTAAGTAAAACTCGTATCCTTGAGGCGCCCCTGGATTCTATAAGGTTGCGAAATCATAGTTTCCGTGCGGTTAGTATAAAGGGGAGAGTAGAGTCAAATAAGAATTCTGTAACTCTTGATGCTAACTTGATAAACGGCAAAGACAGAGGGAGGAGTTCACGAGTCTATAAAGCTTTTAAGCATCAAAAATAAAAAAAAAATATATATAAATAAAAATAAAAAAAAAAGAAAAACAACAAAAAGAAAGCAAAAAGCTTCTCTATTTATGAAAAATGCACAAGTGCTTAAATTCTATACTATATGTATGCATTTTCAATACTTAGAGTAGTTAACTAAATAGGAATAAGGTGACGGGTTTCCTAAATAAATACTGGAGGTTTGATGACGTTTTGAGGGGAGTTCGGATTTAGCTAAGTGTAAATATAAGTGGGATCCATATAAACAGTTGTAATTTTAATAATCGGAAGATTCTTTGTATGATATATATGTTGTATTTAAGAGGACAAATATACTAATAATCGGCTGATTCTTGTGTTTCGACTTCTGCGATATGATCCTAAAAGCAAACTAATCCCTATCCAAAAAGATTTGCCCTTTTGTAGGTTGCTAAAGTAGTGTGAATAGCTTATAGTTAAAAACCACAAAAAGAGTTTCGGTTTTAGGTTAAGAAAACAAACAAAAATCAAAAATATTTTATTTCTGCGTTTATTTTCTTCGTTGTCACGTATCGTTCATGGTAAAAAGGTTTTATCACGTGTTTTCTGAAAAATGAGAAATTTTATCAGTTTAAAGAACAAAAACACGTATTTGGTCAGTTTTGTCCTTGTAAGCCAGGTCTTATAAAGTTAAAGGATCGGATCTTGAAGAGTTTAGCACTTCTTGGAAGTCAAGGACTCGAAGCTGATATTCATGGAGCCGCGTTGCTTAATGATGAAGATTAGCTGTCTGAAAAGATTCGCAAGTTATCGGTTGCAAGCTTTACACCGTACAAGTCTCTTGAAGTATAAAGGACTGACTCTCGATCTCTCGACACCAAAGTTCAAGACAATTTTTGAAGAATACAAGCTACATCCAAGGGGGAGTTTGTTGGAGCATTATTGTCTGTATTTGTATTCATTAGAACGTGTCGTAGAGTTAGTATGTAATTAGATCGAGTTGTAAAGTCCAAACGCATTTACGAAGAAGTTACGGTCAAGTAACAGAGTTACACTCACGTAACTCTGAGTTACGTGCACGTAACTAGTGAGTTACGTGCACGTAACTAGTGAGTTACGTGCACGTAACTCTCTTCCAAGAGTTACGTGAGCGTAACTCTTCTAGGGTTTCGGGCCAGTATAAATAGCAGCCTCGAAATCATAAATGCGTGTGGTTGAACAGTAAAAAGTGCAGTCACTTCAGAGAGAGTTACGTGAGCTAGGTCATAGGTCACGTAATTAGTGTTCTTGAGTGTTAAAGTGTTGTAATCGAGTGTTCTTGGTTCTATTCGTGTTTGTAAACATTCACGTAAGCAATATAGAATCAATCATTTGATTATATCTCTTGTTCTTCACCGTTTTCATACATATACTAGTTATTCCGCAATTAGTTGTTGTAGGATTCAAAGGAGGTCCGAGAATAGGCGACCAACAAAATGTGACCTTCAACCCGATGAAAATTTAAAATTAAATAAAACTCTCATCAAAGTTAAAGTTATCAAGTTTGAATCCTGATGGAGATCTTTATCGGCTCAAAATGTTATTTACCAAGAAAAAAAAACAAGTAACAATTTTTCGTAAAAACTGTAAGACTAGGTAACGTATATTGTACCTTGGCAGCCTGGAGATAGATAGGGATTTCCTTGATAGCCTTGTTTACATTCACAGCGATACCCACCACTTTCCCTTTTGGAATTTACGCAAATGCTATTTGATTGGCAGGCAAAACCATCGTTTTTTTGGGCTTCGGCGCAACTCAGATTACCAATAGCCCATTCGAGCACTACTGGCACAGTTGCTTCAATCCTTTCGACAAAGGAAGAATCGTTTAAATCAACCGCGCCATTGAATTTCAGTACCTTCTCCTCGCCAACAAATGCATATGTACAAGGATCAAACGACATCCTTTCGCTCAAGTTGCCTGAAGTCAGCAAGTTATCGACCTGAGTTGTAAAGTAGCTTATATTTTGGGGTATGGATGATTGACAACAACCATTTCCCGAACACTCGTCACCTACAACTTCTTCCGGTGTTGAACAAAACACCATACAGCCTGTAGACACTTCCCTAGAGTTTGTTCCCGAGTTCAGCCAAGCATAACCATCGCAACCAATGACTACAAACTTATTCACATCCGAGATGGTGTATGGATAATCCGTACTATAGGAGATATTGTTTGAAGTTGTGCCATCTGGAGAGTAGCATTTCGTCGCCACCATATTGGAAGTCCGGAGTGTGGAATCAGATATTTGCATAATTGAAGGGTAATCTCCCTCAAGTATAAACGGCTTCCAAGGTGTTGAGGATGTGTTGCAGTAGATATCAAACTCGCGGCTTATAGAACAGTTTGAGTTGATGCCAACGCCAAAAGGGTAGGGAACAATTAAGTCCCCACAGCGGCTTTCACAACCTGGTTTTGCTAAGTTTGTTGATTTTATAAGGTTGTAGGTTTCAGATGTCGTAAACGATAACATAAGAAATATTGCACACATTAGAACTAGGAATTTCATGGCTCTCTCTTTTTTACGTAGATTTCAAGTGCTCTACTATTTGAGGGTTCTCATTTCTAACTTCATATATATATATAGCAAGATGTATATCTAACTAGGAACCTCAACGTGAATCATGTAGTTATTAGAATAATGGAAAGAAAATCATGTTATTTCTAATCATTATATATATATTCTTTTGAATTCTTAGTAGAATTACGCGTTGATATGAAGAAGTGTCGTTAGAATTCCTTTTTTTTATTTTTTGCACAACGATGTAGGTGAAAGGGGGATTGAAGGTTATCGATCGATGCTTGAAGTACTAGTGTTAAAACAAATCATATAGTTGCTTCGATCTTCTGTTCGATAATCAGAATCATAGGAGTTGTGATTAACAAGGTCTATTAGTTTGTACATTAATAAATTATTTTTATATTTACAAAGTCATCAATACATTAACTAAAAATCTAATCAAATTATAGACCAATATACCTAATTGAAAATACATATTATAGTGGGAAATTGTAGGCCGGATTCACTTTTACAGCCTGCACTTGCACTTTGGTTATCACTAGGTCCGTCCGATATAATTATCATCAAGTTTTGTCCTACTTATTGTAGTTATTAAATTATGATAAAGATGATTCCATATATAACTAAAACATATTCTAATACTTTACACATAGCTTTTAGGACTAATGTTATCATTTTTTTTTTAATTAATTAGAGCATGTGCTAAACATTTTAGATAAATATTTCTTTAGACGAAAGTTAAAGTAAATAAAGTGAGCCAACTTGTGTTGATTATGGTCGGTCCAATGACTTTGGATTTGACAATCATGGAATTCGGAAGGGGTGGAAATTACATTGATAATTGGGTTTGATTAAACTATTAGAGCACACGGTGTAATCGTGGTTGTGATCCTTGTCACATTCATAACGAGCGTCTTCCTCATCACTATACTGAGGTCGCTTGTTGTTGGTCGTCGTTGTCGCGGTCGTTGTTCACATAACGGTCGTTTTGATTTTTTTTTTTTATTTTTTTTCAAACGGTTGAAATTTTAATTTATTTTTTTTTATAAGCCTAACGGCTAAAAAACTATTCGTTGGATATTTTTAATTTTTTTAATACATTTCACCTATAAATACATTCCAAATGTAACCAAAAAATTACACCATTTCGCAATCTCATTCTATCTTTATATACATTACATCTATAATCTCAATCTCATACATTTCTCAATCGTAAAAATGTCTTCATCGTCTTCAAACGCTCCCCAAACAAACGTTGTGACAACCGCAAATTTCGTAACACTTTTGCGTTTACCATCTACCGTTATTTTTATTTATTTTATTTTGACCCTATTATTATTGGTATTTATTTTGTTTCACGCGATATTTGTTTAGTCGGGATTTAAATGATTGTTTTGTCCTTTGTGACGTAAACGTTATAGTACCTAAGTGCCTAGCAATTATAAGTATTCTCGTTTTATATAATACATACGTTTTTGCCACTTCACCATCTTAAGTAATCAAATCTTTGGTTGATGATATTTCTTTTTCACTCTTCCGAATCCAATCTTGTGTACAAATCAACGCTTCAACTAGATTAGGAAATAATGAACTTGTAGTTTCATTTACAAAGCCAATTCCGATGCAACTATTGATATTGATCTATCAACCAATATATCTGATAACTCGTCACTCTAATCTCGTACATTAATTTGTACTACTCCAATACAACGATCGTCTTATTTTCAATTTCATCCATTCCTCTTTTATCGACCATTTCATCAAATGTTCTGTCATCTATTTCAAGAGTTCTCTCGAAGCTCATTAAGCTAACAACTTCACTCTAGGATCTAAACCGCCGCAAATTAAATCCACAAATTTCATCTTATCAATTTCACCCCAATATTTGTCAAACTTTTCGTACAAAACCTACAGATAATCTTAAACTTATAATCATTATCTTTTTGAATTTGTCTAGATTGTAAATCTAGAACTTAGTAATAAACTCGTTAGCATATGATAAAATGTACCTGAAATGTATAAAAAAAATACAAAAGCGGAATAAAATTTAACAATAAACTCATAAAAACTAAAATGTTATTACCCTTCTATTTAAATTTGATAGACGTCTTGCGAATCGTGCCCATTAAATATTAAATATTGTAGATAGAGACAATTAAAAGAGAATATAATATACTATCATTGAATAAAACATTTCTTTGTTTTAATTTAATGAACATTATCACAAAAGAAACTGGATTTTAAGGCCCAATAAAATAATCCTAAAACAATTTCATGCAGCCCAAAGTTGGTATATTTGTTGTTGTTGTTGCAGCTTCCCAAAACGCATGATCCTAAATTCCAAATTAAAGTGTGTGTTTGTTTGTTATCAATCGATTCTAGAAATAATAGATATAGATATAGATATATAGATACGTATAATTGTAGTGGAAAATGGCTCGGTTAGCATTGGCGGTGTTAGTATTGGTTTTAAGTTTAGCGAAAAAAGATGAATGTGTATGGCTGAATATACCTAGATCGGAAAATAAGTGTGTCACGGAAGAAATCCACAACAACGTTGTTGTGGTCGGAGATTATGTCGTTATTTCCGATGATCATCTTCATCCTACTCCAACTATATCCGCTAAGGTAATCATTTAAGTATTATGTTACTTATTTGACTTGTCTAGATTAAATCTCATCTTTCCCTATTGGTTTGTGCATTTTATTATTATTATAGTCAGAATATTATCCTTCTATTTAATTTTCATCTTCGTCTTGCGAATCGTGCATTTTAGTAGCCAGAGTGATAAGCGCGCGGCCTCCCTTGCTGGGAGACCGCGGTTCGAATCCCACCCAGCACCAAAAAAAAAATTTTTTTTTTTTTTTGTACTGCAGTGTTGGGCTTGGGCTTGGGCCTCCCACCCACCACCAAATTTTTTTATTTTTATTTTGTACTGCAGTGTTGGGCTTGGGTTTGGGCCTGTGGCTGGTTTGAAGTTTAATTACTTTTAATTTTTGATGTTTACCATTTTAGATTTTTCGTAAGTAAAACAATTAATTATTTAAGGTTTTATAAAGAAATACAAACAATCTTTTAGACCAAAATTAATAATACAATATACTTTTGAATCATTAAATAGGGGTTAATATAAGATATCTATAATATCTAAATCTTGAGTTCTTTAATTTAATGTGGAGTGTCTATTAATTGCTAAGTACCACATATTAACCCATTCTTGCAAGCCTCTTATGCATTCCAGGAAAAGAAGTTGCTAACTCATATTTACCATTCTATTTACAACCTATGCATAAAATCATTACGCCACTTAGACCTTACAAATTCACTGACATAACACCCTTAAATGGTGGTCATCATTGCTGCTGTTACACCCTTTCAACTTTGGCAGTTACACCTGTGAAGAAAGCCATAGGCTGTAAATGGGTTGATGCCCAGGTTAAGTTCCACAAAGTATATCCACCACATACACCACATAGCCTCAGTCATGCCTAAATTGTCTCGAAAGTCTGCTGCTAAGTCTGTGGAAGTGCCTGAACCGGTTGAATCTTCCATGGAAGCCTCAAAGAAACCTGTCATGCCAAAAACAAAAGTGTCTCGCAGCTCAAAGAAGCTAGGCTCTTCCATTGAATTGTCAAACAAGACGGAAACATCACTACAATCTGCCCATTTATGGTTGGATGAATTGGATGCTGATGTTGTCGGAACGATTGTCGTGATGATAGGTCGAGTTTGGGATGTGAGTAATGTGACTGGGCGCTTTTTGAGCACAGACTTTGTTGCCTCTGACTCTAAGGTAAATTCTTTGCATTAGAAATTGATTTTCAGGCTATTGTTTTGACACAATGTTTAATCCCTGCAGGGTCAAATGGTTCACTGTACTGCCAGAGCAAATGTCGCTCACAATTTTCACCGGTTGAAAGAAGGGAGCCTTTATTCTGTGCGCAACTTTGTTGTTCTTCCCAACAAGGATGATTTCCGCGTGTTTAAGGACCACAAGTTCATGCTTGAGTTTAATGGGGAAACTATAATACGGAAGATCTCTGCTGGCCCCCAGGGTTATGTCAGATATCCATTTCAGTTGGTGGAGTTGGAGGACGTACAGCCTGCAAACAACAAGTACATGATTGGTAAGCTTTGAAAGTTTAAGTATATTGGTTTACATGAGTGATCATTTATGCGACTCAGTCTCTTTATTATAAATCATTTCCTACTCGCAGATGTTGTTGGGTATGTGACTAATATTCGGAGAACTATGTACACAAAATCTGGGACTAAGAATCTAGACTTTACTCTCGCCAACCAGAGGTAAATCCTAATGCGTACGTCTAGGACATTTGTTTCCATAAAGTAATGGCACTAATGTTTATCCTTTCCTTATATAGAGGCCAGACAATGAGGGTCACCGTATGGGGCAACCTAGGTGATGTCTTGGTTGAGATGAAAACGAAACATTTAGGCCCATGCCCGGTTGTCTTAGCTGCCGTTTCTCCCAAGGATTACAATAGTAGGTTCAGTTGGTTTATGGTTTGCTTTGTGTCTAGCAATGTTCATGCTCTTATACGGTCTTTTACTTTTGATTGTAGATAAAGTGTATTTGTCAAGCAGCTCTTCAACTGTCATCTATGACAACCCTGAAATTCCATGCATACAGGATTTGGAAGCTGAAAACAGGTTGACACTTTTTCAATACTCCTGTCTCGCTTATCTAATTTACCACCCTAACATATGCTATTCTAATGCTTACCATCAGTGCCGAGCCGGACAGTGGATCCATAGTAGTTGACAGTTCCCAATCAAGGAAAGGCACTCTTGAGAACCTGCTCATATGGGCACGCAACCGAAAGAATGATGTATTCATTTTCCCCTGCACATTATCATCATATTTGGTTAGGTCTCTAATGAGTATTTACGGATTTTGTGTTTTCACAGTCAGCAATGTTTCAGTGTAAGGTAAAAATTGAAGGTTTCCGCACAAAGAAGGGCTGGAACTATCCATCATGCGAAAGTGAAAAATGCAAGAAAGGTGCAAGTAGACAAGATGGCCGATGGAGGTGTGATGCATGCAATGTGGACATTTCTTATCCTGTGTTTAGGTAATGCATCATACATATGACATAGTTGTTTTAGTGTCATCATAATTTAACATCATACTCACCTTAATTTGCATCATTGGTTATTCAGGTATCGTCTTGAAGTAGTGATTTCTGATGAGACAGCCCATACTGTGGTTGTGATGTTTGATGAAACTGCAACTGAACTCATCAAGGCTCCCGCTCAATCACTCATGGCAGCCGAAGATGCCGAACCTGATTCAGACAACGAGACAGGCCTGCCACTTGCTATGTTGAACGTGATTGGGACTGAGCATGTGTTGGAAATCAAATCTCATACTTACTTTGAATATGGATCGTTCGAGAGCTTCAATTGTTGGAGTATTATCCATCCTGATTCACAAGCTGATGCTGCTTCTGCTACCACTCCACCAGATGGAGGTGATGGTCACGATGACTCCCAGATGAAACTAAAGAACTCCCCAACAATTGCTACCCCCTCAAAAGCTAAAGAGGACAAGAAGAAAGGGTTAGTCCATTGTTAAATACGCACATGATAAAAAATAAATTACTATATTTACACATTCCATTTTCTATTGCTGTACCTAACAACTTTCAAATGATTGCATTCAGTAGAGCAATATTGGAAGAATCTGATACAGAGGACGTGACCTCTTCAGGAAACGAGAACGATGAATCTAATGATGGTGATGTACTAGATGGAAAGGCCAAAAAAATGAAGTAAGCCCACATAATGACCTGCTTTTTGATTTATGTTGTTGCATACACTAACTACACTTATTTGTTAACATTTCCTACTTTCAGATATGCTGCCGACTTTTCTGGGTGAAAAGCATATTGGCCTCTACACAGCAACTATCCCCTCCCATAATGTTTAGGCACCAATAATAAATAGGACGCCAAATGTGGCATGAAACATTTGTTCCTATGTAATCAACAATTTGGTATACATGTTTGGATTTTGTTTCACATGTTTTTTTCCCCACTCTTTGCTTGACAAATGCAGTGGTTTAATAAATATGTTGGCTTATTTTGGTAAAATCCATTTCTCTTGGGCTTATGCTACTGCATAATAATCATGCATATTATCCCGGGTATGTTACCTTTCTATATGGTACATTATAAATTCTGTTTACATCTATAGGCATGCTGCTTTATTCTATTAACAAATAAAATTGGGCATTCTGTGTTTTGAAACAACAAACATGTTCGCGTATTCTTTGGGCTTATGCTACTGCATATTAATCATACATATTTTCCCACACGTGTTGATTTTCTATATTACTAATTTATTCTAATTAATAAAACTGAGCATCTTGACTTCTCAAATGGCAAGCTTATCACTATTTGCAATCATTTGTACAAGTGATACTTAACGATCCCTCAATAACAGTAGATCAAACTATTCTAACCAGCATTACATTCATATAACCAACGGTGCAATCAAAAGCAAAAAACCTACTTCAACTTCCAAAATAAGGTCTGAAATCCTAATGTCACTTCCAATGGTGCAGCAATTTTTTCAGCCTTTACATATGTAGGCAGATATTTAAGAAAGCAATAATGTCCTCATGGTAACTATCATATACTGTATTCTAAACAACCATTAACTCCAGGTATTGCAAAACATAGTGATTTTCATACATATAGTTACACATACAAGCTCCCCTGATAATGTGTCACATTTTTAAATAAAATATGAACAACTTCTAATGCAAATGATACAATTTTCTGAACCTTTACATATGTAGGCAGGTATTTAAGAAAGGCATACTTTCCTCATGATAACTATCATTTAGTGCATTATAAAAAACCATTAAATCCAGGTATTCCAAAAGATAGTTGTTTCAGTCACTTAATTGTATAGCTTTTCAGTTGCTGCCAGAGTTGTACTAGAATCACACACACATTTGTTTTCTTTCAACTATGGATGGAGGTAAACTTTAGTTAGTAACTTTCTTATTACTTTTAGATGATAAACTTTTCCTACAAATTTTGTAACTATGCTTAGATCATAATCATTGCCAAAGTACTATTACGTTTGTTTATATTGCAGATGCGGATAATCGCTCCCGGATCACAATTCAGTCACGAACAATAACCAGTCATAATGGAATACAACAAACATATTGTGGATTAACACTTATTCAACCAGCAGCATCTAACTCAGGTAGACACACACACTCAAGCATTGATGTAGTTGATAGCAATCCAATTTCACAAGTTACATATCGAAACTAACAAATGCTGCTAATAAAACATGTAGGTTTACAACAACGACACCAATCCAGTACTCCTGCAATTGATGTAACTCAAATAGCAGGAACTTCTAGCACTACGTATGCACATACTCGGTTGCCAAGGAAATCTCCAGGTGATTCTTTTAAAATAACTTAATTTTTGTTAATTTTGTGTCATCAAATATATGTATTTCAGCACATCCTCATTTGTCGCAAAAACTTAAAAAAAAGGTATGATCTATGTTTTAGGACCTCTACATCTTCGCCAGCGGAAAAAAAAAAACCTACCAAATTGCACTCGCATCTGCAGGTGATTTTTCGTCACATTAATAATCATGCATACAACCATTTCCTTAGTGACAATTGTACCACGTTTAACTGTTCCAGTGAAAAATACTTACCATTTTTAAATTATACTTTCCCTATCAGGCACACCAGTCACATACCATAATATTGGTCCTCCAATGCATGAATGCAGTACTTGCTCTGCCATCATGTGGTCTGAAGAAAGAGATGCAAACGGCAAGAAATCGCAGAACCCTACTTTCTCAATTTGCTGTCAATCCGGGAAAATAAAGCTCCCATTGTTCAAAGAGACTCCTCCACCATTAGACCACCTTTTAGACCCTGCAAATCGTGCAACATTAAAATTTAGAGACCAGATTAGAGTCTACAACAGTATGTTTTCTTTCACGTCATTTGGGGCAAGGATTGATCATTCAATAAATACAGGAAGAGCGCCGTATACATTCAGGATAAATGGGCAAAACTACCATCGCATGGGATCCCTGATGCCTAAAGCAGGAATACCGCCGAGATTTGCACAGCTTTTTTTTTTTGATACTCAGAATGAATTAAAAAACAGGACAACCGCTTTTATACACAAGGATAGCGAACACCCTGTAGACCAAGAAATAGTTGGCCAACTAATGCGAATGTTGGATGAACATAGTTCTGTTGCAAAGGCGTTCCGGATGGCAAGAGATTGGTCCACCACACAGAATTCTCTTAACTTCCATTTAAGACTACACGCTGAGCGTAAAACAGCTAGGCAGTACAACAGTCCAACTGTATCAGAGGTTGCAGCCCTTATTGTAAATGATTTTGGTGACGGTCTACCTACAAGAGATATAATTGTTAACAGTAAAGAGAAAGGACCAGAATTTGTCTCAGAACTGCATCCTCAATACATGGCCCTTCAATATCCATTGTTATTCCCATATGGTGAGGATGAATATTACACCTATATTATTCAACAGCGACAACAAAATGGTGATTCTCTATTGCGAGGAGGGCGACTCTATCAGCAATTCTTGGTGGACGCATTTACCGCAGTTGAAGAACAAAGGCTAACATGGACAAGAAATAATCAGGATGCACTTCGAGTTGATCTATACCATAATTTGTGTGACGCCGTTACACGAGGTGACACAAGCGCAACAGGCCTTGGTAAACGGATTGTCCTTCCAAGAGGTTATCCGGGAAGCCCGAGATATATGATGCACAACTACCAGGATGCAATGGCCCTATGCCGTGAGTACGCCAACCCAGATTTATTCATAACATTCACATCAAATCCAAAGTGGCCTGAAATCTCAGAGATGCTTTCTTACTTCCCAGGGCAAAAAGCTCATGACAGGCCAGAGATAGGAACCCGTGTTTTCCAAATTAAACTCGAGGAGCTCTTAGATGATCTGACAAAGAAACACATATTTGGAGAAACTCGAGCATGTACTATTTCTGATCGACTCCTATTTAAGTACATTATTTTTACATATACAATGTCTTTATCTAATACCCTTACAGATGTATATGTTATAGAATTCCAAAAGCGGGGTCTCCCACACGCACACATCCTTCTATGGCTGGAAGAACACTGCAGATGCAAAACAGCAAGCGAAATAGATGACATGATATCTGCAGAGCTTCCATCTCCTACAGCTGATCCGGATGGTTATAAAGTAGTTACAGACTATATGCTGCACGGACCATGTGGCAAAGATGCAAAGTATGCACCATGTACAAACGACGGCAAATGCTCTAAACGCTATCCAAAAGCCTTTCTTGCCGAAACATTCCTTGATGAGGACGGATACCCTCATTACCGCCGCAGGAATAATAACATTGTTTTTAAGAAAGGCAATTTTGAGTATGACAACAAAAATGTTGTTCCTCATAATCGTTACCTCCTACTTAGATACAAGGCCCATATAAATGTAGAATGGTGCAACAGATCTAAAGCTATCAAATACTTATTCAAGTATTTGAACAAAGGACCTGACAGGGCAACCGTTATTGTTGAAGAAAATGTGAAGGGCGGAACAACGATTGCAACAGAAAAAGTGTCGAATGTCGATGAGATCAAAAATTATCTCAATTGTCGGTTCTTGGCTCCATGCGAAGCTGTCTGGCGTTTGTTCTCATTTGACATCCACCGGGGATATCCAACAGTCATGCAGCTCACCTTCCATTTGCCTAATCAAAATGCAATAACATTGCGTGATTCAGCAAACTTACCAGCTCTTCTAAAAAAAGAAGGAATCGATGTCACAATGTTTACTGAGTGGTTTGAGCTGAACAAGCGCCATCCCCCAGCAAGAAAACTAACTTATGCTGAGATTCCAACAAAGTATGTTTGGATGGTCAAAGACAAATACTGGAAGGAAAGAGACCAAAGAAAATGCATAGGCCGGATTGTTTATTCAAGCCCAGCTTCTGGAGAACGCTATTATCTTAGAATGCTCCTAAATGTTGTTAGAGGGGCCCTAGGCTTCACTCATCTAATGACAGTGAACGAAAGGACGTATCTAACCTTCAAAGAATGCTGCTTTGCATATGGGCTATTAAGTGACGATAAAGAGTGGACGCGAGCCATATCAGAAGCGGCTCAATGGGCATTGGCCCCCCAACTGCGCGATATCTTTGTTACGATGCTGCTCTTTTGTGAAGTCAGCAGGCCACTCAAGCTTTGGGAAGAAAATTGGCAGGCTCTATCAGAGGATATCTTATTCAAAAAGCGCACGCTTTTTAAGTATCCGGAACTCCAGTTGACAGAAGTTGAGATCCGAAACTATTGCTTGATGGAAATTCAAGATTTATTAAGCAAATATGGAAGATCATTAGAAGACTTCCCTGATTTACCCAGACCAGACCCACGCCTACTAACCAAGAGAGACAACAAGCTAATCAGAGAGGCTTTAGCTTTTGATGTAAAGAAAAGCAAAGCTGAACATGAACGGCTACATTCATTATTGAACACCGAACAACGAATCATCTATGAAAACATTGTTGCTTCTGTTCACAATAAACAAGGGAATTTTTACTTTGTTTATGGACCAGGTGGAACCGGAAAGACTTTTTTATACACAACCATAATTTCAAGATTTAGATCTGAAGGCAAGATAGTGCTCGCAGTTGCATCCTCAGGTACTTTCTTTACACAAAAATTGTTGACTTAAAAAGATTTTTACCAAACAGTCCTACATACCTATTTACAGATCAATAACTAACGCAAAATGCTATCATGTTTGTATCACCAGGAATAGCATCGTTACTCCTCCCAGCAGGGAGAACTGCCCACAGTCGATTCATGATTCCCCTTGATTTACTGGAAAACAGCACATGCGGTATTAAACCCAAAACCCAATTAGCAGAACTAATTGAGGAAGTTCAGCTAATCATTTGGGATGAAGCCCCAATGACTCAACGGTATGCTTTTGAAGCTTTGGACATAACATTAAGAGACATACTGGGCTTCAAGGACTCAGAAAACAGAAACAAGACATTTGGTGGAATGACCGTTCTGCTTGGAGGAGACTTCCGGCAAATTTTGCCTGTTATCCCTAAGGCAAAAAGGCCAGAGGTGGTGCAAGCCTGCATAAACAGGTCCGATCTATGGAGGACCTGCAACGTCTTCACACTTACACGAAGCATGCGAGTCAACGAGTATACTGCAACCGGGGAAATAGATACATCAAAACAAGAATTCAACCAGTGGGTTCTGGCAGTTGGTGATGGAGCTTTACCCGCCAAAAAAAAAGAAGAGGAGGATGAAGCAACATGGATTGAAATTCCAGATAGATTTCTAATCAAAGCCTGGAATTCTCCTATAGAACAGATAGTTGCCGAAACATATCCGGATTTCATTGCCAGGCAAGCTAACAATGAATACCTTAAAGAGAGGGCCATATTAACACCAAAGAATGATGACGCAGATGCGATCAATCATTTCATGTTTCAAAAGTTAGCTACAAAACCAGTCACCTACTACAGTGCTGATGAGGTTTGTATGTCATCAACTGACAATATAGACCAGCATCAGCTATACCCGATCGAGTACTTGAACACCTTAAACTTTGCCGGTATGCCACCACATGCACTCTCCTTAAAAAAGGATCTTCCTGTGATGCTATTACGGAATATTAATCCAAGTAAAGGGTTGTGCAATGGCACAAGATTAATCATCAGTAATGTGGCTCAATTTGCTATTCACGCAAAAATCATAACTGGAACACATGTTGGTGATGAGGTTGTGATACACAGGATCATACTCACATCCCCACAAGGTAAGTTGCCTTTTGTCCTAAAGAGGCGTCAATATCCACTGAAACCATGCTACGCAATGACCATCAACAAAAGCCAAGGACAGTCACTCAATTATGTTGGTCTCTACTTACCACAGCCCGTGTTCAGTCATGGTCAACTATATGTTGCATTGTCTAGAGTCACAAACCCCGCCGGTTTAAAAATCCTAATGATTCCAGACACCGACAAGAACCTACACAATTGCACCCGAAACATTGTCTACAAGGAGACTTTCAATAATCTAACTTAGTCACACTGTAATGTAACTCAAATTCGAATCAATTGCTATCACTCTTCAATCTCTTCCATAGTTGATTACAATTCCTTATTTTTGTTATTCTAATACACAAATGCTATCGTTAAATGCCATAAATTCACAGATCTGCCCAGACGAAACTAAATACTACTCAGTTGTAAGTATTGAATTTTTAATCTGTTTTCTTTTAACCAACTGTTCTTTAGGCATACATTTATATAAGTGGTAACTTATACCATTTTCTTTAATTATAATTTATCCAGTACTTACTTTCTTAAACTTTCTTAAATTGTGTGACAGAACATACTCAACTTTCAAAACATGAAAGAACATCATATACCAAACACAAGCCACAAGATAATCAATATTGAAGACTATTGCTCATCTTTTCCTTCTTCGTCCTCCTCTTCACAATCACCAATGTATTTGCCCTTCTGGCTAACCCCAACATAACAACGAGATAGAACTTTATCCAGCTCATCATATTTGACGACATCTCGCGCAACTATGGCTTTCATTTGTTTAAACAGCTGTGCTGCCTCTCCGCGTTCAACCAATAACTGCAACTCCCCAACCAATCGACGATTCCCGCTCAATGAGATATTTAGGTGAAAACAAAGGTTCTGCAGCACCTCTAGCACACCTTTCTCCTCCAACTGAGCTGCCGTAAAGACAATCCTCATTTTATCAGCCAAGCTCGATCCCTCACTCACATCGCTTAAATTATCAAAACGAAAAAAAGACGCCATTGACAAGAAACAATGAAAGCCACAATAGAACCTCACAATAAAACACAAATGAAACCACCATATTATATATTACTAAAATAGCAGTAATATTCTGCAATAAAATTTCATTAATTGAATTTAAATACACAAATGAAAACACTTTTGTAACTGATTTGCTTATAAAACTGACCATAAACATAAACACTTAAAACAAACACTCTTCTTATTAAAACTTAGCTTCATTCATTTTAAACTCGGCATGGAAGTCTATAACATCTGATTACTACATGAATAAAACAACTAATGATTATCCTTAACACCACTCAAATACTCCTGCTTCAGACCCGCACCAACCTGCACACGTGCATACAGGAGCTCCAACTCAGCAAGAGTACCGCTATCACGAGCAACAACTTCTTTCATCTGCTCCAATGACCTAACAGCATCATACTCCTGACCAAGAGATTCAAGCTCAGCAACAAAACGACGCTTCCTGCTCAACGACATTCGAAGCGAGAAGCATAGATCGCGTAACACCTCAACCATTGACTGTTCCTCCTTAAGCACTTCATCAAACAACACTCTCATTTTGTCAACTAATGCCTCAGATTTGGCAACCTTACCAAGCCTCTCCAACATAAAAAAAGGACCCATTTTTTAACTAAACCAACCCACACACAAAAATTTAGATCTCACAAATCATAATGTGTTGGTGACACCTATAAATAAGAACCCATTGGCTCACTTAATCTCCCAAAAGAGACACCTAAAAGGCATTCCAAAGAAAACTGCCAATTAAGCTATCATTAAATAACCCTGACTTCTTAAAATGTTACTCAACATTAACATTAACAATTAACATAATGCAAAACCTTTATTGCCAATAAATAACAACAAAAAACCTCGCTAACTACCCATTTACCTATTACCTTTGTCTAAATCTATATACAACCTTCACACACAATAGCCTATTCCAATGCATTCACAATCCCCTGATTCCTAACCTCAAAAGAATGACAACCAAAATCTTACAAACACAACAAAGTATAAGAATAAAGAAAACAAACCTGCATGCGCTGCAAAAATTAAAACAGTCCACCGGTATTCCACCTCAGTTAATCAAAACCCTTACCCCATAACCCGAACCTGCGCAATCAAAAATACCAATGTTAACTACATAGCCGCATTTCCAGGTTCCTTAAATTATATAAACCTGCATATTACTTATGCCACAAAAACATCATGTTCTATAACATCTAATTACTCTAAATCAACTATTCAAAAACAGATCAAAACCACCTTATTACAAACACATCTATCTGTAGAAACATGGTCGCATTGCAATATGCATAAACCATTCATGAGGCAACCAAAATATACAGCCAAACAAAAAAGATGACCACAAAAACATCATGTTCTATAACATCTGATTACTATAAATCAACCATTCAAAACCAGATCAAAACCACCTTATTACAAACCCATGTATCTGTAAAAACACCAACGCATAATAAGAAGGCTCATTCATCATAAACAGATTTACAACATAACATAAGACTTGGTTCATCATTTGCAATATCCATAAACCATTCATCAGGAAACCAAAATATACATTCACAATTCATTGCAAACTAAAAAACCTTAACATCTAAACATCATAGTTCGACAAGACACAATACCACCAGACACAAAATAAACATTAAACGAAACATAAAGGGGTTTAAACATCAACTACCACCAAAAAAAAACCCTATCCACAGCAAAGCCATCTTCAATCTTCACCAGTCCTCACCAAGAAGCCTCCTCTTTTCATCGATTCCCATGGACGCCTTTTTAACCCAATATGCCAAGTCAGTCACTTTCGCTTCAGCTTCAGAGAGATCCTGCTCCAGCCTCATAACCTCCATGCAACCAACACCCTCAGCCTTCAGCTCTGCAATAAGCTTCTTCAAACAAGCAACTTCATTTTTAGCAGCCTCCACCTTAGGTTCGTTCTCCAAGATATAGTTCCTGTAGTCAACAATCATTTGACTGTAAAAACCCTTAAGATACTCGCTGGGCTCTTGGTTACCGGTTGCCAACTTCAAGAACTCGATCATTTGATTGTTTGGAAAAGATGATTAAGCAAGATGATTAGGTTAATAGAAATGAAGGGTATATATACCCATAATATGTGGTGGAAACCCTCTTCACACAAATCGACACTAATCATTTCAGAGCAATTAAGACTCCAGAAAAATTATGCCGACGGTTACCCTCTTCACACAAATCGACACTAATCCCTTTGACTAAATACTGTAGAAAAAAATCAGATCCCCATCTATGTGAACATCATATGCCGATATACCCCAACTAAACACTAGATCTTTTGAAATGGTCAAACTGAATCCCTAAACTCACTAACTAGAACCACATTTAACCTTCATAAAATATTTTTTTACAAAATGTATCCTAAACATTGATAACTTAACAACTCAAGAATACTCTTTTCTTATATACCTAGCATTGTTAAATAACTAAATACCTATCATCAAATAACTTTTAAAAAAATATTAACGTGCAACCTCCAAATAATATTCCTTTAAAACGTATACACTTAACATTATGCTTATGTCGACCTATATATGACACATTTACATTAACCATTTAAAAAAAAACTTCAATCCAATAGTTTAAAACGAACAACTTACTAGAACCCGTGTGCAACGCACGGGCTACTCTGCCTCGTTATAAAGAAATGCAAACAATCTTTTAGACCAAAATTAATAATACAATATAGTTTTGAATCATTAAATAGATGTTAATATTAGATATACTCCAAATCAAAGGAAATATAGCACCGGATAACACCAAATAGTACCCTTATAACAAAAAAAAAACACTGCAGATGCATATTTTACATCAAAACAACTCGAACTCGTGCAAAGCACGAGAAATTTTCTAGTTAAGAATAAAATGCAATAAAAGTACCTTCAACTTTTTTCTTTGAAAACTTCTAACATATTATTAAGCTTCTGAATATGAATCCAATCATCATCGGTGATAATGTCATACTCCAAATCAAGAGAAAAAAGTCTAGTTCTATAAGATCATATGACTCCAATGTCGCTTCATTTTCTGCTTGATTTTAAGATCCTATAATTTTCGATTCTCGTGGTGAAGCTCTAATGTATCTAACACTATTTTTAACACGTATCATGGATCAAACTTTAAAATGCTTCCTAACATCCAAATTTGGATTCATTATATGTGCCATACATCTAATCACCATTTGCAATCAAATGTCATGATTTTTCTTTAATGTAATCAATTTCAACTTTATTTAAAGCCGTGTTATCAGCATTAACTGCTAACCGTTAATATGTTGTTGATTTTGCATTCTTCTAAACAGTATATAACCGACTTCCCTTATATTTTTACCCGTATGACTAAAGATTGGTTTAAAATTTATTATTCTTTTGTGTAAAATCTAATCATCATCAATAAAGTGTGCGATTAAGCTAGTGTAGTTTATCATTTTTAATGTAAGTTCGAATGTTGGTTGTGAAGCCTTACGCAATACTATCCAGATCGGTACCTGAAAAGAATGACATGTGGACCGGGCTGTTTATGTGTCGAGTTCTGACATCATCAACACGAATTTGGGTCGGCCCGGTTAAAATTTGTAAATAGTTGAAAAAGCATTGTGGGAGTGACATGTGGCAAGTTTGATTTTTTTTTTCTTTTTTTTTTAATAAAAAAGTTTTTTTTTTTTAAATCGGAATTTCTTTTTTTCGAGAATTTCTTTTTTTTCTCGAAAAAAGTTATGTACGAAAAAAAATATGATACACATTTATAATACACACCTATGATGAACATTTTATGTGTACATCATATTTGAATATCATAGTTTTTTTGTTTACATCATTAATATGAATCATATTTTTTGTGCATCATTAATGTGTATCATATTTTTTTTTGTATCATATGACGTGGCAAATAACGTTATCAAAAAAAAATTCAAATTTTTTTTTTCCCAAAAATATTTTTTTTTACGATTTTGTTTTTTCAAATAAAAAAATATTATTTTTTTAAACATCTTTTTATTAAAAAAATAATTTTTTTTTCCAAAGTTGTCTCATGTCACTGCCACAATTCTTCCTCAACTTTTTACAAATTTCAAACTTTTTATTTGATTCTACTCCTATATATATATATAGGGGAGGCGGTTATGAGATGTTTAGAAGTGGATAAATCAACAACATATTAACGATTAGTGTTTACGAGACTTCAAATAAAGTTGCAATTGATTACATTAAAGATAAGTCCCAAAATTTGATTGCAAATGATGAATATGTACATATTAGATGTATGTCAAATATAATGAATTTGGTTGTTAGTGAAGCATTTATGGAGTTTGATTCATCGGGTTTACGTGTTAGGAATAGTGTTAGATACATTAGAGCTTCACCAAAATTTAGGCAATGTGTTGCGAATAAACACATAAAGCATAACTTTTTGTTGATAGAATTCAACATATGACATGTTGAATTGAGCCGAAAAGGTTTGAAACAACATTCGAGTTATATGATCTTAGAGAACCGGGCTTTCCTCGTGACTTAAAAAACGTCGTTCGACCCGTGATGATTGGATTGGTATTCTAAAGCTTAATATGTTATTGCCTTATTGGTCTTCAAAAATAAGGGTGGAGGTTCTTTTGCTGCATTTTATTCTTAACAATATTATAGATTTTATGAGTTTATTGTTTACGTTTTATTAATATTGAATTTTTTTTCATAATCAGTTTCATATACTTCTTATCCTTTGTTCACGAGTTTATTATTGAAGTTATAGATTTAGATTTGGATTTACAACAAATACAAAAAGATAATGATTATAGGTTTGTGGGTGGTGTTATGCGGAAAAAGTTTGACAAATGTTGGGGTATTGATATATGAATTTGTCGATGTGTTTTGCGGCTGTTTAGATCCTAGAATGAAGTTGTTCCTTGTCGTTATGCTTCGAAAACCCTTAATGAGGTTTGAGAGAACTCCCAAAATACATGATAAATCATTTGACGAAGTGGTCTATGAAAGTGCGAATGAGGAAGTTGTATATAACATGATTCAAAGAAACGGTGAATGTTAAAAGTTCAAACTAGTTTATGACGATGCTTAAAATATAAGGTGTAAGTACCGTTAGGCAAAGTCAAACGATTTTTTTTAAGAATACAATGAAGATTCACATGGACTATGCGTGTCCAAGAAAAAAAGAAACAAAAAAAGAAACCGAAACCGGTCAAAACTGGGTTTGACCAAAACTGGTTCGGTTTGGGAAAACCCGCCGGTTTGGGATATAGGGCTTGTAAACCGGTTCAGGTCGGGTTTTTTGGAACCGGTTTGGGAAACCGGTTTTTTTTCAAGAACTTTTTTTTTTTAAATATGGTATTTTTACCATTTATTATTGTTTTTTGCGTTTTATTTTTACGATTTTGTCATCCTAAATATAGTATAAATATGTATATTGATTTTATCGTCCAAGATTAACAATGAAGAAATCAATTACGATTAATAAATAAGTTATTAGTTAGATTTCATATTGTTTTTAGTACTTTTTTGAACTTTTTTATTTCAAATATCGAAATATTAAGCTTATGGAGATGTGTTTTAAGCTTATTTAGTAGAACACAACGTTTATGTACGATGTGTTGCAAGTTTGTTTAATAAAAGTCAAATTTTAACATGTTTTTTGCAAGTTTACCCTTTTTTTTTTATTAAATTACAGAAACCGGTTAATAACCGGTTTTTCAACCCGAACCGGTTCCAAACCGACCCTAACCGGTTAGGGTTGGTTGGGTTTTCATTTGCTCGAAACCTGTTTGGAACCGAACCGATTTTTGACCAAACCGGTTTTGACCGTTTAATTAAACCGGTTCGATTTTGGTCAAACCCAGTTTTCGACATGTCTAAAGTGGACCAATATACGAAGATTTTTACATATTTCAATGGTAGAAATTAATGCGGGAATATATATCATGTCTACAATGGGAAAATGAGACCTTTATTTTTTGATAATTTATATATGATCAAATTATTAATTGGGGTTTTATATTATTATGTTATCATTTAAATCGATTATTAGATGTATTGGCAACTTTTATATTAACAATTGCATTGGTTGTAAATGAAACTAGAAGTTTGTTATCCCTCAATCTAGTGTAAGGGTTGATTTGTACACAAGATTGGGTTAAGAAGAGTGCAAAAGAAGTCACATCCAACAAAGATTTGATTACACGAGACGATGAGTTTGCAGAAAATATGTAATATTAGTAAAACAAAATTATATTTTTCGTAGTTAATTAGGGCCATTGAGCTTCTTAGTGAGAAGAACGAAGGAATTGATGAACCGGAAGTACTGTAATCGATATGTTCTTTTACTTTCATATTGAAGCCTACCTAGCTAACTCGGCAGTTCACACGAAGGAATAAAACGAAAACCAGTAATCAAGAAACTGTACAGAACAAACCTCCATATTTCACATCTTTACTTTCATATATATTCACATCCAAAGCAACATCTTTCTATTCAAATCTAGAGACTTTGATCAACTGGCAATGGGCGAGGATTCAGAATAACGATCTCATCGAGTGTGTCTAGCAGCCGTGCTTTAAAGTGCCTCCTCACCTATGATAATATGGATCGTTTAAGCATCTGTTAAACAAAATTTATGTGCACTTTCACCTCGATACTGACCTAAACTATTTTTAAATAAATAATCAATCGTAGACATAAGTCATTATACCTCTTCCATCACCATGAAACGAGCATTGTCCATTAAAAGATGTTCGGCACCAAGGTTGGAAGTCATAATGATTACAATGTTGGTGAAATCCACCGTGTGACCGTCACAATCTTTCAACTCTCCATCCAACTTTTTGACGCAAAATATTAAGAACTAATTTATGTGCCTTTTGTACTTCATCATTTAACATAACACTGTAAGGACTTGTCCTTGCAGCTTCTATAATTTACCAATGTATCTGATTTACCAAAACTAAAACCAATCAGTAGATAAGACATACGTAATGTGACTTAACAGGAGAGAAAACGATACTTACCTAGGTACCGAATAGCTCTCTGTGTACTTGGACATATCCATTCTGATCAAAAGCTTCTCATCATCAAACATGTGTTCGACAAGTGCCTTGGCAAGGTTGGTACCAACACTAATGGGATCCAAAAAGAGAAACGAGCCAATTGGTTTGTGAGCCACTCCAAAACCAGCTCTATACCTCGTCACTGCCTCTGAGACAGCTTTGACGGCTTCATGTTGTCCCACGACTCTCTCATGCAACCTCTTGGCTAGCTCAGTCTGCTTCTTCTTCTCATTAGTCCCTCGGATATTTGCTATATTAGCCTCAACTCCTTCAAGTGTCCAAAACTTTAAACCCGCAGCTCTTGCTACGTCTGTTTCTTGTAACACGGCACAAAGTAATTGCTTCTAATGCTAACAGTGTATGATTTTGAATGTCTAATAGCTTTATGATGAGTAAACTGTTGCTTGGATTTTACCTTCTGCTCTTCATCGAATCATTCATGTAAAATTTGTTTAATAAGTCTGTTTAATTATTTTTTGATTGGGAGTTGGGACGTGAAGGCGACGCTTACTATGGAAGAGCAAAGCGGCAGAAACGAAGACACAAGTAATGCATATATGATTAATCTAGATGATCAAATTATTGATCTCTTGTAATTAAATACTTGTTATTAACAAGAAGTTACTTTAATCTTAAGATACTACAGAAGATAGAGAACAAAAGGAACAAATCGTTAATTCAAAGTGATCACGGAACAAGGCTTGGTTTGTTCTTCAACTCCTTCCTAGCTTGTGACACCGTACCATGATCACTTTATTTAAATCAAATTTCAACAACTATAGTAATCAAACAACATTATATTGTAAAAACAAAACAGCTAAAATATGATGAGAAAACAAAATATACGTAAATTATGGTCAAAATTCTAAGAAGCCCCGACTCATTAATGGCCACCCCCACGCCGACTTGGCCCTGAGTAAAGTGTAGATGAGATCAAGACCAATTCTGAAGGAGAATAATGGTATTCTTTAGTAAGTCGAACACCCTCCACATGTATAGAACTGGAGACTAACATTATGAAGATTACAACGAAAAACCACATTCGAACGAAATGCAAAGTCATCGACATCCCTAGTGAAGGAAGATAAATGTAAATAGATTACACTCGTTCTTTACTTGTATATAGTTCAAGTAGAGTTTTGACTTTTGAAAGAAGGTGCATTATAGGTTTGACTTTTATAAACATGGTGACAAAGAGGTTTGAAAACGTATAGTCCAAGTTATGAAATTATGAACCAAAAGTTTGAATATAGTAAAGTCAAACTAAAACAATAGTAAATATTAGAAAATGGTCTCTCCCTCTTTCATACAAAGTTTTTCGAAATGTATACCATTGAAGGTCCTATCAGATAAAAATGTTTGGGTCATTTATGCGATCTACTCGATCATTAAACAATGTCGTACTGATGATATGCATTGATCTGAGTTCTACTTGGATATCGCGTTTGGGTATATATACTCAGTAACATACATTAATAGCGCGTCATGCAATCTAAGAGTTACAAACATTATTTCTACGAAATTCAAAAAATTTAACAAATGTATATAAGGTAAAATTCCACTTGGATGTCGTGTGTGATGCCAAGCCTTCAACTTCTGCCGACATTCTTTGATATAAGGAAGTCTGAATTTGACTATTTGAAAGTCAACTATCTGTTCTTACATAATACATACTATGGGATATCAAAATATTTGGGTATATACTCAGAATACATGCCTATCATTGATTGGTCGAGATGTGTCATACGTTGGGTTTATAGCATCGAATCTGAACTGAAATTTTTAAAATAAATGAAAACTAAAGCGTATAATGGCGTTTTAGAACCAACTAGTTCAGTTCCAAACCGAATTAGACTAGTGATTTGATATAATTAATTTTATAAACAGACTGAAACTAGATTGTTATACCATGGACCAAGAAGTGAGTCGTATATAACTGTTGTCAGTAAGGTTTCAACAGTTTGGATCGAGTTTTGCACTCCCCTGATCGTAATACAGGTGTCCTGACTAGGTTCCAAAGTCCAAACTGTTGTATTTTCTTTGGTAGCTGGGAGATGGACCTTAATATGATTTATGTGGCCACAGTTGCAATAAAAAAAAAATTATGTACTCGAATTTGAAATATTACATACCTATAAAAACCAACAAAACATTTCATTATTGTATTATAATTAATATATACATCAAAAGGTCATACAAGAATTACAAAATGTCGCGTAAGCTTATCAACTAATATCTGCTTGACCGATAAGTCACTATATACACTTTGGCATATGTTAAAGAGATCGTATTAATTTATATTCTATATACGCTCTAGTACCTAAAATAGGATTGCTTCCTGCTGTCTGAAGTAGCATCAGTTATCAATGATCTTTACACGTTAGATTCATGAGCTTAATTAGATATGGAGTGTTCCACCATATTTATCGCTTACAGTCATCTATTCATCAATTTAGAAAGAAACATAAATTACTTTTAAGAAAAAAGAAATTAACAAGAAAGAAGAAAAAAAAAAAGAGGGCTTTAATCACATTCATGAGTGTTTCAAGACATTACCTGAAGGTATGGAAGGGTTATATTGTAAACTCGTAAGAAAAGTTCAGACTTGCCACTCAACCTGATACCAAAACAAATTAATTAATACGACACGGAAAAAAAAACATAAGCATATGTCTGAATGGTTCTGATATGGACCTTTTCATAAGTCGAAAACATGTATGTATTTCCTCAAGGTCTGATTCGGCTTTCACATCTACGTATTGTTTTAAAAGCTCGACTAACTCGTTACATTCTGTGGTGCCTTCATCAATACATACTTCAGTAGTGGGAATACTTTTTAGTAATGCTGCAGATAAATCGATATTCGATTTTGACCCTAACCGGCTATACATATTTGATAAAAAATTTAATATTTGAGAATCACTAGATTTGAACTTCTCAACCCACAGAGGTGGGTTTCCCACCCAAAGCTTGTTAGACCGTGTCTGTGGGTCCCTGTTTGCAGGAAGGTGGTTGAGTATGTCGATTCGTATTTCTTCAGGGAGTTGGTGTAATGCTGATGGATCTATTTGACTCAAAGATGTCGGCATCATATCAACATTGTGTGAAGTTGAAGCAGCAGCAACATTGTTTCGTATTTGTGGTCCAAATGGTTCTTTGATCCCTTAAAAAAGACCACGTCAAATGTTACAAAAGATACCGGTTGTAAGCGAAAGAAACTGGTCAAATGGGTTAAAGGAGCTAACGGGTCAAATTAGCCAATAAAAATCCTCCCTAACCCCGTTTCAATATAAGAATGAGATTATTCTTGATAAATTATTAATTTTTTTGATCATATTTGAGACATTTGATTATGTATAAATAATATAAAACACGGAGAAAATTTGTTCAACCCACCCGTTTAACCTGTTTTGACTCAAACTTGTTTTGACCCGTAACCCAACCCAACCATTTTGACACCTTTACAATTTACCTTCAACAACTCCAGGAAAAATGAATGAAGTGCCAGCATCAACACTTCTAAACTTGTGCTCTGTCATAAAGCTTTTTAAGTTTCCACCGTACAAATCGTTCATTTCAGAAAGAATTTCAGGAGGAAGACTTTCAAGAACTTCTGGATCAAGATCACATAATGGCGGTACATCTGAACTGTGGTTGGCTTCTCGATGGGACAAATTAGCACCAGAAGTTGTATTGCTTCTTGACTGATGAAACTGATCAATTCGCTCACTTGTATCTATCATATTAACACCCTTAACCAGATTGTGTTCTACGAATATAAAAAACCAAAAATCAAAACTTGTTGTAGACTATGAAACAGCTGCATCATCAATTTTCTAAAATTCTCTGACAAGTTTACGAGAGAAAAAAAAAGTACCTTTATTTTCCTTCTCTTTAGATGAACTACCAACTTCACATCGTTCTCCCATAGATGCTGGAGCAGATACAAGCCAAGAGCGGATAGAGCTTTTTTCATTCCCTTTTTACCCACATGATAAAAGAAATTGTTGAGTTAAATTGATAGAAAGAATTAGGTGTGGCAAGATACGTTCGGTTGACCCGCAAGCACTTTTTGTCGACTTCTTTAAAAATATACTCCATTAATTATGATAACAATATACTACATATTACAGAAATGAGACGTTACTGAAGGTGTACCTTGCTTATAATTGTCTTCACTCTCAAGTTTTGTAACCTGCAAGCCAATTCCGCGTATATCTTCAACATCTGCAAGGAGTTCATATGAGTCTTAGTGTCCACAAAACATTCACCATGACGATGATAAAAATATATTAGTAAGCCAAACTGTCTTACCAATATGAAAATGACTGAAGAGCTGTTTACTTATCCTCTGCAAAACATCCACGTCATTAGTAGCCATTGGAACCGTTAATGAATGACTAAAGTTGTCACAGTCACCACATCCCATATACTTTACTGGTTCTTCGTCGGTCTTTCTCTTTTTAACCTACATTCTCGTGTTCTTCAGTATTAGTCCCCTTTTATGGGTTTGTTAAAAGTTCCATATATTTGATATTATCATGAAAAACCATATAAAAATCAAACCTTAAGTGTGAAGGTCCGCCCGCGTACACCACATCCATGCAGACGCAATGAGACCTCCTTACATAGGCTCAGAAGAAAAACGTGGCTCTGTAAAGAGTAATATTCAAGGCGGTTTTCAAAAATTTTCATGAAATTCACAACGAAAGGAGTAACAATTATCTAGGAAGAAGGAAATTAACAAGGTTGATCTACTAACATCGTTTAAGTCTTTGAACCTTACACCCCAATTTACATCAGCACCTACGGACTTGCATTCCTGCAACAATCAAGAAGTATCAGAAATCAAGGCATATGCAGATTGAGTTACAATGGAAACAGCAGAGCGCAAGAAGGACTCAATTAATAAAGCAATATCACTTGTCGTACCTGAATCATGCCAACAGGACGATTATCTATCCCTCTACAGTAATTCCATAACATGTCACCAGTTTTCTGTCCGAAATCCTTTTGAAGAGATTCCTGAAAAGGGCAAAAAAGACGAAAAAAAAAAGTACAAAAAGTTAGATTAAGCAGCTACTAATAAATGGGTTTTTTCATATGAAAGAAGTAATTAAATAGAGCATAGAAACCTTCGATATCATGCGTAAATCTCCACATGTTCTAACATTTCTTCCTTTCAATTTCTCCTCTAAAGCACGACCAACACCTGGAAGCACCTTAATCGGAAGTTCCTTTAAAAAATCATTCACCTGCCATGAACTTTATGTTAGTTTTTACCCCCAGGAGGCATTCTTGATGTTGAAAAAAAGTTCAAATATAATATGATTCAGATTCAAAAATTTTAAAACAAAAATTAACAGCCAAATATGATTCAGATCATATATGGTTCAGATTCGGCTTATTCAGACGTAATAGTCAGAATCAGACACCTAAATATTTGAAAACCTACTAATAAATAACATCAAATATGATCAAAATCATAACAAACCTTCTCAAGAGGAAGATAGCACTGACCATCTGGCTTTGCACTTCTGGTAGCTAATCGGGCGGTAAGCATATTGTTCGATATTCCCACACTTGCAGTGCATCCCGTGGTTTCGTATATCTCCTTTCGTATCAACGAAGCTAAAACCAGAGGATCATCCACCTCCAAATCTGTAATATCTAAAATTGCTTCGTCACAACTCATAGCCTGCACTTTATTGCAATGCTTATGCAATATGGTATAGAATTTATCAGCCACCTGAAATACAATTCACGTTAGGTTATTAGAAACACAGAATAGAAACACATCATACTTATTATTTACAATCCTCTTTATAACATATAGAGTTTGTATGGTTGGACGGAATGGAAAAACTTAGGAATGTAATAAATAAAGGACTGGAATGAACAAGATAATTGAATGACTCGTTACACATCTTCCATTATTAATAGTAAAAGGGACACTGTCAAACAAACCTCCTCGTAAGCTTCAAAGTTATACGGAACAATAATAAGGTGAGGACAAAGTGCTTTAGCCTCTCTAACAAAGATCCCAGCCCTTACTCTATGATCTCGAGCAGGGTAGTTGGCTGATGAAATTTCAGAAGTGCCACGAGGATTATCAGAATGGCAAACGGCAACTGGCTTATCCAACAACTCAGGACGGTTTCTGATTACAACTTGCACAAAAAAACAATCCTGTAACAAACATCAATGTCATCAAATTTTCAGAACTCACAAACATATAGATATATTGCTAGAAAACACATAAAAGCAGTTGGAATTACCATGTCGATATGAATAATTGTATTTGTCTGACTTGTAGATGAAGCATTATTAGAGCTTGAAGGTTTAAAAGCATCAGACGAGCTGGGAAATCGTTTGCGGTACCGATTTCTCCAAGTACCTATGAAGTGCAGTCTAGAGTTCTGTGACACCATAGCCTCAATAAGATTAACATTATATCTACAAAAAAATCAACAACAAACTTTCAGCCTTCTCACCTTGAAGTAAGTCTCGACAAAATTTGGATCAAAAGAAGTCGAATGGCCCATTTTCGAGGAACCTGAAACCGTTGGTAATGGTTCTGTAATATTTTGCACATCCGGACATCGGCTTACTTTAGATGTAGAAGGTTGAGAGGGACTACATTCGGATTGCGTTTCTGCTACAACCTCATTTGTTTCAGCAACTTTCTTTTTACCATTATTACTGCAAGTTGGATCCTCTTCATCACAACTATCAGAAACATAACCTTCAAATTCTTGATCAGGTTCGTCTGCAGACTCCTTTACTTCAGAATAATTATCATTCGAGATCATGGGCACATCTGCACGATCACCCTGAACCAAGTTGCTTCTTAAACCTAGAAAAGCCGACAACTTTGGTTGGTTATTAGTTTCACTAGCTATCTGGTCAAGTTCGTAAGGAACCCCTACACACACAAAAGAAAAAACTATAACTTAAACAACAATTTTGTAACGGAAATTTAGTAAAATAAACACCTAGTAGAACTTACAGCTTAATAACTTATCAGCCGCAAGACAATCCAACACCCATGTAGGTTTCACTACTGGTAACCCGCGACTAAACGACCTAAATTATCGCGAATAACAACAAACTTTGTAAGTTATTGTATTTCTTTAAACCGAAAATGCTACAAAATAAAGTTGGTTAAAGAAGAAAGTTGGGACCTCAAATTTTTAAGTTTGCTGTTGGGAAGATTACTACAGATTATATGAGTAACACGTTTCTTGGAAAAGTAGTTTTCAAACTTTCCACCATGTTTTAACATATAACCACGCAACTCCTGAAAGTATTTAACTATGATCACCAAACAATCGAATAGAATTAGTGAATTACAAAATGCAAACCTGACTAGAAGGAATAGTGTATCCATCAACGAATATAGAAACCCCGTGAAATACAGGTTTCTTCGAACCGTGAGAGGAAGACGACGCTTCTGCATCAAATTGTTCATGTAGCTTCCTGTTTTTAACTGCCATATAACTAAAAACAAATAATTGTCAACAGAATGAAATCATCACCTATTATGCCGAAAGGGATACGGGGATATGATGGTAAATAAGTTAAAATGAGTGTGATTGAGAGAACGAACCCGCCTGCATCGTCGAACGGAGAGTTGCGAAAAGACGAAGAACGAGAATTAGAGCCCCAAACCATACCTAGGGTTTTTTGACCATTTTCTTTCCTTTTTTTGTTACCATTACTATTTCTTGAATTTGAAGATGTTTTTGCAGAATTCAAACTCATTGGCGCGCAAAGAACTGGAGGAAGAACACACAAGGAACCCCTTTTCAGTTTTTGTATGTGTGTGTGTTTGTCTAAACTTATTAATTGTGCTTTGGTTTATGTTTTTACAAGAGACTTATTGTTTGTAACTTTATAAGGTTTTGTTACAAGTTTGATTTTACTTATTACTTTTAATAATTATGATTATGATATTTTAATAAGAAAGAGTTGGATAAAGTTTGGGTACATATTCATCGCGATATGTTGATCCGTGTTTACTAGCGATTCCAACTTCATGTTCCCGAGTTGCAGAGAACAATCTGAACTGAGGGGATAAGTGAGGGGATCGGAGATCTTAAGGGGAAGATTCATACATAATTTTCTTGATTTACTAACTCTTATTGGTAATTTTAAGCTCTCAACAGGTTCTTATGATGCTTGGAGTTGTCGGCTTCACCCATCCGAGTCATTTTCAGTTAGAGCTCTATTTAACCTAATTCAAGAAAAGTTTTATCGTTATGCGGAGTTGGGCTTACATCGTAGTTGGAATTCGTGGATTCCTTCGAAGGACAATATTTGCTTATGGGAGGCTTCACTTGACCGTCTCCCAACCCGAATCAATCTTATGTTATATGGTATTAATGTTTCATCAACCCTCTGTCTATTCTGCGATAGTTGTAATGCGATAGTTGTAATGAAGAAATCAATCATTGCTTGTTGCTATGTCATAAGGTAAATTATCTTTGGTTTAAGACATGGAGTTGGTGGGGTGCTCATTTTCCACCTTCTTTGGATATCAAAAACATATTTTTCGGGCAAAGACTTCCTCTAGGTGATCAAGTTTTAAATAAAATGTTTTTTTGGTGTTAATGCGATTCTTATTTGGACAATATGGAGATGGACGAATCGTATCGTTCATGCGGATGAAGATTCCGTCGCCCATTCAAGAGGAGGACATATTTCCCGGAATTCAACGTATCTTTTTATTATGGATTTCACATCGAATTTCAAAAAAAGTTTATGCTAATTGGTCTTGGTGGTTTTCTCGTTTGTACAAGGTGCTTTCAAGTTCTATCGCACATGGATAGTTGTTGGGTAGTGTTTCAAGTATGTTGTTAGGTGTTTTTATAAAATCATATTTTTATCACATGTGATATTAGTAGTATAACATGTCATTTTTAGTGTTTTCTTTTTTATTTTAGTTGAGATCTATGTTTTAAAATTTACATTAATTATACATCATATAACGTATCTATGTTTGCACATTCTACTCGTGTTGTATACCTATAATATGTAGAAAAAACTCACTTCAACCATACTCTAAATTTAGAGATAAATTTAAAGTTTTAAATAGTGATACTTCAAATATATATGTATCACTATTCACTCCTTTATAAATATATATTAATTATTTACCCATTTGATGGTTTTAATATATATATACTTATCCAGTTAGAATAATCTAAAAGTATTAAATTTTATATTATAGAATATATGGTTGGGGAATGATTAATTTGTAGACTATTAATATTTTAAAAACAACTTTTACATATTTTAAAAATAAGGACAAGATCGAAGACGGCCTCAGTCTTCTATCTATGTCTATTCTCAAGAACAAAAAAATTTAACTTATCAGTGTTAATTTACAACCAATACATGTTTAAAACATATATATAGTTAATTACATGGGTCGTCCCTATGGTTTGCATCATTTTCACCGCTCGTCCCTATAACTTTTTTATTACACCACTCGTCCCTAAGTTTGAATTTTGTTGCCTGCAGAGTCCCTATTTTGGATGTGCCGTAAGTCACTGACACGTGAGTCACACGTGAGGGTATTTTCGTCATTTTAACTTTCTCTCTCTCAATCCACACAAAATCAATATCACAAACACTCTTCCCCAAAATCAAAATCCAAATTAAAAACACAAATTTATCAAATCCAAAACAAATCACAATACAAATCGACAAAAGAAATCAAAAACAAAGCTGGAGTATTAACTAACGCCTGGATTTTACTTTCCTCGTCAGACTCGACTAGCTTACTAGCAAAAACATCCTCTCCGAAATCATCAAAATAAATACCATCATAAACCTGCAAAACCAACCATACGTTACACAATCTTACCCCTTAACTCTAAGCAATATTCAACTAAACAAATCTTACATTTTTCGTGTTCTCGTCGCCGCTTCGGTTATGGTGCTCCTCGCCGCCGTCGCCGGTTATGGTGCTCCACCCCTGCCGCTGCTTCCGGTTATGGTGCTCCTCGCTGCCGCCGCTTTTCAAATAAATCCGATTGATACATCCGCTTTTCAAAATAATTCCGATTGATACATCCGCTTTTCAAATAAATCCGATTGATACATCCGCTGATATTAGATCCTAGTTCCAAATTGATACATCCGATTTGTATTTTGATTTGATTTGGAACCGACTCACACAGAGCACGGATAATAGTAAAGCAAAGAAAAACAAAGAGGTAATGATTTTTCCATGATTAATGGAAGTAGCCATAGCTATAGCCATTGCCAGTATGTGTTTTAGTAGATGAGGGTTTACAAATGTTTTTGGGAAATTTGATTCCAGATTTATAGTTGTGATTTTGGGGGAGATAATTTCGGTGGAAGTTAAAAGATGGTTTTGGGGAAGATTGTTTATGACAGTGATTGAATATGGGTTTCGAATGAAAATGAAGAGATGAATCTGGGTTTTAATTTGGGTTTTAATGGTTTTTATTTAGTTTAGGACTGAATCTGGGTTTTGATTTTGGGTTTTGAGATTTTTGGGATGTTAATATTAAAAATGGGGAAGATGATACGTAAAAGGACGAAAATACTCTCACGTGTCACTCACGCGTCACTGACTTACCGACTCACTTAACGGCACATCCAAAATAGGGACTTGCGAAGCAACAAAATTTAAACTTAGGGACGAGTGGTGTAATAAAACAGTTATAGGGACGAGCGGTAAAAATGGTGCAAACCATAGAGACGACCCATGTAATTAACTCATATAGTTAATAATTTATAATTAAATCTAACACGCGAGATACAAACTTGGACAAATTATTAAACTATAAAAACGAAAAGTGTTTTTTCACCGTCTAAAGGACATGATAGTATTTTGGTCCTACAACATGGACAATTTTTATAATATAACCTTTTTTTTCTTTCTACATGTATTTTTTTGACATCTTTATGGATATAAATAAAGAGTTTGATAACCATTATCTTAAGGACCACAACTAAATATAAATTACATATATAAAAGGTATATTTGGTAACTAATTGTTTTGAATCTATTAGAAGTTCGAGTTTTTCGTTTTCAAAACTAAACTCATTAAATAAATAAAGATTCGTTTCCATAGAAAAGTTTCTTTTATTTGGAAAAAAAAACTCTAAAAATTCTAAAAGAAAAAATAAATATAACTTTCAGTTATAACTACTTATTCCAAATTATATATATTTTGACATATAAAAAAATGTCAAAAATAACTATAAATACAAAAGACAATCCTTTTCGCTTATACATTACAAAAATCGTCCTTAAGGTTTATCTCAAATTTCGGATTTCGTCCCTAAGTTTAAAAAGTTGCATAAATCATCCATATTTAGAAACTAATTACCTTTTTCGTCCCTAAGATTTGCTTCAATTATGGATTTCGTCCCTAAAGTTTGTCCTCGATTACAGATTTGGTCCCTAAGGTTTCCCCCAATTACGGGTGCAAATTAGAAATTAGGGACGAAAAGCGTAATTAATTTCTAAACTTCAACGATTTATGAAACTTTTTATACTTAGGGATGAAATACATAATTTCGGTTAAACCACAGGGACGATTTATGTAATTAACTCTTATTTTTATTAGGCAAAGTCAAATGGGGTTATCATTAAAGTGGAAAGAGACGACCCATAGCCGAATTACATAGTTTAATTAAATATTTATAATAAAATGATAAACAAACGAGCTAACAAGTTACGCTACAATATTTTTTAGATGGGAAAACCATTCCTACTAAAAAATAAAGTCAATACATAACCGAGTTACCCGAACATGTTTTATCATAGCAATTTCCTATAAATAATCATATCTATCCAAAATTTCAAATATGTTCATAGAACTATTTCCACATAAACGTCCACAATATCATAAAAGAAAGTGTGATGTTGAACATGCAAAACAACCTCCAATCCACCATTCATTCTACCAAACTCTCAAACCCCAATTCCTATAATTAATAACAACTCTACCGCTCCTTATTACACCACATCACAATTTTTGTACCCAACACCCACTCTCAACCCCCGTATGCGAAATGACTATTCTAACCCTCGCTCTCTACACTTCCATCATTGGTTTACTATTCTACATATTGCTAAAATTGTTTACACGTCAACCTAACCACCTTCCTCCGGGCCCGAACCCATGGCCTATAGTTGGAAACCTGCCTCACCTCGGCTCCATCCCGCATCACGGGTTGGCGGCCTTGGCAAAGAAGTATGGCCCGTTGATGCATTTACGGCTCGGGTTTGTTGACGTGGTGGTGGCCGCGTCTGCATCCGTAGCTGCGCAGTTTTTAAAGGTTCATGATGCGAATTTCGCTAGTAGACCTCCGAATTCTGGGGCGAAACATATGGCGTATAATTATCAGGATTTGGTGTTTGCACCGTATGGTCCACGGTGGCGAATGCTTAGGAAGATTTGCTCTGTGCACTTGTTTTCGGCTAAAGCTCTTGATGATTTTCGGCATGTTAGACAGGTGTGTAATCCAATATTCAAACTCGTACAAAATATCTATTTATTTATATAATTCGAATCCTGTATTGAGACATTAACCGGCTCAAAGACTCGTTACCAAAAAAAAAACATATTGCATATAGTCCTAATTAATCAAAATTTCAAATACTACTTTATCCGTTTTAAAAAAAAATGTCTAAAAACAAAACATAGTTACAAATAATGTCAGTTCAAGTTAATAAAAGATCAAATTTGAATTTTTTTTGTATGTATAGGAGGAGGTAGCGATACTCACGCTCGATTTACTTGGTGCTGAAAAATCACCAGTGAAATTAGGCCAACTACTTAACGTGTGCACCACAAACGCGTTAGCGCGAGTGATGTTAGGCCGGAGAGTATTTGGAAGTGGTGGTGGTGATCCGAAGGCGGATGAATTTAAGGACATGTGTGTTGAAATGATGGTGTTAGCTGGAGAATTCAATCTAGGCGATTTCATTCCGGGGCTTGATTTGCTTGACTTGCAAGGGATTGCGAAAAAGATGAAGAAAGTCCATAAGCGATTTGATTCGTTCCTTAGCAAGATTCTTGAAGAGCATAAGGTCGGGCACAATGGTGTGTCGGGTCATGGAGACTTGTTGACCACTTTGATTTCGGTCAAGGATAATGCGGATGGAGAGGGAGGGAAGCTTTCGGATATCGAAATAAAAGCTTTACTTTTGGTAAGTTATTTTAACGTATTGATTTTAAATATTGATAATACGTATAATTTTTCATTTTAATACGATTGACATAACTAATTCATATATAGCCCAACGAACACAAAGTTGGTGTATTCTATCATACATAACTAATTCATATATCGCCCGACTGGCTACATTTTTGTAGCTAATATAAAACTAGTTGAGATCTGATAAATTGTTTAAGTAAAAGGATTTTAAGAAAGAACAAGCATTTTTGTAGATTACTCCGACCTGATTTGATACGTATGAAGAAAAAAATGTGGTTCAACCCGTTATAACACTTTCACTAATTTTTTAGGACGAGTTATGGTTAGCCCTACCCCTAATGTAGCTCCGCCTCTCGTCATCTTGACAAATATAAATTTGATATTCGTTTTCAATAATTGTAATGTTAGAATAGTAGTTAATTGATATATAGGATCATTCTCGGGAATAAGGATGACATGTGAAAATAAAAAAATGGAACCTTCATGTACAACTTTTTTTTTATAAAGTAATTGTGGTCGTAGATTGTCCTTATAGTTTTACATAACATGTTTATTCCTTTAAGTTTAAAAATTAAACCAGCTGTGTTTTATTTAAAAAGTAACATCTAGTGATTCTTTATTTGATGTCCATCTATATTAGTCGTTAATTGTATTATATGGAAGTCACATGACGAGAGTTAACGGCTGAAATAGATGGCATCCAAATAAAAGAATAATCGGTGTTTCACATTTTGAAATGAAAATTAAACTTATATGATAATACTTGTTATTTGGAATAAAATACTTGGACTATATATGTAATTTACTCTTCTTTATATATACGGATTATTTTTTAAATCGGGTCCCAACGCCGTTTTGGACCGGCTTAAAATATATTATATCCGTCGCATATTTATTGTACAGTTTTGACTTTTAAAGTCTTTTATTTGTAATTTTGACCTTGAATAACTTTTTTTGTGTTATATAATATTTGATCCAAATTATATGATTAGATTGGTCTTTAAAAGTATTTTTCAATGATATAATTTCATTAACAAGTTTATAACACAAAAAAAAGTTATTTAAGGTTAAAGTTAAAGTAAAAAGACTGAAAAAAATAAAAGTGGACAATAAATATGAGACGGAGGAAGTAATATAATATAACAATTATCAAAAAATTAAATGTATAAGATATCATTGTAGCGTTTGATTTGCCTCCACGAGTTAGCATGGTAGGCGAATTTTAGTATTTGAATAGATTCTCATCAAATATGAGGATGTAAAAATTTGATTTCCACTAGATTCATTTTTATTGACTATATTTATCGGTTTAAAATGAGTCATTTACCAAAATATTATCAGTCTTTTAGATTTTACTTACCCATGTGTTGGTCTTAAAAAGTAGATGACACTTCCCTTATATGATTTAGATGTGTAACTAGAAATGAATGAATTATGAATGTTTCAGAATTTATTCGTTGCGGGAACAGACACATCATCTAGTACAGTGGAATGGGCCATAGCCGAACTGATTCGCAACCCACAACTACTAAAACAAGCACAAGAAGAAATGGACAATGTAGTTGGTCGTGACCGTCTTGTAACTGAATTGGACCTCAGCCGACTAACATATCTCCAAGCCATTGTGAAAGAAACCTTTAGGCTTCACCCATCGACACCACTCTCACTACCAAGGATTGCATCTGAGAGTTGCGAGATCGATGGGTATCACATTCCTAAGGGATCCACACTCCTTGTAAATGTGTGGGCCATTGCTCGAGACCCAAAAATGTGGACCGATCCACTTGAGTTCAGGCCCGCTCGTTTCTTACCTGGTGGTGAAAAGGCCCACGTAGACGTTAAGGGAAATGATTTCGAAGTCATACCATTTGGGGCCGGCCGGAGGATTTGTGCGGGTATAAGCTTAGGGCTGAGAATGGTCCAACTACTTATTGCAACATTGGTCCAAACCTTTGATTGGGAATTGGCTAATGGTTTACTGCCAGAGAAGCTTAACATGGAAGAAGCCTATGGGCTAACCCTTCAAAGGGCTGCACCCTTGCTTGTGCACCCAAGGCCGAGGTTAGCCCCTCACGTATACGGAAGTGGTTAACGAGTAAATTGTATTTTGTGTTTTTGTTTATTTTTGTAATAAAATGGAATGTCATATTTTACAGATGGTTATGTTATCTTTTATTTTTACTATTTGTATTGTTGAAGTATATATTGGTTTCGTTTAGTGAGAATGTCATTCTATATATCTAATTTTTTGGAACTTGACACTTGAACAGTGTCAACTTTCCTTCCATATATAGACAAAGTGCAACGATTCATTTATAAAAAGCGCTCCAGCCTAGCGGTTAGGAACGATGCGCACCTCCTAGCCAGCCTTGGTTCTAATCCCGGCAACTGTTTAGTTCATACTTTTTCTATTATAAAGTTTATAAAATGACCCGTCTCCATACTTAAACTTTTAACATATCATAAAACACTCTCTGTAATTCTATTTTAACTCTTTTAAATATGTACTAATATGTATATTCTTTATCTTTTGATAATAACTTTTTGTTTATCACATACTTTTTCTCCTAGATTTTTATTAAAACTTTATTTTATATTTATTACACACCTTTTATGAATTTAAATAGTTAATTTTCTTTTTTTTAATTCGATATATATTTTACAATCATGCCAATTTTATCACGATTTTTATTTTAATCTTTTATAATTAAATTCTTAAACAAATTTTTATATATGACCGATAGACTTAACAAATGCGGCTTTGTTTTTATATTTATTTAAATATTTATTATTATTTCTTTATCTTTTAATTATTACTTTGTGTGTGATAATCAATTTTTTTTGTTTATTATAGATTTAAAAAAAAAAAATTATTTTATATATTACACCCTCTTTATAAATATAAATAAAATATTTATTTTCTAATTCGATATTTATTTTATGATATTTTTAATTTTATCGCAATTTTTTTGTTATCTTTTATAAATTTTTAAGTAGTTATTCTTAATTAACGTTTTTAATATCTGTCGCAACACACGAATATACAATTCTCGTTTATCTCAATAACAAACTTGTAATAAAAATTCACCAATAAAACTCGTGTCAACTTAATGTAAAAAGATTGTTTATATTAATAAGCTAGATTATTAATTGACATATTAGGCGCTTGATATAAATATAAGTTTAAACTAAATAAATACCGATGTAGCGCGAGCGGACGACTAAAATGGTACCTGAATACTCCGTTGATTCTACACATAATACCCGAAATAAATACCACAACTCACTATCCGTTGATTCTACAAAGAATACCGTATAGTGAAGACAATCAAACAATTGATAAATATATCAAATGGATTTGGTTATTAGATTTCTTAACAAATTTCACTAGCCGTTTAAAGAGGCTTACATCAACCTTAAAAGGAAACCGAAAACATAATACTGAAAAACCCTTGAACTATGAAAAATAAACAAAATTAGTCCTTCCGAACGACCAGCGATTGCGGCGCAGTCAATGCTTTATTCCAAAAACATTCCTCTCTGAGTTTCGACTGCGGCGCACCCATCTCCGACTGCGTCGCAGTCACCACTTCTCAATAAGTAGTCTCCTCTGTGTTCCCACTGCGTCGCACTCCCACTCTACTGCGGTGCAGTGGTTTGTTTTCCAAATGCTTCACGAGTTCATCTTCGATACGCACTGCATCATTCCCCCCTTGATAGCAAAGATTCGTCCGCGAATCCGGAGGGAGATCTTCATCAGAATCAGATGAATCACCCACGAACGGAATCAAATTCTTAACATTAAAAACATCCGATGTACGAATGTGACTGGGTAGCTGGACACGATAAGCATTGGAATTAATATTCTCAATAATTTAAATAGGACCGATTTTCTTGGCGGCAAGTTTATTGTATTCATGAGCGGGATAACGGTACTTTGTCAAAATTGCCCACACAAAATCCCCAACCTCAAAGTTGACTGCACGACGGAGACGATCAACGTGAGACTTATAGATAGTCGTCGCGTTTACCAAATACTGGTGTGTTTGGTGATGAACCTGGGTAAGCTGAGAAACAAAATCAGCAGTGTCGTAGGGACAAACTTTATCAAGAAGCGTCTCGATGTGCTTGATCTTGGAATGTTTCACATGATTGTTGATAATGTTGATTGTACTCTAGTTATCAATGTAGATAGGAGTATTTATGAAAGCATATCCATAACCCATCATCTGATTTTGTATCCATAACACCTGAGCACAATAACTGGAAGCTGCAACATACTCTGCTTCTGTGGAGGAAGTGGACACAGTTGTTTGCTTTTTACACTGTTAGGACACCATTCTTTAACCCAGAAATTGACATCCACATGATGTAGATTTTCTATCCAAACTCTCACCACGATAGTCACTGTCAATATATGCAATCAGTTCAAGGGGAAAATCCTTAGGATACCATAAACCTAGTGTAGGTTTTCCTTTCAAATATCTAAAGATCCTATTGACTGCATGAAGATGAGAAACTTGGGCTTGGTTTGATATCTTGCACATATACAGGCTCCAAACATAATATCAGGTCTTGATGTTGTTAGATACATGAGAGATCCAATCATAGACCTATAGTTGTGTATATCTACATCCTCTCCCTCAAAATCTGCAATCGTCTGCTTATGAGTTTCCACAGGTGTACCTGCAATCTTTGCTTCCAAAAATCCAAACTTGGTTAATATGTCTTTCACATATTTTGATTGACTGATAAAGAGACCATATGGTTTCTGTTTGACTTGAAGACCAAGAAAGAAGGTTAATTCTTCTATGGAGCTCATCTTGAACTTGTTGTGCATTAACTGTTCAAACTCCTTGTACAAAGTATCTCTTGTGGATCCAAAGATGATGTCATCCACATATATTTGGACAAGGAGAATATAAGTGTGAACCTTTTTGATGAAAAGAGTCTTGTCAATTGTTTCTCTTTGGAAATTGTTCTTGAGCATATAATCAGATAGTGTTTCATACCATGCTCTTAGAGCCTGATGGAGACCATATAGAGCTTTATCCAATTTATAGACTAAATGAGGATATTTAGGATCTTCAAAGCCAGGAGGCTGCCTGACATACACCTCCTCTTCTATCAGCCCATACAGAAAGGCACTCTTGACATCCATTTGATACACCTTGAATCCTTTATATGATGCATAAGCAAGAAAGAATATGATAGCTTCCATCCTTGCTACAGGAGCAAATACTTCTTCATAGCCAATCCCTTCTTCCTGTGTGTATCCTTGAGCTACCAATCTTGCCTTGTTTTTAATTACTACGCCTCTCTCATCTTTCTTGTTCCTGAATATCCATTTTGTGCAAATAACCTTTCTTCCTTTAGGCAACTGAACCAAGGTCCACTCAGACTGTAACTTGAATTGCAGTAGTTCTTCTTGCATTGCCTCAATCCGGTTTTGGTCTAAGAGAGCCTCTTGGACTCTCTTTGGTTCAAGTTGAGATAGGAAACAAGCATACAAACAAGTATTCATATCTATGTGAGCATCTTTCTGTGGTTTGGTTTGACTCCTTGTTTGCATGGATATGTCAAAGTCACCCATTACTTGAGAGATAGGATGGTTCTTGTGGATTCTGGAAGTTGGAACCTTTTCTACCCTTATGGATGATTGCAAGTTTGTTTCATTAGGTTCTGGTAATTCAGATCCAAAAAAAGAAGTACCAGTACTTTTAGGAGTGAAGACTTCATCATCAGTATCTTCATCAGCTACCAGTTGTTCCACTCCATCTGAATCAACTTCTATCATGTAGGGTACTCCATTTGGTCTGAGGACATTTGCAAAGGTAGGAGGTGGAGTACTTGTTCCATTAGTACTGCTCTCTCTAGTATTAAAACTGCTCTCTTCTTGAGATACTCTCTTCTTCAATCTCTTTCTCAATTGTTTCAGCAAGATCAGGGGATGAACTGTGTATAATGGAAGATAGACATAGTCCATTACATCTAATCTTTCAGTCCCAGTAACTGCAGGTGATGTTGATGTTGTAGGAAGTAGTTGCAGTGTTGAGATTGGATGGTTGTTTGAACTCATATCCAAAATCCAAAGACTTTGTTAAGGCATCAATATTAAACAACCAGTTTGGTCCCTTTCCTTGTGTGTTTGGGGTGTTCTCATTAAAGGAGGCATTTGCACTTTCTTCAATGATACTAGTCCTATGATTGTAAACTCTATAGGCTTTACTTTGTGAGGAATAGCCAACAAAGTATCCAATATTAGCTTTGCTTACAAACTTTCCAAGGTAGTCCTTTAAGTTTAGAATAGTACATGGGCACCCAAAGGCTCTAAAGAAACTTATTAGGGCTGTTTGTTGTGAAGCAGTTCATAATGAGTCTTTTTTTTGAGATTTCACGAGTAGCACTCTGTTTTGCACATAGCATGCAGTATTAACAGAAGATATGATAAAATTTTGGTTCATACAATTTTTCAGTCATTTAATGTGGTTAGACTTGCAAGGTGCGTACTACTCTGCTCTTGAAAGTGTGAAAGTATTTAACCACTCGTGGGTAGGCCTCACTTCTTTGTATCTTATCCCATATTTCTATGAAAAACCGATGCTTCTCATTTTCCGAGTAGATGATTACTTGCTATCACAAGAAGATATCAGCCTCAACCTTTCCAAATGGTCAGTGCATTTTTCTACATTATTATATCTTATATATAGATGAGTGGTGAAGACAAGTAATTTACGGTATATAACCTCTTTTTCTTTTTATTTATTTTATTGATATATACTCTACACCATTTATGTTATTTTAGTATAATGTGTATGTATCATATTCAAAGTGTCAATTGCTTTCAACTTCTCATTGTTTCAACTTGCAAAAACCCTTTCAATGATGTTATCTACTCTTTATATAGATTAACATGAAAATAAAACATTTTACTTCTGCAATTTAATGAAATTTGTATGCAAAATGTGATAGGCATCTTAGAAAATCTAATTAATTTTCTTCATGACATATTTTCGCAGGTTATAAGACTATGGTTTCGTGGTTCATGATATAAGTTCTCCGAGAGATACAAATTATTCTCTTAATTCTAGAGGGTAAGTTACTTATAAAAGTGGAATAGGTGGTGGGTTTGATAATATAACTTCGGGTAAAAATGGAAGTCTTTATACTGGTTCGATTGACCAATGAACACTTTTGATGATTTTTTTTGAATTTTGTTTCATAAGTATCAATGTGTAAACGGGGCAGGTTGGGTAACAGGTAAAATGGTTCATGTCAAAAAATACAACTTTTATATGAGTTGGGTAGACCAACAAATACTTATGGTCATTATTAGAACATAGTTCCCATGTAATTAGTTGTGCATAAATAATGATTATAAAAAAAGGTTTTAACGATAATAATTTGAGTTGTTGAATAAAACGATTTAACATACAACGTTTTGTTATATCTTTGAAGGGACAAATTGTTTGCAGTTCCATAGGTCTGTGGGATATACTAATAATATTTTTACTTCACCACATACATGTAGGCATCAAACATTAATCTTCAATCGTTCATCAACATAGATCTGGTAAAAGCAATGACAACAAACTAACTATTTGGGTTCATCGTTGTTACACAAAATGCGTTGAAAAGTTTCATGAAAGTTCTTTTCACTTATAAGAAACTTTTATTCACACGATAGATTGGAAATGGGTGATGAACTAACCATATCTTCTCGTGATATTATGAGTTGCAAGGAACATGGTTATGGTTGTTGCCCGAGAGAAACAACCATCTGCGTGTTATTCAAATAATAGGTCCAATAATAATATTATTAGTATTTTTTTTATACATTAGACAAATATGTTCAATATTATTATTATAATTTTCTTAATACATACATTAGTCAAATAGATCTGATATATGTATGTAATGGCAAAAGATGAGAGTTGTAATACGTAAATACATGTTATTTTTTTAGTATGGTCATATCATGTATCGATTCATCTTATATATTCTTTTATATGGATTTTGTATATTTGTTTTTATATTATGATTGTAGTTTTTATAATTTAAATACTTTTTTTTCTTTATTATTTATCACTCGTCATATATATTTTATTGTTGTCATATAGTTGTATCATAATCTTTTTGGATATGACCGCAACATCGCACGAGGATTATACTATTTTAGAAAGAAAAAAAAAAAAAAAAAACTGTAAAAAAGTTACTAACCTTCAATTATATGTTATTGAAATGATGCCGTTTATATGTGTCGAATCCCGTGTCGTTGTATAATTCCATAGCTCCCCCAAATCTAAAATTAGGGTTTCCAATCCGATCACAGTATTGATGATCCATGTCTTGAATAACAACAATTATTATGCAGAACAATTCAATTACAAGTGTTGTTCCTTCCATAACCGAGATCATCCATTCCGATCCGGAACCATTACCACCGGATGAAAGCAGCAATTGCCATGGAGTATTGTACACACTTGGTCTTTCGATTCCAGCTGCTTTGTTTATAGTATACTTAGCGTTTTATCTTAAGAAGAATATTAAAAAGCTTAATCATCGCCGCTCTCATGTTATGATTGCTTATTATCTTCTTCTTTGGATTTCTGCTTTTCTTAATCTCGCTTGGTGCTCCCTTCAGGTATTATTATAACGTTTTCGTGTTTATTGTTATAATTTGTTAAAATCATGATTTGTTGAGCGATTCGCTTTGAAATAAATACAACTTGTTACGTTGCCATACGCGATAAGCGGCTCTTATGTATTATTAGTTAGTTAGGGACTTGGACTGATAACTTGATAAGTAACTGTTGAGAGTTGACCATCTTCCTTGTAACGAGTAGCTGAATATTTGGTGTTTATAAATGAGTTATAATATGGTTTGTATCTCGAGTGATTTTCTTTTATTCCGTACCAAGGAATTGTATTCAACACAAAACTAGTTTTAATATTTTATGAAAACTTTAGCTCTTTAATGTTTGTGTAGTGTTAAGATAGCTGTATTTGATATATTCGAGTGTAAATGTTTATGCTTGCCATCAAGTGTCATTTTAGTCCTTTTCGTTTATTTACTGTTTTTATATTTAAATAAAAAGAGAAACCAATTACCTAACCCAACAATAACCAAGTTGGTTCACGGTTTGGGACCTGAGCGATTCATTTTTCTTTGGTTTTCACTTCCATTTTTTTCTTTTTATTTTTTAGTTGTGGGGATCTGTTTATGTATGTACTGTTTAGTTGATGTGGAGTCCTGTTTCTAGTATTTTTGAATTATTCAGATTCTGATTTGTTTGGAGTATATCACAAATTTTCTGTAATTTGTTACATTCTTTACAAAGCATATACTTCCGATGCTGAAGTGCTTTCTATGTTTGAGTGGTACTGACTCCTGAATTTGTTTTTTATTCAGGCATGGCAGTGCACTACCGGGAAGCAGGTTTCTTGGAATTTATTGTCATTGCTCACAGAATCTGGAACACTATGTCTAGAGATCAGCTTGGTCGCCTTCTTACTCCAGGAAAACTATGCAAGTGGGTTGGAAACGTTAGGTCATACCTTCGTTATTTCAGGGCTGATTGTTGGAGCAGATATACTGCTTAAGGTAATAACTCTATAAATACAGCTTTCGCCTGCATCTTAGCTTATGAAATGAATCCAAAAGCATTACGTATCTAGTCATGTTGGGATGTTTGCCTGTTACCGCATGTTTGTCCTTTAAATGCTGAAGAACATGTGTGGTTATTGCTAAAAATGCATGTCTCGTGCACTTTATGCTACTTAATTTATTAGCCTCCGAGACAGAATTTACTCGTGGTATTTTGCCCGTAAATTGTAAAGTTTAGTTATAATTACACCTGCTAATTTATAATGTATTTTTGGGGGAGTTTATTCGTTAAATCAAATAGAAATTGGCGATGATCTTGTTATTACCATTAGATCAGATCCAGTTGAATTCTTTACTTAGTATGTGTCATAGTGAAGTTTCAAGTTCAGTTTACCTATTTTCCATCTATGAATTTTTTTTCAGTTGTTTAGCCATAAGTCGTATTATGTTCGTTGTAAAGCTATTGATGTTTCCCCTTTATTTTTCTTCTGCTGTCAGGCGGTATTTGTGTTCGGATTTGGTGTGCCGCTTTTTATAGACAGTGAAACTACTCATAGTGGGAAGTGGGGCATGTGGACATTTGATGGGCTATTACTGACCTGTACTTATTGCTATATTTTGTTTGTGCATTACTCAAAGTGGAGAGACAAGTTACCTCGTGAGTCAACTCATCCAAATTGTCCAACTTTTGTAATTCTCATTCTCTTATATTTGTCTGTAATCGACCTCTCGTATATTTTTACTCCACCACCATCTTTTTCTTATGCAGCGAGACCGGCATTCTATAATTATGCTGTTGTTATGTTAATGGTTAATGGAGTGGGATTGTTTGCTTGTGCGCTGGCTGCAAGTGGTGTCAGCTTTGGACTCTGGTATTTAAAACATTTCTTTTTCATATATAGACCACAAGCAAAAATATTATTTATTACCTTATTGTAGAGGTGGCAAATTGGGCGGGTTGGGAATCAGGTGAAAACAGGCCATCTTTTGGTACGGGTTGGTTCAGATTGACCCTGACACTTTTTTTGTCGAATTCTTGTAATTTTATTTTAAACAACTAGCTTGTCAGTTTTGCAATTATAATATTATTTACAGAAATCACTTTGGTTGATGTTTGACCCAATTCAGTTTGAGCTAATATCTTTTAAAATGACTTGTTTGACTCTCTAGCGATTAAAATTGGCCTGAATAAGCCCATTTATAAATAAATAGGTTGGAATTGCCACCCGGCCTCTTTTACTTTCATTTTGATCAATATCATGAGAGGAATGCTGCTGAGCTTTCTGTTCTGTTTAACAAAGTTCCGTTCCAAATGTTTATCTCTCTTCATTTACTACAGGTTATATAGTTTCGTAGGCATCTGCTACCACACTCTATATCTCCCCTTTATGTACATCACGTTCCTGGCAGATTTTTTCCAGGTGATTGATTTTCTCCTGGCAGAATTTTATATGTGAACGATCCTGTTTTTTCAAGCCAGTATTTTTACCATTTATTGTCAGTTACTGACACGCGGTCTCGGGTTTTTTTTTTCAGGAGGAAGACTTGCTTTTAGATAATGCTTACTACTCTGAGATGAGAGACGCTGGGTTTTTTGATTCAGACTGGTAATAATGAATCATTATGCCGAGCTTTGATAGAAGTCTGTAAATAAAATAGATATGTAACATGCTCTAATGGATCTAGTAAAGACTAATGAAGCACTTGCAGTTGTGTATGCCTGATCATCTTTTCTTTCTGTTCCCGTACACGAAGATATAAACTGACTTTGGGTAGTTGGCAATAGTCTGCTTTTGCGTATAATTGTGTGGTTATTGTAGTTTTATTCATCATCATTTGAACGTTAATGTTATGCACTTGTTTCTACGTGTAGTTTAGTTAATGTGTTTGTAATGGTTGAATATTTAAAGTGTTTTTCAATTAAATTATTTCATGATGATTTCTTGTAGCAACAATGGGTTCATCAGGTTCAACCGGATTTTTTCCCGACCAGGAACGATCGTGTATCTTCTTTACAAGACCCATTTGGGGCTGCGATATGAGTATCATTGGAATTGCTATAAATATTAGGAAGCAAAATTAGGAAACCAGATGAGGTGGATAATGGATTAAAACGCCTTTGACTATCAATAATACGGAACTGAAATTTACACTGACGAAGTAGATACACTCGTAATTTTAATGTGAAATGACTCTTCTGCCCTCTTACGATAAAAAAACATAGGTCCTGCTTTCACCATGAGTTCATAGTCAAAACCAGGAAACACCATCTCTTCTATTTTTGACATGTTACTTCCACCGGTGCCCATCTATCTGTATTCTGACGATCTTCATTCATCATAGTCCTTCCACATCCACAAACTTCTTTTTTCCGGAAAGAAGCTAGCCTGTAAATCGGTTGACCTCAAAACGTCAACTGTTTAAAAGTGCTTTTTGTGGCTGCTACCCATCAGTTGGTAATTATAATTTTGTGTTCAGTTTGCTATCCGAAACATATAGAATCTCAATTGCATATCATTACGGTCGATCAATAATAATAAAAAAAAAACTTCTGTGATCGGACAAATATGAGTAATTCTTTTTTGGGGACTTTTTTGGTTGTGGCATACGAATCACAAGCAGTTCCAACATACGCTTTGAAGCTGAGATATCACATTTTTAGGAGCCTTGAAACATGATCTAAAATAACTCAATATAAGTAAGAACTCCTCCAATATTCGGAATACGTTCTAGTAAACCGATAAATTTCATAGAATGCAGAATCTTACAACGATATATAACCAAATGATTCAATTTTGATGCACGAAAGTAGTCAAGATCAAGAATTAGCATTTCAACATGTCTATCATTATATACGATGCATAAATTAGAAAATGAAGTTATATGATGGTGAAGAAATGGGTTTTTTTGTGTGCATAATGCATAATATGATGTTAGTTGCCTAGGATAGTTAACGCCTTTTCCAACTGCCAAGGCTTTTTTTTTTATAAAATCGTACAATAAGGTTTCAAGCTCGAAACTTTCCCGGGTTTACTCCTTCCCATGCCTCATTTTTATTAGTTTTTCCTTAGTTGGAATCTGAATGGAGAATCGAGAACCTTGTAAATATGCATGTGTTAATCCGTGACCTAATTTTAGTTCGGAAATCCATGTGGTCAAGCACCGGCATACATGGTTGTCCTTGAGGGTTGAGATGTACAAATCGGGTTTGACCGTAACCCGAACCGGTTTTTGGTCAGACCATGAAACCTGGTTCGGTTTCTAACCGGTTTTGGTTACAAAAAACCTAAATCAGTGAAACCGGTTCGGGTTGAAAAACCGGTTCCAAACCGAGTTTTTTCAATAAATAGGTAAAAAAGCGTAACTTGCATAAACTCAATAAAATTCGACTTTTAATCAAACAAACTTACAACACATCATACATAAACGTTTTGTTATAGTACATAAACTTGAAACAAATCTTCATAAGCTTAATATTTATTATTTGAAAATAAAGTTCGACTTTTATTAAATGAAAGTAATAAAATCAACATGAAACTTAATTCCTAAGCGATTTATTCTCCGTAAGCATTTTCTTCATTTTTCATCGAGAAAGTCATCGTTAACTGATGTAGCGCGGTTGGAAGGATAAAAGGAACCTTTTTACTCCGTTGATTCTACACAGAATACCCGAAATAAACAACACAATCACTACCCGTTGATTCCGGAGAATACCGTGTAGTGATAAGAATCAAACAATTGATAAATATACCAAAAGATTTTGATCACTAGATTTTTCTTAACAAAATTTAACTAGCAGTCACAACTTCACAAGGAGGTTTACACAACCCTTAAGGAAACCTAAAAAACATAAAAATAAAAACCCTTGAACTATGAAAAAGTAAGAAAAATAGTCATTTCAAACGGTCACTGACTGCGGCGCATCCATCCCTGACTGCGTCGCAGTCAAGGCTTCTCAAGACGCACTCTCCTCTGTGTTCCCACTACGTCGCACTCCCCCTCTACCGCAACGAGTGGTTTGTTTTTCAAATGCTTCACGAGTTAATGTTCGATACGCACTGCATCATCAACGAGTTTATTTTTGAAGCTAGCCTCGTGCAAAGTGTTATCGAAAACAATTTCTTCATCGAAAAGCGATGTTAAAACGCCTCCTTTACTCTAAATTACCATTGTATGTATCTTATCTCAACAATGTATTTATGTATATTAAACTATTACTCCACTACTACTATCAATTTAATCCATATAAGTTGAAAAAAGGTGATATGATGTGAGTTATTGATGATGGTCAAACTATATGGCTTGTCACAATTTATACATAATTAGATACATTTTGAATTAGTTAACCCTAATGGAACCTCATAACACATTTTGTGATTTCTATAAATTTAGCAAAGACAAATTAGCGTGTACGTTTCGTGATTTCTTTCGAGATATTAATCTTCGGGTTAAGTACAAAAAAAGGTTAATTTATATAATCGGTACCAAAAGGCTAGAGATAGATTAAACTTTTATTACATGTTATTTGTAGATAAAAAAGGTTAATTTATTGAAACAAATAGACAGTTTAATTAGTTCCTTAACCCGTTCGGTATACATGGGGGGCTAACCTTGGTTTCGGGTGCACCAACAAGGGTTCAACCCTTTGAAGGCTTATTCCAAACACTTCTTCCATGTTAAGCTTCTCCGGCTCTAACCCGTTAGCTAATTCCCAATCAAAGGCTTGAACCAATGTTGCAATAAGCAAATTGACCATTCTCAATCCTAGGCTCATACCCGCACAAATCCTTCGTCCTCCCCCAAATGGGACAATTTCAAAATCATTTGGCTTCACTTCAACATCAGGTTTTTCTCCTGGACGTAAGAATCGATCTGGACGGAATTCAAGTGGGTCGGTCCACAATTCTGAGTGTCGGGCAATGGCCCACACGTTAACAAGGAGTATGGATCCCTTAGGAATATGATACCCATTGACCTCACAACTTTCCGATGCAATCCTTGGCAGGGAAAGTGGTGTTGCGGGGTGGAGTCTAAAGGTCTCTTTCACAATGGCTTGGAGAAATGTTAGTTGGCTTATGTCCATTTCGCTTACAAGCCGGTCTCGACCAACTACATTGTCCATTTCTTCTTGGGCTTGTTTTAGTAGGTGTGGATGGCGAATGAGTTCCGCTATCCCCCATTCCACGGTACTAGACGATGTGTCGGTTCCCGCTGAGAATAAGTTCTGAAACATTAATAGTATCAAGATAGAGTTACATATGAACTTATATCGAAAAAGCATATTAAACCATGAACTTGACTACTATGTATTATGCCCTTACTTTCTTTAATTCATTTCCCGTTATATCAAGATAAATTCGTTATAGTAAAAAAAGTTAGGAGATCATTTATATCAGTTAATATTTACCAGTAGAAGAGCTTTGATTTCAATGTACGAAAGCTTCCCTCCCTCTCCATCGGCATTATCTTTGAGTGAAATCATTGTGCTTAACATGTCAACATGACCCCCCGTGACAAGTGTATGTTCTTCGATGATCATGTCAAGGAATGAATCAAACTGAGAATGGACTTTCTTCATCTTTTTCACAATGCCTTGTAGGTCAAGCCAGTCAAGCCAAGGAATATAGTCACCAATGTTGAATTGTCCGGCCAACGTCATCAACTCAACCACCATATCCTTGTACTCATCAGCCTTTGGATCACCGCCTTCACTTCCGTCTCCAAATACCCTCCTGTCTAACATCATTCGTGATAATGTGTTTGCGAAGCACACGTTAAGTTGTTGATCTAATTTCACTGCTGATTGTCCAGCACAGGCCAAAACGCGCGTGAGTATCATTACCTCTTCCTATAGATACAAAATGCTTTAAGTCGGAAAAGGAATCACACATATTTCAAATCAAATGAGCAGGGGCCGGATGTATGTGTAGCTTAGTGGGTTCAGTTGAACCCGCTAAGAAAGTATACACATTTCTTTTTCTTTCCGTTTTAAATAATCAACCAATTCTGTTTTTATACAAACATTACTAATTTAATTACGACAATAATATATCATCAAGAAAGTGAAAGTACAAAACCTGTCGAACATGACGAAAATCATTGAGTGCTTTGGCAGAAAACAGATGCATGGAGCACATCTTTCGAAGCATTCGCCACCTTGGACCATATGGCGCAAACACCATATCATGATAATTATACGCCATATGCTTTGCTCCTGAACTCGGCGGCCTGTTGGCAAAATTTGCATCATACACCTTTAGAAACTGGGCAGCAACGGAAGCAGACATCGCCACCACAACATCAACGGACCCGAGTCGGAGATGTATCAACGGACCGAACTTTTTCACCAAGGCCGCGAGGGAGTGATGTGGAAGTTTACCGAGGTGCATTAGATTTCCGATGATTGGCCATGGGGTTGGACCAGGAGGAAGACGGCTAGCACGGCGTTTACGCATATTAACGAATCCATAGAACATAAAACGAAGGATGAAAGTGTAGATTAGGGTGAACATAAAACCAAGGATGAAAGTGTAGATTAGGGTTAGAATGCTCATTTTTTTTACTAGCTATCTTTACTAGATAGTGTAACAATTGGTTATAAATTATATGAATGAACATTTGAAGCGTTGGTTAGAATTTATATCGCATATTGGACATAATTACCCTTTTCTAACAATTTGAATGTTAGTTGGCATGCATTCACCAAGTAAATCATAGTTCACACAAATTACTTTGTACATCACATTGTACAAGATCACAAGAAATGCTATATAAACATACCAAAAAAAGAGAAAGAAATACGTTAAGTTTGTGCTATAAATATATATGTTATAAAGTATGTTCGATCGATCCTTCGTGATAGATAAACAGATTAAGATTTGATGTCAGAGATCATGGGTCAAATATGCTAATTAACACAACAAAATCTTTACAAAAGTTGAGAGGCTCGGATCAGCACCCATGTACCCTTGCGCCTTATTAAGTGATCACACAAGTCTTTTTTCTAACAAGTTTTGGCAAATTCGAGTATATGTTCGTATTGTATGTATTAGATATGACCCAAGTCCGACCTGTGAGCTTTGGGTCAATTAGGGTTAGGGTTTTATGATATTACTTGTAACCTATATATGTTCATGAATAATACAATAATAAGACGGGTTTCATAATCTAATAATCTAATAGTATGTGGGGAACTCGAACACAATGTACGTGCTGTTAACTACAGTAATTGAAGGCATGTGATCACCTATATCAGCTACTTCCTGGCTCCGGTGTTGCCTAGTACGTAGTGTTTGGACTATCGATTAAAATTGATATCTTGCTTATTTAAGGTTAAAATAACCAGATTAAGATAAACACATAAAGAGTTGTAGACAACTGGTTAAAGAGGATTTTGGGACATGCTTTTAAAACTATTGGTGAAACATCTCTTTATTTAAAGCTTACTTAATGACCAATTTCTTTATTTAGAAACAAAACATCTCTTCAAGGTCGCTTAGCATATTGTACAAATTGTGATACAGTTCTACATCTATTTACGAGTTTATAATTTGCGATATTTACAAGTAATTAGATTTAGAATACTTATAAGAATCCGTGAAAAAACTTATTTCTATGCGAAAATTTAAGTATGTAAGTTATCAAATCATTTCTAGTTGAATTTAAATTTATCATGTTATGGTTACAAAGGACTTAAAACTTGTGAGTCACACAAATAGCAACTGAACTTTCTATCACATGTACGAAGCTAAATCTCCAATATGGTTTCGACTCGCACCAAAGTTATACAACCTAATCTTCAATATAAGGATAAATTGAACCTTCGAATAGTACAGATACAAACTATATTTTGAAAAGGGATAATTGTTTGAAAAAGTATCTAACCTTACTCTTAATTCTATGCATCTAATTTTAAACGGGTCTACTGAAAGTATTTAATTTTCAAAAACCATCATTGTATGTGTATATATGCCATCTATTTAAAAGAGTTTGATTAGTCGAATGAATACATCCAAATATTGTGTAGTAGTATTTGAAAGTTAGATACATACAATATATCAATTGCGAAAAGAACCTCTATATCCCTCACAGAGTATGTGGTTAAGTAGTTAAAGTATTTTTGTGGGTGTGATTCAATAACAAATAAATTATTGGAATGTAATCTGTAAATCAATAACAAAGTTTGAAGACTTGACCACTACAAAATCCTTGGTTCAATTATCTTTGCTGTCGTCGTTGATGGTTTGATTACCAATCACCGTGGTTGTTTGATTCCCAGTGTTAATCTCCATTTGTCTCCGATTACCACCGTTACTTATCGTTGACTTTGCTGGTTGAACTCCGCTTATCCTTCTTTTCTCATGAATCTTTTTTAGGCAAAAGAAATGAGTGTTTACCCTCGTCGCGTGGGTACAAGTAATAGAAACATTAATGGATTTTGGAGCTGGACATTTGAACCATCAACGCATGAGAAGTGAAACGTTGTGGACTAAAAGTGTAATTTTTAAGATTAAAAGACTATATAATACATAGGTGAAGTTTGGGAACAAACTTAAACACCGAACGTGTAATATTTTCAAGTCTACATTGTTTTTATGTATCCTCAACTTGCTAACATACACCAAGAATGCTCGTAAGTCTTATCAGAAAGAATAAAACATAAATATACAATATAAGAAAAAGATATGACACTGATTACAATTGTGTATTGGTTTTAAGCATTAGAACCAAACATCAAAGGAGCAAAGTTTAACAACGGATTTAAAGTACCCGGTGTAAATTTCCTAGCAAATAGCATACACATAGGCGTTGTGTTACCGTTATAGATACATTGTGTTGAACCAAACCGAATTGAATTCAAGAACTCCTCTGTTATATCTCTCCCCAAAAATTTTCCTGGATGTGGTCCGGGTTTTGACCAATCAACATAAGTAACAGAGCGGTTGGAGTTCATATTCCCGTATAAAATGTTTACCATTGTTGGTAAATAATGCTCGTCATTGTAGCATGGTGGATGACAAAGTTCCTTAAAAAGACTGTAGAACTTTTTCTCAACAACAATCTCAAGAGCAAGATTGCGATTAACTTCAAACCATTGCGACCCTTTTCTCCAATCTTCAATGGTAATGTTGGGCGACATTTGTTGATTGTAGCGACCTCGTCCTGATCTTCTTTTGTCGTCAAAAGAGTTTATGTAGCTTAAGTCTGAGTTCACTAGATAATTATAAATCGTAGTGAAGTTAAATAACGGAATGCACGAGTCAGATAGTAGCACAAATCTTTGATTTGACTGGTCAAGAAGAGCATATGCTAGTAGCCGTCTCTCGGCATCTACCATGGAAATATCACCCCAATACACGGGCTGCAAAATATCATAAGACTTAAGCATTTCTCAATATGAAATTCTAGTCAAGCATTGTACGTATGAATGTACACAGTGTATGTATATAGTGTATGTATATATATATGATTTCCTCCGCTTACTGGATAACCATTTGCCACAGATGGAGAATTGCTTCTCATTTTTGATTAAGGTCAGTGGATTTACACGAACAAACCATAAATTTCATACACAATAAAAGAGATATGAGCCATTTTCTTTTTTAGATAAGAAATGTGGTTTGTTATTGCATTCTATCCTATTTAATCATTATTATTGAAACATTGTTCTCTTCCCTTTTGTTCTAGCTCATGATTTTAACGAGTCACACATTCACCCTAGCATATCTTCCTGGACGCTAAGAGCATCTGTAATGGTGTCCATAGAGATGGTCCATAGTGACGTGGATGTACAAGTGGAGTCCATCAAAAACTTGATGCATTATTTGGCCAAGTTTATAGGATGAGGTTTATAAGAAAAACTAAACAAAGTTCATGTGTATGAACTTAGGATAGAGAAACTTTGTTTAATAAAAACTACATAAATCAATTATTACTATAATATTATATTATGATAAAAAGAAGTAAGTAGATACTAATAAGTTTATAGGACTAAAGATGTAAGTTTATAGAAAATGAGGTTTATTAAAAGATGATGTGAAATGACGTGGCATTGCTATGGACTAGTTAAAGTTCATAGCATTACGGATGCTCTAACGTCAAGGGTTTTGTGACATTTCTATAGTAAGTAAATGCAACTTTTCGAGATGTATCTATCTGGAATGGTTTGTGTGGGTCTTACCGGGGTTTTAATTTGTTATTGGTTGAACATGGAGACTATATGTATCTTGATGATCCGTGCTCTTTTGTCCTTTTAGTATCTATAGATTTCAAGGTTTGAGACAATCCAAATGGTTTAGTTTCTCCTGGTGCCAGTTTAGTTATTTATGTGGTGATTCAAAGGGTTAATTTTGGGAATGGGCGGTATACCACGTCTAGAGTATTATCAATCTTAATCTTCTAAGTAGGCTCATAGGTTTGTGTCTATCCAGTATGTTCTTGTGATATAGTAAGCTATGGTCTTAACAATTCTACAGCTAAAGAATTACGTAGGTTTTACTGTACATCTTTCATGTTCAAAACTCTTTTTCATTATAACCTAATAAACAAAAACCCGGACTATTTAATTTCATTGGCTGCTTTTTTTTTTTTTTTTTTTTTTTTTTTTTTTTTATTTGAGCCGGCAAATCAAGTTGTCATGCATAACATGTATTCAAAACATTTGAATATATTCACGGTCCTTAATAAAGTTATGGGATAATGCATGTGGAGGTCAATCAAGTTTTAAATTTTTACATTAAAATCACCCGTTTATGAAAAGTTTCATATATGTAGCTGCCAACCTTAAATTTAGTGTTATTTATACATTGTAAATGAAACATGACAAATAACAAAAAGTACCCAAAGTTATTTTAAAAACAAACACATATGATAAGATGTTAAATTGTTAATATTAATCATATTATAGAATTTTTGTTTTTTCGAAAATCATAAGTGGCCTAAATTAAAGTTTTGTTAGATTGGTGACTTTAGTGGAAAAATAAATTTTGGGGTTAATTACATATTATTCTATCTGATTGTGATTTTTGTTTTATTTTTTTATTTTATTTCTTTCATTTTGGTTTTAAGTTTTAATTTGTTTCATTAATACTTTTAATAAATTTTAGAGTTAATTACACGGATGGTTCTTTACGAATAAGACAAAAAAGGGTAAATTGGTCATTATGATATAACTAACAGAATTGAGTTAACCCTAACGGACTAAAGGACTGTGCATGTGCAGAAATTCAAAATAAAGGACTATCCATTTAATTTTTCAGAAAATAGGACGAAAAGTGCCACTTGGATAAGAGGAAAAGGACCATCCGTATAATTAACTCTAAATCGGTTGACCTTTGTATCCATTATCCCTAAAATTATTTGTGCAAATAAATCATTTTTGGAAATATTGAAGAGATTCAATTTCAGTAATTATGTTAAAGTTTGTTAAGCTAACCTGGCTCGTAATTCTCGTGCCATAGAAGACGGAATCTTCAGGGATGGTGTCATTGTAAGATGGATGAGGGTGTACGTAGATGGAAAAAAGACCGCTATGCCCTTTGAAGAACAATTCCCATAAGGGTGAAAGGGGCAACGGCCCTGGTGTTAAGAACATAAACGCTACCTTATAAGGGGCATTAGTGATAGTACTACTCATGGTCGAAAATGTCATCACACTCGTTACTAAATCTTCATCACTCATATTGTGCATCCTGGGTATAATTTGTTCTTTCATTGAAACATTTTGTGGTGAAGGTGAAGGTGAAGGTGAAGGTGATAATGACGATGGAGATGTTTGTGTTGACGGTGAAGGTGATAATGAAGACAATGGTGGTTGTGGTGAAGGTGAAGGTGATAATGACGATGGTGGTGTTTGTGGTGAAGGTGATAAGGACGTTGGTGGTGTTGGTGGTGAAAGTGATAATGACGATGGTGGTGGTTGAGGTAGTGGTGAAGGTGATAATGATAGAGTATCTCCATGTGCTAGGGAAACGGGTGGTGGTGTGGGAGGAATAGATTCCGCTAACAATAATGGTGGTGGTGTGGAAGGAACAGATTCCGCTAACAAAAATGGCGGTGGTGGTGGTTGTTGAGGTTGTGGTTCTTGTTCTGATGAGCGTGATAATGATAAAATATCTTCATGTGAAAATGTCATTGGTGGTGGTGACGACGGTGATAATATCAATGTTGGCGATATTGATTGTGTCAATGTTGGCGATATTTTTAACACCGATAATGAATGGAAAACATAAAAAACGAATGTTTGTATAGAGGTAGAAACATTTTGAAAGTAGAAAGCACAAACGAAACCTATTGACAAGCTAATCAAAAAGATAAATAAGTGAAAAAGAGAATTTTTAGAATGTAAAAGGTTCAAGATTTTTATGTGGAATAAAGCATGTTTAGCCATTTTGATTTATTTGCATGAAGACCCATCGCACGTATTATTATTATACGTATATATATCGATGAGGAGAGTTGAAATTAGTATTTTACTTAGAACGTAAGTTATGATATGTTGCATGTGTCATACACTTTCTACTCAAACCTATGACTAACCCTTTTAACGATATGAAAGACTATGTATGTGTGAATGCATCCTCTATACATTAACAATTGTATTAGAGAACAAAAAAACATGTGCCATTTTATAATAACAATTGTCAACTAGTTATTACTTTTGATTAGAATTGAAGCTGATCATTTATTTGATTTTGAAATGGTTAATAGGACCTGAGACTGATAGAAGGGAAAGAAAAAAAATATATGAACATTAAGTATCGTGGTTGTAAATTGTGACAATCCGTCTTTTTGAAGTATTTTTCATTTACCGATATTTATTCTTTTATTCGTAATATTGTTGACCCTTGCATTTCGCTTTATTTTTACTCACGTTTTGTATGTTTGAGTCGGTTTTTATGAGTTTTATTACTTCGTCTCTCGAGACGTAAGCTTTATAATCGTCTAAGTGACGAATAGTTAGTATCTCGTGTTATTGAAGTTAAGTGTTTACGCCATATTCGTCGGTTAAAAAAAAAATTATATTTCAAATTTCATTACAAAGTTAGTCCTCTAACTTAATCTATTACAAAGTTAGTCCTTTAACGGAGGACTAACGGAATCTGTTACAAATCTAATCCTTTAACGGTGAGTTAACGGAAATAGTCAAGTCTGGTCGCAGTGCGCCGTTCTAACCAACATAGGACGACGTCCTAAGCGGATTTTGATCATGCTGCGTCGTCCTAAACCAAAAGGGACGACGCACACATAACATTTTCAGCTTATGTCCAAAACGACTTTTTTGGTCAAAACTTTGAGATTCTAAACCTTTTTGCTCGTGATTTCTGCTGCAAATTGCCCCATTTGGGTATGTTAGATTTGTTTATGGATCTCCAAATTTGTTGAGACCATTTCTCTTTCCAAAATCAAACTTTTACAACTAACATTTTATCACTTTTACCATACAATTTCCACTTCACACTTGTCTAATTTTCTCTCAAACTTTCCAGAGAATTGAGGGCATTTTCACAAGTGTATTGAAGAGGAATTCAAGCTAAGAAGTTTACAAATTCATCTCTCAAGAGTCCTTCACAAAAACCATCAATTTCGGTAAGTTATTCTTTGCTAAATTCCTTCATTTTCTTCTCTTTTCTTCCATTTGGTTGGAGTTTTCTAACTTATAATCTTGTTCCTTTGTCTTACCAAGCTTTACTTCCGTTGACATCCTTGAAGTTGTGGAGTTTCGGTAATTTTCTTTTGGAGAAACGTCATATTGGTTTTGGTATGTAAACTCTCCAAATTTTCTCTATTTCCTTTTCTATTTGAAAAACCTCTAACACTTTCTTGTTTATGTGTTAATGGAGGTCTATTGTTCCCATATTCTCTACCACTACCTTTGGAGTTGGCTACGTTTCGGAGAAAACTCCATCTTGTATTTTGGTAAGTAAATTTCTCCGAAAATCATTTACTTCCTTTCTTTTGAGACTTTTTACTAAATGGTGGATGTTTTTCTGTTTGGAGCCAAATACCTCCTCACCACCACCACCGAAGTCTCCTCTCTCCGAGTCCTTGCAAGTCTCAAGTTTGTAATTTTCTTGCGGGTGAAATCGGTAAAATCGTTATAATCTCTAATCTACTTTCATTTCATTTTATCTATATTCGGTTTAAGCCTTGGAAAAATGGTTAGGTTAATATATTAGACCAACACTTGTTAATCTCGGAAATTTGGACTTAAATGTGCTAAAATATGCTAAGATATAAATTTAACCGAAATTAACATATTTACTATATTAGTATGTAAAACTACACACATACATATATATAAAGCTTGGTAAATATTAAATGAACCTAATACAACTTTCGGACAGTTTACATTTTCACTCTAAAACGTCAAACGAACCGATTTTCGACTAAAACGCATTTTTCACAAAGCTGGAAAATGGCCTGTGCGTCGTTCCTATGTATCCAGGACGACGCAGCGGGCCAAAAGCTGGATTTTTCAATTCTGTATAAAGCTCACAGCGACGTCCTAACTATTCCGGAACGTCGCAGTGAAGCTTAAAAACTATCTTTTTGACTTTTTACAACTTTAAACACATATATAAGTAAACTATTATATATAAATGTATTACATAACGTCAAAAACAACGTCTTTGGACTCAAAGACGCCACCGCCATCATAAGCGTTATAAATTTTAATTAAAACAAACGTTTTACTTATCTTTTTACGTCAAAATCATTTGAAACCGTTTTAAATCATTTTTACTCCACTATTTTGAAATAAAAGGATTTTAACTCTCAATTTGTCAAAGTTTGACTTTTACGTTGACTTTGACTTTCCTTCAAATTGTTGACTTTGATTTTGACCAAGTCAACATCTTTGACTTTGACCAAGTCAACATTTTTTGACATTGACCTTGGTCGATCTCAATAAAACTTTGGTAACAGTATTCCTTTCAACCGATGTTCTTGTTAGTCATTTTCGGCTCGGAATATCATTCCTTTCTAATAGTCAATTACGACGTGAATTATCGATATCTTCCTATCGTCCTTATCGGCGCGGAACATCGTCACCTTGATCCGTCATCACGACTCGACATGGAAATCGTTGGAATACTTTAATAAAATCTTATATTTTAAACTTAACCGACAAGGCTAAACCGTACTGTATTTATAGAGATACTTAGACTATGTTATATTGTTATAGGGCACTTAGGCGGCGGAGTGTTAGCTCTATATTGATATTTACCCGATACTTGCCGAGCTTATCTTGTGAGTTATTCGTAGCCCTATTTCTTTTACTAATTTTGGGCTGGAAGGCGTATTTTAAATTGTCGTATGATTATATATCTTGTTTACCTAGTGATTTAGTATCACCTTAGATTAGATGTTCATTAGGCCTTGGTGGCCCCCTTATACACTTGTTAAGCTTTGTGCCCACGGTTCTACATATATAGATCTATATGGGTTTGACCTAACCCTCATTGCTCGATAGGATGTCCCTATGAGTGGATGTTATGGCCGGTTATTTATTTGTTGCTTTTGGATTGACATCGCCTTAGGCTAGGGGATTGTTGTGTGGTCAGGTTCAGTGTATGATTAATCTATGGTATTTATACTCGCACTATGGTTATAAATCAAGATATGCCTTTTGAAACTTGTCATGTTTATTAAATATCTTATTGGGTCAACTTTTACTATAATTATTGCGAATAATTCACCAACCTGTGTTGATGTCGTTTTTAACGCTTTTCAGGAGTTTGAGGGTTTGTTTGATCATGCCATGCTTACTTTGGATCATTTATTTTATGTATTTGGAATTAGTTTTGTTTGATGTAATTCCTTTATGATCCACGTTATGACATTTGATTTGTCTTTGTATTTGACATTTGGCTCACATTTGACTATGTATTGTATTTTGTAAACCTTATGACATGATTAATATGATTCGATGTTTTGTTTAATGGTTGTAATGTTGTAATCCTTGACTCTTGATATCTTTAACTGGAACACCTCGTGTTTCCGCTTTGAGCGGGGTGTGACATAAATAGACACACGCACAAAGTACTTGTTATATATTTAATCAGATTGTAATATAACATGCAACAGAAGAAAGTTAGAACCAAACACATAAACGATATTAACTAAGTAAATAATTGTACATTTGATGTTGATTTACCTCGTTTCGGATTTATAGTGAAATCTTACTGCAGGCTTGTACACGACACCTTATTTAGCAACAGACTTGTATGCTAGTACACGTTTATGTTTCCTACAACTCTTGTCTAGCTCCACGTAGCTTGAATGCTTAAACCAAATACTCGAAACTCACCTCAAAGGTGACCAATTACTCTTGTGTTCGAACACCACCAAAATCAAAACCCCTTTTGGGTTTTGATCTGATCGAACAAGGAAAGAAGAAGAATCGGTTTTGGGTTTACTCCCTTAATCGATCTCTATCTATTGGAATAATGAACTTGATGTTCATTATATAGCAAGCTATAACTTGGAGTACAACTTGTATCGTAATTAGGAAACATTCCTATTTACAAAATAAACTCTTCCAATTATTAAATATTACACTTAACACATTAAGTAAGATATTAATTAATAAACGTCTAGTCGTGTCTAAATGTCAATGTGTGCAACCCCGTAGGCTCACATATTTATAGACACACATTTTATATGACGTGTTCAAACATCAACAACTCCCACTTTGAGCATGTCTCAATAAATGTGATAACATCGGGTAGCGTCTAGCAACAAGGCCAATGCTCCAATAAATTCACGAGTGAAGTTTCCAAAAGTCACTGTAAGTGTATGTTTGAATTTATTATCCTTTTGTTACAGATACTCTAGTTAAATATGGGTATAGATCTAGGTCATTCCATCTTTTAACTTTTTGTTTCTTATTTCGCGAATTAGTTAAGATTGCCAAATTAAATCGAGACATATCTAGATTAATTCGGGTCTCGCCAGACATTCATCTTTAAGTATTCATGAGTGGCCCAGTAGTATCATACTTTAGTTGCAAGCTGAAGGGACAAATCCTATTTTGAATACAAGCGTTAGCCATGTATTTTGTTACATTACCAAAAATAGTCTTTTTACTATCCTTATTCAGAATAAGTAGAACTATAATCAAATAATGTACTCCATACATGTGTAACTTCTTGCATCTCAAGTCTAAGGACAAATAAACCAATCATTTACGAATTATACTTAATGACTAAGATCTAATATAAATCATTGATGGGATAATCCAGTGTGCATCTTGTGGATACTATGTGAGTTGGTGAGTCCAGCTGACGAAGCACTAAGATATTGTCTTAGTTTAATTATATTCCCATATAATTAATCGACAATGGATATTTAGAATAATAATATATGCTAAAAATATTATTCAAGGATTAAAACATGAAATATAGGATACAATTAATATAATAAATTAAAAAACTCATATATCAAATATTTATTTCATTTAATAATAAATTGTCTATTACATCCATTATCCAAATACTAAACACAGATCTACATGTGATTACTAGCTAAACGAAGTCCTATACCCTCAACATGGTGAGTTAGTTTCGCTTTTGACAGAGCCTTCGTAAAGGGACCAGCTAGATTATCATCTGTGTGAACTTTGAGTAAATTTAGTTCACCTTGTTCGATTTGCTCACGAACATAGTGATATCTCCGATGATAGTGTCTGGATCCTTTCTGAACACCGGGTTCATTGGCTATGATTATTGCTCCAAAATTGTCGCAATACATATCCATTGGAGATTTATTTGTGGGAACCACATCAAGCCCAAAAATAAACTTTTGTATCCAAACGGCTTCCATGACAACTTCAGTAGATGCAATGTACTCGGATTCTTTTGCAGACATGGCTGTAGTGAATTGCTTCTTGCTCTTCCAAAGTACTGCTCCTCCATTTAAGGTGAACACATATCCGGTTTGCGATTTCTTGTCATCACGGTCAGTCTGAAATCCGGCGTCGCAATATCCAATAACTCTTAGATCAGCCTCAGGATTTCCACCATAAAGAAGAACCATATGTTTAGTAGCCCTAAGGTACTTCAACATGTTCTTGACAGCAATCCAATGGTTTTCACCAGGGTTCTGTTGGTATCTACTAACAATGTTCTGTGCGAAAGCCACATCGGCCTAGTGCATCTCACCGCATACATAATAGATCCTACTGCCGAAGCATAGGGTATCATTTGCATGCGCTCCACCTCTAAAGGTGTAGAAGCACCTTGCGTGATACTTAAGTCAAGTCTTTCTTGCATTTGCACTATTCCACACTTGGAATTTTCCATATTAAATCTCTTTAATACTTTGTCAATGTAAGCCATTTGACTTTGTTCAATTAACCATTTTTCCTATCACTTGAGATCTTGATTCCAAGAATGAAAGTCGCTTCTCCTAAATCTTTCATGGCGAAACACTTTCCAAGATAAGATTTAACATCTTGTAACATTGGAATGTGATTTCCGATAATCAATACGTCGTCTACATATAAGATTAGGAAAGTAACATTACTCCCACTGGCTTTTTGATATACACACATCGGGATTTTGAGTAAAACCAAATTTCTTGATTTCCTCATCAAATTGCTTATTCCAACTTCGTGATTCTTGCTTAAGTCCATAAATGGATCTCTTAGGTTTGCATACTTTGTTGCGATATAATGGATCAATAAATCCTTCCGGTTGATTCATGTAGACGTCCTCGTCTAGATAACTGTTCAAAAAAGTGGTCTTGACATCCATTTTCCATATCTCATAGTCATAGAATGCTGTTATGGCTAAGAGAATTCTAATAGCTCTTATGTATGCCACTGGGGAAAAGGTTTCCTCATAATCTATGCCATAGACTTGAGTAAAGCCTTTTGCCACGAGACGAGCTTTAAAGATGTGTATATTTCCGTCCATGTCAGTCTTTATTTTAAAAATCCATTTACAATCCACCGTCTTGGTATTTGGAGGACGATCAACCAAATCCCAAACGTCATTTTCTTTCATGGACTAAATCTACACATTCGCAGCCTTAAGCCATTTTTCAGAGTCAGGCCCTGATAATGCAGCTTTGAAGGTTCGAGGTTCACTAGGATCCCCTAATACATGATCCTCATTATATAAAGCTACATTTAGGTTTAGATTTTGAGGTGCACGTACTGTCCTTTCAGACCTAAGAATTGGAATAACATCAAATTGAGGTTGAGACTGAGGCATAACAGGAGGCTCGATCTTTTCACCCCAAAATTGATGTTCGCCAGTTTGAGCAGAAGTTGATATATCTTCCTCTTGAATCTCATAACCGTCTTGGTATTTAGAGGACGATCAACCAAATCCCAAACGTCATTGTCTTTCATGGACTAAATCTCCACATTCGCAGCCTTAAGCCATTTGTCAGAGTCATACCCTGATAATGCAGCTTTGAAGGTTCGAGGTTCACTAGGATCCCCTAATACATGATCCTCATTATATAAAGATACATTTAGGTTTAGCTTTTGAGTTTCACGTACTGTCCTTTCAGACCTAAGAATTGGAGTAACGTCAACTTGAGGTTGAGACTGAGGCATAACAGGAGGATCAATCGTTTCACCCCCAAATTGATGTTCGCCAATATGAGCAGAAGTTGATATATCTTCCTCTTGAATCTCATCAAGTTCTACAATCCTCTCACTGTTTTTGTCACACACCGCTCAGGCGGAAACCCGAGTTGTACAGTCAATATGGTATCAGAGATTTTCAAAGGTTACATCAAACATAAGATAACAATACAAGCTTCATTAGATAAATAATAATTTGATTACAACGTTACGAAATCCGAATCAAATTACATAAAACGAATATCGAGTTTGGATACTAAGGGAACTAAATACAATACAAAAGAAAATCAGTTCCGAAGCAAAATATATGCTTAGTCAACAAAAGCAAAGCTTGTAAATAAAGTGCAACCTCAAGTAACTGAAAAGCGTTAAAAAGAGACGTCAACATAAAGTTGGTGGGTTATACGCATTTTCATAAAAATACACAAATATAAAATTTAGTAGGTTTTGACCCGATAAAATCAGTAATAAAGTAATAAAGACCAAATGTATCATATCTTGAATCAGGAAATCTAGTAAGATCTATGAATACCCTAGATATTGTTTGCACCTAACGAGTACTAAAAAGGAAACTTAACCCTCCTCCTTAGTATGTCAAACTAAGGAAATCACGAAAATTGACTGGTCATAACATCGACCACTAAGGTCTGCAATAGAGGTCAGCACCCCTAGCAACGATGAGTGATTTTAAAACCCTTATAGATCTTTATATATGTAGCGATGGATCTAAAAGAGTTAACAGGTCTCCAGTGAGGGTCTTATACTACCACCAAGGCCGTATAAGCAAGGGACACTTAATCTAAAGGCACATAATCTACCAGCCTAATCAAGATACATAAAATAAATATTTGACAACGCTTAACATGCCCGAATAAATAATAAAAACAGTAAAAATGGGCAACGTATAACTCACAGTAAAGCGGTAAGTATGTCGGGTAATGAAAATCAAGAAAACGATGCTCCAACGCCTAAGTGCCCTAGCATAAGATACAGTAAACGAGTCTAAGTATCTCTAGTTTCGTAGGGTTTGCCTTATACCATTTACTTTATATGTTATATTAATAATATTGTTCAAAAAGTAGTATTTGAGATATAATAATACATGATTCGTGTCAAACGGAAATATTATACTTTAGTTATAAAAGGTTTAAGATTACGGTCGATTATTGGAGAGATGTACGTTTATCGAAAGATTTTACGTTTCTATTAAAACCGTATTGATAAATATCATCTTTAATGTTGTTATTACGTTTTAAGTTCAAAACGTATGTTTGATAAGATATGTTACTTTTCTTATTGTGTTTACTAAGGTTTATTAAGTTTTGAGTAAACGTAAAGGAGTTGAATAATAAAACCGAGATAAGTAGTAACTTGATGCATGACTGCGGTGCAACACCAAGTTGTTGCGGCGTAGTGGCCAATGTTACGTGATGTTCTCGTTACGTTATAATGTTACGGTTCAAAGATGTGTTGTCACGCAAGAGTGTTACGCTTAATCTTTGTTTCGCTAAAAATTAGCCCGCTGCGTCGCAACATGAGGGAGCTGCGACGCATTGGCATGTTTCTCCCACGTCATTGGATTGGCTCTCGCATGGCCCTGAGTCTTGACGATGGAGTTCCACCAGGTAAGGGCCTTGCCCCGAAACAGATAAGTTGAGTACTTGACTCTGTCTTCGTACGCAGAATTTGACACATCGAACACATACTCCATTTTCTCAAACCATTACAGGGTAGCCACAACGTCTTCTGTACCCTTGAATTCAACCGGTTTGAATCCCAAGAAGGTCTTGTACGAGCATCCTCGAGGTGGGTCTTCAATGATAATCGGTGGACCACCTAAGCCGATGTGCATCACACATCCCATGTCGGAATCTTCGCGTCCGGGTTCAGTACCATCTGACCCAGCACCAGTGAACGCGGGTTCCTCGGATCCAGTACCGTTTCCCGGTTGTAGAGTCTCTTTGAGTTGTGCCACAATACTAGGCATAGTGGCAGCTATCTGCTCGGCGATCAACTTACTGATATTCGGATTCCCAGTGGCTCTCGGAGTAGCAATTCTAGGAGTAGGAACACTCGTTCTCGCATCGGTGCGACCACAGCGAGCAACTTGCCTTGCAGAAGTCCTCTTAGGCGGCATCTTCTACGAACGTAAACGGAAAAAGATAAGAATGTGCGACTAAAACGTTAGGGCAAAAAATATAAATAAAACAAAACACATAAAACAAGTAAACACATAAGGCCGAAATAAAAGCGCACATAAGTCAATCAGATAGGTCAAACAAGCCTAAGGTAATAGTCTAAGTGAATCATGCAAAGTCACTTGGTTCGCTATAACCACTGGCTCTGATACCAATATATGTCACACCCCGCTCAGGCGGAAACCCGAGGTGTACAGTCAATACAGTATCAGAGATTTTCAAAGGTTACATCAAACATAAGATAACAATACAAGCTTCATTAGATAAATAATAATTTGATTACAACGTTACGAAATCCGAATCAAATTACAAAAAACGACTATCGAGTTTGGATACTAAGGGAACTAAATACAATACAAAAGAAAATCAGTTCCGAAGAAAAATATCCGCTTAGTCAACAAAAGCAAAGCTTGTAAATAAAGTGCAACCTCAAATCCCTGAAAAGCGTAAAAAAGAGACGTTAACATAAAGTTGGTGGGTTATACGCATTTTCATAAAAATACACAAGTATAAAAGTTTAGTAGGTTTTGACCCGATAAAATCAGTAATAAAGTAATAAAGACCAAATGTATCATATCTTGAATCAGGAAATCTAGTAAGATCTATGAATACCCTAGATATTGTTTGCACCTGAACCATACTTAAAAGGAAACTTAACCCTCCTCCTTAGTGTGTCAAACTAAGGAAATCATGTAAATTGAACGGTCATAACATCGACCACTAGGGTCTGCAACATAGGCCAGCACCCCTAGCATCGATGAGTGGTTTGTAAAACCCTTATAGATCTATATATATGTACCGATGGCTCTAAAAGAGTTAACAGGTTTGCAGTGAGGGCCTTATACTACCACCAAGACCGTATAAGTAAGGGACACTTAATCTAAAGGCACATAATCTACCAGCCTAATCAAGATACATAAAATAAATATTTGACAACGCTTAACATGCCCGAATAAATAATAAAAACAGTAAAAGGGGCAACGTATAACTCACAGTATAGAGGTAAGTATATCTGGTAATGACAATCAAGCAAATGATGCTCCAACGCCTAAGTGCCATAGCATAAGTATAATAAACGAGTCTAAGTATCTCTAGTTTCGTAGGGTTTGCCTTATACGATTTACGTTATATGTTATATTAATAATATTGTTCAAAAAGTAGTATTTTAGATATAATAATACATGATTTGTGTCAAACGGAAATCTTATACTTTAATTATAAAAGGTTTAAGATTACGGTCGATTATTGGAGAGATGTACGTTCTATCGAAAGATTATACGTTTCTATCAAAACCTTATTAATAAATATTGTTAGGATATGTCGAACTATACTTGTATAAATACCATCGTGTAGATCTACATCTATCAAAGAAGTTGCAGCGGATCAACACTTTGATATTACAAGGTTTTGTGAATAACAGTTTATGTATATGAATATGAATAAGAATGAATAATTAAGAACATAAACAGTTTTTAACCAACTCCCCAATTATATTTTGATCAGAAATATAAGAGATATTTACAACGATATCGGGATCAAGGACACCTTGACCTTGGGGCTTAACCTAGTTTTTCTAGGTTTACATCACCATGCATTTTTTATGCATTCACGCATCTAACTTTCTCTATGAGTTCATCAAGGTTTTATAACCTTGATTCTAACAAACTCCTACTAATTCGTAGGAATAATAATTACAAAGATTGATATCTTTGTAACCTTCCTAGGAAACAAATCCCTATTCTAACGAAACAAATCCCTATAATAATGATAAATAAGAATCAAATTGAATCATATCTTATCCTAAATTAATCTTTATCTTCTCAGCAGTATTAACTCTTGATAGGGCAGTAGTAACTGAGTTGCAGTAGTAACCAAGTATGTAGTAATTCCACCAGTAGTAATCGAGCAGTAGTAACTCCCACCAGTAGTAACTGAGCAGTAGTAACTTGATCTGTTTTAGCTTCTTTCTCACCAGTATTAACTAGTGGCTCCTCACCAGTATTAACTGTCACCAGTAGAAACTTCTTCACTTAGTCTTTTTTCAATATAAATCAGCAACTCCAAAACTACTATTTCTTCACCGTTATCAGTTTATATTTGTATTATCAAATCACAATATGGATAATTAATTATCCCAACAAATATCATCTTTAATGTTGTTATTACGTTTTGAGTTCAAAACGTATGTTTGATAAGATATGTTACTTTTCTTATTGTGTTTACTAAGGTTTATTAAGTTTTGAGTAAACGTAAAGGAGTTTAATAATAAAACTGAGATAAGTAGTAACCTGATGCCTGACTGCGGCGCAACACCAAGTTGTTGCGGCGCAGTGGCCAGTGTTACGTGATGTTCTCGTTACGTTATAATGTTACGGTTCAAAGATGTGTTGTCACGCAAGAGTGTTACGCTTAATCTTTGTTTCGCTGAAAATTAGCCCGCTGCGTCGCAGTGGCATGTTTCGTGAAAATAGTTGTTACGCTTAAATTTTGTTACGTGACATGTTTCGGAAGTTAATGTTTCGGTTCAAAGGATGTTGCGCCTATATGTTGCGCATCAGGGAGTTGTTACGGGGGAATGTTGCGCTAGGATGTTACGGGCGAAACGTTATTTCGGTAATACGCGAAACAACGAGAAATGTGAAGCTGAAGGTCGCTGCGTCGCAACTGTTAGGGGTTGTTGCGCACTAGGCCACGCAACATTAACAACTTTTTGTTTTCCGAGTGTTTCGGCCATCGTTGTCTATAGAAATTTATACCCTTATGTCCAGAATGTATGTTTTAGTTAGTTTCTTGTATATTTAGGTGTTTTAGAAGAGTAAAAAATACGTTTTTATATATTAACATTTTAAATAACGAAAACGATAGTTTTTATATGAAAACCTGTTATAAATTAGTGTTTTCTTTTATGACATTGTATGTTTATGTTCTCTAACCAAAAATAACCGAAAGTTTGTAAATAATAATGAAAACTTATAAATAAAAGTTTGAGAAACTCACCGAAATGAAGGAAACGGAGAGGAGAATGAATCACAAGATAAAGCCTTGTCTTGGTGATGAAAATCTTGACGAAAGAAGGTGTTTTGTGGCTGGAAATTACTGGAATAGGTAGTTTGTAGAGAGGAGTTTGAGAGAGAAATGAGTTTGTGTGTGTGTTTTGTGTGAAAGAATGAGAGGGAGAGAAAGAGTCTAGAGGGGACCTAGTTGAGATCCAACAATTGTGGGTAAAATGCCAAGAAAAAGCAGGGACTCGGTATGGGGTGTGAGTGGTCCAAGAGTAGGTGAAAACGACTAGCTTTTTGGTCATATCTGGCAGTGACTGCGCCGCACCTAAGGGAGGGTGCGTCGCAGTTCCTTTGACTTTCAGAAGTCAACTTCCAGTTAAAAGGACTGATTTTGTAAAGGTTTTTCCGTTAAGTCCAGTTAAAGGACTAACTTTGTAATGGAATTTAAGTTAGAGGACTAACTTTGAAAAATATATAAACGTAAATTTTAATCGTATAATTTAAGGCATAAAAATCCCTAACTAACTTACGAGCATACTTATTTCTACCAGGCACTTAGGACTAATTACGTTTCCTACGCGGAAACCGAAATAATAAAACTAACCCGACAAAAGTAAAATATACGAATACGAAACGTATATAAATTTTAATATTCGATACAACGCAAAATACTTAAAATAAAACAATAGGGTCAAAACAAATAACGAAAATAAAACAATAAAAAGAAGAATGACGAGAATTGTACCTTGGAAATTCGCGGTTGTCACAGTTTTCTTGAACGATAAGCTTTGTTTCGAAAAACTCCGCATATCGTGCAAAATTAACAGTATGTTCGGTAGGATTATAGAAGTAGTAACCCATCGTTTCCTTTGGGTATCCTACAAAGATACACTTAATAGATCTTAGTTCGAGTTTTTGAGGCGTATCACGCTTCATAAGAGCCTCACAAAACCAGACCTTTATGTAAGACAGATTAGGGACTTTCCCGTACCATAGTTCATATGGTGTCTTATCAACTTTCTTAGTTGGAACCAAATTGAAAATGCGTACAACAGACTCTATAGCATAATCCCAAAAAGATAATGGTAGAGTATTAAGGTTCATCATCGATCTAACCATGTCAAATAAGGTTCGATTCCTCCTCTCCGATATGCCAATGTGTTGTGGGGTATAGGGAGGAGTAAGTTGTTGGACAATTTCACCCTTGAAGATGTTCCTTAAACTCTTGGCTTAAGTACTCACCACCATGATCCGATCGAAGGATCTTGATGGTTTTTCCGAGTTGATTCTCTACTTCGTTTTGGAACACTTTGAATGTTTCAAACACCTCATGTTTATGTTTAAAAAAGTAAACATAACCATAAGGGCTGAAATCATCCGTAAATGTGACGAAATAGCTAGCACCTTTCTTTGACACAAGTCTAAAGGGACCACATACATCATTATGTATGATTCCTAAAATATCGGTTGCCCTTTGCGTCTCATGCGGGAAGGGTTTCCTTGCCATTTTACCCGATACACAAGATTCGTCGAATGAATCATCATTTGACTTTAAAAGCCCTTCACGTTGAAGCCTTTCAATGCGATGCTTGCCTATGTGTGCAAGACGACAATGCCATAGATATGTTGAGTCCAAATTGGACTTAACGCGTTTAGTGCTAATATTAAACATAGATTTATTTAAAGACGAATAATCATGAAAATCTATTTCAAACATGCCATTAATATCAATTGCATTTAAATAATGAACATTATTTTTAGAAACAGTACCGAATTCAGTAAAACAATTAGTGATCCATTATTATTTAAAACAGAAACTTAAACAATTCCCCTAACAATAGTAGGTGCATAATGACAATTGTTTAAAACAATAACTATGTCAGATGGTAAATGTAAGTCAAAACGTCCAATGGCTTCTGCAGCTTCACGTATGCCATTCCACCACCGTCTCTCGATGAGTGGTAATCCACCTTGGAAACTCTTTACCTACATCTCACGTAGAAGTAACGAGAAAGTACAAGTTGTCTTGGCAACATGGATGGCAATTAACTTAATTTCATGGGTGACAAAATATTTTATGTACGAAGAAGCATGCATACACTTCGTAACATACTTTGGATTTTTAAAAGTTAAAACCATTTTCGGTACTTTTATAATAATTTTACGTGCGACAAGATGTCTGATTTCTATACACCACGTGTATTAATTAAATGTAAAATCTTTATTATAAAACCCTTTCGGTAGCTCTATTCGAATACGACCAGGTAAGAACGGTGAGGGTGGTCAGTGCGAAGCATATTAAAAACCGGGCTCATTAAGGGTTAAATACACACAACCATTCTTTTCTAGACATTGATTTTTATAGGTTAGCCTAGTTGGGAATTATACAAATAAGGATTTACAATTAATTACGAATTACAGATAATACGTTTATTTAAGATTATTTCATTTTAAACTATTTTATAAAATTACACGTTCCGTCGCTGGAGCATATTACGGTATATTTTATCCAACCAAATGCGTTTTAGAACGTATAACTACAAAATAACTTAAAACCTACTTTCATAATTCTTTAGTCAATATTATTTTATTTTTCCAAACAACAATTGTCAGTTTACATTGAACAATAATATTTAGAACTAAAAGAACTAACTAAACAAAGTGGATGTGCCTTAAATAACAAAAAAGTCTCTAGGTCATTATATATATTAAATAATTCCCGTTTCGCTTGGAGACAGACCACATACATCCGTTCAAATAAGCAATTATGGATTGCGTAAGTTATTTACTACATATATAATTCAATTATCAAATAATTCCCCCAAATAACCTTTTCAAGTCTATTTATATAAAGTGTCGCACATATTCAATTATCTCGTATAATAATATGTTTAACCAATTTCAATTAACAAATATCTAATATCATAATCATATTCATAAAAGTCTGCATGTCGGTTTACGGTGATAATTATTGCTTAATGAAATTACAAAGGTAAATAAAACATCAAATATTGTATCTTAGGTTTAGCATCTAATTAACATTAAAAAAAAAATTTAAAAAAAGTTTTTTTTTTTAATAATACATCCTGCTGCGGCGCAGTAGGATCCACTGTGTCGCAGTTGGATCCACTGTGTCGCAGTCGGGCTCCAGATCATAATCTCCTTTTCTTCTTTTGGTCGAACAAAATAACCAAAACCCCCCAATTTTTGATGTTTTACAATACTAGTTAACTCGATTATTATGGGTGGCTGATACCACTATAGGTATATATCTAATCAGATTGTCAAACAACATGCAGCGGAAACAAGTTAGAATCAAACACATAAACGGTATTAACTAAGTAAATAATTGTACATTTGCTGTTGATTTACCTCGTTTAGGATTTATAGTGAAATCCTACTACAAGCTTGTACACGACACTTTTTTTAACAACAGACTTGTATGCTAGTACACGTTTATGTTTCCTACAACTCTTGTCTAGCTCCACGTAGCTTGAATGCTTAAACCAAATACTTGAAACCCACCTCAAAGGTGATTGATTACTCTTGTGTTCGAACACCACCAAAACCGAAACCCCTTTTGGGTTTTGATTTGATCGAACAAAGAAAGCAGAAGAATCAGTTTTGGGTTTAATCCCTTAATCGATTTCTATATGTTGGAATAATGAACTTGATGTTCATTATATAGCAAACTATAACTTGGAATACAAGTTGTATTGTAATTAGGAAACATTCATATTTACACAATAAACTCTTACAATTATTAAATATTACACTTAACACATTAAGTAATAGATATTAATTAATAAACGTTTAGTCGTGTCTAAATGTAAATGTGTACTACCCGTAGGTTCACATATCTATAGACACATATTTTATTTGATGTGTTCAACAGTATAATTTGACATGTTCGATGTTACGTCATTAATTATACATTTTTAATTAGTCATATATATTTAAAAGTTAACTTAGATACAAATAATAAAATTATTTAACGTTAGCTACATACATAAATTGTGAATTATAGTTTAAAACATTTTCAAATAGTTAAAAAATATATTTACTATGACATAAAAATTTTCTAACGTATCTTAAAGAAATGATTTGATTGCCTTAAATGATCTCAAAAGATTTTAACAAACAATTTCACTAAACCTCTTAAATGTGATGCTCTTAGTATTAATTTTAAATAAACATAATAAACGTTGTCATGTGTTAATGCATCATTGCTAATATTTTTTTGATAGACATGACAACGGGGCGGGGATTTGTAGGAATCATATTTATCATCTCCGTCCCCCGTTTTCCATCCCCATCCCTATCCATGTCCCCGTCCCCGTCCCCGTCTCATCGGAGAATATGATTCAATCCCCATCCCATCCCTATCGGATATCGGGGATCCATACGAGAAATCGGAGATTATTTTTCATCTATGCTTTTGTATTATCTTTTTGTTATAACGTTTACTTTTAATTAATTTTTTCTCACGTAATCACATTACTATAATTGTAATCAACATTCTTTTATAGACTTTCCGTAGACTTTTCAAAGTCAAAGGGTTTAACAACCTTTATCTATGATACGAGTTTGATTTTAATAACTAATTAATGAAAAATTAACAATTAAACAACTCTAGTTACAAATAATTAAACTTCAACTTGACTGGAGTATCTTCGAATAAACTTCAACTTGACTAGGGAGGGTTGGATGCCGTTGAAACCGGAGAGGTGTGCTACTCGGGTTAAATTAATCGGGTGTGGCAAAAGGATTCATGAAGGATTGCTATCATTCCATTTATACGTTATGTTAATTTTGAGAGCATGTAACAACAGAAACATGTCTTATACTATTAGGGTTTCTTATTATAGGAACATGTAACTGCACTTCCAATCTTACGTTCTTTTCATATTATGTTATCTGACATTTTATGACTCTTTGTCTTATATATTTTTTTAATATGGATATATTTGTCAAAAAGTGTTAAGTATATGAACATAACAATAGCACATTTGGGACTGATTGCTAGCTATTTTAGTTATCACAAATTTAAATTGTATTAACTTCTAATGTGTCCGACTACAAAGAACGATATATGGTCAACTATAAGAAAATGAAACATCTTGTAATTTCCTAATGTTACTTAACCAATTAGTCTGGGGTTCATTAATTAATATTCCTTATATAATATTTTTCATCAAAAACATAGGTTTTCCAAAGTATGCACATGCTAAACAATTTAAGAAAATTAAAAATAAAAAATCTTTTCTTTTACCTACTGTATATAGAATTTTGTTAATCATATCTATGATCAAGGTTTTTGGAATCAAAAAAGTAAATATTAAATGAGAATAAAATTTACATATTAATAATTAAGAACGTACCATCGGTCTGGCTGGTAATCGAATCTTGGTAGTCCGCACTTTGGTTTGGTTAAGCTAAAGGAACAGTCATCCCACAAAGACACGTTCCTATCATAAACGAACGTTCATCTCATAAAGGTACGCACGTTCATCATATAAAGGAACGTTCATCCGTAAAGGAACATTCATCCCATATAAAAAAAAAAATGTTTATCTATAAAAAAAAAAAATTCATTTTGTAAAGGTCTGTAAATCACATAAAGGAACATTCATCCGATAAAGGACTACTTACTCCCATTAACCGAGCCAAAGAATATTTTCAACTCCTCTAACCTAACATCGAATCTAGAGACCATTAGACTATCCACATAGTTCAATGATGGTAGTCTGGACGTGTCAACGAGGAAGGGAAAGAACTAGTAGAAGCACCAAAACTACGGATAGACACTATTATCTGAATCTGAGTATAATACTCCGTACTAAGTACCTCAACCAATTTGTAGGTTACTTCGAATGTCGCTTTATACATATACTCTGCTTAACCGTCATCTATGAAATCATAATTATTCTAACGTATGAGCTTGACTTGTGAAATCCCACGCTAATTGTGTTCTTTCTTATTGCAACTACCCTCAAACATGAGCAGTCGTTAGTTAGGGACAATTTATGATCAGGAAATTCCCACCAATTGAGAGAGAAGACTAGAGAGGACACTAGGCCGGAGTAACCATCAGATCCCGCTTAAAGATCCAATCCTCAACCCCTCATGTATAGTGTTTCTTTGCATTGACATCAAGTATGCTTAGAGATATGTTAGTACCTAGGTGGGATGAATATGTGGTAGATCTCACTGCTAGATTTAGATAAGTTATTGATGATCCAATGGTTGAGCTCATGGAGTTGAGACAAACTAGTCAAATCAAAGAATATCATGACGCTTTTGATGGGTATTATTAGCAGGTTAAGGCTATCGCCAACTAATGCTTTAAGTTATTTTTGAGTGGTTTAGGTGATGATATCATGAATATGGTGAGAATGTTTAGTCCTACTTCAATTTACATGAAATTAATTTGAAAACGCACAAAGTTAAATCTTCCTACATACCTCCTTCCTTGTATAATTCCAACAATTATACTCCTAGAAGGTATTCTATAGTGATGTAGTATGTTGTGCAAACTCATCCAAATAACTCCTCAAATTCTTTGCTTCCTACACGCAATCAACCTCCTCCTAAATCTTATCATGCTAAGCAAAATGTGACTGCAACTCATATGATGCTAGAAGAGCTAAATGTTTTGTGTTTACGGTGAGGAAAAGTACTTTTATGTAATAGTAATTTTGCCGATCCATGTGGTTTTGGTCAAGAAAAAAGATGGGAGCCTTGAATGAACTCCCTATCCATGATAGGTTTCGTTGATGAGTTATTAGATGAAATACATTGCACGCAATTCTTTTCTAGAGCCGACTGCCGTAGATAACTAGTTAATGAGATATTTTGGTATCTGCTTTGAAAATGATTGGTGAAACATAAGTTTATTTAAAGATTACTTAATGACCAATTTCTTTATTTGGTTCCGAAACATCTCTTTAAGGTAGCTTAGTGTATTTATAAAAATGATTATTGTAGATATAATCGTGATTTAGTTTTTCAGCTATTTACAGGTTCATAGTTTGCGATTTTTATATGAATCCGTAAGAAAAACAATTACTAGTGTAAGTAAAAGTATATAACTTACCAAATCATGCTAGGTGAATTTTAAATTATCAGATTGTGTTTACAAGCTTAAACTTGCAAGTAACATAAATAGTAATCGAACGATGTACATAGCTAAGCTAACCCTTCAAATATGGTCTCGACTTGCACCAAAAATATATAACTTACTCTTCAATACAAGGATAAATTGAACCTTTAAATAGTACGGATACATCTAGTGTTATACATATTTCGTAAAAAGAACGTACATATCTACTCTCTCACAGAGTATATGGTCAAGTGTTCATTGTTTTTTTATTTCTTCAAAATTCTAATATACACCAAAAATAAAACAAGAAACTATTATTTTCTTTATTTTCAGTAATTCTAAGGTTAGCTCTCTTTAAACATAAATATAAAATATAAGAATAAGAATAAGAATAAGAATAAGAAATGACATTGATTACAATCGTGTATTGGTTTTAAGCATTAGAACCAAACATCAAAGTAGCAAAATTTAATAACGGATTCAAAGTACCTGGCGTAAATTTCCTAGCAAATAGCGAACACATAGGCGTTGTGTTACCGTTATAGATACATTCCGTTGAACCAAACCGAATCGAATTCAAGAGCTCCTCCGTAATATCTCTCCCCAAATATTTTCTTGGATGTGGCCCGACTATTGACCAATCAACATTAGTAATGGAGCGGTTGGAGTTCATATTCGCGTATAAAATGTTTACTATTGTTGGTAAATAATGTTCGTCATTATAGCATGGTGGATGACAATATTCCTTAAAAAGACCGTAGAACTTTTTGTCAACAACAACCCCAAGAGCAAGTTCACGATTAACTTCAAACCATTGAGACCCTTTTCGCCAATCTTCAATGGTAATGGTGGGCGACATTTGTAGATTGTATCGACCTCGTCCTGATTTTCTTTTGTCATCCATAGAGCTTATGTAGCTTAAGTTTGAGTTGACTAGATAATTATAAATTGTGGTGAAGTTAAATAACGGAATGCAGGAGTCAGATAGTAACACAAATCTTTGATTCGAGTGGTCAAGAAGAGCGTTCGCTAGTAGTCGTCTCTCTGCATCTACCATAGAAATATCACCCCAATACACAGGCTGTAAAATAACATAAGATTCAAGTAATATTCCTCAATATGAAACTGTAGTCAAGCGTTGAATGTATGTATCTATGTATGTATGTATGATTTTCTCTACTTAATGGATAATTGACAAACCATAAATCTACTTAATGGATAATTGACAAATCATATCTTTTAATTTTCTAAAAAAAAATAAAAGATATGATCCATTTTTTTATTTTTAGATAGCATATAGTTCGTTATCGTGTTCTATCCTATTTGATAATCAATATTGGAACATTATTATCTTTCATTTGTTCTAGTTCATGTATACCGAGTCCAAACAAACGCCCTAGGCCATTATGTTCGCGCTGAGGGCATCTCTGAAGCGCATGGAATTTGAAATTTCTAAATTGCTACTTTGTATTTCTAATAAGTTGTAAAATCCTTGAAAGTATATGTGTCTGACCAAATTAAAAGAAGATACGACATTTTCCTCGTTCATGCCACGTTGTTGAATAATTAACCTCGCGGCTGTAAATTTGTTCAAGTGATGGTATTTTCATGTAGCTAGAGAATTCAAATTTTAGAGATGTATAAATATTGAATGGTTTCTTAAGGTCGGGTTTTAGGGCTTGTACTATGGATAATCGCACGGAGACCAAAATCTATATGGGGTCCATCCTTTTTAGTACATCCTTTATCTAAATAGCGCATTTCAGGATAATCACATTGAACTATATCTTTTTAAAGACTATATTTTCTTTGGTAAAGAAAGAGTTACATTGAGCTGTGCCATGCATAACTAAATAGGCATTTAAATCTATTTGTGCAAAGATTTGTGCAAAGATTCTATTTATAATTATGTTACAATTTGTAAAGCTGACCTGGCTCGTTATTCTTGTGCCATAGAAGACGGAATCTTCAGGGATCGTGTCGTTGTAAGAAGGATGAGGGTGTACGTAGATGGAGAAAAAACCGTTATGCCCTTTAAAGAACAATTCCCATAAGGGTGAAAGGGGCATTGACCCTGGTGTTAAAAACATAAAGGCTACCTTATAAGGGGCAGTAGTGGTAGTACTCATAGTTGAAATTCTCATCACACTCTTTACTAAATCTTCATCGCTCATATTGTGCATCCTGGGTATAATTTGATCTTTCGTTGAAACACTCGTGGGCAATAGTAACGATGGTGGTGGTTGTGGTGAAGGTGAAGGTGATAATGATAGAGTATCTCCATGTACTAGTGAAACAGGTGGTGGTGTGGAAGGAATAGAATCCGCTAACAACAATAGCGGAGGTGGTGATAATGATAATGATAACGTATCTTCATGTGAAAATGTTAATGCTAGTTGTGGTGGTGGCGGGGATAATATCAACGATCGTGTCAATGTTAATGAATGGAAAACATAAAAAACGAATGTTTGTAAAGAGGAAGAAACGTTTTCAAAGTAGAAAGCAAAAACGAAACCTATTGACAAGCTAATCAAAAAGATAAACAAGTGAAAAAGAGAATGTTTCGAATGTAAAATGTTCAAGATTTTTATGCGAAATAATGAATGTTTAGCCATTCCGTTTTAATGGCATGAAGACTCAATCTACAATACGAAAGCTATTATAAGTAAGATGAAAAGAGTTGAAAATACTATTTTACGTAGAACGTAAGTTATGGTATGTTTGCGTTCTACCCAAACCTATGACTAACCCTTTAGAGTTACCTAAGACTATATGTATTTGAATACATACTTTATACACAAACAATTGTACTAGATAATAAAATAACATGTACCGATTTTAAAACTATTTGTTACTCGTTTTATGCCATGTTTTCATCAAATTTTGTCAACTAGTTTTTACTTTTGATTAGATTTGAAGCTTATGATTTATTAATTATGAATTGATTAATTGACTTTCTGGCTTTAATGGAAGATGGATACGAGATTGATTGATGGAAAAGAAAAATTGCATACATTAACATTAAGTTGTCATGTTCGATGTTATTTGATTATATATAGAGTAAGTTAAAAGTTAGGTACATATAATAAAATTATAAAAATAGTTAATTTATGAGGGATAAAAATATGGTGTTCTGGGGTTTTATCACGGTTTTTAACATTTTCTTCATAATAGTTATTGTAAAATATCTTGAAGTATATATGAAAGTTGGTTTTTTATGATTAGCATATTCTTAAAATTATTTAAAAGTTTAAAACATTTCCAAGTATTTAACCTTATCAAAAGTTTTTCAAAAAATTATAGAATTATAAAATGATTTTAATACAAAATTAAATTTAAATGATCGTGATAAACATGAACATTTAATTAGTACTTGATCAATTTTCACAAACATTTTATTTTAATTTTTATAACCCTCTTAAATGTGATGCTCTTAGTATAATTTTAAAATCGTTAAAGCAATAGCAAAACTATGAACGTTATTTTCTTGACTTTTCTAAGTAGACTTTTAAAAAGTCGACCTGTTAATCGAGGTGGGTTAGGTAAATGTGGGGGAATACCACACATGGGATTTTATTTTCTTTTTAGTTTTTAATTTTAATTTGTAATTATCAAAGTTTACATATATCATTTTGTTATTGTTATTGTTATATTTATACATTAATAAAAAGTTTTTTCCGTATTTGTAAATGTCATCTCCTACAATTACAAAATACAAACATTTTATGTCTTAGTTTTAGACAAAGTCATTAAGAATGTGTGTTATAAATACTCAAAAAAATATATTATACGTTTTAAATTTTTTTATTACAATATGACTTGTATATAAAAAGAAAAAAAAAAGTGAAATATTATATATTTTTAAAACATCTTAAAGTGTCTTATTTCATTCGCTTGGTATCAGAGCCAAACGGCTCTTACCCTTTCTACTAAAGTTCAGATTAGTATGCTCTGTGACTGCCGTCATAGTACGGATCTCTCACATCAGAAAACAAAACGTTGGTATCTTATATGAAGTAAAAGTATAAGTTTTTTATCAAGTGTTGAGGATATTGTAAGTCGACAAAAGTGGTCGCAGTGGTGTTCCTCCAGATAGTATAGAAATACTTAGAAAACTTCATATTTCCTTCTTACAATGCATCTACACAAATCCCTCTCATCTAACTTCCGCCAATCCTCTGCAAATAAAATAGATAACCTATATGAAATTCTGTACCTACCAGATGACTCTAAAATCCCTTCCACTCACTTACCTATTGTCAACCCAAACCAAATCTATTCTAAACCTAAAATTTCCTTTACCAGAAAAATAAAAAAGCTAATAAGCCCCACACACAACCAACAAGTAAAAGAATACATACAAGCATCAAAGTTTGATTCTCATCAACTTCCAGCTACAACAGCCGAACATCTTGTCACCCTATCCATCCCAACAGAAATTACCACGACAGTGTTTGTCCCAAGGATACACCCACATACACTTTGGAGCTGTAAGGCTTGCCCTAACTTTCCATGGCCGCAAAGGTCTTCCGGCCTTTTCAAGAATAACCTTAGTTGATACTAGATTTCTTGAGTATCAACATGCTTGCATTGGAACAATTCAAACCACTTTGAATGCAGGCACTATCTTTGTTACGTTTTACCCAAACTTCAATATGCCATTAAATGGTCCATCACTCTTTACTTCTCTCAAAGTTCAAATTCAAATTGGTGGCACACCCCAGGTAAACACGTTTCAAGCAACGTTCCATTATCAGGTGGCATATCGTGTGCAAAACCATTGTATAGATGTTATGGTTCCTGGAGACAATAATTTTGGTGATGCTTTATTTCTTGAAGTAGATTCAAACACTAACCCAACGTGTACCTATGTTCCAAGAAAATTATACATAGATGAATTGTTGAAGCTACTTCCCGAAAGATGGATAACAAACTATGAACAAATTCACCAAGCACCAATTCAAACCACAACGGCCCCTGATTTCAAGCGCCATGAAATTGGACTTGTAGAAGTCAAGTTTTCAAGTCCTTTAAATCCCAAAATATCAGATGTGTTCCCTATGGTGAATATGATCAGAGCAACAAACAATCATATTTGTTATGATGTTTGTATTTGTTCAGAATGTCTAGACGAAGCATACAAAATTGAATTCCATGAAGATCTCCCAAAAAGACAGAACAGTTCATAACAAACGTTGAAAAGACTCTATGATAACGGTGATACTTCAGTCGAATTACTTGGAGAACCTTCGGGTAAATTTGATTACTATGTTCACACCTCTTAAAACACCACCTCAACCGTGCCACAAAATTCCATCAACAAACCTTACTCCATATTATAAAAAGGCTTTTTCAATCATCCATAACGAACAAAAAATCCATTCACCTTTAGTCCATTGTTGTGTTATAACACCAGATCCATTTACTTATTCCCAACAAGACTATCACACCGAAGTTGGGTTAATGTTGTCATAGCATAACTTACTTTCCCCAAATGTTCATTTTATGTAATGAACTTTTTTTTTGTTCATTTGGGTACCTAAACTTTTTGAAATCTTTAAAATGATTAACGTACTTATTGAAACATTATTTTTCAGCACTAATTTTACCGGCTACCTGTTTGTAGCCGGTTATTCAAGTAAATCCACTAAACACGACCCGTTTACCTATATTCACCCATTTACTTTTTGGATTAAAGTCGCCAGAACATAACCAACTTTACCGAAATGTTCATTTTATGTAATAGACTCTTTTTTTTTGTATATTTGGGTACCTACCAGAGTTCTTGCAACTTAGCGGAGAAGAAGACCGAAATTTCGCAAAAAATAAATCACACATACATTACAATATGTAATCTAAAGGTTTATATATTATCAAACATAACACCAAATCACTAGAAGTCCACTTTAGAACGAATTTGTTTAAAAGAAAAAAACCGAGAACCACCTAAAACTTCAACTTTCCCTTTCAATCAACCTACGCTCACTCTCAATACTTAGATTATTGGCAAATCATCATACGAAGCTAATGGAATTCTTCAATTGATCTTCAAATTAGTGAAACTATGATAAACCCAAATTCGGATTTAAAAACTTAAAACGAAACTCATTTCCATCAAACTCTATTAATTCAAATTCATCTATCACAATTGAACTTTTCAATACACCCTATATCTAACGATTAAGATAACATGATGAAGAAAATTAAAATTATAACACCGAATCATACAAAACCTTGATTTGTTGATTTTTTTATACTCATAAATCTTATAAAATGTTAAAAACAAATTGATATGTTAGAATTTATTATCGAGTAATATTATATTACATGCGGTTAAACAATCCTTTTAATCAAAATGAACTTCTCTGATCAGAATCAAAAGAATTCATGTTAGTTGACTTTCATGTATATAGTTGAAGTCAATATTTTGTGTAAAAACAATGAAATTGTTTAATTAATTTGGTGTTTGAATTTCTTAGTTTTTTAGCCGGTTTAAACAAGTTTAGGTAGTTGATTAGCCGGTTTAAAGAGTTTAGGTACCTTAATGAACAAAAAAAAAGTTCATTACATAAAATGAACATTTGGAGAAAGTAAGTTATGCTCTGACAACATTAACCCCCCTCAATTAAATTCGTTTGAAGATCTTCAACAAAGAACCAAACACGAATGGAAGATTAAAACTCCCACAACTATCAGTTTTACAGGTGTTCCAAGTTCTGTCAGCCAAGCTGAGGCCACTCTTAACTGGAAAAGCGAAAATGTTGTTGCACAAAATAAAGTCCTCACTAAAATTCTCGCGCAACAAGCCAAGATGGTGAAAGCACAAGAGACTTTCTCTTCACAAGTAAAGTCCCTTGAAACAATGATGAAAGAGCTTCGGTTTAAGATTCAAAATCTCCATACTGAACTTCTTCAGATAGTACACTCTCCATCTTCACCTCAGGCATCCACTTCCCTTTCCCAGAAAGAAGCAGAAATGAAATTCCTCAAAACCCAGGTTCTAGATCTCGAAAGACAACAAAAACAGAAAAGGTCGTCAACCTTTGTCGATGATCTTTGGAGGTTACCCTCTACTCCTTTCATTAAACCAGCTTATGATCCACAACCAATATCCCAATCATCTTCATATATTTACCCTCTCCATCATTAACACTATGGGCTAAAGAACAAGTAAAAATACGAAAACACCTTCAAGTCTTGCTATTACTGATCGGTCGAGTACTTCTACCGACAATACAGTCGTCGCCTCATCTAAAGCCCCAAATGTCCTACCAATCGAAAACCTAAATCCAGTCTCATCTTTCCTTCAATCCCTATGCAAAAATGAGAAGTATCAACAAACTACCTTTATTGGACCAGTTATTGTTTCTTCATCTGACAATGAAGATGACTTTGATCCTTTTGAGGCTTTTGAACACTTACTCATGACAGAACCCGATCCAACAGTCCATAATGACACCGAACCCTTTGAAGATGAAGCTGAAGATGCAACCTCCCAAACAACCCCTGGAAGAGATTATAAGGTTCCCCGATCAGATACTAAGCAGGGTTTTACCTTTGATGACATCCCACCCTCCAAATGAAGAGAAAGAAGCGTTGAAATGATAACTTGGTGTTCATCTGAACTCCAATATTATTCCATTGATGTGTTCATCAAAAGGTTTCTTACAAGGCTTCAAGGACGCCTTTGAGATTGATACCTAAGTCTCGGAGAATACAGGCAGTTAACACTCCAACAATCTGAGTCTCTTGAAAAATTGATGAATATAATATATTCTAAATTTATTGGGAACCCAATTGAACACACTATACGTGCAAGGGAATAATTCTTAAAATGAAGTGTTTTTCATTCCACAATAAGGATCTTGAAACACACTACAATCGCGTGTCAGAAAGGTTTTACTGCTTACAAGGTATAGATGATGTGAATCTCAAACAAGTCTTTCTCAATTCCTTTCCAGAATCACTTGGAAATGAGGCATACAGGTCCCTAGAAACAAGGAACATCACGGTGGCACAAGCTTCACTTGGAGAGTTATATCAACTCATTATTAATGCACTTTCAAAACTGTGCAACCAAAAGAAGTTTTTAGCTGAATTCGAAAAGACGGGAAAACGACTTGGTGCATCTTGTGACGAAAAATACTTCCAGATTAAGTGCAAAGATAAGTCGTCATGTGATTGTTCTCACACAAAGAAGAAGTCTCACTCGAAAGGATTTTCCAAATTTACAAATTCTTACAAACGTAAGAAGTGGATTCCAAGAAAAACCTTTCAAAAGAAAAAATGGAAATTCTTCAGGAAAAGAAACCAAAGAGGAATAAAATCTGATAGATGCTATGTCTGTCACAAGCAAGGGCATTTCGCAATACACTGTCCAGATAATCGAAATACACAAGCAGTAATTCAAGCGCTCAATAAAATTGAGCCAGTTGATCTATCAGATCTTGAATCTGTTTATTCTCTCGATGAAGAGCCGAATGAGCTCTCATTATGTCCGATTGCTTATAGCGACTCAGATGAAGAATTTGACTCAGATTCATCTAGTGGTCACTCAGACGTTGAAGTATTCATCATAAGCACAGAACCAGTTCCTGCCGTTACGAATCCCCCATTAGAAGTATTTCAATCAGCCCAATCCCAGATTCCTTTGATGATGATACAGAAGTGTTTGAAGAAAGTCCAATTCCTCACATCCGAAACCCAATCCCTGCACGAGAAAACCAACCAACACCCACAACCAAAGTCCATTTTCTCACGTCAACATATGCCAAACCCATTCCAGTTATGGGATTTTGTTGACACGGGTTCATCTGTTTCCATACTAAACCCGAAGATCCTCCCAGAAAGTTTTTGGAAACCTCACTACCAACAGTTTTTGGCAGGAAATGGAGAAACTTTTTCTATTGACATGATAAGCATTCCCATTAATATCAGGCTTTTCCCTAAGCTTATTGTTAAGCATAGAATGCTCGGATCAAGTGCACATGGTAAAGATCTTCTAATCGGATTTGACATTCTCCATAAATTGTCAAATGTAAGATGGACAAAGGTCTTTGTTACAAAAGCTTCATGAACCCATGGACCTTTGTCCCAAGACTATTTATGGCCTCCACTAAATCCCACTCTTTGCAGTCACTCAAACATGATATTATTTAATCATGTTGCGCCTCCTCCCATACATAATTCCTTGCCAAACACCCAAATCCGTTATAGTTAAACCCTTCATTTTTCGTCTCGCTACCATTCAAACAAAATGAAGATATTAACCCCACAAAGGCAAGTCACCCAGGAATGAATCCAGATCATCATAAACTTGCCTTAGAATAATGTACCCAGCTTGTAAACCAAGAGATCATTGAACCCACAACATCCCCATGGTCATGTGAAGCATTTTATGTCTACAAAAGAAGTGAACAAGTTCGTAGAAAGTTAAGGCTTGTCATCAACTATCAACCTCTGAACCATTTCCTTGTTGATGATAAATTCCCTCTTCTACGGAAAAATCATTGTTCCAATCATTCGTAAATGCAAAGGTGCTTTCAAAGTTTGATCTCAAGTCCGTTTTTTGGCAATTGGGTATTGCTCCTAAAGATAGACCGAAAACATGGTTTTGCATCCCTGATCATCATTACCAGTGGAGAGTCATGTCGTTTGGATTAAAAAATTCCCTGTTAGTATTTCAAAAGGCAATGATTAAAATCTTCGAGCCTATCCTTTCAAATGCCCTGGTATACATTGATGATATTTTACTATTTTCCCAATATGAAGATTTTCATGTTGATTTACTCTCAAGATTTTATTCCTTAGTCAAGAAGCATGGGATTATGTTATCAGGGAAGAAAATGGAGATAGGAGTACCATCGATTGATTTCCCCAGTATGAAAATATCGGACGGGAAATATCAACCACAACCCCACATTTCCCAAGAGTTACACCAGTTTACAGATGAACTAACCGCACCAAAGATGATCCAACAGTTCCTTGGGCTAGTCAATTACATGGCTGATTTTTTGCCTAGTTGTCTGCTCATACAGTCTGGCTATTCCCCATGCTCAGAAAAGATTCTCCCGCATGGACTATAAAACAAACAACGACCGTAAAGGAAATAAAAAAAACTGGCAGATGTGATGCCTCCATTAAAGATACCAGGTCCCTCAGAAGAATCTTGCAGACAGATGAGAGTGATGAATATTGGGGTGCGGTCCTGCTTGTACAAAATAAGGATAATACTAGATCAGTATGCGGGTATAAAAGCGGTACCTTTTAAAAAAGCTGAACAACACTATCACTCCACGTTTAAAGAGATACTGGCAGTCAAAAGAGGTATTGAAAGATTCCAATTCCACTTAATCGGTCATGAATTCGAGATAGAGATGGACATGTCCTCTTTTCCACGCATGCTACAGTTTAAGCGAAAGACACTACCAGAAGGAAAACTGTTAAGGTGGGCCAACTAGTTTTCCCAATGGAAATTCACTGTTAAACACATTAAGGGAACAAAAAACGTCCTTGCCGACTTCTTATCAAGACCAAAGTCCTATTTAAAGAATAATAAAAGCCCAGTAAAAACCAAGCCAATCCACAAACCCGGTATACTCCCAATGGTTTACACAGTAAATTCCGATAACAAAAATGCATCATCCTCCGGAGCCACTCCATTAGTCCTTCAACTTCCCTAAGAAATCGTGGAAGCAATTGCAGATTTAACCCTTATGGAGAGATCTTTGCTTAACTATCAAACATACCTCACAGTTCTCATCAGTAATCATGGTCTGGCAATAAGAGGTCTCAAATTTCACCCCAACTACCTGTTCTTGAGTATTTTCCATATCCGCGATCTATTCCGACTCTCTAAGGAAGCCTTATGTTTCTTCTGGTACCTTTTTGAAACCTACACCATTGGAATTACTTTCAATTCCATCAAACTACAATCCTACATATTCCAATGTCAGTTCGAAAGTGTACCCCCACAATCAAGAAACCTCTTCTCTCTACTCCAATGGTTCTTACCAGAGCATCAGTGGACAAAAATGATATCAACTGAAAAAAATTATGTTATGATATTATTTCGGCGTCCGTGTTTCTTCTTCACACCATCAATGGTCAGGGTGTGACGTCCCGTCTATTTTAAGTACTTATGTTACCGTTATTATTTTAATTTTATTCGCAATTGTTTTGACCCTTGTGTTTCGCTTTGCTTTGCTCACGGTTTACTGTTACTGAGAATCGGGTTTTACGTATTTGTTGACTCGTCCCTCGAGACGTAATCTTTATATTTATCTAAGTGCCAATTAGTTAGTATTCTAGTAAATATAAGTTAGGAGGTTTATGCCAAATTTGTCGGTTATCGTATCCTCTATCTTCGAGATATCGTGCTTTTGCGCTTATTTATCCTTTACCGAAATCGTGCGTATCTCGGAATCGAAAGTGAAAATATAACATTTAATGAACCTAATACAAAGAAAATCATAGTATGAACTTTCCTAAGTTCATCGCAAAAAGAATCGGGAACTTTCGGCGAACGAAACTGCCTAACGATCGCGCAAACGAAAAACTGGAAAAGCTGGATTTTGGTCCTGTGCGCAGCACATGGCACCTTGTGCGCAGTACAGACATGCTGGACAGACTTTTTGTTGTTTTGTGTGAGTCATTTTTGCATGAGTTTTGGTTGGGCACTTCTCCCAAACGTGTAAGGGTCAGTATTTGGGCAGAGGAGACTCTTTTGGGGTCATCATTCACCTCACAAACTCATTTGAACATCACACTTTTCACCTACAAACACCATTCTCTCTCATTTTCCCATCACTTTCCTTTTGCTTTTCTACCATTTCTCTCTCAAACACAACTTATTTCCAGAAAGTTTGAGGCATAAAACACCCATTTGAAGAAGGATTCAAGTTCAAGATCATCAAATAAACAAGTTCCTTTTGATCTCCATCAACTTTTGGTAAAGTTTTCTTTAAGTTTCCTTCACTTTTCTTCCATTTTTCTCTACTTTGTTCTTCATTTGTTAGAGATTCTAACACCATCTATTTTATTTTGCATTCCAAGTTATTGTCTACCATATCACTTTTCATTTGGGAAGATCCATCTAGCTTTTCTTAAAGAGAAATCTCTTTAATCTTGGTAAGTAACTTTTTACCCAAAATCTCTCCGAAAACGTTAATTTTCACTTTGCATGCAAGGATCTAGACTAATGGTGGTTTTATTTTGTTGTTTGGAGCTGTAAATTTCCCATCATCTCACCACCAAAAGTTGCTTTCGGGTTTATATTCTCAAGCTTAAGATCTTGCGGTTGTTATTCTGTAAAAATCAATATTTTTCTCATATTCAGTTTTTTTATATAATTTGTCATTATTTTCTATGTATATTTCGGTTAAAGCTTTGGAAAAATGGTTAGGAATAATATACTAGACCAACATTTGTGAATATTTTGGTTGTGGAGAAAGATTTGGACTAAAATACATAAAGTGTGATTATTACCGAAATTAACATATTGTATGTATTAGTATGTAAAATGGTATATTTATATATATATATATATATATATATATATATATATATATATATATATATATATATATATAACACTTGGTAAATATATTTGGAACAGAATGTAACTTATTAACAGTTTGCGTTTTAACCAAAAAAACTCTTTAAACGAACGGATTTCGGCAAAACATCAAAACGATGTTTGCTGGAAAAAGGGACCAGTGCGTCGTTCTGGACTACCAGGACGACGCAGCGGGTCCTTTTCCAGCAAAATGTTCGTTTTGCTTGTTTGGCCGTCTTGACGTTTTGTTCCGTAAATTGTCGTTTCAAAGCCTCTGATTTCATGTTATGTTTCTAAACAACTCTAAACACTTGTATAAACATACTAAAATACATAAAAGTAACATATTTCGATAAAATATCGTCTTTGGACTCAAAGACGCCAACGCAATCAAAAATGTCAAATACTTATTTAAAGCGGACATATTACCTACATTTTGATAAATAAACACTTGTTACAATATGCGATCGTAATCCAAAGCCGTCAACTATTATTTTCACGATAAACTTTGTTAAAGACATTATATAAAGTCATTTTACACTATATTTTTGAAAAGTAAAGATTTTTAAACTTTCTAAACATTAATTTAGACTTTTACGTCAATTCTGACTTTCTTTCCAATTTACTATGATTCGACCTCGAATTATTGATTTTAACTTTTACAAAATCAACATCCTTGACATTTGACTTTTGCAAAGTCAACATCCTTGGCATTTGACTTTTATAAGTCAACATTGTTGACATTTGACTTTTGTAAGTCAACTTCCTGAACATTTGACTTTGACCAAGTCAACATCGTTGCCGTTGATCTTGGTCGATCTCGATAAAACTTATAAACAATATTCCTTTCAACCAATACTCCTAGTAGTAGTTTCGACTCTGAATATTATTCTTTTCGAATTGTCGTTATGACGTGAAATGTCGATACCCTTTCGGTTGGCCCTTCTTGGCACGAGACATCGTCATCCTAAATACGTCATCTTGATTGAACTGAATTATCGTTGGAATATTCTAATAAATTAAATCTTAACCGACAAGGATAAACCGGACTATACTTGTAGAGATACTGAGACTATATTATTTGCTGTTTAGGGCACTTAGACGGTGGAGTTGTAGCTTCGTGATTGTTTACCCGAGATTTGTTGAAGTTGTATTGTGAGTTATTCGTAGCCTTGTGTCTTTACTATTTTAGGGCTGTAAAGCGTACTTTAAAATTTTCCGTTAAATGGTAAATGTTATTGTATATCTTGTCTGCTTAAATGTTAGACGCTATCTTGTCTGCTTAAATGTTAGACGCATCTGGTCTGCTTTACTGCTAGACGTTATCTTGTTTGCTTAAGGGCTAGACGTTGTTGAACCTCTTGTCTGCATGCTAGATGTTATCATATATCTTGTCTGCTTAAATGTTAGACGTTATTGATTATCTTGTTTACCTAGCAGAATAGGTCTACCTTATAAAATTGTCGATGGGTCAACTTTTACTTAATAATTGCGAATAATTCACCAACATGTTGTTGATGTCGTTTTAACGCTTTGCAGGAGTTTGAGGATTTCATTGATCATGCCATGTTGTTTCGGATCGTGTATTTTGTGTATTTGGAATTAGCTGTGTTGGATGTAATTCCGTTATGATCCGTTTAATGATTTTTGTAATGTATTGTATTTGGCGTTCTTCGCTTTTGACATTGTAGTGTAATTTGTAACCCTTTGGCATGATTAATGTTATTTCGATGTTTTGTTTATTGGTTGTATGCTGTAATCCTTGACCCTTGATATTGAAACTGGAACACCTCGTGTTTCCGCTCCAAGCGGGGTGTGACACAGGGTGAATCAGTCAATTGTCTACCATACTCCTACAGCAATTGTGCACGGAAATTATAATGTGAACCCTTCAATCATACGCACTAGGATCTTCTATCCACATGATTGGATAAATGCACGAAGGGCCCTAGCTCAGACAAATAAAGTTAATCCGGATACAATCCCTATGCATATTATGTATGATATGTGTGCATGGTCTGATGATCCCCCTATATCCTCACAATGGATTGAAGCATTAGACGAATGGAAAAAAAACACATTTGAGTGTCCGTATTGATACGTCAGATGATAAAGAAACTGAAGACGATGAGAAAGATGACATCCCACACCAAGACCCATTTGAAGATGACCCTTCTCACTCCGATTTCCGTTGGAAATAAATTTACCACGATGAAAATAAAAGCAAAGAATCATGTGACGTAAGCAAACCATGGTGAAAGTTAAACATACTTTATAATTTCAGTCCTAATCACACCATTTTCCTGATTGATATAATCGTTGGGAAAATAGCTTCGATGGATAATAAAGAGATGTCAAAGATATTTCACGGAGTTTACTTAACCACTGTTTAGGCCTTATAAAATTGGAGAAATCACTTGATTTTTGCAGCGGAGCAAGATGGAATCAAAATCGTCCGAAAAGACATCTTTTCAAATATTAAAAGATAATATCTTTTAATATGACAACTAGTTCGTTATTAAAGCCGGGTGTATGTATATAACATGTCTATTGGTCTAATAATTACATGTCATCCATCCATTTGCTGATGAACTAAATTCCTTCTGATCACTTTCTCTGTTTTCCGTATCACTATAACAAAAATGTCGACTTCAATATGCAAATTTTGAGATTTTGAAAACCTAATGTATATTTACTATAACACGCTTCAAGTTCTTCAGATTAACGAGTTACTGGATGTGCATCACTCTTGAGAAACGGTTTGCTGTTTCCAGTTGCTAAGATTGCATTAGTTCTTCGATTGAGTATTCTTGATCAAATCCAAGATAACAATCTGAAATGATAAGCAGCTTCATTCCCTAGCAAAAAAGACGAACCCGAAACAATCAATTACCTAACAAATATAGACAGATAAAGAAACAATGTATAATTTTTGTTAACTGTGCACATGAACACAATTTATGGAAAATAAAGTGATTTTTTTAAAAAAAGTGCATAATAGAAGTGGAGGAAACAACATTACCTGGAAACTAGTGGTGGTTTGGGGTAACTTCATGCGGGTAACCACACGATCCGTGAATGATACCCTTTTAAGAGCATGTAATTCAGAAGTAGAGGTGTTTCCAAGAACCAGCCACCATGCTTCATCTTTTATCTGAATAAAGAAAACAAAGTCAAGAAGTGGATTTCAAAATCTGTAAAACTGGAGGTAGCAAAATGTTTGGATCTGTTGGTTGGGTTATCCAAAAAACAGGTTCGGCTCAGAAAAGATAAATTTTTAGTACGGACTGAGCCGACCTTCGAACACTTTTTTTATCTTCTCTTTACTGAATATTTTAAATTACTAATGTGTTAAATATCATTTCCAGAAAAGATATTTACAATTATAATCTTATGTATTTACAAAAATTGATGCATGAGGTTTTACACATTTTAAATTCGCTTTGAGATATTTTCGACCCGTTTGCCCCATTAAAGAAATATGAATGACTTCAATCGACCCATTTCTCATGAATGGGTCGAAATTGACACATCTAAAATAACTATACAGTAGACCTTAATATCTTATACCTTTGGAAAACGAGGAGTAAAAGCTCTTGATGATTTTCTGCGGTTGGATTTCTCTATCCGAATACTGAGACTTGGGATGTTGTCACTGCCAGCATCCTGTCCTTGAATTCTAAGTTTGACTTGAATACGGGGAAAAGGTTGAAGATCCTGCAGAATGATCACGGGAGTTACATAATCAACTGATGACAACAGGAGTAAATTAAAGGTAAGATATACACCCTTAATAGAGCCAGAAAGATGGAAGGGATGGGTGTCATTTTTAGAATAGGTCGAGGCAGGTTAGGTCCCAGAGATACCTTTTGTCCATTTTAAAAAATAAAATAATATATGATAACAGAAACGATAAGTGTTAGCTACCTTTTTTTCTAAACCGTAAGAGATTAAATAAAACGATATAGTTCCTACTCATAAGGGATGAAACCGCCACTTCAGATATAAATAAAAATCACATGATGTTTTTTCAAACAGTTATGCTTACCTGCTGTAGTCTCGGAGCTATACTTCCAAATCTAGACTGCATATTCATCCTTGGTAGATCCAATAGTTGGTGAATATTTGATATTCCTCCTTTTTGCATTAAACTTGCAAGGTCTTCAGTCATGCATGGCAACATCCATAAGGGAGAATCCCTCTCAAACCACATACCCTGATATCAAACGTAACATAAAGAAAATGACATATACATTTGTAAAGCGACTCTTTTAAGTAAATCTGAAGCATCAAATATAAGGAAGAATTCAAAGGAAGATATAAGCTTAATGAACAGACATACCTGCATGACCATCTGAAGAAGATGCATACAAGTAACAGAACTCGAGAGCCATCCACTATTTGCACAAACATCTATCATGGCTTGAATAATACGTATACTCTGATCCAACACTGACTTTAAGTCTGTGTAATAGTCACTGATTGGCAGTTCTAATTGAGAAAAATGTGCCTGTAAAGAGTTTTGATTTATGGTAGGTTAACTTTCAGAAGTAAAACGTTATAAAAAGGTACATTTTACACTTATCATAAAATTTTAAAGTGGCCAAATGATGCTCACCTGAAAAAGCAAATTTGTTTTGACATGTGGATCATCAAGACGATTCTTGTCCACCGCATACAGCACTTTCGCGGACAATGCTTCATTAAAATTTTCCTACAACAGAAACAAACAAGTAAGACAAAACCCAAAAAGGATATTGCACGTATATCAGATCCTGAATAATGATATGTATACATGAAACGTAATCATCAGAGGTCGATCAATTCCCCAAACAATGTCATATTTAAAAATAATTAGTGTCTATAATTGTCAAGTTGGTTGATACTAAAGTCACTTACAGTCAAATATTGACCGTAGAACATTTTTTTTTATCTTAGATGATGAACACGGGAATACCTCATTATGACGGACAGGAAGTTCATCGTATTCAGAAGCGGCAGATAATACGTTAAGGAAAACCTGAAAGAGAGATGATAATCTATAAGAATCACAACTAGCCAACAGAATTTGCAGAATGAATATAACAGCTAAAATAATTAGAGGTAGGGTATGGTAACTGGTCAAAAGAGTTAGATCGGATTGGTTGACTCTGAAACACTTTTCTCCAATATAACCAAATAAGATTAGACAAATAACTTATTTCACTAATAAATCTACACGTTTTTTAGGGGGAAAGGAATTCGGAGGTTTTATGCAATAAAATACACTTATGGTGACTTTCGACCGTTTTCCTTTTTTACTCGTTTGATAAACATAACCGGAATTGATCCATATGAGGGTCGAAATTTCCACATCTATCTAAAATCATAAAGCTCTGGTTGTTCTAACATGTTAAAAAGTTAGACAAAGAAAACAAATGGCAAGTCCCTGATTGAATAACTATTACTTACTTCAAGAGATGTATCCGGCCCTAAATTTGAAGCGAACATGGAAATTGTCATGTATTTCAGATAATATTGTGATGCTATTGAGCCTAACATTAAAGGTTCCACGTCTTCTTCATTCATTTTGATGCATCCGCCATCTTCCAAATCTTCAAATGTGTTCTGTACTAGGCTGCAACGAAAATAGCATATTTAGTACCACAGAATCAAAAGAGAGATGGCAAATCAAATTAATGAATCATTGCTGTTACCTGGATAAGTAAGAACTTAGACTTTCAGGATCACATTCTTCCAGTCCATAATAAGCTGGATTAACCATCTGCCACATGTGTAATAATGTTAAAAAGGAAAATCTAGTTGCTAAAACACTTTAGGTGTTCTGATGTTTCTTCGACAGTTGAATCTCCTATAAACCTAACAAACTGTCAACACAAGTCTGTCAAGTCAGAACACCATAAGAATCCTCGACATGGTCATGATCCAAATATTTAGCACCACAAAGTAGTGGTCAAGTAAAGATACAGTGGCACTTCTACGCAAACCACCGTGTTCTTTATGCAATGGCATTGAGTAGATCTTATGATAGGCCACAAATATTATTTTATTTTAGACAATGAAATACAAACCAATATGCAAAATTGTAACGCTTTCGAAAGGCAACCATGTTTTTAAACGAACAAAGTAGGTTCATTCCGATTGATGTTTACCTTAACCCTAGCTCAAATAACCACCATAATCATGATTCTTATTTTTAGAATTTTAGAGTTGCCTAATTATGGATGATACCATCTTTGACACTATATAAAGCAGGTCAGCTATCTTACCAGCCTGCGGAACAGGTACGTCCAGGTCAAATAATGCACAGCGTCCTGCTTATGAGAAATTGTCCCGGAAACTATCTCAGCATTCATGTGATCATGGAGCTGGTCCCTAAGACTGCTTTCAACTGGAAAAGGTTCATAAAGGAACTGCAAGTAAGACATGCTCATCAGTCATTTGATAGTTTACATTATTTATGTGTTTCTCCACTTGCATTTGTTTCACCTTCTTATAAAAGCTTTTTTTGGGCTCGTGCACGAGAATGACGGCTTTTCCATGTTGATCATACTGAGGACGACCTGCACGGCCCATCATTTGCAAGATATCTGTGATTGGAAAATCAACATAGCGTTTTGCTTTTCCATCATAATACTCTGTTCCCTGCAAGCACACGATACCAGCCAAATATCAATAACCAACCAAATCAAGCCTATAAATATAAAAAGTCCGGCCGTAGCCTAATTGTATCATGGACAAGTTTGTGTATGTTAGCGCTCTTAGTGGCACAAAATTAAAGAGATGCCAAGGAAATATAACAGAAAACGAGGTGACAATTTTGACCCAATTAGGTATGAATAGGTTAACTCAGTATATGCTTTATTTTTAGTCGGTCAAATGTGTAAAACCAAACCAAATAACTAAAGAAATGTATAAATGGGTCGAAAGTTGCCCGAAGTGTATCTTTAAGGCATTGTTTTAAATTAAAGTGAATTATACAGATTGGCTAATTTCAATTAAACAGTTGCAACGGACAATTTTTTAGAGTCATACGGATAACTATATGAACAACTTCATAAGAAGCTATATTTGGACAGACTGTACCATATAAAGATATGAAATGATCAACACAACATAAGAAGAAATTAATGGTCAATGCAACAAATTTTCACTAAAACATTATACGAAAGTCTGTATAAAAATATATTCCCGGAACTTTTTTCTATGATGAATACTTCAAAGAAAACCTAACTAACCTTTATTATAACCAGATGAGCCGGAAGGTTAACCCCCCATGCTAACGTACTTGTGCAAACCAATACCTGAATGAAACAGTAATTTTTCATAAGATATGCATGTCAAATAACTGTCATTCAAAAAGAAGTTACGGATGAATTTCGAAAAGAGCATTTAGCATAAATAACTTCCAAGTTTATTTAATGTCGATATAAATAATCAAGATGAAATTATCCAAAACATGATAATAATCAAGGTGAATCATGATTACCTGAATCTTGTTGTTTGCAAAAAGTTCCTCAACTAGAGATCTATCTTTGTCATTCAGTCCTGCATGATGTAACCCGATACCAAATTGTAAAGTGTGCCTCAGATTCTGATCAGTAACCTGAGAAAGAACCATCTGAAGCGCTTCCTCGGACATGGCCAGAAACTGTACTGGATGTTCATCTGATGCTGCAAACTTCATGTCGCAAAAAAACATATATAATGCTTAGCGAAGTAAATAGGTGTCTACTCGATCTGTCGGTTATAAGAAATCAATTGGCATACCTGAATAAGGTCTAATGCAGTAAGCCTTGTCTGTCGACGCGATGAAACAAATATTAGAACTGGCTTTGTGGGTGAATGTGTACTTATGGCAGCATATGTGGGCTTATTCATGCTATTCATTCTTGGACAGTAAAACTTCCCTGGATATCCCTATCAATTATTAAAAAGGATAAGATTGGGTAAGTTCTTACTCAGATAGTCAGTACAGAACGTATGGCATATTCACTAGCATGAGATGAAAAAGATCTTTCAGAAATGATCTCTTCCTAACATGAAAGACTCTCGATACGGAGGTTACAATAATCACTGCCAGCTTTCAAAAGTAAATATACTTTGAAGTCCTACGAAATGTCATTAGCTCTCACTTCCTTAGAAACGTAAGTATCCGAAAAATACTAACATATTTTATATAGAAACAGTGGGTATACTGAGTAACAAGGTAAATCAACTTAGAGAAAGTTACTTTTAGTTTGACATTCAACTGTATTGTACCTATAAGAATCCACTCATATAAATAATGTTTATTTGTGATTATTTAAAAATAATTTGTGCATTTAAGAATTATATACAACAATACATGCATATTTAGTTATTTACAAGCAACAGGTAAAAAAAAGGTTTATCTGGAACTAAAACTTCACTTGCCTGTATATGAACTTCAAGAGGCACAGGCCTTACACTTGGCTTAAAATTGAACAGACCAATCTCTTCAACTCCCAACCAGTCAGCCAGATTCCTAAGCAGACATCACAAAATTGGAATAATATCGAGAACTGTCAAGATAAAGACTGTAACAAAAAACATCAAATATTATTCAAGACATTTTTGAATAAAACAACTTACTGAGCATTTGCTAATGCTGTTGACAAACCAACAAACCGAACAGGTCGTTCCGTTTGTGATGATATGTATCTCATCCTTGATACGATAACCTGGTAAATAGTTCGAGAAAGAGTAAAGAATAAATTCCAGAATAACATATTTGCTTTGGACCCGACATTTTCTTCTAATCCAATGGCTTAGATTTTAATCAAAACCAAATTCCATAATATTTTATTAATTCTTAATCGTTAGAAGAAACAAATTGCATCGTTGAATTCGTCATTTTCTCTTTCATTACAGGTGTTACATAATTTCGAAGACTTTTTTTCTTCTTTTTGGGTGGGTATTGAAGCTTGTAAAGAGAAAATCATATGTGATTTTAACACCAATGGTCAAATTGTAAAAACATAAATGCTATATAATGTATAAACTATCTAGACTAAGACAACAAAAATAGAGTTTGACAACATTTCATTTTTTTGTTTTTGGACAAATATTGAAACTAGTAAGGTAATATCACATGTCATTTTAACATCAAATGTGAATTTCAGAACAAACACGAATAGTTGCATACACAAGGGTGTCAGCTATAGACTAGCATCCAAGGCATATAAGGGAAGAGATAACATCTCTGATCTAAAAGATGGTGACCAAATATTATTCTACATCCCTGATATTTATTCTACATCCCTGATATTTCAGAGGGAATACCTACATGCTACATAAGATAGACATTTGTACCTCAAGTATAGGTCCACGATCAGCTCCAAGTAGGTGAATCTCGTCCAAAATCATAAGACCGACCTGCCAAAAGAAAACAGCTTCTGAGCATTTTATAAAACAGTATACATGATTTACTATGCAGAACTCCGGAAGATAACTATAATAATATGATATTGTTATTCTAACTTTGTATGGAATCCTGAACAGAAAGTAAGAAACGAACCTTTGTGACGTAGCTCCGACTGTGCCAGTTACGACTAATACCGTCCCACTTTTCAGGCGTCGATATTATGATATCAGCTGACATGAGAGCCATCATGTCTGGCGTGTAATCACCGGTCATTTCAACCTAAGATAAGCATGTGGAATTATAAAATTATGTTGAAAACAAATAGTTAAACCAAAAATAATAAACAAAGTAATCACGACCTCAATTTGTTTTCCATTGAAGCAACCATTAAACAAAAGTTCTCTTACACAATGCAAACAATTAAGGTATACATTATTGGTATGAAAACTAAAGGTATACTTACCATCTTCTTTCCAAGTTTAGGGATAAGACCATTCTTCCAATCATTCATTCTTTCTCGAACAATGGCCTTTAATGGTGCTATGTAAATAACCTGCAAAGTTGAGTGTTCCACAAATGAGAAATTCGGTTTTTCAATAGATGCAACCCACTGTACATACCGATCGCAGTTAACAAAACTCAACTTCATAAATTAAAAAATGTAGTTTCAAGTACACGTTTACTGTTACGGGGAGAGATGCGGTACAAAGTCGCATATTTGTAAATGTAAATAGTTAAAGTATGAGTTTACCTTTCCATAGATCCAATTAGACAAACAAAGAAATTGTGGACCCAAACAAAACTATTATTTTATTTGTAGAGGTGATAATGGAATAACAATTTATGCTTAATGTACAGAAATGAGCTCCTATGTCTATCAAGGATAAAGTACCATGTCCTGCCTATATACATTTAGGTTTTAGCACTCATAACGAGATCTTGGCATAAAAATGAAATTTGTACCTTCATATCAGGGGCTGTATTGAATAAATGAAGCATAGCTAGCTCTGCAGATATGGTTTTCCCACTTCCAGTAGGAGCTCCTAAGAGGATGTTGTTCTGTGTGTGATATAAAACATGAAAAGCCTGCCAAGTACCAATAACAGTATCAGTAGCATACGACATATATGGTATTAACTATAACAACATGGCTAATGTTCACAAATTTAAGAATCCGCACCTGGGTTTGAATAGGATTGAAGTGTGAAAATCTGTACAATTCCTCATAAGTCTTGTTGCCAAGCGCAGTCACGGGAAGTGGCTTCAGGTCTAGAAGTTCAGTGTGTGTTGTATGGCTCTGAATAAAAACATGAAATACCAAATTTAACCTTCCAACTAGAAAAGGAAACAACACATGTTTCTGATTGTTGAGTTACTAAAATACCTCTGGCAGTGCAAGATTCTTAAAAGATATTGTATAGAACGCCTCGGACTGCAACCAAGAATCCGAAACAGCACGAATGTAGTATTGAGGAGGATGTGGTTCAAATATTGGCACGGTGAATGAAAGCTTTTGTGGTTCGCCTTTTGCTGCCCGTTTGGTCAATGTAAAAAGCTCTGAGTGGTAGATATGATCATTTTCTGAATCCTGCATGATTACGTCTTAATATTCAATGGTCGTGACTTGTACATGGTATAAAACAAGCAACTATAAATGAAAGTAAACAGTCATATATATAATAAATAAACGGGTCTCTTGATTAGGTAATTGGCTCTTTTTCAATTGATGGGACTTCTAGTAGTCCATATATGGATTTACTAGATGAACAAACAGCTAGTGAATTGATAATCGAAACGTCTATACGATTTTCACGTATTTTAATCTATTTTGCTAGATTTTATTCATATAGTGCTGCTCCTGTTAGGGGGTATAACAAGATAGGAATTTATTCTTTCGCATGTTGGACTAAAATATACATAGCAAAGAAATTTCCTCTCGTTTATTTCAGTTTGGAAGCACTAGCCAGATGCAACAAATGTAAATGCAAGGGAGAACCTCAACAAGAATCCACCAACGCTGTGCAGCACCATGCCAGCGATCTTTCCACACAAAGTCTGGAGTTATGACCAGATCAACCTGATACACGGAACCGAATATCAATATACTGCATTTGAAAATTCCTCAGTGGAACCAACCTCCACAGTAGGCTGGACGCCTTGACCAAAAGAGATACCTTTAAAACAGTTCTGGTGATCGGACTTATTGTAGCAGATAACAAGATTGATGGAAAAAATCCCAAATATTGCTTTACTACCTTCAAAATTGAAAAGCAAAAAAATAAGATCTTACACATGTGAAATTCAGATTTTGAGATAAAAGAGAAATACAATAATCATGAGAATAGAAGTACCCTTCCTCCAGGTGCATAACGAATCATAGCTCCAATCTCTTTCTCCTGCATGTCGTAAAGATGATCCAAATCAATCTCTTGTTCTTCTAGCTTCCGAAGTATCTGAAACAAAAAGGATGTAAATAAAAGAGATGCAGCACAAGCATAAGCAGCACAGTAGATTAGAGGTGGCAATATCGACCCATTTACTTATCAATGGGTCGACTGGTTTGTTTTGGAGGGTCTAAACTGGTAAAATCAGAGAAGGTTATCTTAAAAGGGAACATGTCATGGGTTGAAAGTCGCCCAATATGTATTCTTAGAGCATATAACCTCCAAATCAGTTTCACCCAAAAACAGAAGATTATTTTTGAAATAACTTTATCTTCATAATCAGTTTAAAAAAGGTTGAAATTTTGGATAGCCAGTGATATAGGGCAAAGCTGACCACCCATTTTTCCACCTCTAATAGAAACATAGAGATAGTTAGACTAACTTCTAGTGATATATCCCTATCAAATTGTCTGAGGGGATGTTGGTGCGGCCATATTTGACGGTCCACAGCCTTGCAATACTCCAACATGAAGGAAGTCATCTCACACCATCCTCTACGCAAACAAATTTCAAAAAGGGCTCTCATTATACGAGCCAAACTCGCACTAATGTATGCCGCATCAGAAATTAAGGAAAATGCATCAATAGACCCTCGAGAAATGTATAGCTGAAAAGAACGTGATTACATAATTATTGTTAGATAAAGACGAATCACCTAGATTTAATTGCTCATAGTAGAGACTCTTGATATTCAAAAGCCTATACCTGAATCAGAATGGATACTTTCCCATGTTTATTGGTGGGACCACCCTTAACTTCTAATGGACACGCCAAGCGTGCCAAATTTTCTAACTCGTTTTGTTCCTCCTCTCGAACAACAATATTTTCAAATTCTGAAGAATGAGCAACCATATCAATTATCTGCAAGAAAAGTTATAGGTCATGAACACCGCCAGTTGCAGTACCAAAGTTAATATCAGTATGGTGTTTCAACAAAATGTCTCTAATATCAGCCAAGTTCCAAAAATATTATAGGAAAAATGAAACACACACACATACACACACACACACACAAAAAACACTTGGATATGCAATAAAAGTTTACTGATTACAAATAGTATAATATCATATTTTCAATAAATGATTGTTTAAAATTCATGTCAGCAACCAAGTCCCTCGACACGTAATTAACCGTATACTACTCTGCAAATGAAGGTTACGCGGTTGTAAGTGTCCTTAATTGATTTGTTTCTTGAAATATATGTACCCAAATAGAATGAAACAAAATAGTCTGCCGCCGAAACTGGAAAAAGATGCATACTATTATCCCTCACATCCAATTTAACCCTTGACAATTAATAAGCGAGCAATCCACTTAGCTGCTACGTGTATACCTATTTCCTATTCATATTTAATATTAATGGATTTTCTTTGAAGATCTTCAAGCACTAGGTAAGACTTAATTCTCAGAATTACAAGCACGCACATTTACAGGAAATCTTTTACCTCGTTATCACTCATATGGCGCCTCAGCATCTCATTGTAGGTCTCAACACTAGAATAATGAATATAGAAGTGACTAGCAATCCGACCAAGTTCAGTACAATAAAAATTCCCACTTTTTTCATCAAACCGCATCATTTTAGCTTTGTCAAGATCGCGTGCAGCATCTGAAACAAGAGATCTTTGCTTCAAACCCAATGAAGGATCTGCAATAACCTATAACAAAAAAGAAATATCATTCATGAAATTTAACAGAACAGTCATTACAAAAAACCATCTATATGTTACTAAGAAGTCTAAGAGTCAAACTAATAGATATTTCATCTCCCATTAAAATGTCATCATATATCTAAATTACTTAGTATATCTATGTGTGTGAGGTATTCCCTCCAGAACACAAACTTAAATTCAAGAATCTTTAACACTAAGAATATCCGATATTCATACTACGTACTAACAAAGAAGAAAAGGAAGTTTATCCATAAAGATGCAATGAAAATCTGCTCCTGGGAATAACATTTGTCAGCCAATAGCAAAGAACTTCAAAAAACGTCCATACTGGTATGGTACCAAAATAGCTTAGTTCATTAACACTGTAATTTAGCCAGACATAGTAGTTGTAGTAATAATTAATAAGTGCTAGTTTTGGGGTATATTATATTAGCATATGATGAAATAAAAGTCAAAAGAACAATGTAAATAATGCAAATCAAACAACAATATATAAGTGCCCATCAAAATTAATATACCTCATCCCATCCAATACCATATGCCAAAGGATTCATTTTCATCCTTATGAAAAGGTATGTATATCCAAGCCATGCACAAGCTTCCTTTACATTTGTCACAGTTCCCAATGTCACCTCTGCATTTAAGTTATCTTTCAAGGAGGTAATGAACTGCCAAGAAAGTAAAATAACTTATAAGTCTAAATATCTGCCCTGACGTGAAACCTAGTTATAAACAAACATGTGGTATTCATTTAAAACCAAAAAAAAAGAGCATTTCTTGATTATGCAATAACTAAAATTCAAACTTTCCAACTTTGATTGAGACTTTCTTACTAAACAAGCAGTTACCTGACTTTCTATGGGAAGTTGACTTGTCAGAAGTCTTAGATAGTAGGCTAACTTATCATGAGACGTAATTATAATGCCTTCACCACTTTTATCAAACTGAGGTCTTCCAGCACGTCCAAAAATCTGCCAACATATTATAACGAGAACACAACATTAGTATTTATTAACCAACAGTAAAGCTAATAGTAAATCGGTTAAAACATCGATGGCACCTGCATAACATCCAGCATACCAAGATCTCGCCATCCACCAGCCTTTGGATCATACAATTGAGTCCCCTGTGCCAATGTGGTTACAATGGTTAATAAACAATAAGAGAGAATGAAAACTCCACAACATATAAATAAATAACATCTCAGTAATAATACAATAATTTGAAAAATCGAGCAAAATTAAATGAACTTGAGTTTGGATTTTATGCTAATACTTTATATAGCAATAAACAGCGACTTCTTAAGAACAAGTGGATTTTATTTCACATTAGCAAGACCCCACGGGTTGAATTAATGTAGTTTAACTATCTTCACACTTCAGCAGTAGTGAAAAAAAATCTTCCGATATATTTTAGGATAGTGCTCGGAAAGCTTAGGTGAAGACTAAAAATGAGAAATTAGCAAAATACCAAGAATATTAAGTGATTAATTTTTCCTAAAATAGTTGATTTATTCAACAGTCGGCTCTATAAGCACAAATGCTTCACCTATATTTTCAGCAAGTTGTCTGCTAAATTTAATTAAAGAAAAATCGATTCAAACATAAATATTAAGGGGTTCCACATTTTAACAACCTTAATCACAACAGTGTGTGCTGGTAAATTTACTCCCCAAGCCAAAGTTGCTGTACAAACAAGGACCTGAAAAGAAAATGGTGGCGAATTAAGGGACATACCAGCAAAGTTGCAGAAACTAGTCAAAAGAAGAGCCACATACCTTTAACAATCCCTCGGAGAAAAGCCGTTCAGTTAAACCTCTATCAGAACGCAACATCCCTGCATGATGAATGCCCATTCCTGATCCAAATAGCTGAACAAGCTGTTTGTTTCTAGACTTTGAAACCTCCATCTGAAACCAAACAATGCAGGTGATGACGAAAAATGTAGTTTGACTGTGATGGATTATCAAGTCCAAAAACTCCTTACCTTGATAAAACTAAACTGAGGATGATCTTCATTCATAAAGAGATCTAGTTCATTATACTTCCGGGCAAGTTCAATCTGTATAAGCCATATAGTAAATATTAATTGGAGCTAACAATGTTTGAAACAATCAAGCACTGATATGACTAGCAATATAATCAAACTGGCTAGAATTAAATATTTGGAAATTTAAGGGTATGAAAAATAACAGAAAAACAAATTGATTTACTTGTCTCTGAGATTCATTTACAAGGCAATCAGAAGATAAGTGTTGCATACCAATACAAAGGGTTCAGTTAAGCAACAATTATAGAACATTAGAATCAATTATACTTAACACAAAAACACGTGCAAAGATGTCAGAAGTCCCATTTTGATATATGAAAAAAGATATTGGTATTTTACCAGTGTATCAGCTGTTTTCCCAGTGTCTTTTCTTGAATGAACAAAAACCATCGCCTGATGCCCGTGCTTTAACGAATCAACAACCTGCGCATATGAAGTTTCCTTGAACAAACAGATACTAAATCATATGTAGTACATAGAAGTTAATCATGAAAAAACAGACCTTTTTGTAGCAAAGTTCATTCATCAGTTCAGTCCGTGCTTGAAAATTCGGCTCCGTAATTCCAATATATTGTTGTGCAAGAGGCACAGGACGGTAGCTAGAATCAAAGAAAAAAAGACCCGCATCCGGATTAACCCTTAAAAATTGTGCAACCTGAAAGTTAGGGATGACGTAAGCTAAGCAAACAAAACTACACATCATAGAGTTTAATGCCCAATCTTCCAAGGAGAAATGTTTTATCAACCTCCAGATAATTAGGAAGAGTAGCTGAAAGGCCGACAATACGGATCATGGACTGTGAGGACTCCACCTTTCATAATCATCAAGAAACATATTAATCTCAAGGTAGTACCAAAAATTATTCTTGTAATGTTCCCAACTAAATACAGGTGTACCTGACGAAGAGTTCGAGCCACTAAAGCTTCTATTACAGGCCCTCTATCATCATTCAAGAGATGTACTTCATCAATAATTAAGAGCTTTACCAGCATCGAGAGTGCCATGTCACTACTTTTACGGGTAATAACATCCCATTTCTCAGGTGTTGTCACAATCATCTGTAAGCACATTTTTAAAAGATTATAACTGAAAAAACAGTGCTGATATTTAATATTTCATTTAGAAACTTCATATGGGTTAGGAAAAACCTGAGTTTCTTCAAGTTCAGTTTTAGAAAGCTGCATGTCACCAGTAAGTTCTCTCACAACCATGTTCAATGGAGCTAATCGATGGCTAAATGCCCTTGTAACTTCAGCAGCTAATGCCTAGGGATTGCATATTATTAGACAGTTTATATTTAATATAGTAATTAGTTTATATTAGATGGATTAAATTGTAATTGTAATCTCTATTTAATCAACTCATTGTAACCCTAATTAAGACATAATACAAATCACAATATTATCTCGACTATTACATATTAAGAAAAGATAGTGAGCTTAAAAAATGTGTAGGGTCAAATGATTATATCAGTTATACCTTCATTGGAGCAACATAAACTATCTTAAACTCATCTTTATGCAAGTAACCGTCTTTGAAATGCTGTCCAATCTGGAAAAAAAAAAATCATCACTTGGGTTAGACAACTTGCACATGACGAAGAAGATCGTGTTATTCCCTTATTCCATATGGACAAAAAGCATGACTACATTTTGCATTCCTCAATAAGAGTTCTAATCCAACAATAAAGATAGAATGCATTTGACCTCGTCCACTCAAGTTTGATATCTATGAATAAACCAATAACTCTTCTCTGCAGCAATACATGTCAAGATCTTTTATATTTAAAGAGACAACAGTGCAATGTGTTATCATTTGATTGACATACAAGTGTTATAGGGAGAACAAATCTCTATAAAATTAGGTATGAGCGCACCTCATGCAGAACGGCAATCATAGCTATATTTGTCTTACCAGCTCCTGTTGGAGCACAGACCTGGAACAAATGATTGCTTGATTGCAAATGATCTTTCTTGGCATCAATTATATTAGCAAACTTAAAAATTCTAACTGACCAGAATGTTCTCATTAGTATGGTATGTTGTTTGGAATATTCTGCTCTGAATACGATTAAGAGACTTGTAGCCTTGGAAAGCAGCTTGTGCAAATTCATCCAACTCCTTTATTTCAATCTGATAAAACCCAACATTAGAAAGAAGCAAGTGTTGTCAGATGGAAATAATCATTGCTGAAAAGGGAAAAGGGAAAAGAGATGTTCTAATAACATAATAATATATAGAGAGATTAGAATGTTTATAAAGAGGTTTGAGACATGTAAATCATATATAGAGAGAAGCGAGTGTTGTCCTATGATGGCATGTAATATAAGCTAATTGACACATATCCAAGTGTGGCAAGTCTGATACAAATACTAAACGATATTGATTATGATGAATATGCAATGTCATCAGTTCTCCTAGTGTAACGCATCACAAATGCACCCAACTGAGTAATATCAGTTTCTGCCAAAACAAGGGACAGTAGCCTTTGTAAATGTTGAAGTTTATAATATATAGAGTCAAAACTTATTAATCTAAACAAACCAATAATACTATCACCCCATAAATTTAGGGTCATTAGCAAACCAGAAAATGTTCAAGTATAAAATGAAATATAATATTTCTCACTAACGGGTAACGAATATGAAGATATGCAAAAAAATCAACAATAACCAATAAAGATAATATAAGACTTATATTTGTCTCACATATACAATTACAGAAAAAGGAATGTACCAGCGTCTCTCCAGGTTTCATTGGTGCAGTCTGAGTGGCTGGGATGAAGACTTCTTCATATCCCTTATGATGCTTCCTAGTAGTTCCCTGCGGAAGAGCGGTAACTGCTAAATTGTTGGACCCATCACCATATCCAATCAGATCATCAAACGGGCTTTTCTTTGCACTTGCTTGAAGTAAGGAACTAAAACTCATAGCAGATAAATCGTTGTCAAACCCGTGATCGTTTCCACGTTTATGTTTCTTCTCCTCTTTACGTCTTAGTTTATCAATCAGCTTTTCTGATTCTGTTTGAACAGTAACCTGTATGAAAATATCATGATGACTAAGTGAACAATAACACAAAATATCCAAAAAGAACATCTGAGCAACTTCATACCTGAGTACCGTAGCTAGGCATGCGTGGCTGAGAGTTAGGAACGACCTTTTCAGATTTTAAGTTTAGCATCCCATGATGAATGGCATCAACAAGTTCCTTCCTATGCTGAATAAAAGGATATCACATATCACTGATGATAACTGATAACAAGTGAGTGAATTTATGCAAAACCTTCAAAAATATAAGTTATATCCTTGAAGGTTTTTAATCGAAAACATAAACATAAACTTTAGTGACTAAACTAAACGGAAAAGGCATGTAATCGAAAATTTGAGAAACGTTGGTTAAATCCAACATAAACCCTATTTTGTAATCCCTCTGTCGCATAATAATTGGATATCATAATTCAACACTTTATTAGAGAGAGAGATAATGGCAGATATTTTTGGAAAGTTGGTTGGTTAAATTAAACATAAGCCCTATTCTATGATCCATCCCATGCAAAAATAACCGGATATAACATGACAGATATTTTTGTAGAAAATTGGTTGGTTAAATTCAACATAAACCCTATATTATAATCCATCTCTTCAAAATTAACTGGATACTATAATCTATATCTTTCAGGAGATAACATGACTGATGTTTTGTTACAACTTAGAACACAAAGTTATTTCGTGTGTATTGACCTAGTAGGAATCTATAAAGGCAGAGTCTGATAAAGCCCAAGTTACTGCAGGCACCCCCAATTATAGAAACTCCCTTTTGACAGAAGGCAAATTAGAAAGAAAATGGCTTATTATATAATAAATGGTTTCTAAGTAACATGTGGGAACAAGATTGTTCGTTCTCTCACCGTAATAAGGTCTTGAACCGTTTCAAATGCACCATCACCAACTAGATCCAATAAATCACCAGCTATCTTCAAAACAGAATTAACAGCAACAGAGTAACTTAGAAATCCACCAGAAAACCATTTTACAGCATCTACATCTTCAAAACCGACAAAATCACAAAAACTATAGAGTTATTTCGTTACCTCGTCACCAGCCTTATCTGAATCAAGTACCCGGCAAATAGCCATCGCTAGTTCATCTTGAGGAAACTGAGAAGTACTAGCATTTACTATCCTTTTGCATTCATCTCCTAACCATTCTAAATCAAATAATTTACCAGTGGAATGATGATTTGTGCTCTCCCTATTATCATACCACTCCCCATAGAGCGAAACAGAGGGAAGATTTGTACCCTCCCCCCACATTTCTACATTCTCGAAAGAAGAATCGACCAAGAACCGGCTTGGTTGGTTAAAAACCAAGTTTGCACCAAATTCTTGATCGTCATCGATCCCGTTTACTTGGCTTTCGGCCAAAGACATTTCCTTGTGGTTGTCTGGCTGCAAACTGGAAAGACTTTGCACAGCTTTAATAACTTTTTGTAGCTTTTCATCCGAAACAACATGGCCGGTTACTTTTTCAAGTTCAGATCTGCATTATCATAGAGTGTGTACGGTAAAGATTTTCTCTAGACGTCAATGTTTGTACGCAAAACTTCATAAAAAAGCATTAACTGTGACAAAAAGGCCAGAATTTAATGTTGATTAATGGAAATACTTGCTATTCGAATTTGACAAATTTCATAACGGCACACACATAACATTACATGAACTATGATTTTATTATATTAACATCCAATACTCAGAATCTACCCTGTTACAGAAATTATTACTGGGTAAAATTAAGAATATCTTACTTCTTTGCGATGATACTACTGCTCTCTTCTTCTTCCTCTTCATAAGCACCGAAAAGCCTATACACTGCCAATGCCACCTCCTTGAACTCCTCATTGACGGCCACTCCATCAATCAACGCAACCACGGCCCCAACAAACTGTCTGTATGCTTGACGGACTTCGATAGAAGCTACAGCAATTATAAGCATCCAAAAAAATACCAAGTTACAATAACCCAGGTTTTATAAGTAATACGCACAAGATTCACCAATGTAAAGTTGATAAGAGTTTCCTCTAATATTTAAAGTACGAGAAATATGAGGTGAAACCAAACGTCTATTTCCAAGATTAATAAAAAATGAATACGTAAAGTTTGAGGAAAGTAATATAAAACGGTCATGTCTACATAAAATTAATCAAAAAGTTTCAGATCGACAATATTCCTAAAGCTACTAAATTTTTCAGGCTTTTACAAAGAGCAGGGGTAGCACACCTACATCATAGTCTAAATATACCAAACAGTCACAACATTCCATAATATTTCCAATTGCATCATGAACCGTTTAGAATTACCTCTACGGTACAGATTAAGTTCTTTTCACATGTGAATGATCATTATTTTCGGCATAAATATTCATATGTGAACAAACCAAAAAACATGTAAAAAAAAAAGTTTCAGCTCGATAATGTTCCTAATGCTACTAAACCTTACTTTTTCAGGCGTTTACAATAAGCAGGGGTCGGAATATAGTCATATACCAATGCTCCAACTTATTATATTAGCTTTAGTAAGCTATAAAATGATCACATATCTGAACAATAGGAACTTACGCAAAAACTCAACATTCACAGTATACAATTAACCGCAGTACAGTTACCTATATCATAGTCCGAATATACATATCAATGCTCTAACTTATTAGGTTTAGTTAGCAGTAAGATGATCCTATCTCTAAACTAGATAAATATAAGCAAACTAACGCTTACGGTTGCATAATTAACACGTATCAAGTAAATTTGTAGCAGGACTATAGGCACAACTAAAACAGCAATAAATATATATTTTTAGGAATTAATAAGTACCTTCATCCCAACGATGCACGATTTTTCGAGCAACTTCGAATTCGTCTACTGATTTGGCAGAGCTACAGTACAAATAAAACAGATTATGAAGAGATATAGAAATTGAAAATTTATTATGAGTTAGTTACCTGCGGCGATTGGTTAGTGATTGGAGAATAGATTTGCGATTGAGATAAGCTTGATCTGCATCGAATGGATCTCTGAGTGAGTTTGTTAATCGAGGTAATTCTAGTAACATTTTTTGGTTGGTGGTGATGGCGGGAACAGAGTGTTCTCCAAGGCTTGGAACGTGGTGCAGGGTTTAGGAAACGGCAAGAATGGTGTGTTTGGTTTTTTACGATGGGTATGGGTCTGGATGGGGAATCAAAATGGGTATCCAAAGATATTTGAGAATTCAGTTCGGGTCAGCGGTTTGAAATTACTCTTAGATAATCAGATTATTTGTTTGGGTTAGCAGGTTGTTGTGTTTAACTCGAACATAATCCTATAACCTATATATTATTAATGTTAGCGGATTGACGAATTTGTTTCATGTTAAATATGTTTGTTTCAGGTCAATCATATTAAAATGGGTTTTATTCATGAATAAGTTAAATATGTCTTTCAAGAAACAAATCTGATAATGATATACAAATATCCGTAAACGATATTTTAAAGATATGGACAACAATACCATAACTATTCATAACATTCCATATGATGTCTATTTAAAAGATTATGATTCGTTAAAATACTAAATAAAAACCCAATGGAACAAAATTCTAGTAAGAAAAAAGAATACATAACTTTTCTATACGTTAGGATGTTGCCTCATTAACCCTTTAAGAAACCAAACTAGATCATCCGATTATAGTCACATAATTAGTCATATGGCCATACTATCTGCCACATGTTTTTCCCCAATTATCTTTTTATTCTTATCATATTTTTATATTTATTTTGTCAATTTATATACTATACTAAAAGAGTAAACGAGTAGAGTCAAGTAAGAACCCGAACATGACAATTCTTGAGCACAACTTGTTTAAATTCATGAAGCTTGAATTTGAGTTTAGTCATGACATTCAGCTCATAATCAACTTGTGATCATTTATGTGGCGATCGGCGGGTCTAAACAAGTTAGAGCATGAGTCAAACTTACCTTGTTAATCATAATTTCAGTCACAATTAGACATTTCAGACAGTGATGATGTAAATCCTAAAACCTTTAGAGATGATGACAGGTTCAACTTTTATCTCTACAAACTGTTCTTCAAAACTTTCACTACATGGGATTCAATTACGTAGAACACCATCACACCCAATATCCAATTCGATCCTGAAAATATATCAAAACCAATGCTCTATAATACATGATCATTTGAAAAGTCGTACAATCTATGTCACATAAACACTTTAGAAATTTATGTGGAATATAAACTTAGCTTACTTAAGCCACGTAGATTTGTTTTTCCTTCATTCTATTAAAGTTTTGTGGTAGTGATTCCATCTTTGACTGTTCACTAATCCACCACAGTAGAATCTCATCACCGTACAAAAAGGAGATCTATGCGGCTCTAACATAAAATTATATGCACCTGGTGGGATGAAACCTTGATCTCCATATTGCATCCGAATAACCAACTCAAACATACGATAATGGATATTAACTTTGTTAAATAGTAATTATAAAAAGACTAACTATGTACAACCGATGGATTGCAGGGCAAATCTCCCTTGGCGGTCATAATGTGCGATATAATAACTGCCAAAGGAGATATACCCGGTAATACATCCATACACTAAAACAATTTGTAGATTATTTGACACATGTAATGATGTAATGACACTGTTCCATTAGAACCAATTTATATGCCACAAAGAATTTTATGCATAAAGCATATACTTAGCACATACCCTATCTTTTTTTCTGGCAAATCATGAAATCTATGATTTGCAAAATAAAACTTTTAGTAGAATCTATACCATCCTTTTGAATTTCAAAGGGGCAATGATTGACATACCAATTGTTTCCGCCTACAACTGATAAACGTTTATTTAAAACCAATATTTCTATATCATGTAATGAAGCAAAATCCAAAAAATATTATAAAATGTGTAATATCCTAAAAAGAAAACATAAAGTAATTTAACTGGAAGAAGCAATAAGAAAAAATAAGTATACATATTTTTGATATATAATCTTATTATTTTACTAATGATTAAATAATAAGGGAACTTTTGTTTAGTTAAACCTATGTCATAAGATAATCATTAAATATTATAAAGTTACTTTTTATCTTAAGTTTAATATATTTATTTTATATTAAATTGTTAAATAGTAAAGGTAACATAAGTTAAATACTAATTAACCATGTGTTTATGAAACTTTCAACATTAAATTCTTTTGGATCATAAGTTTAAAAGTTTAATTAAACAACTAAATATAATGTATATAATCTAATCTTGCATCTAAGACAAGTCTAGATTCGTTGAAAAAGCTTTGAATGTCATGTCCTTGTAACATACTCATAACTTGAGTTTAAGCACCAATTACTTTCAATAGTAATCGGTATTTATAATGACCATTTTAATGTGAGACCATCTACTTGTTACAATTTCATAAAAAATTCTTGAGTTTTCTCTTCTCTCATATCAATTTTTAACCCCAAAATTATGTCATCTTTTACTTTCTAAATTGCAATGTGTATGATTCGTTATAATGGAACATCAAAGTTGTTTTAGTGTCTAAATGATAAGTAGCTGGAGCTAATTTCACTTTATAAAAGAAAACAACATTACATTTTTAAAAGTTTGGCTAATTTCATTAGCCATCATGCTAAACATTCAATTCTATCTCACCTTCTTTATAACGACTACTTCATCCCTCTCAAATTCTACTAATAAGAAGAACATACAGTTAACAATATATAAAAGATTATAAAATACGCAATTTTATTAACAACATATAATACTATAATAAACACAAATGTAAATATACTTCTAACACATATCTTTTAACCCTACTTGCCATTTGTCTTTAACATCCATCGACCATATCGGATATACTCTTGTATAACATGCTCAAAATTATCGTTGGTCAGACGTTAATTTTAAACACATCAACTCCTCTACACCCAATACTTAAAAATGTATATCTTAGACTAAGGCATTTACTAATTACTAACAATTAATCTTACTTCACTTACAAAAAAAAATATTATTTCTTACTCTTATCTTTTCCGAGAGGCAAGCTTCTTCCCCAATGGTCTTTCATTACAAAGCCTCAACTTGGGTTCAAGTATCAACTAAGACACTCGACTCACACAAGTCAACGCTCTGATACCTCTAAGAAACTTATTCTTGGAAATGGAATTTATAAGAAAATATGCAAAGTATATTTTTTATTTGATTCTATTTGTAGTCGCATCTAAAATTTGATACTTTTTATAAGCACCTCTAAGAAACTTATTCTTGGTTCCAGCCTGCACTTCGACGTCGCAAAACGGCATCGTCTTGGTGGGATTATTTAGCGAGAGAGGGTAGATGTGTGTAATGGTTAAATTTTACTAATCTAAAAAAAAGAAAAGAAAAAATAAGAGCCCAAATTCCACACATAAGCCTAACATCTAAGCCCAACACCAACCCAAACATATAAGCCCAACACCTAAGCTCAAGCCCAACACCAACCCAAATTTAATAATAATAATAATAATAATAATATTCATTATAATAATGATAAATGGACACAATTCGATATGCAAAGATGAAATTTAAACTAGAGAATAATATAATTTTATTCATAGTCTTTAATTACCATTACCAATTAATATAAAGGAAAAAACAAAATAAAGATAATATTTATTAGTTAATAAAATTTATAACTCTTTAATTAAAATATTAAACACTTTATTTAAGATCTTTTAGAAAAATAGGTTGTCATACAAAGTTATAAAATTAAATTAAAATAGATTTTATATAGAGTTAGCTAATTTAAAACACATTTCAATTTTTGAAAAAAGAACATATTTGTAATATCGTGTTTAGCCATCAATATTTTATATTTATTCACCATCGCTGCCTAGAAGGTTCGATTCTATCATATGTTGGTATTTGAACACGTCAAAATAAAGTGTGTGTCTATAAAATATGTGAGCCTACATGGTTGCACATATCAACATTTAGACACGACTATACGTTTATTAAGAGCAAATTACCAAAATAATCACCTATCACTTTACAAAAATAATCACCTAATTCGCGACGGATTTCTCGAGACACTTTTTTCGTCGCGAAAGTACACATATTTTAATCAGACCAATAAAAATTCGACACGTTGTCGCGACACTATTCATTTCTCGCGTCAATATTCATTTTCGCGACGACGTGTCTGATTTTTATTGGTCTGATTTTGTTTTATGTACTTCTCGCGACGATATAATTTAAACTGGAAATAATTTTTCAATTAATTTAAACTGGAAATAATTTTTCAATAGCTAAATTAATCAAAATAATCACAATTAACACGATTAATTCAATCTTAATTACTTTAATTCAGTAATGAATATACAAATATGAAAAAATTAGAAATAAAAAGCAAAAAATAACATGAAAATAGTACCTTAAATTAGCTTACAACATATAGACAAGAAGTTTAGTACAAATTTAGTAGATATAAATACAGATAAATTAGTGACAGGAATTTAATAAACTGCACCAGATTTCGCCACTAGAGGAGATTCAGGCACGGGAGGAGAATCAGCCACCGGAGCTTCCATAATCGGATAATCAGTCGTCTCTTCTCTCGTTCAATTTCTTAACCATAATCTCTCAATCTTCTACAAACACACTCAATTTCAAAACGGGGGGAGACAACACGGGAGGAGAAAAAAAAATGTAAAATGACCAAAATACCCCTCCGGATTTATTTTAATTAATTTTAAGGGGTGAAATCTGGACCATTGATCATCTTGATCCAATGGTCCAAAATAGGTCTTTTTGTCTTAATCAATTATGTGGTCTTAAATGATCTTTTCTCTTCCAAGGTATTGCTTGACTATATAAGAAACTCTAAGTCCCTTATTTTTGTATCCATAATCGATTAAGGAGAACAGGAAAATCGATTTCTTGTTTCCTTCCTTGGTCGATCGAATCAACAAACCCAAACGGGTTTTCGGTTTTGTGTTGTGTTCGAATACAAGAGTTTTGGTGAATGTAAACGTGTACTAGCATACATTTCTGTTGCTAAAAAATGTATCGTGTACAAGCATGTAGTAGGATTTCACTATAAATCTTAAACGAGGTAAATGAACAACAAATGTATAATTCTTAACTTATTTAATATTGATTATGTGTTTGATTCTAATGATTCCGCTGCATGTTGTTTGATAATCTAATTAGATATATACCTATATCATATGCATAAACGTATTGAATAGTTCATTACCTTATCGCGTAGCGCGAGAACAATACAAGTTTTATACTAATTTATTTTTCCATCTAACATTTGCTACTTTAAAATAAATAAATAACTAAATAAAAACATCGAAAATCGAGCTCACATATCTACCACATTGTTTCTTATGCTCCACATTTCATCAAAAGCAGTCACTCTCTCACTAACTTCATCTTCTCCAAGTAGCTCAAAATGGCTGCTTTACTTATTTTCATGCTCATCTTCTCCATGGCTACTCACTCAAGTAAGCATATATCTCCCCTAAAACCAATACTCCTTACTTTATTTATACATACATATATGTGTATCTAACTATGTGTGTGTGAAGGTGCAACATGGTGTGTGTGTAAGAAAGGTGGCCAAGACAAAGTGCTTCAAGAAGTTATTGACTACGCTTGTGGAAATGGAGCAGACTGTGCTCCAACACATAAAGGTGGCAAATGTTATAACCCGGATACGGTTATGGACCATTGTAACTATGCGGTTAATAGTTATTTTCAAAACAAGGGTCAAGCCCCGGACTCATGTAATTTCACCGGTGCAGCCACGGCTACATCTACTGATCCAAGTTAGTCTCTTCACTTATATTCATATCCAAACAACATTGTTTCTATAAACTAGTTATTTATTATCAAATCTTATACTACTATTACTAAAACATACAGTTAGGTCCTCAACGAATTGTCAAAGTGGTAATTTGAAATTGGCTAAAACTCACATCAAAAATAGTAGGTATCAAGTTCGAATCCAACAGACATTTAACGGCTCGAAAAAAAAAAAAAACATTAAGTTCAAATCTCATTTCTAACATTAATTAAATAATGTTTTAGAGTTATGTAATATTTATTTCAACTTAAGGGTAATATGAGAGATTTTGTTCATATATACGTATTATCGGTAGTGGACATTAAATTTGAAAGAAATAAAAAAAAAAAAAATAATACAAATTTTATAACTCTTAGTTTCAAAGTAATTGTTCATGAGAAAAATACTAGTCAAGTACAATGAGGAAGTTATACGTATAACTTGTTATGATTTATTAGTTTATAGTTCCAAACTAATTAAGTTTATCCAAACATTAGAATAGACATATAACCTATTATTTCATATAATATAAATGTATATAATACACTAATAAATCCATAAAATAAACTCAAACAAACGCCTTTTAACTTTTTTTTCTTAATAAACATATTACTAGAGAGGTAATTAATTTCTTAGTTTGTTTTTTTAGCTAAAATTGTTTTTCTTACCTTTTTTATGGGGTTTTTAACAGGTTCCGGTGGGTGCACTTATCCGACTTCCGCCAGGTATTACTCTCTTTAGAATTCAGTTTAATATGGGTATCATCATTTTTTTGTCACAAAATTATTATTCGTAAATGACTTGTAGCTTGACGATATACGAGATGACTTGTAATCTAAAGGTTATGAAATTAACACCCTTCAAGGACAAAAGATGAACTCTTCTTTTTAAATATTGCTTTGGTTTGTACAGTAATATGATAATGTTTATATAGGAAGACAAATTCAAATCAAAATCTATTTGAATATTAGAAAGATTTAGTTACCTCGCATGCATTAATTTATATAGAATAGTACGGTTAAGTAAATGGTAAGTACTGACAAGTTAAACGAGACTCTGCCCAATAATTTTGTCCATATCGAACTCACCAACATAATACCCGTGCCATGTTTCTAACACCACAACCACATATTAAAACAACAAATCATAGCCATTAGATCTAGGTCAAATTTCCTAGATGGGTGCTGTTTTTTAAGAATTAAAAATTTATTTACACTTGTGTAACTACAAAAAGTTATAATTTTTTTTTGTACGTTAACTAATTTTCTAAAAAATTTGATACGATACAAATAAATCGTGAATTAGTACCAGAATAATCACCTATCACTTACAATTTACAAAAATAATCACCGGATTCGCGACACTTTATCGTCGCGAGAAGTAGATAAAACAAAATCAGACCAATAAAAATAGACACGTCGTCGCGAAAATGAATATTGACGCGAGAAATGAATAGTGTCGCGACAACGTGTCGAATTTTTATTGGTGTGATTAAAATATGTGTACTTTCGCGACGGAAAAAATGTCGCGATAAATCCGTCACGAATTAGGTGATTATTTTTTTAAAATGTAAATGATAGGTGATTATTTTGGTAATTTGCTAATAAATCATGTGTGTTTAAGTCTTTTTAATTTTAATTTTAAGTTGTTATTAAAACTTTTTTAATAGATGTAATCAACTTATAATGGTTTTTATTAATTTAATACTAACGTGCATTTATTAATTTATTTACACAAGAACACCGGGTTCCTCCACTTCTTCAATTGGTAACAACCCATCAAATACTGGCGTGTTGAGTAGCGGATTGGGTCCGTCTGCATCAAGCATGGACGACGTTAGCCACGGTGGGGTAACGCTACCTCACCATACCAACACTTTATGTTCCTTGACTATCATGACAATAGGAGTTGTTATGCTCATGTTTGATTGATGGAAACTAATAATCGTCGTACCTTTGTGAGTAATAACAAAGGTACATTGTCGGTATTGCATGCTTGTGATTCCACTATTATAGTTTGGGAAATAGGTAGCTAAAAAGACATCCTTAGATTTTGGCTTTTGTTTCCACTTCTCGAATTGATGAGAAAAATATTATGGAGTTTTGTACTATTTGATGTCATATCCTTAATTTATGTAGAAACTTTGTAACATTTAGAGTATGAGTAGTTTCTTGTTTCAAGTCTTGTATGAGGAAAAGGTATGATATACATTGCTATTAGTCATTAGCCCGACTCATATCTAAGTCTTCGAATGGTATCTAAGATCATGTTTGTTGAGATGACTGAAGATTCGTTTTACTCGTTAAATTAAACAAATTGACTATGAGTTGAACACTAAATATGAAACATGATAAGAATGTTTTGAGCTATTTAACCTAGTGATAATAAGTTGAACACTAAATAACAAAAGTGAGTCATGTATATTGACATATATAAAAATTGTTTAATCTTGGATTGGAGTGCCAAAAAGACGCGCTAACCAACTACCTTTATCTTCTTTATATTCGTATTTGCTTAAGTTAATTTTAAAATTGTCCGTTGTTTAAATTTAACGGGTTTTGATTAAAACAAAAATGTTACAAACTTACAATATTAAGAGAAAAACAATGTCTACGTGAATTTTTTGAAGCAAAATCATCAATTATCTCATCATTGTCTACGTTATCTAAAAGCTACTTTCCATACTTTAAACTGCTAAGCCGTCAACCGCACTTGACTCATTGTACTTCGTAGATAAGACTTCAATAACTTCAATTTCGAAAAACTTCGTTCTGCAAATGCTACTGTGACGGGTATGGTTAACAATATCTTATACGCAAGTAACACATTTGGAAACATATCCATCTTCTTTGCAAACTCCATGATTTGATTTGAATAGATGTCCAAAATCTTTCTCCCTTATATGCTACATCTGACAACATTTTCTGCAAAATTTATAACTCCATAAACAAGTCATTTACATAAATATCAGAATATTCATCATGTGTCAAAGCAGATTCAAGATTCAAACAACATTCTTTCAATAAGTCATCATATAAATAAAATAACTTTGATGCATCAAACATGAAACCAAAAATAGATTCAAAACTTTTCATTTGTTCAAATCTAGTACTTCGTTGTGAAATAGCCATATCAAGTAAAACAAGAAAATAATCGATTCTACACTTTTCTTTAGCAGATTGTTCTCTTTCAGTATTTGGAATCTCATCAAATTGTTTTTTTCTTGAAGAAACTCGTTTTACAGGAAATTTAGGTTCAACATCAACAATTTCTGCAATTTGTTAAGCTTCAATAATAGCTTTGTCTAAACCAGATTCCCTATAACTTTGAAAATAAATAACTAATCCTTCTAAATTTGTAACTGCAATATCAAGAAACATATCGTCAGATTGTAATTTTTTACTCACTAAATTGATTTTAAATATAATCTCATACCAAATAACCAAACTAAGAATAAGATCAAAACTTGAAAATTCACACTTTATCAAAGATCCGACATCTCTACATACTTATCGTCACTTACTTTAAGTAATTGAATTTAAGCTTCTTTTATTTGAGAAAATTGAGTTTTGATAGTTTTAACACTTTCTATACGACTTTCCTATCGAGTAACACACGATGATTTAAGCAAAAAAACAAAATATTTTATCAAGCTCTTTCGATTAAACTAATCATTTTCTATCAAAAGAATCACCATTCCGTAGCTTTCGCACATAATGTAAGCAAGAAAAGTGTCAACCTAATTTATCTTTTGGATAGGTTAAATTTGTATCTCTAATAGGCCATTTAGTTACAAGTAAGTCCTTCATGTATATTAATGTTAATGTTTTTTCCTAGATTTTAGTCAACAACATTTTCATTATCTTTATTGATGTTAACATTTTCGTTTCCTAGGTTTTCATTTTCATAAACAAAATTTCCATTATTTTCTTCCAAATTTTCATTATCTTCCTCAAAATTATTAGAAATATTTTCGTATCTAACCAAAAAATTATTTAAAGATCAATGTAAAGATTTGTCAAATTCTTTTTCTTTTCTCCTTTTCTTTTCCTATTTTTGCATCGGACCGTTGATTAATACTCAAAGGCATAATTAAATAATATGTAACTAAATAATACACAAATAAATGATAGGATGATAATTGATAAACCCAACAAATCAACAACTGCTTGTGATTCTGGAATAGCGTTATTCTCCTACATGATTTCAACAACCATTTAAGTTGTCAAACTGATCTTGGTAATACATGTATAAAAAGTAAATGTTAAAATGCTAATTGAATTTTATTCCACAATTATATTTTATGATGATTTGTTTTCTTCTCTATTATCAAAACTACTCAATCCTTACAACCTATTTTACCTGTTTGATTTTCTTATTTTTTCTTTACAAAATACATAAGTAGAAGCAATTCCACGTAAGGTTGGAATATGTTTATAGCTTTATCACCATATTCAAGTCATTTTTTGAGCTTTCGTGACTAATGGTAATGTGTAGAAGAGTAGCTATAGATATGTGCATTCTTTTGTTTTACACAAAGTTTGTAAAAGTGGCTTCTCAGGATCGAAGAAAATATTGTTTAGAGATCACACAAAAGTGTGACGTGTGACAGATGTTTAGCCATCGACTTACATTTACAAAACTTCCTTAGAATCATATACAATTTTTGTAAATATAGTTTGAATTAATTTTTTTATTTTTTTCAAAGTGTTCTTGGTTAAGGATCCACAAACACCGTCATGGCTCACTTGTTTGTGTCCATATTCTTAAAAATCAAATTCATTTTATCACTGCAAACAACAAACAGACATGATGATCCATTATGACCCGTTACCGGTCTACCCGACCACGCATCATTTGTGACCTCTATGTATACTCTCAAGCACTAATTAGGATTTACATCTTAGTTTTCTGTATTGGAAACCCTTCTTTAATATCTTGATTAGAAAAAAAAAATTGTATATGATGATTTTTTAAATATCCGGGTGTAACATTTTCCATCGGAGTAGAAAAAATACTTCTTCAATAACTTGAGTGGAAAGTTGTTGATCGTGTGTTTCCTTAATTTTCATTACTTACATTTCAAGCCTTAAAACGTCCATCGGTTGTCTAGGGATGGCACCCGCGGGTCGTGGGTGCAGATACCCCTTACTCATGACCCGTGCCCACATATTTTTTTGTACCCTCCAACTCGCGGGTAATTGATGACGGGTTTTATTATCATTCCCCCGACTCGCGGTTATCCGTGCCCACAAATAAACCCGAAGGTTTTATACAATCATATTTACTAGTTCAACAACTAGCCTCCATTTATGTAAACTATGACGTTATCAAATATTTATTGAAAGTTTCAACAAATTATAAAGATAAAACGAATTGAAATTTGAACTAAACGAGTGACGTACTTCACCAACACACATTTTCTAACACATAAACAAAAAAATAAAAAAATTACAAATAGTTGTAACATCCTTAGATGAAAATGAAATAGGAAAATCTTTTGGGAAAATAGCTTGTGAATGTCACCAACTTGACACGAAATTGTTTTGTGTACCACCAATTCTTAAAACTTCTATTGAATACTATGAATTGACTAATTATTTTTATTGACTGTCGCGTGTTACCCTTTTTAATAATCTTTTAAAATTTAAGTAATTGAAATTACTTATCTACCCTTTTTATACCTTTCACAAAATTCATCATTTAGAACACTTTACAATTAATGACATTTTCTTAATTACAACAATAACTAATAAATAATAATAACCGTCTTTATCTTTATTTTTACTAATATATAAAACATTTTCACTTTTTATTAAAATTTTAAATTTTAAGTAAAATATAATTAGTAATATACGTTATAAATATAAAATATAAACTAATCTTAATTTTGTTAACTAATTATATTACTAATTTCATAAAAAAAAATATACCCATATAAAATAAAGGCAATTCAAATTAATCTTTACTATATTATAAACCATCTCATAAAAACTCTTAATTTCCTAAAATTTAATTAATTGAAATTACTTATCTACCCTTTTTATATCTTTCACAAAATTCATCATTTAAAACAATTTACAATTAATGACATTTTCTTAATTACAACACTAACTAATAAATAATAATAACTATCTTTATTTTTATTTTTACTAATATATAAAACATTTTTACTTGTAATATACGTAATGAATATAACATATAAACTTATCTTAATTTCCGTTAACTAATTCTATTACTAATTTCATAAAAAAAAAATATACCCATATAAAATAAAGGCAATTCAAATTAATTGATATAAAAATTGTATTCATGTAACCATTATTTTTTAACTTTAAACGTTGTTTGATGGAGTAACTTTCAAATATTTGATTTATAATCTAAATTTTATAAAGTTAGTTGATAGTGTTGTGGTTCGTGTTGCTCTATAATTCTAACAAGGTGGTTATCATTAGAGGTTTATATTCTTCTGTTGGTCACCGATAAGTCTTAATACCAATAAGTTGAGTAGTATTACATTTGATACTTTTAGGTTTAATAAACCTTGTTACCATATTGAGTATCCTTCATTACAACATTCGAAAGTATGTGTTACCTAATGGATTCATGGAAACAGACTGAATTTGAATGTCTTGAAGGAAAATATTTTTTTTCGGCTTGAAAAGCAGAACGAAAAACGATTAGAAAGCGTAGTGTTTAATGGATTTTTAATTTGTTGTTGCATCGTTGAAGGAAAATTAGATTTTGTTTGTAGAAAACATGTGTTTATACGGGAATACTATTCAGTAAATATATTTAATTCTCTTTTTGACCGAACGTGAAATTATTAGACGTCACCTATTAAAAAAACAAAATGACCTGAAAATTAGACTTTTGTTATGTTCGCAAATGAGCTTAATCCTCAAATGAGTCGAATTACCCAAATAGGTTGAATGATCCGAACGGAAAATATTCAGCGGGGGTGTTTGTTTCATGAAATCTAGAAAAAATTGAGTGAATTTGAATTGAATTCCTTTTCCATAACATGTTTGTTTGAAGTTTATGACGGAATTGAAATCCGTTGGAATCTAAATTTTTCTTTACTTACAAATTTGAGATTCCTTACGGTAGTGGAGAAGAATTGAGAAAATCGATCATACGACATGATAATTATTATCGCTAAATGGTCGAACCATAAATTGTTACCACAACATTCTTTTTATATTGCCCGAAGGGCCGAACTTTAAACTATTACACTTCACATATATGTCACGAGACAAATGATAAACTACCATAAATCATTACCCCACTGTAAGTTGTTGAATATGATTTTTTTCATCCGCTGCATCGTACGGGTACCATACTAGTAACAAATATGAGTAACAAATTAATATATATTGAACTTTATATAATTGATACGGGTAGTTTAGTAAATATTCTTTTTTAGATTTCAACTTTAAAATTTAAGCTTAAATCCTTTATATATTGTTAAATTGAAAGTTTTTACACACAAGTAATATTTTATGAAAACAAATTCAAGATTCTCAATACTTGAGTAACAAAGGTATACGTATGATGAGATTGTATAAAAAAAGTCTTAGTTAGATAAATAGACATAAAAGAAGAAAGAAAATTTGATACTTTAATTTAAGATGGAGCCAAAAGTCATACTTAAGACTATAACAATTGTAAATACCAGTAATTATCTTGTATTGTGATTTTAATTAAACCGATATCAATTTTCAGAAAACATTAAAAACTAAATATCGAAATGTTGAATTATTACAATGTGGTAATGGAATAGGTTGATATGCATATCGTTTTTAGTTTATTGGATATAATTATAGTTATAATTATTTTCAACTAAATTATTAATTAAAAGCAGAATATTATTGCAAAATTAATACTAAAAAAAAAAGAATGTTACCTATATAAAGAATAGAGGTGTTTGCCTAAATACACAACTTAATCCTACTCCTTAGAAATAAAAATGGGAACAAACCGGAATAGTTCTACAATGACCACCCTTCTAATCACTCTTGTGGTTGTTATTGTTTCTTTAAGTTTATCGACATTGTCCAACGCCAAACACTCTTACTCATCTCCACCACCACCACCATCACCTATTTACAAATTGCCACATCCACCTTTCCGCAAGCTATTGCCTCCACTGGTTTACAAATCACCATCACCACCATCGACACCCATTTACATGTCACCGCCACCACCTATTTACAAGTCCCCACCACCACCACCACCGGTTTACAAGTCACCTCCACCACCAACACCGGTTTACAAGTCACCACCACCACCGACAATCGTTAACAAATCACCACCACCACCGACACCCATTAACAAATCACCACCACCACCGACACCCGTTAATAAATCACCACCACCACCAACACCCGTTTACAAGACACCACCACCCCCAACGCCGGTTTACAATTCACCACCACCGCCACCACCCGTAAACAAGTCCCCACCACCCCCAAAGCCCATTTCATCACCACCACCACCCCCAACGCCCGTTTACAATTCACCACCACCACCAACACCACCGACACCCGTTAATAAATCACCACCACCACCACCACCCGTTTACAAGTCACCACCACTCCCAACACCGATTTACAATTCACCACCACCACCACCACCACCACCCGTAAACAAGTCCCCACCACCCCCAAAGCCCAATTCATCACCACCACCACCCGTACCTAAGTCACCACCACCCCCAACGCCCGTTTACAATTCCCCACCACCACCAACACCAGTTTACAAGTCACCACCACCACCGACACTCGTTAACAAATCACCACCACCACCGACACCCGTTAACAAATCACCACCACCACCGACACCCGTTAACAAATCACCACCACCACCAACACCCGTTAATAAATCACCTCCACCACCAACACCCGTTTACAAGTCACCACCACCCCCAACGCCGGTTTACAATTCACCACCACCACCACCACCCGTAAACAAGTCCCCACCACCCACAAAGCCCAATTCATCACCACCACCACCCGTACCTAAGTCACCACCACCCCCAACCCCCGTTTACAATTCCCCACCACCACCAACACCAGTGTACAAGTCACCACCACCCCCAACGCCCGTTTACAGTTCACCACCACCACCAACACCTGTATACAAGGCACCACCTCCCCCAACGCCATTTTACATTTCACCACCGCCTCCGACATCCGTATACAAGTCACCACCACCACCAACACCCGTAAACAAGTCACCACCACCCCCGACACCCGGTTACAGTTCACTGCCTCCCCCGACACCCGTATACAAGTCGCCACCACCCCCAACCGCCGTTTACACTCCACCACCAACCCCCGTATTCAAGTCACCACCACCACCCCCAACACCCGTATACAAGTCACAACCACCCCCAACACCCATTTACAATTCACCACCACCTCCAACACTTGTTTACAAGTCCCCGCCACCACCAACACCCGTATACAAGTCACCACCACCCCCAACACCTATTTACGAATCACCGCCACCACCAACACCTGTTTACAAATCATCACCACCACCACCACCTAAGTTCCTACAACCCCTGCCACCGTTGTCGCCCTTTTCTCTACTACCCCTAACACCCTTGTCATTTCCACCCTTACCACCCCTAACCCCTCTAGGGAAAGTGTAACCACCCCACATTACATCTAAATAAGGCAAGCGATTTCGTGCATGACACGTCATTTTAAGTACATATAACTTACTTGATTTACATTGTTATTTTACTATTATAATATATGCTATAAATTATGTTTGTTATTGCAGGACTAAAGATTTAAGGACAAATAAGTTGAGGTAACTATAATGTGATACTATTACATACCTTCGGAGATTAAGAATAAACATGTAGAAAAAAGAAGTTTCAAAGTTGTTCGAAGGGATTTCATATCGGTTTAATGTACTCAATATATGTTTTCCATTTTGAATACGTTTGATACTTCATACAAAATAAAATCCATAGCAAACAAAAAGTTATTATATTATTCCCTCTTTTTTCAGTTATTGTTTCACGGAAAAATATTTAATTTACATGAGATTTGTTAACTACGATGGGGTGTACACAAAACCGTCGAACCGGTTTATTCGGTTTGGTTTACCCGTTGTTTGTAACTGAATTCCGTCCAATCGGTTTATAAAGGTTCAAAACCGGTTTTCAGGGTTAAGTTTACGGTTTGAAGTGGAAAACCGACCGAGAAACCGCACATGCCCTAAATATTATATTCTTGAGTGGTAGAATAATTATATATTTTGATAATATACTATATTAATATAATTAAAATACTTAAACGTCGTATATAAACTTTCACATATGTGTAATAATATTTAGTATCAATGTCCACTGAACAACGCCACGATTATTGCAACGCCGCATGACCCACGTTGCGTAGCGTGGATATGCTACTATTTATTCAATTCATAATATTGAGTTGATGGTTAAGATTGAATTGATGATAATCTTTGCAAAATGAAAGGATAGTCGATTTTCATTAATAATTAAACTTAAAAAGGAAAAGTATAATATCTTTTATATAGGAGTAGAGATGAATGACCTACAATATGTTTTATTTTTATTAGCTTAAAATTTAAATTTTAACCAGGCTATGTAATATCTTTTCATGTATATTACTGTTAGGAATTTTACTTCCAAATTCTAAATCATGTACACGATGAATTAGTTATTAGTTTTCGAATGTCTTAATTCATTTACAGCTATGCACAAGTCAAATGCAAAGTTCTGAAAATTAAGAGTTTCATACATTATGAACTAATTCAACTTACCCAAGAATCAGTTTATTAGAACCAGCTATTAGGACCTAAATCAATTGAAACGGGATTGGTTTCCTTTTTTTTTTTTGGATGTTTTGGTCCAACTTGATCATATAAAAAATAAACACACGGGTGAAGAAAGCGAACATGCTAGCTCAATTTTCTAAAAACCTCTTTGGAAATATGCAAAATTGGAGTTATAACGGATTTCCCTTGTGCGAAGCAAAATTCGTCCATGCTGCATTTTTTTTCCCTAGTATTGCATAATCTATTCAAATTAACGTATTGTCAAATACTGATTTCAGAATGTAACGATCAAACTTCTCTTATGTCAGCTTTGATACATTCAGAATTCAGATACGATATATGCTTAGTTTTAATACATATCAGTGATTTCCCGCTCGAGGAACTAAACAAAGCGTAAGCACTTGGAAATTCAAAAGGAATAAAATGATTCAATCTAACAAGCCAATCAAGAGAGAATTCAAAGAAGAGAAAAGAATATGTACCAAGTTATGTTAAGATATTTGTAAGTTAACTTTCTGCAAATAACAAAACTGAGAAACAAGATTGAATGCCAATCAATCCACGGATTTCTGATTTGTGATTCCCACACTATCTCTGTATTTGTTTTGAAGGTGATACAATGTTCTTCGATTTTTAAGTGCAGCATGATCCTTGTCATCTAAATGTCTGTGTAATTTATTCCTGCCAAGTAAATAATATATAAACCTTAACACCATTAACAAGTATCAAAAATTAAATAAAAAGAACACAAAAAACTCGTATGTGAGAGATATTATCCAAAACTTAAAAGTTAAACAAATTAATACCTTGATTTAAAATTTTCTCCGCATGTATCACAAATATGGCTAAATTCTTTTGTTGCTGTTCCCTGCTGTCAAATATGAGAGATTATGTAAAGTTGACGAGTAAAGAAATAGCACGATTAATATATTTCTACTATGATTAGGTTCATATGGATACTACCTTCTGTTTTCTTCTTGTAAAAGCGAGTTTCAATATGGCCTCGACTTCTTTTTTATGTGCAAGTTTTCGTACTCGAGATTGCCTTGAGGCATTATTCCTTCCAAGAGGAACGTTATGGTTTTGGCCATCATCTGCATGAAGCTTGGATGATGATAATGATGATGATGGCTTATCAACATCACCACATGTGTTGACTTGCTCGGCCAAGCTATGAAATCCTTGTTTTTCTTCTTCTTCGGTTGTCTTATCTCTTTCTATCTCCTTTTCTTATTATTATAAACCATCGAGTCTACTTGTTCATTTTCAATCTCAATACAATCTTTCTTAGAAGCAGCTGACTTCTTTATGGATTCATCATTATATTTATTAACAAGTTTTTCATAATAATCTTTATTTTCTTCCTCAACTTTCTCGCCTACTAATTGATTCTTCCGTCTGTCAACTTCCTCATAGACCTCATCAACCAACAGAAACTCATCTTCAACTGTTAACACTTCCCACAAGGCTTCCAAATTTTCTTTGTGCTAACTAGACCATGTTGCACATGCTTCTTGCCAAGCCAATTGGATCGTAACATACTCGAATGAAACATGGTTGTATGATAAACAATTCAACGAAATAGAAAGTGACACAAGATAGATTAAAACACAAATGATTGTATTGATGATAGAATATGTACAGACTCGATTGACACTTTATACTAAGCAACGGTTATGTTTCAACCGTTGCAACGTTTACCCTAATAACTGCTACATAACGGCTGTTTAGGTTTAACTGTTTTGACCCAAACTTACAGCCCATTACACTGTTTTATTATGACCCATAACTATAGCTATTTACATATTAAATACATATATGTTTGACATATAATGAGATTATACAGCCAACATTCCCCCCTAATCCATTAATGTCAAACTGTCTTCAAAGTAATGCTTGCTGATCTTCAAACAATGACAAAGAAGTCATTGCTGTCTGAGGTGCTTCCATTTGCTTCTTCTCCATCCGAGTTGCCTTCCAAGCTTACTCCAAAGTGTGGCCTTTTGTTCATTGACATCTCTCTAAGTGTTTCCCTAACTTCAGCCTCAACCTCTTTCGTGCCTTGTGGATCTTTCCTTCCAGCATTACCACTGCTGTCACCGGCCACTTCTCCAGGCCTTTCTTCAATCCTCGGCTTCTGGGCTGTCTCGTAATACACTTGTATTTTGCTAATGAATTTCCTGTAGCAATCCTTAATTGCTCCGCCTCCACTTTCTTCTATCAAGCCTTGCATACCAGCAATCGTTTTCCACGTATCATCTATGGTAACACTTTCATAGCCTCCAAGACTATCTACCAACTTATGCAAACTAAGCAGATTTATTTCCATTACTCCTATGACCGGCGGTATCTCTTCCATCATATCATAATTAAGATAGACTAGATAAAACCATTTTAACATTTCTATGTACTTTTTACTAAAAGTATCCCAATTTTTGTATACTATGCTGTCCCTTTTTATCAATTTCAGAAAAGATAAAAACCTTGAGAACGAGTTTACCTTCAAGGCGTATAGGGATCCATTCCAACTGATGTACTCATCATCAACGTAATCGTGCTCATCATCCTTGTTCCACTTTAATTCCTCCAGGCCCTTCACGAGTGACACTTCTTCTTCTTTTGGTTCAACGGATTCAAAGTATTTCTGTAAATACTTGTTATGTTCGGTGATGACTTTCTTTAAATTATCCACTTCTGTGTGAATTTCCTTATGTGCCTCCCATGTTTCTTTTCCTCCAAACATGTAATGAATATTGCATCTGTTCTCACTAATTTCAACAACATAACCTTGTTTTTCTAAAAGATCAATACTTAAAACATTGTTTGTAACCTCTGGTGTGTAATGAACATTTGGTATGACATAGTTGACTTCTTTTGTTTCCATCATAACATCCCCAAATCCATATGAGAATATGAATTTTCCTTCATTTTCTTCCTTTGCTATCGTCTCAAACTTGTATGTCAAATTCTTGAACAAGTCCCTTGTTGAACACATGTGAATTTTGTATGTATTTCCAGCGAACCAAATATTGTTCCAATTTTTGAAATCTGTCCCGTTAACCATAAAACCAATATTAACATGAACTTTTTCGGGAAACATTACCTTTTCTGGATACTTGATTGTATCAGCCATCCTTTCCGCCTTTTGCTTCCCTTTCTTGTCTTCTTTGTTTGGGCAATTCCAATAAAAATGCCCTTTGGTCTTGCACTTGTAACACCGAGCCCTTCTCTCCTTCTGAGTTTTGTTATCATCTCCATACCTTTTGGATTCCTTTGAGGTATTAAAAGCCTCTATCTCCTTTATCCTTTGCAACAACATCTCTTTGCATTCTGAGGACAAATTCTTCTTCTTACTCCATGGAGATCTTCTTTGTGGTGATACCCTTTGCAAAAACTTACTTGAAACTTCTTCTCGATCAATTGGCTGTGGCCTTCTCCCATGATTTGAGCCATAGCTCTGATACCAATGTTGCACAGGCTTCTTGCCAAGCCAATTGGATCGTAACATACTCGAATGAAACATGGTTGTATGATAAACAATTCAACGAAATAGAAAGTGACACAGGATAGATTAAAACACAAATGATTGTATTGATGATAGAATATGTACAGACTCGATTGACACTTTATACTAAGCAACGGTTATGTTTCAACCGTTGCAACGTTTACCCTAATAACTGCTACATAACGGCTGTTTCTGTTTAACTGTTTTGACCCAAACTTACAGCCCATTACACTGTTTTATTATGACCCATAACTATAGCTATTTACATATTAAATACATATATGTTTGACATATAATGAGATTATACAGCCAACAGACCGCTCGTGATTCTTCCATTGTATATTGCTCTTAAACTTCTTAGAACAAACCACACAATTCAATTCCTTCTTCTTTATTTTATCCTCCATGTCACAGTCCTCCACTTTTTCCCTTTGGGCTCCTCGTTTTGCCTATTTCTTTCAACTTTTCCCTCTCCATTGACTTCCTCCCCGCTCTCATCTCCTCTTTCTTCCTCTTCATTTCTGCATTCATCTTCATCTGAAAATCAATCACTCGTTTACCCCTCTTCTTAACCAACTCCTCTATTCTCCTAACTGTTTCATGATACTCTCTCCTTCCTTTCCTTCTCATCTTCCTATTCTCTTCCTCCATAAACCTCCTAAACCTCTTATTTAATCCAGTCACAACGTCATACTTATCCATCCAAACAAAATCAATCATGGTCGAAAACCCTAACCAATATCCGTAAAACGCAATCACTTTTTCATATGGACTATTCAAGTTACCAATCTTAGGTGTCTCTTTAACCACATCTACTAACCCTAACCTTTTCGAATAATTCAGTTCATTAAGATAAATTTTATCAAACACATTACTATAAACATTGTAAAACCCCTTACTAATTTCCGAATTTCCTGAATAAACAGAATTCGAAAAGAACCTGACAGGAGATGAATTCATGATATTCTCACTCGAAAAAAGGATTTGAGGACGATGAGAATCATACCATGCACGCTCTTCTCGCGTCCGAGAGGACTTCATAGGCATTTACGAGCTCCTGAAACGATTTTCTAGCTTCAGATTCAGAGAAGCCTGAGTTTATAAGTTTGTCAGGGTGACGCTGGCCAACAAGTTTTCTGTAAGCGGAGCAAATGTCCCCCGTGGTACAGTTACGGTGGAGACCAAGGACGTTGTATAGACATTGGTTCTCCTGTGTAGCCATTGATTTGGCTTCAGTTTTCATTTGCCGATTAGGGTTTTCCTCGTTTGTACGTTAAGCTTTGGTCACAAACCACAAAATGCAAACGGTCTTTGAATTTATAGTTAACGTAAGAGTAATTAAGTTACAAGAATAGTCCATCTAGAGTTTACAATTTTTCATTTTAGTCCAGCTTGTTGAAACCATGTTCCAGGAGAACATATACACAACATTCTACTTGAGGTGTAGCTAATGGATGAATGTGAGTTAACGTGTGTCTAGAGTTTCTTGCTAAACCTAAAGCTTTAATTTGAACCTTTTTATATAGATTAAAGTATATTTGGTAAAGAAGTGTAAGCTTTAATACTATAAAAAACATGGGGTAATTTTTTTTATTATAAGGTTCTAGCACTTAACTTTATGAAAAAAACACATTGTGCATAAACCCAAATTTTATAAAAGGTTTATAGAAGGGTTTGGACTTTTGTTTGACAAAATTACATATGCATATCTTTAATAATTATTAAAAAGAATAAACTATTTGGATATCCCTTAAGCTACTTTATTAAATATATTTTCAAGTATATGGAAAAACTCAGGCTCCAGAAAAACAATATTTAGAAAAGTAAAACTTACAAAATGATCGAATATAATTTCACAAACATTTAGTTAATCAAAAAGGTCTTGTTTTAATGTTTACTTTAGGTTTTTTTGAGACTTGAGCCATCATGGATTTCCACAGTCGTGTCCTGAAAATTCATGAACAACAAGAACATTAAAGGTGAGGAAGAGAGACTCTAAACCTTAATTGAATCTTTTAAGTATTTCATAAAATAATTACTTACATGAAATATCCATGCTTCATTAAGTTCTTTCATGACCTCCGCCATTGTCAAGTGGTGAGCTTGATTATCATGCAAGCATTTATATGTTATTGCAACAAATATGTTTATTGAATCCATGAAGTTTTTAGTTTCTTCGGGACTTTTCTGAAACTCTTCAACTAGAGAAGGATCAATATTATGGTGTACCGTTTTTTCTAGAAAGTGTCGTCTGAACATATGGACTAGATACTCCGGGTCATCTCCATACTTGGGTAAAACTGCTAATCTCCCATATACCACTTCCAATAAAACGACTCCAAGAGAATATACATCAGACCGCTTAGTTAACTTACCTGTCCTGGCATATTTTGGATCAACATAAGCAGGGGTGCCTGCAACATTAGTCAGAGAGTAATCATGATTTGGGTGCTTACTGATTCTAGACAAGCCAAAGTCACCAATCATGCCTTCCCAATTTTGACCTAATAGAATGTTGGCACTCTTAATATCACGATGAATTATGTCATTGTCATGAAGGTAATTCAGTCCGTAGCCCACGTCAAGGCAAATTTGGAGACGTTGCTTCCAGGTAAGATTATGCACCCTTCTTGTATTCCTAATGCACCTATCTAGGCTTCCATTGGGGGCATGTTCGTAGATAAGGATCATGTCACCATCTTCGTCACAAAATCCAAGAAGAGAAACCAAGTTATGATGTTGTAAACCGCAAAGCACTTTAAGTTCTTGCAAGAATTGTACCCTTCCTTGTCCATATCTACTATCTAACTTCTTAATTGCAACCTTGGATTTTCTTCTTGGGTAGTCAGATTGTTCTAGCATGGGTAGATTAGGATTTAATTCATTATTTTTAACATCAAAGTGAAAGATTTCTGCTTTGTACACTCTTCCAAATCCACCCACTCCGATTAAATTATCAACATGAAAACCATTGGTGGCTACTTGGATCTCTTCCAATGGGATTTTCCATTGTTGCAAATCTTTCGTGTCCTGCATCGAATTGGATATTAAATAGAGTATAAAGTTTATAGAACCATATTTTATTATTGAAAGGCTAAAAGATTCATACCTTTGATAAACATAAAGGTAACAACATTCCTATAAGTAGGGTGACAAACCACTAGCCACAAAATTTTTATAAGTTGAAATGGTGCTTTAAGGAATATTTATTTCAATTTGTCAGTTAGTCTTTATTAAAATAGGTAATGGCTAGCTGATAGTAAGAAATCAAACTTCATTTGAAGCTTAGTATAGGTACAAAAATTTGGTAAACTTTCTTGAAGTGTTTTGTTCTCTCTTTTTATGTTTTACTTACGTTACTCAAGCTGAATGAGATAACTATCATAGAGATGTCCACTTTATGGAAACTAAAGAGTGAAACGGGAAGACTCTAAGAGTTTCGTGCCAAAGATGAACTCATGGCTAGCTGAAGAAGACAATATCTATAGAGTATAGACTACACAAGGCTCTTTATGGTAGAAAGGAGTCCCAGAGAGCTTAGTATAGGCGAATAAATGATTATATACTTGACCTCAATTTAAGAAATTTTTATCAAAATCCGAATTCTATGTTTGTCGAAAGATTGATGAGACTCTTGGTGTTTCTCTTTATTGATATTATAATTAGAGGGAGTTGTCCAAAACTCATCGACAAGTTCAAGCAAGATATATAATTTTGGACTAATTTACTTTTTTTTTAATCTTGGAATGGGAATGAAGCAAGGTAAGGGTGTTTTTTTTTTAACTATGCAAAGGAGATTCTAAAAAATTAATGAACGAGTGCAAAGAGATGGATACCCAATGAACCAAAAAGAGATGCTTATCAATAAACGCTGATCGGGTGTTTGATGTATCTTACAACAAGACTCGACATATTGTATGATCTAAATGTTCTATAAAGGTTCACTCATTTGACCTAGTGAAAGATATCTGAAAGAAGCCAGAGTCCAAAAGAGTTTTTCCTAGTATCGAAGGAACTATCGACTATGGAGTGAAGTTTTAGAAGACTTAAGATATGAAACTGTTTCGTATCCTGGTATTGATCGGAGCAGTTCCTTGGATGATATGAAGAGTACTTCTGTCGGAAATAATGACAAATTAGATCATTAGTTTGCTAAACTATAATTTTAGATTAGAATAGGGACTAGATTTTAATTAGTCATTTGTGAAAAGTGCGATGGTTGAAACACGATCTGCCATCGTAGTAACCGCCACCATCGAACCATTGCAATGGTTGGAAGGCACCGGTTGATTAGTATAAATAGAAAACAAATTGTAACAAATATTTGTGTGTAATTTCTTAGATTTCAGTGAAACTTAGTTTGATAAAGAGCACCACGATTGTCACAAAGTAGAACAGCTCGGGAAGAGGATATGACATGTAATTCACGAAGAACATGAGTTACCCAAACCATTTCAGCAGCTGTATTAGCCATAGCACGATATTCAGATTCACAACTTGAACGGGAAACAGTTGGTTGCTTTTTCGCACTCCATGAAACTAAGTTGTCACCGAGAAATATAGAGTAACCATATGTTGATCTACGGGTTTTCAAACAACGAGCCCAGTCGACATCAGAATAGCCAAGCAACAAAGAAGATGTACCAGCATCAGAGTAGCCTAACAAGGAAGGGGAAGCACTGTGACGAAAAGTAAGCCTGAAAGTGACAGACCCTTTAACATATCGCAAAATACGTTTGACAACTTGGAAGTGATCGATAGTCGGAGCATGAAGGAACCGACTAACTTGATTATCTGCATATGATATGTCGGGTCTCGTTATCGTTAAGTATTGCAAAGCACCAACAAGTGAGCGGTATAACGTGGAGTCGGGAATGGGTACACCTTTGCTAAAAAATTGTTGACACGGAGGAAGTGGTGTGGCTACTGGTTTGAAGTCCAGTAAGTCAGCACGTAATAAGATATCACGAGCATACTTATTTTGACTTAGGAATAACCCATCAGTAGTGTAAGTAACCTCCAAACCAAGAAAATAATTTAGACGACCAAGATCTTTTATTGAAAACTCACCACTAAGACGAGCAATAAGGCGATGGATAAATCTCTTATCATTACCTGTTAAAATAATATCGTCGAAATAAACCAGGAGATAAAGTTGTTGGGGAAATCAGAGTAATAAACGAACACGGGTGAGTGAGCAAACTGCTAGTTGCTTGTTTTATTCAGAGATATGAAAACATAGAAAAGACAGCCTCTTATATAGGCTTACAACTTAAACATAAACGTAACTGAAAATATGAAACTTAAACACGACATTACTTCCTAATCATAAACTGATCAACTTATTGAAAACATGATAAAGGAGAATAACTATTTGTTGATAACAGTAGCTAGAAATCAGGGACAATTAGAGCACCATTACTCAATACTCCCCCTTGCTCGAAATTGGCACATTCCAAGCTTTTGCCGAAAATAATCATGTTTGGCCTGAGAGAGAGCTTTCGTAAACACATCATCAACTTGCTCATTTGTTTGACAATACTTCAGCTCCATTTCTCCTTTTGCTGTAAGATCCCGAATAAAATGATAGCGGATGTCGATGTGCTTCGTACGACTATGAAATGCGGGATTCTTTGTCATTGCAATGGTTGCTTTGTTGTCACAGAATATTGTTGTTGGACCGTCTTGCTTTTGATTGATATTAGCCAACATTCTTCGTAACCATGTAGCTTGACACGCTGCTGATGTCACAGCGACATATTCCGCTTCCGATGATGATAATGCAACAATTTCTTGCTTTTTGGAGCTCCAAGAGACTGCTGTTGTGCCCAAATAAAATACTTGACCAGATGTGCTCTTTCTGTTGTCTACACAACCTGCCCAATCACTATCGCTAAACCCGTACAAATCACCACTCGACGACTTTGAATACCAAAGTCCAAAATCAGTTGTTCCAGCTATGTAACGTAACACCCTTTTTGCTGCTCCTAGGTGTAACCGTGTAGGATTATGCATAAACCTGGACAAAACATTCACAGAATACATAATATCTGGACGAGTATGGGTTAGATAAATTAGCCCACCAATTATACTTCGATAATAGCTCGTGTCAACAGCTTCTGTACCATCTTCAATCTGAAGCTTTTCATTTGTATTCATGGGTGTTGGTGCTGGTTTGCAATTGTGCATATTGAACTTGAACAAAAAGTCTTTTGTATATTTTGCTTGTGAGAGAAAAATACCTTCTGCTTCCTGTTTCACTTCAAGCCCAAGAAAATATTGCAAATTTCCCAAATCAGACATTTCAAACTCACTTTGCATACTTGCTTTAAATTCGCCAATCAAGGGCTTAGAAGAGCTCAAGTAAATTATGTCATCAACATAAATGCAAACCAATAAAAAATGAGAATTTTCAGTCCTCTTCAGGTATAATGTAGGCTCATTATCACTTCTTAGAAAACCATTTTTCAAAAAATATGAGTCAACCCTTTTGTACCATGCTCGTGGTGCTTGTTTTAGGCCATAGAGAGCCTTTTTCAACTTATAAACTTTGTCTTCTTCGCCAATAATTTCAAAACCCTCCGGTTGACACACATAAACTTCCTCTTCTAACTCGCCATTTAAAAATGCCGACTTAACATCAAATTGATAGACTTGCAAACTTAGTTTGGCAGCTAGGGATAATATAATACGCACCGTTTCAAAACGAGCAACCGGTGCGAAGGTCTCATCGAAATCGATACCTTGATGTTGTGCATATCCCTTAGCCACGAGCCTTGCCTTGAGCCTCTTTATGCTTCCATCTGCATTTTGCTTAATTTTGAACAGCCACTTTAAATCAATAGGCTTTATCCCTTTTGGTTTAGGCACCAAGTCCCATGTACCATTACGCTTAATTGCTTTCAGCTCCTCAATCATCGATTTCTTCCATTCTGCTACTTTTATTGCCTCTTTAAAACATGTGGGTTCCATCACACATAGAGCAAATGAGCATGTTTCATATAGTTCTTCAAGTGATTTATATCGTGGCGGTGGTGAATCACTAGATGAACTTGATGAGACATCATTGATTGTTTTCGGGGAAGAAGGAACGGAACTTGATGGTGATGAATTTGCTGGTGTTGAGATAACCGGTGCTGAGTTAACAGGTACATCAGGTACATCACGAACTTCTTCATCAACTGAAAATGGAATATTAGGAATGGCTATTTCTTGATCAGATGTGAAATCCCATCCTTCTTCTTCATTAAATACAACATCTCTACTAATCAAGGACTTACCAGTTAAGGGATCATACAACTTATAACCTTTAGATTGCAAACTATACCCGACAAACACACACTTTCGAGATTTTTCATCAAGTTTCTTACGAGATTCCGAGTTAATTAAAGCATAAGCTACAGATCCAAAAATACGTAAATGACTCACATTGGGTTTAGTACCTTTCCAAGCTTCATATGGAGTACGATTGTAGACAGCCTTTGTTGGAGAAATATTCAAGATGTAGACAGCTGTAGCTACTGCCTCAGCCCAAAAGTCTTTTGGAACACCTCTTGCATTCATCATACTTCTTCCCATCTCGACAATCGTCCGATTCTTCCGTTCCGCTACACCGTTTTGTTGTGGTGTATGTTGTGTTGTGAGTTGCCTATGAATGCCGTTTTCTTCACAAAAAGTCTTGAATGCTTTCGACAAGAACTCGCCACCTCTGTCTGTTCGAAGAGTCTTGATGTAACACCCGCTTTGTTTCTCCACAAGAGCTTTAAAATTCTTGAAATAATCGAATGCTTCAGATTTATATTTCAAGAAATAAACCCAACTCATGCGACTATAATCATCTATAAGCAAGAAGAAATATCGACTTCCTCCCAAGGATTCAATCGACATGGGACCACATAAGTCTGCGTGTACAATTTCAAGACGACTTGAAGCCCTTCGAGATTTTCCAACCGGAAAAGAAACCCTGGCTTGTTTTCCATACACACACCCTTCACAAAAATCAAGATCATCAATTTTAGACAACCCTTCAACCATACTTTTGTTGCCTAAAAGTTGTAGCCCTTTGACATTCAGATGACCATATCTTAGATGCCACTTATTTGCTTCGGTATTTCCTTTTGCAAGTAAAGCACCGGTCTCAGTTTGAGCCGACACATCAAGTGGAAACATCCTATTTGATGTCATTCGAATAGCAAATAATTTTTTACCAGACTTCTTATCCGTGATGCTGCAAAAACCATCATCAAATAATATAGCATATCCGCTTTCCATCAACTGTCCAACACTTAACAAATTATGAGCTATATGAGGAACATATTGTACATCATGAAGAAGCTTTGTATTACCAAGTGAGGTTTTGATAGCGAGTGTACCCATACCTTCAATTTTAATTAACCTGTCATCACCAAGAAGAACACTAGTCTTCAGCGATTCATCAAGATCCTTGAACATCGATTTTATTCCCGACATGTGATTTGAGCAACCACTATCAAGGTACCACACGCCATTTAACACTTCATGCTCAGAAGATTGAGCCATGAACAAGTTACTTTCTTGTTGCGAATTCTCAACAAAATTGACATGTTTCTGTTCTTCCTTTTGTTTATGCCAACAATCGACATCTTTATGCCCATATTTATTGCAAATACGACACTGAATGTTGCTTCTGAATTGTCTCTGCTCACCCGTATGCCCTTGACTTCGGCCTCTACCTCTACCACGACCTCGACCATGGTAGTTACCTCTGTTGTGTCCCCGTCCTCCTGAGTATTCTACTTTCCCCTTGTAATAAGAATCCCCTTTCACTTGAAATGCCTTTTCATCCATGCTTTCATGTGACCTCGAGATCCGATCTTCATGAGACAAAAGAGAGCCCATTAACTCATCAAAAGAATAATCTGACATATCTTTAGTCTCCTCGATAGCAGCCACCACATGATCAAACTTTTGCGGTAAACTCCGCAACACTTTGCTAACAATAGTTTCATCAGTTATGGTTTCACCAAATGACTTCATATGATTCACAATCCCAGACACACGAGATAAATATGCTTGCACTGATTCATTTTTTTGCATTGACAACATCTCAAAGTTTCGCCTAAGAGTTTGCATTTTTACTGAAATTACCTTCTTATCACCCATATACTCATGCCTTAGAGTCTCCCATGCCTGAGTTGAAGTCGTAGCTGCTGCAATTCTGGGAAAGATCAGGTCATCCATTGCCTGTTGGATGAGAAATAAAGCCTTGGCGTCTTTCTTTCGGCTTTCCCGCACCTGCTGGGTGGGTTCTTCAGGACGAGCATCTTCAAACCCATTCTCAACCAAGTCCCATAACTCCTGCGACTTGAACATCGTCATCATTTTCAGGCTCCAAAAATGGTAGTTTTCACCTTTGAAAAGAGGGATCAGGGGCTGTGAAGAAGAGGCGGTACCGTTCGTAGCCATGACTGGTATTGGTTTTTTTTGTGTGTGAATCTGGTAGTATCGAGGGAAAAACAAGATGAGAATCAAAGTATTTTGACAAGAGGAAATTCGAAATACTAGCTCTGATACCAATTTGTTGGGGAAATCAGAGTAATAAACGAACACGGGTGAGTGAGCAAACTGCTAGTTGCTTGTTTTATTCAGAGATATGAAAACATAGAAAAGACAGCCTCTTATATAGGCTTACAACTTAAACATAAACGTAACTGAAAATATGAAACTTAAACACGACATTACTTCCTAATCATAAACTGGTCAACTTATTGAAAACATGATAAAGGAGAATAACTATTTGTTGATAACAGTAGCTAGAAATCAGGGACAATTAGAGCACCATTACTCAATAAAAGTATGCAAGACTCACGAGTAAAGATAAAAAGTGATGTGTCGGATTTGCTGCAAGTGAAACCAAGTTGTGTTAAAAAATCACTTAGACGATGGAACCAAGCTTGGGGAGCTTGTTTTAGACCATAAAGGGATTTATTAAGGCTGCAAACATGATAGGGATATTGAGGGTCTATGAAGCCCGAAGGTTGTTCCATAAAAACGGTTTCAGAGAGATGACCATTTAAAAATGCTTTTTTTACATCGAGTTGATGGAGAGGCCATTTATTGATAACAACAAGAGCAAGGATAATACGAACAGTTGCAGCCTTGACAACAGGGCTAAAAGTATGAGATTAATCAAGTCCTGGTATTTGTGTAAACCCTTGTGCGACAAGTCGAGCTTTGAGGCGACCAATAGAACCGTCTGAGAGATATTTTGTTCTGAAGACCCATTTGGAGCCCACCACATTAGATTTCATTGGACGTGCAACGAGAGCCCATGTATTATTTGTACGAAGTGCATGAAGTTCCTCTTTCATAGCAGAAAACCATTGTGGGTTTTTGGCAGCAGATTTAAAACCCTTAGGATCCTTAGCAGAAAGAGAGCCCGATGAAGCAGACTTGCAGATAAATGAGCTAGGTTATCAATATGTCGGGTTTTAAAAATTATAGCCTTGGCCCAAGTCACCATGGGGTGAGTAGATTGAGTCTGTTGAGACGAGGGAACATTTGTTTGGGTAATGGAAGAGGCAGGATCAGGTAGTTCGGTAGTGCTAGAGACAAGTGGAGGAATGTTACATGAAGGACATTGTTGAGATGTTGGATAATGTGTGCTGGGTCGTGTCTCATTTTACTGTTGGGAAATAGTGGTGAGTGGTGTATTAGAAAAATGTGTAGGATCATAAAAATTAGAGATTTACAAAGTCGCTTGATGTATGCCCTTAGATGCTCCAGAAAATGGATATAACGCCTCATCAAATTGTGCATGACGAGTTGTATAAATGCGAGACGTGGAAGGATCTAAACATCGATATCCTTTATATTGATTGCTATACCCAAGAAAGATACAAGCGGTGCTACGTGGAGGTAATTTATTCTCTGAATAATCTCGTAGATATGGGTACATACGGCAACCAAAGACACGGAAATTGGCATAATGCGGGACTGAAGAGAAAAGTTGTTCATATGGAGGTTAAACTTCTAGTCTTATAGACGGTACCCGATTTATAATATAAGCTGCCGTAGAAAAGGCATCAACCCAAATAGTGACAGGCGCCTGCGCATTGAATAACATTGCGAGCCCGGTTTGTTCCGCCGCCCATTATGTTGCGGTGTATATGGATAAGAAATAGGATGTTGTATGCCTTTATTTGTAAAAAAATCAAGTACACGAGAATTGACAAACTCCGTACCACCATCACTTCGAAATATCTTAATGGAGTTAGAGAATTGATTTTGTACCAAATTCGAGAATGCAACCAGTATATTATAAAATCCAAATTTCAAACGCATCGTATAAAACCATGTGAACCGAGAGAAGTCATCAACAAAAATAACATAATATAAATAACCATTAGTGAAAGCGACCGGAGCAGGCCCCTATAAAGTCAAGAGTGTATAATATCCAATACATTAGAACATCGTTTTTCATTTAAAGAAAAAGATAAACGTTTGCTTTTTGCTAGCTGACATGGTGAACATAAAGACGGCATTGGCAATAATGACGTAAGAGATAAGTGCCCAAGTTTATTAGGTCATACCGGGTCAAACCCACACCCGCTGACAAAAGGATAGCAGTTACAAAATTGCGGTTAAATAATTGTAAATCAGTTATTTAACAAACACACACAATGGTTCCTTGAACCGACACATCACTTAGACATACCTTTTCGCTATGTATAATAGAGTAGGATTATGTAAGAACAATTTGTCAGAAACATATATATGAAATCGTATATTTTGATTATTTGGTTGTAAGAATCGTCAATTTGATCCAACAATTGGTATCAGAGCTTGGTTGATTAACTAGATAATCATCATATACCGAATGTTTCTGCACAGTTTTTCCGAATCAGAAACAACAAAACAAATTTTTGTTGAAAATTGCCACAAATCATACTTGATTCCGAAGAAACTGGACACCAAATCGATCCATAAAATCGATTCGGATTAGCAAGAAAGCCCCAAAATTTCGCAGCAAGGAACAAATCCCCAAATCAGTGAAACCCTAATTTTTTTCGCACAGAAAGATCAAGGGGAAATGACATGGAGAGAAGAAAGAAAAGAGAGGCGGTGTGATATCGCATATTTATATAGATAATTCTACGCGATATTTAGTCGGTTTTCATAGTAAACATGATGGATAGGATAGGTTTTTACATTTAATCGTGTGGAAAAGTGTTTTTGTCCATTTTACAGGTTTACGTGATCGGGAAGCGGAAAGAAGTGGAGAAATGAGCTTAAACGACATATTTAAGACGAGCAGTGAAGAGGTGCTGCGCACCTAGGGGTTGGGTGCTGCGCACCTAAGGAATTTGAGTTGGTTTTGAACACAGAAATCACCCGGTGCTGCGCACCTATGGAGGAGGTGCTGCGCACCTGTCTGGATAAACACAAGAAATTGGAGTTTGAGTCGAATACGATTTCCACCTTGATTTTGCCTATAAATACAACAACAAATTCGTCCAGAAATTCATTCAGTATTATTCATACGTTCCTGGAGTTGTGATTAAGTTGGAAGCAAGTTTTCAAGGCAAGGAAAATCATTATTTCGGCAATCGGCGATCACGACAAATTCCGGCGATTCATCCGTTTGTTCTTGTCTTTGTTTTAATAATTATTCCAGAATGTTTTCTAACTCTTTTATTGCTTTTTCAGACCACGTTATGAGTAGCTAAACATCTTTTACGCTTGTTTGATTAACGGATCCTGTTTAATGTTATTCTAACGTTTTCGATTGTTTATGTTTTTGTGTTTAATCGTCGATCCTTATTTACTTAGATTTTAACATATTATCATAGTTGTTTATGTTTAATTTGTTTAATCAACATTCTAGGTATTCGGAAGGAATCTAGATAGGTTAGATAAGTTTTATGAAATAATCGGTCGGTCTTTAATCGGTTTAAAATTATTAAGATTCGGAAGGACTTAGTAATAACAACTAGGTAATTAAATTTAAGTGAGTAGGTCTAAGTATTAAGATTCGGAAGGACTTAATAATTAGAGGAGTTATTCGGAAGGAAACTCTATAAGGTTAAATCACTAAAAACAGGCTTGATTCTTATTGCTTAGTTATTAATATTTATTAACTGTATTCGGAAGGAACGGTGTAAGTAGCAATAATTAAAGTTAGTAAAAGATTCGGAAGGACTTTTAGTATATATTAGAAGTTGAAACAACAATCGAATTCGTAGAATTAACGGAAAACAGGTGAAGTGTCAAACAGGTGTATTCTTCTTATTACTTGATTTAATCCATAAATCTTTCGCTCGGTTTTAATTAACCAATTTTATTAAATTACTTGCAATTTTAGTTACGATAAAAAACCCCCAAATACTCTTAGTGTTATTAATTCGAAATTTAAAAGCAGATTAGTCCCTGCGAACGAACCTTTACTTACTATTAACTATATTACATACGAATAGGTCCACTGCCTATAAGTGTGTAATTGCGTGAAAAAGTAGGTTTAATTTAAGACTCGATTTTACACATCAAGTTTTTGGCGCCGCTGCCGGGGACTGATTTTTAGTTTTTGTTTCGAATTTGTAATACGATCCTTTTGAGTATTTATTTACTTAGAAGTTACTTTTTATTTGTTATTTCACCGGTACGTTTTACGCTTTTCTTGTTTTTGTCTTTTCAGGTATTTCAGGTAGTTGATGAACACAAGGGCTTCGGGATTACCACTCGCGAGTCCAAAATCAAATCCAGGAGTATCAAGGAGACGAGGCAAAAGAAGAGGCAATTTATCACTTCAGACACCACCAAATTTTGATCAAGTTTCACCCGTAAAATTTGAAGACATTGCGTCGTCAGTAAGCGGAGGAAGCGATTCAGAACCGGAGGTTGAAGAAGTATTTTGTGAAGACAAACCGGAACCGCAACCAGCTATGGATCCTTTGGACACACCAATGAACCGACGGGCCGCAGCTGTAGCAGTGCCACCCACCCGCGGGTCGGCAATCACCACCCCGGAATTGGGTGATGATTTTGTTGTCAAGGGTCATCATCTCAAGATGATCCAAGATAACACTTTCGATGGGAGATATAATTCAGATCCGCATAAACACATAGCCAAATTCAACGAGCTATGTGAGATGTTCAAATATGGAGCAGGAAAGAGCGACAGTGTCAAGCTGAGGTTGTTCCCTTCGTCTCTCACCGGAGATGCGAAGGTTTGGTTTGAAGAACTCGATGAAAACACAATCACAACATGGACACAAATGCGCGAAACCTTCATCAAAAGATTTTTCCCACCCGCCTTGGGTAGGAAATTACTCAGAGATATCAGAGGTTTCCGACAGGAAGATGGAGAGACTTCCACTGAAGCATGGGCTAGACTTAAGGAGTTGTTGCGAAGTTGTTATGGTCACGGACTGGGCAAAGACCATATAATTGAAATTTTCTTCTACGGGTTAACCAAGGACTCTCAAAACGAATTGGACCTAGCTGGAGGAGGAGATTTCATGTACAAGACCACCAACGAAGCATACAACCTAATGGAAGACAAGTTGGTCATTAGCCTATCAAGGGAGTATCGGGATGATGGTCGAGGCCGAAGAAACAGGGGACAAGTTGCTCAAGCTGAGAGTAGCCATGAAATATCCTCGGTAGTTCATGAGGTCAAGACACTAGCGGAAAGAATTGATAAACGCATGGGACGAATGGAGAAGGACATGCACTTGGTGAAGAATGGGTGTGAAGGATGCGGAGGACCTCACTACGCTAGTGAGTGTAATCAAGTGGAGGATGCAAGCTACGCACAATATGGTTATCCTAATCGGGGGTCAAACTGGCAAAACCGCGGAGGTAACTACAACCGCGGTGACAACCGAGACAACGGATGGCAAAGAAACAACACTCGCTCCCCACCACGACAAAGATATGACGAAGATGAAGATCCAAGCATGAAAGATCTTTTGAAATCGTTCATCAACACCCAGAAATCAACCAATGACGATACCCGGAAACAATTCAAAACTTTGGCTGAACAAATCGAACAAGGACTGAGAAATCAGCAGGCAGCACATCAAGATTTAGAGAGGAGGTTCGACAGGATGAACGAACGTAACTCAAATCGACCACCGGGCCAAATACCAAGCAATACTCAACCTAATCCACGCCCACAAAATCAAGGAAACACCTCCAATAATCAAGCACCAAAGTATCAACATCCCGGAACACGAGACGGAATGCCACCCTGTCCAAAACACCGAGATGAACACGTAAATGCAATCAATACACGTTCGGGACGTACTTATGGAGGAGATCGAGCCGAAAATGGAGCGGAACAGGGCCCAGGTGCGCAGCACCCATCTGAAGGTGCGCAGCACCTAGGTTCTGACCAAGCAGGTGCGCGGCCCACATCAGGAGGTGCGCAGCACCGGGCACCTGATCACGCCGGTGCGCAGCACCTACCTACAGGTGCGCAGCACCTGTCCGCTGAACCCGTAATCGATGATTTCGAGATCGATGACGATGAGGACGAGGCACCACCGGCTAAGACCAAAACCACTACACCTGAACCAGTAGAGGAAGTTCCAATCAAAGCTTATAAGCCTCATGTTCCATATCCTCAACGATTACGAAAAGCAAGAATGAGGGAGCATTACGGTAAATTTTGTGACATGATCAAATCTGTTAATATTAACGTTCCTCTTGTAGATTTGATTGCAGGTATGCCAAATTATGCTAAATTCATCAAGGAATTGGTCACAAACAAAGGAAAGCCATCGGAGGAGCAAGCCGCATTCCTAAACACAGAATGTTCAGCTTTGGTGAAGAACACGATACCACCCAAGTTGGATGATCCAGGGAGCTTTCTGATTCAGTGCAACTTCAGTAATACCTACAGTTGCAGCGCTTTAGCAGACTTAGGAGCTAGCATAAACCTGATGCCGTATTCACTTTATGCTAAACTCGCCATTGGAGTATTAAAACCAACCAGGATGAGCATTCGACTAGCAGACAGATCATTTCAGTACCCACTAGGAATTGCTGAGAACATGCTAGTGAACGTGGGGAAATTCACCTTTCCGGTTGATTTCGTGATCCTAGAGATGGATGAGGATGTCTCCGTTCCACTAATCCTTGGACGACCGTTCCTAAACACTGCCGATGCAATTATTCGGGTTAAAAATGGGCAAATTTCATTAGGGGTTGGGAATGAAAGAATTGTTTTTAATTTAGACAGAGCTATGACTCATTCCTATTCTACTGATGAAACCTGTTTTCGGATTGATGTGTTTGATGATTTAGATTGGCAGGAAATTCTCGAGATAGAAACTGGCTTGGAGGAGGAGTTAAAAGACGAGAAGATTGACGAAGTGGAGGTTGAAGTAACAGAAGAACTGAAGTTGGACCAAAGCATGAGGATCAAATCCTCAATCGAGTCACCACCAACCGACTTGGAGCTAAAACAATTACCGGTACATTTAGAATATGCTTTCCTTGAAGGTACTAATTTATTACCGGTTGTTATTTCGTCATCACTTTCGGGTGACGAAAAAGCTCGATTATTGACAGTCCTTAAGGGTCATAAAAAGGCCTTTGCTTGGCGCATATCTGACATACCCGGAATTAGCCCCGATTTTTGCAAACATAAAATAAATTTTAATGATAATATAAAACCCGTTGTTCAAAGACAACGGCGGCTAAATCCGAATATGACAGATGTCGTTAAAAAGGAAGTTGTGAAGTTGTTGGATGCAGGTATTATCTACCCGATTTCAGATAGCCCATGGGTTAGCCCCATTCACTGTGTGCCGAAAAAGGGAGGTATGACCGTGGTGATGAACGAGAAGAACGAGCTCGTGCCAACGAGAACAGTGACCGGATGGAGAGTTTGCATCGACTACCGCAAACTGAACGAGGCCACCAGGAAGGACCATTTTCCACTACCATTCATGGACCAAATGATCGAGAGACTAGCAGGAAATGAGTTCTACTGCTTCTTGGATGGATTCTCAGGATACTTTCAGATCCCCATCGATCCCGAAGATCAAGAAAAGACCACATTCACATGCCCGTTCGGAACCTACGCATATCGGAGGATGCCATTTGGTCTATGCAATGCACCCGCCACTTTTCAGCGGTGTATGCTAGCCATTTTTCAGGATATGGTGGAGAAGACGATGGAAGTGTTTATGGACGATTTCTCAGTTTTCGGAGATTCTTTCGACAATTGTTTGGAGAATCTAGATCAGATGTTGGGAAGATGCGAGGAAGCACACTTGGTCCTCAACTGGGAGAAATGCCACTTCATGGTTCGAGAGGGAATCGTATTGGGACACAAGATCTCAAAAGCTGGGATAGAGGTAGACAAAGCAAAGATCGAGGTTATTGCCAAACTACCACCACCGACAAACGAGAAAGCAATTCGGAGTTTTTTGGGACATGCCGGATTCTACCGAAGATTTATCAAGGATTTCTCCAAGATTACTCGTCCTATGACGAAACTCTTAGAGAAGGAGGTAGCTTTCAACTTTTCGGAGGATTGCTTAAAAGCTTTCGAGATACTCAAGGACCGGATCACCAATACACCTATTTTGGTAGCACCGGATTGGTCTCAACCTTTCGAGCTAATGTGTGACGCAAGTAACTTCGCAGTGGGAGCTGTTTTGGGGCAACGGATCGATAAACATTTTCGACCTATCTACTTCGCCAGTAAAACACTGAACGAAGCCCAACAGAATTACACCACTACGGAAAAGGAGCTTTTGGCTGTGGTTTTTGCGTTTGATAAATTCCGCTCATATTTAGTGATGAGCAAGACAATTGTTTTCACGGATCACTCTGCGCTAAAATTCTTATTTGCTAAATTAGATGCTAAACCTAGATTAATTCGTTGGATCTTATTGTTACAGGAATTTGACATCGAAATCAAGGACAAGAAAGGAGCTGAAAATGTCGCTGCGGACCACTTGAGCCGATTGGAGAACCCAAGTTTGGGGGAGTTGAAGGAAGAGGACATAGATGACGCTTTTCCGGGGGAAATGCTGGCCTACATCAGTAACACGGACAGCTGTGCCCCATGGTTCGCGGACATTGCGAATTATATAGTCGGAAAAGTCATCAACAAAGACTTAACCTATCAACAGAGGAAGAAACTGATTTCGGATTCAAAGTACTACTACTGGGACTCGCCATACTTGTTCCGTAGATGTGCTGATGGAATGGTGCGCAGATGTGTACACGGAGAGGAAACGCGCAAAATTCTGAACGAATGCCATCATGGACCCACCGGAGGACATTACGGACCAACGGTAACTGGGAAAAAGGTCTATGATGCAGGATTTTATTGGCCAACAATTTTCAAGGAGGCCTATACTCTCGTGAACACTTGTGACGCATGCCAACGCCAAGGGAATATCACGAAGCGGGACGAAATGCCACAGCAAGGGATCCAAGTCTGTGAAGTATTCGACATCTGGGGAATCGATTTTATGGGTCCTTTCAAACCCTCCAATAGAAATATTTACATTCTAGTTGCCGTAGATTATGTTTCTAAGTGGGTTGAAGCTAAAGCATTACCGACTAACAACGCTAACGTGGTTGTTGATTTTCTTAAAAGTTTATTTTGTAGGTTTGGAGTGCCAAAGGCATTAATCAGTGATCGAGGAAGCCACTTCGCCAACGCTCAGCTTGCAAAAGCCTTGAAGAGATATGGAGTAAATCACCGATTTGCAACTTCGTATCATCCTCAAACTAGCGGGCAAGTGGAAAATACAAACCGTGCAATCAAGAGAATTTTGGAAAAGACGGTCAATAATAACCCCAATATATGGTCAAGGAAGCTGGAGGACGCATTGTGGGCATTCAGGACGGCATATAAAACACCAATTGGAACCACCCCGTATCGACTACTCTACGGGAAAACATGTCATCTTCCGGTGGAAATTGAACATAAGGCGTACTGGGCATTGAAACTCTGCGACATTGACATTGATCTAGCAAAAGACTTGCGGTTCTTACAACTTCACGAGATGGATGAATTACGGTTACAAGCCTACGAAAGTTCCTGCCTTTATAAGGAAAGAACTAAGGAATTCCACGACCGGAAAATTCGTCGTAAAGAATTCAAGGAGGGAGATAAAGTACTTTTATTTCAATCAAAGTACAAATTCAAGGCTCCTAAATTACGCTCGAAGTGGACAGGACCGTACACCGTTAAACAAGCTTATGCTTCCGGATATGTCGAGTTGTGGAAAGAAGGCGGACAACCATTCATCGTTTCTGGGCAACGAGTCAAATTATATCACGAGGAAGATAATGAAAACGGGCTGATGATTGAGGATGGATTTCATTCCATCGACACCTAATAAAGAGGCATCTCGAGTCAAGCTAACGACTCGGTCGAAAAATTAGCGCTTCTCGGGAGGCAACCCGAGTTTGTTTCTTTCCTTTTCTTAGTTTTATTTTTATTATTTTTATTATTTTTAGAACTCTTTAATATTTTCCTTTTGCAGATTGTTTAGTTAGGTACCAAGAAAATTCAGAAAATACAAAAAAAATCGAAAAAACGAAAAAAATTCCAAAAAGAAGTGCCCGGTGCGCAGCACCCCATCACTAGGTGCTGCGCACCTCCGTTCTGTCCAGGTTTTATATTACTTGTTTTTTTTTTAAAAACACACAGCACACACACAATATACAAAGCAGCAGCAGCGGAAAGAACACACCACGAACACACACTAAATCATCCATTCTTACTCGTATTTTTTTTCGTTTAATCTCCTAATTATGAATCGACGGGTATGTACAACTTCCTTAACTCTTTCATTCTTTCAGATTTCGAGTTTAATTAGGTTAAATTGATTTGGGGAAATTTCTAGGGTTTTCTTAATTCGTCCTAAAAACATGAAATTGATTGCATAATAGGGTTAGGATTGATGATTTAAACAGGTTTGAGGTATTGGGTTGTGGATTCCGACCAGCTATGCCGGATTTTTGGCCGGAAACAGCCGCCGGTGCGCAGCACCTCCGCCTGAGGTGCGCAGCACCGGTCTATTTTCCGGCTGCTGGTCGTTTCTTTCGTGTTTCTCACGTATTACTTGCTGTTATTTTGTTGAATTTGTGTTGTGCAGGGTAAGAGGGCAGCCGTGCAGGAGGAGGGAGAAGGTAGCCGTAGAGCTCGGCCACAATCTCATGCGTCCCTAAATGCGGCGATCATGGCGCCCGAGCGCCACCCATGGTTACTTTGGCCAGGATGCTCAGCTGACAGACGGATCAAACTCAACAACAAACTGGCATCCTTACGAGGTCGTCCGGTAGCTGCACCGCGCACAGTGGATTGGAATTTCTTAAAAGAAATTCCCGTGGATTTGAGGGAATACATGACTACGCACAGCCGCACTGCCCAGCGCCACATCCCGATCTGGGGTCGGGCCTGGAAGACTGAGGAGCCCGTGTTCAGAGAATGGGTACTCGAGTTTTATTGTTCACTTGAGGTCTCCAAGGACTTCACTGACGAGACGTTCCTGACAGCGCCTTTGATTTCCTTTCGCTTAGGCGGAGAGGAACACCAGGTATCCGTTATTGAATTTGGGCGACTAACAGGTTTGTTGACTCCCAATGAGGCAGGTAACGAGGCGTTAATGGTAGCATACTTCTCGGATGCGGAGCGCGATCTTCTGGGGTGTGATATTGACGCGGCATGGTTAGCTCTATCGGGGTTGGAGGGATATCACCCCCGATCCAGCCGCGCGAAGGATGTTCAGGACCCCGTATTGAGGCTTCTGCATAAGATGATTTCCTATTCTTTCTTCCATCGTGACACACATCACGATAAGTGTTACCGGGAGGACGTGTGGGTTTTACATACTTTCCGTGCTAGAGATCCTACCCAGTTTGTTAACGTCCCATGGGCGTTAGCAAAATATATGGCTGAAAAGGGGGAGGGCCAGACGGATTCCAGCAAGATGCTATGCGGGCACTTCATTTCCCGCATTGCACGAGAGTTAGGGTTGGCTACTCATGCCAACATCCAGATGTGCTCACCAGCGGTTCAGTGCAAGACATACGGGCAGGCAGATATGGTCCGAGTGGGGATTCTTCACCCACTTGGCAAGCGGTTGGCTCCTTTTGGTAGAGTTGATGATGTTCAGGCTCCAGCTCAGGCACCGAGGCGACGTGCCCTGCCACAGTTGGATTTTCAGGATGAGGTTTTGGCCGGTTTGCACAGGATTCGGTTCGATAACGTTCAGGCGGAACGTCAGCGGACGCAGGCCCAGCACCGTGATCAGTACTTCCAGGATAGATACCAGTCATCCTGGGAGTATATTTACCAGCAGCACCATCCAGCTCCGTACCCACCGTTTGATCCACCAGCCTACTATTATCCGGAGCCATATCCCGGGTACCATCCAGCACCACCACAGGAGGAGCAGCCAGGCAGTGATGATGAGTGATTGTATTATCTTTATGTATTGTGTTATTGTGATGAACTTATTATGTACTTTTTACTATTTCCAGACTATTTAGATTTCGTCGTAACTTTTATTATTATTATTTTCTTTTTCTTTTCTAACATGTGTGGTTGATTTTTTTTTTTTTAGTTTTTTTTTCTAAGACTGGCAGTAAGTTCAGCACCCGCTTATAAGCCTGGCATTCAGTTCAGCACACCGCATTCCACCGCCATATTACCACTTTACACCAACGGGTTCTATACTTTCTACCTTTTCTTTATTTTTGTATTATTTTTATTTTTATTTTTTAGGTTAGTTTTTGTAAATTTTCCCTTATTTTTGAGTCGTAAACACATTAGGGACAATGTGTTACTTAAGTTTGGGGGGGTCATCGGGAAATTTTACCATTTATTTTTCGACCCTTTAGCTTAGTTTCCATCGTGTTGAAATGTGTTGTTGTTGTACATGTTTGAGTCAAAAAAAAAAAAAAAACAGAAAATCCAAAAAAATTGAAAAATTGAAAAAACCAAAAAAATATAACGTGTCTTGTCGGTAAATACCTTAAACTGTAAGCATAACCAGACGCATTTTTACCCCACTCAGAAAAATAGTGAGATCTTTGAGCCTTTGAAAGCATTCATTTTTAATGCTACTTTTTCGTTTCTTTGAGTGTGCCGATGGTTGATGACTTTAGAACTTGACATTGTTATACATTTCGAGACCACATATGAGCAATTACATTAGGGTAACTTAGTGTGATTTTGGTACAACTTAGGGGCAAATTAGGATTAACCCATTTGATTAGCCTTTTCGTTTCTTTTTATATTTTTTTATATATTTTCCGCCTAACCCTTGTAACACTTATTTTTAGTGTTAGAAACTCTAGTAAACCAATTTGCGCCTAAACCGTTTCGTTTCTAAACACTACTATATTACTTTGTACACTCGCCTTAATTTCGTTTCTTTTTAGATTAAGTCCGAACTTAGACTTTTGATTGCAATTATTATTATATTAAGTGAAGTTTATTAAGGCATGGAAGAAAAAATATCGATTATTATTGCCTTGTATTTATTTGTATTTGGAGAAATAGTAAAACAAAAGAGATATATATAGTTGATTACTAGCCTTTTGAGCATGTGAACTTACCACGAGAAAAGATTATTTTGTAAGACATGTACTAGGCTGAAAAGAGAAGCAAGAAAAAGAAAAAGAAAAAAAAAAGAGTGAAAAAGAAAAAAAAAATCGGAAAAACAGAAAAGCGAAAAAAAATTAGTTGTAGAATTTAAGCGAAATAGTGTATTATGAGTCATGTATTATTTTACGATACATATTCGAGGAAAGGAGAAAAAGAAGAAAAAGTACAAGTTGAAGAAAGTAAGCAATCCCGTACGTTAGAGATTTTAGTTAGTTCGGATTTAATCTAAGTTTTTTGTATTATTTTATTTAACCCGTTTACACTCCAGTATATATTTATTCACATGCCTTTACCTGTATATTACAACCCGAATAAAAGTCCCCGTTTAGTTGTACCTAGACTCTAGTGGTGGAGATTTGATACTTTATCAAGCCTATGATAGAATATTCACCATGACTGAGCAATTGAGCGATTCTACAGAATACGTTACACACCCTTTTAGATTAGTTTGAGAGTTTGTGTGATTTTACTTCCAATAAAAATCGTGAGGAGTTTGGTTATGTTTATTTTTGGCTTTGATAACTAATTTGAAAACAGTTTTTGCTTGAGGGCAAGCAAAAAGGCAAGTTTGGGGGGATTTGATATCGCATATTTATATAGATAATTCTACGCGATATTTAGTCGGTTTTCATAGTAAACATGATGGATAGGATAGGTTTTTACATTTAATCGTGTGGAAAAGTGTTTTTGTCCATTTTACAGGTTTACGTGATCGGGAAGCGGAAAGAAGTGGAGAAATGAGCTTAAACGACATATTTAAGACGAGCAGTGAAGAGGTGCTGCGCACCTAGGGGTTGGGTGCTGCGCACCTAAGGAATTTGAGTTGGTTTTGAACACGGAAATCACCCGGTGCTGCGCACCTATGGAGGAGGTGCTGCGCACCTGTCTGGATAAACACAAGAAATTGGAGTTTGAGTCGAATACGATTTCCACCTTGATTTTGCCTATAAATACAACAACAAATTCGTCCAGAATTTCATTCAGTATTATTCATACGTTCCTGGAGTTGTGATTAAGTTGGAAGCAAGTTTTCAAGGCAAGGAAAATCATTATTTCGGCAATCGGCGATCACGACAAATTCCGGCGATTCATCCGTTTGTTCTTGTCTTTGTTTTAATAATTATTCCAGAATGTTTTCTAACTCTTTTATTGCTTTTTCAGACCACGTTATGAGTAGCTAAACATCTTTTACGCTTGTTTGATTAACGGATCCTGTTTAATGTTATTCTAACGTTTTCGATTGTTTTATGTTTTTGTGTTTAATCGTCGATCCTTATTTGCTTAGATTTTAATATATTATCATAGTTGTTTATGTTTAATTTGTTTAATCAACATTCTAGGTATTCGGAAGGAATCTAGATAGGTTAGATAAGTTTTATGAAATAATCGGTCGGTCTTTAATCGGTTTAAAATTATTAAGATTCGGAAGGACTTAGTAATAACAACTAGGTAATTAAATTTAAGTGAGTAGGTCTAAGTATTAAGATTCGGAAGGACTTAATAATTAGAGGAGTTATTCGGAAGGAAACTCTATAAGGTTAAATCACTAAAAACAGGCTTGATTCTTATTGCTTAGTTATTAATATTTATTAACTGTATTCGGAAGGAACGGTGTAAGTAGAGATAATTAAAGTTAGTAAAAGATTCGGAAGGACTTTTAGTATATATTAGAAGTTGAAACAACAATCGAATTCGTAGAATTAACGGAAAACAGGTGAAGTGTCAAACAGGTGTATTCTTCTTATTACTTGATTTAATCCATAAATCTTTCGCTCGGTTTTAATTAACCAATTTTATTAAATTACTTGCAATTTTAGTTACGATAAAAAACCCCCAAATACTCTTAGTGTTATTAATTCGAAATTTAAAAGCAGATTAGTCCCTGCGAACGAACCTTTACTTGCTATTAACTATATTACATACGAATAGGTCCACTGCCTATAAGTGTGTAATTGCGTGAAAAAGTAGGTTTAATTTAAGACTAGATTTTACACATCAATCATCGATGTACTCCTGAACGACGGGAGTTTCCTTTTATGGAGAGGGATACAGGGAAGCTTGTCGGGGCGGACGATCTTGGCTCAATACTAAGGTGACCTGTCCATCCCAACGATAGCGTCATGACTTGATGGTTTGGTAAGAACCGGGTAGATGGAAAAAGCTTTAGGCAAGCGAAGTACTGGGAATCCTAAGTTTGCATTCGTAGCTGCGGCTATGGGATCGTTGGAATATTCGAAGGAAAACTATCCGTAGCGTATGAGGTCTTAAGTTGGTGAGATGTCTAATCTCTACGGGGCAAGGCTTTCTCCAGCTCTTGAATCAAATAGTGCAGAAGAAAAGGGTCATTTGACAGAGAACGTACCAGTAGCTGCATTAGGGTTTTGAGAGGTTTCCTCGGCTGTGATTGCGAGAGCACTGAGGGTCTCTGTGGTATGCTTTAGGAAACGATCCTCATGGGGGTGCTGGTCGCTCCCACATTCGAGACATAGCGGCTTTCTGTTCGCATTTTCTGGGCAGCACCAGGGGTAGTGCCCTAACGTGTTGCAAAGTCTGCATACCGGGCACTCCCGGGCATGATGGAAGTGGCACCTGCTGCACTGGGTGTGCGGTCCAGTGTGGGTTCGAGTTATGGTGCGGTATCCCTGGGTGACGCTAGTCCATGGTATTTGGTGGTAAAGCTTCCTTCTCTTGTTCCCGCTTCGTTGGAAGAGGGCTAGAGGGGGAGGTAAGGGGTTAGTTCCAAAGTCCTCGTTCTCGTACTGTTTAGCAGCATATTCGCGACAATGTCGGGAGAGGTGCCCGACTTTGTTGCATGTGTAGCACGCTGGGCAGTCCCCAACATGATGCCGGTAGCACTTACCACACTTAGGGTGCGGTCCAGCCGTCTGATGGCGGGCTTCTTGTAGCGGTCGCCCCTTGTGGGTTGGTGACTAGCCCCATGTTTCTTACTTTCCTTTCGGGTGACGGGGGCTGGAGGAGGAAGGGGGTTATTGCCTCCGAAAATCCTGTCGCTCACTCCGGCGATTACCTGAGCGATCAAGTCGGGTATTGCCGCGTTCATCTGGGCAATGACTTGCTCGACGAGGTCACTAGCACTCAAGTGCGGGGGTGCCATGATTCTGCAACAGGAAGAATTTAAGTTGGGTTTAGAACGCGCGAATGAGATATGATAAGAATTACGATTTAAGTGACCATAGATAGTTATAGCACGAGATTAACACGAATGATCAAGTAGTGCACGCAAGATTATAATTTAAGAGATAGAACCATAGTGTTTGCAACAGGTACAAAGTTCACAAGATACGATAAACTTAATGATAGAAGATAGAAATTCCATTAATAATAAGAGATTTTAGTACATAGGACAAAATCACTGAAGGAACACAAGTACAATACATAGAAAGGAAATAAATGACGGCTTCAGTCGTATACAATGGGAAAAATTTACGACTAAGCCGGTACAGTACAAAGAAAAGGGAAAATATGCCTAATAACGCTCTTCGAGGAACAGCATGGCGGCAATGGCTACGATAAGTGCCCCCATGACTATGCAGGCTCTGGTGAGGCACTGCACTGTCCGGGCGGTGGCCTGAGCCGTCAGGATGATCCGCCGGGACTGCTGTGCTAGCTCGTTTGCAGCATCGGAGACTTCAAATAAAAGAAGGCCCTGCTCCTGGGCTTCCTCGGCAAGTCCACGGACTTGACGGTGTAAGTTGAGGAAGGCGTCCGGAGGAAGAGGCTGGTGAGCAGGTGGCATCATGGGTCGGGAGGGTCCGGACTCCTGCGCACGCCGTCTTTCCTCGATGACCTGACGATCCCATGCGTAACGCTCCGATATCGGAGTGCGAAAAGCGGGATCGTAGGGGTCCAAGAAAGACTGGGGAGGCGCGGGTCGGAACGGGCCCGACTGCGGGTGCACGGGTGCTCCAGCATTGGGTCCTCGGGGCTGCGGTGCTGCAACGGGCACCAGTCTAGGAGGTGGAAGTACCGTCCTTGGGCTGGACCCGTGGCTGCTACTGATGGTCTGGGATGTGTCTTCCGTTGGGTCAGTCGTCTGGTGACGCTGACTCTCGGATGCGGTGTGGCCCTCAGAGGGTTCGTGAGAGGGAGAGGCGGCTCGGGAAAGTGATCGAGTCTGGGATCGGGAGTGTGACGACTGAGACATAGCGTATCTGCGAATAGAGAGTTACATAAGTACGGGGAAACTAAGAATAGGAAAAACGTAAGTAAAATGCATGCACGGATCAATCATGTGAGTGTCGGGAATTGACAAGACCGGGAATTTTTCGACTCAAAACCGTTAACGATAGATGTTGACTTTCCGTTCTTGCATAATTCATTTTGAACTACGGGTGGTTGATCAAGTCACGCATAGTTGAAAAGATAATCATGCAATTGCGGAAAACAATATACTAAAGGTTGGACCCGAAAATAATCTTTCTGAAAAGTCTTGGTTATAGTTTTGGTTTCGAAAACTTTTTGAAAATTTTTAAAACCGTTTTCACTATAACCCGTGCTCTGATACCAAGTCTGTCACACCCCGCTAAAGCGGAAACACGGAATGTGAGAGCAAAGAGTCATTTCACGGGTTATACCAAAATTAACGGTTCAAGTCATCACAAAATAAATTAAAAAGTACAAGTCAAAGATACAACCAAGTTTCAAAGTAAGACCATAATACATAACAAAATATTTTTAGATAAAGTTCCCAAAATAAGGTCTTCTTCCCAAGGTACACTTCACATAAAAGACTTGACCCGCCTGAGCAATGCACTTCATAACTTACGCTTAGTTCCTGAAACATGAGATAAAGTGTCAACTACGAAAACGTAGTGAGTGAGTTACAGTTTATGAATTGAAGAAAAGTTCCAATTTCAAAGTTATAAATAGTCCGAGACGAATTCAAGATTTATAAAAGTTCGAGAGTCGTTCAAGGTCAAAGAGTTCCAAGATAAGCTCAAGTACTTAAAATTCAAGAATAACTTCATTAAATTTAAGTTCTTAAAATTCAAGAATAACTTAGTTTCAAAATAAGTTTAAGTACGATCAAGGTAAGTTCAAGTCAAGTACAAAAGTCAAGTAGTGTAGCGAGTAAAAGAGGGTTCGTAGTCATTACCTCAGCGGTGGATTAATCCACATGTGCAAGACAGTAAGTAAGTGTATGCGTAATATAGACCTATGATTCTCGAGTTGTACCAACCACTAAGCTTAATATACGTAAGATTTAGTCTACACACTAATCCGATTCTGGTCAAGAAACTGCCCACTAGTCAAATCTAAAGTCAGAGTCCGCGAGGACATAGCAATATGTACCTTGGTCGCTACCCATTGGTAAGGAGTGACCGCTCCTAAGTATCGATACCCATAATATATGCTAACGGCTTGTGTTAATAGTGTGTATAGTCGTCAAGAAAAAGTGTGGGACTTGAGTCGAACCAATTTTTAAAAGTATTTTGTTTGCACTTACGGCGTTATATTCTCACCTAGGGTTTAGCACCTAATACAACCAAGCTATCAACGTCTATTCAAGTATCCAAAGAGGCAAACCTAGGGAGTCTAAAGTAAGCCAATCCGAACAATTGATGTTGTTTACGCATATTAGTCCAATTAGTTCGTATCAGAGATAATTCCAAGTCAAAATAAGTTCCAAGTCAAAGTAAGTTCCAAGTCAAAATAAGTTCCAAGTCAAAATAAGTTCCAAGTCAAATAAGTTCCAAGATAGTTTATTTAGTTCAAAAGTTTCCATAAATAGAAAGGTAGTTCAAATAGGTCGAAAAGGTTTTCAAAATAGTAAGTCGTTCAAATAGTTTCAAAAGACGACATAGTCGTACGGGTTTCAAGTCAAAATAGTCCATAATCAATTTCGCATAAAGGTTATAGTTCAAAACAAATTGGATCTCATGTTTCCCCCAAAAAAAATGGTAGAAGATAGGAGGGGTGTAACTCACGGGTTGCGGAGATAAGATATGAACTCGCACAAGGTGAGGCGGAACACGTCGGGAATCACAAGTGACCTAGAACACCGGAAAGTTGTGTAAGTTATATTATTATAATTTGAGTTATGTTAGTTCCAATTTAACATTTTTAAGTCTCAATTTATAATACTTAGATTCTGTTCCAAAAATTATTACGAAATGTTTGTAAGGTTTATGTGATCGTGAATGTTTTAAAGTCCGAATTGTCCACTTATGTGTCAAAAGTGTCAAAGTTCCAAGTTAATGTATAAAAGTCTCGAGGTTATTATGTTTCTGAATTTGAATGTAATTTACGGTGAAAATTGGGCAGCGCTTCCGCGCAATAAAAATTATGTCCATTTCTCAAAACACTTTCCCGCCTTATAACACATAACATAACGTTTAAAGCATTAACATACAAGTTCAAGTCCAAAAAGCTTTTTCAAACACTTTATAAATCAAAACAGTAGGTTATAAATATGAGTACATTCTGTTTTAGCTTAAAATCAAGTTTACGACCGTTAAAACGACGAAATTAGTGAACAGGGGCATTCTGGCGGCGGCTGGAGGAAGACAGCCGCCGGCTGGCATTTAGCCGTCGGCTGAATTCCTTCAGCCGCCGGCAAAAAGTGCTCCGGCCAGTTTCAAAGTTGCTTGTTTCTTCGATTTCAAGCTTATTTAACCGTCGGATTCGACATGCAAACTGATATAATCCATATATATATATTTTTAAAGTAAAAACACTATTTTCTTTTGGATTTCCATGGTAGATATATAGATCTTTCATAGAAATTCATTTTTAACTAAGAAAACGTTTTTGAAAGTTTATGAAACTCATTTCCAGGTTATAGATTATGCATGAAAATGAAAATATGTATAGAAATAGTGAAAAGAAAGTGTTATACCGAAGGAAAGAAAGATGTGATGGTTTGGATGAGCTTTAGCTTCAAAACGTCTTTGGAAACCCGATTTAAACCTTTTCTTTTAACACCCTTTACTCCTAGAACGATTTTGGTGGATTAGATTGTTAATTTTTGATGTTTAAGTGACTGATTTTAGGCAAAATATTTCTGTTTTGGTGTTTTGTTTTTGAGGGAGTTAGAGAGAAATGAGAGGGAGTGTGTGGGTTGTGTGTGTGTGAGTTTGATTCAAAAATGAAAGTGAAAGTGTTTTAGATTGATGTTTACTGGCCTTGGAAGACTAAATGCAGTAACTTGTGCCCAAAAATCGTTGCCCAATCGACTTGCACGCAGAAATGAGTCACCATCCAGCTGGAAAGCGGGATTCAGCCGCCGGCTGGATATTTTCAGCCGCCGGCTGAATTCCAACGTTCAGCTTTTTGACGTTTTGTTGTTTTCCGTTATTTAGTTAAGGGCTAGAATCATTTTAGTTACTGTTATGAACTTAGCCAAGTTCTTGTACTGTTTATTTGGTGTTAGGATTTACATTTTTGATTCCGACATTGGTTCCGACGATAAAAGACACGATAAGTATGAACCGATCAATTACGAACACGATAAAAGAGGACTAGGGTTTGAACCGGTTAAGTAACTGAAAATCACCCGAATTTTGACGGTTGTCACAAGATATGGCAAAATCAAGGAAATCACACAAACTCGTGAATACTTGTTCACGAGCAGAGATAAAAAGAAGTGAAAAATAAAAAATTATGTTATTTCATTATTAAAAACCTGTATATAGTAGCTCTTGGTGTCTAATATCATTCCTAAATTGATTCTAACTCCATCGGTATCTGTACGAGAAAAATATGGTGAAATCAAGGAAATCACACAAACTCGGAAATACCTGTTCACGAGCATAGATAAAAAGATGTGAAAAATAAAAATTATGTTATTTGATTATGGAAACCTGTATATAGTAGCTCTGGGTGTCTAATATCACGAGAAAGATATGTCCAAATCAAGGAAATCACACAAACTCGTGAATACTTGTTCACGAGCATAGACAAAAAGAAGTGAAAAATAAAATGTTATTTGATTATGGAAAACCTGTATATAGTAGCTCTTGGTGTCTAATATCATTCCCAAATTGATTCTACCTCCATCGGTATCCGTACGAGAAAAATATGGTGAAATCAATGAAATCACACAAACTCGTGAATACCTGTTCACGAGCATAGACAAAAAGATGTGAAAAATAAAAATTATGTTATTTGATTATGGAAAACCTGTATATAGTAGCTCTTGGTGTCTAATATCATTCCCAAATTGATTCTACCTCCATCGGTATCCGTACGAGAAAGATATGGCCAAATCAAGGAAATCACACAAACTCGTGAATACCTGTTCACGAGCATAGACAAAAAGATGTGAAAAATAAAAATTATGTTATTTGATTATGGAAAACCTGTATATAGTAGCTCTTGGTGTCTAATATCATTCCCAAATTGATTCTACCTCCATCGGTATCCGTACGAGAAAGATATGGCCAAATCAAGGAAATCACACAAACTCGTGAATACCTGTTAGACAAAAAGATGTGAAAAATAAAAATTATGTTATTTGATTATGGAAAACCTGTATATAGTAGCTCTTGGTGTCTAATATCATTCCCAAATTGATTCTACCTCCATCGGTATCCGTACGAGAAAAATATGGCCAAATCAAGGAAATCACACAAACTCGTGAATACCTGTTCACGAGCATAGACAAAAAGATGTGAAAAATAAAAATTATGTTATTTGATTATGGAAAACCTGTATATAGTAGCTCTTGGTGTCTAATATCATTCCCAAATTGATTCTACCTCCATCGGTATCCGTACGAGAAAGATATGGCCAAATCAAGGAAATCACACAAACTCGTGAATACTTGTTCACGAGCATAGACAAAAAGATGTGAAAAATAAAAATTATGTTATTTGATTATGGAAAACCTGTATATAGTAGCTCTTGGTGTCTAATATCATTCCCAAATTGATTCTACCTCCATCGGTATCCGTACGAGAAAAATATGGTGCAAATCAAACACAAACTCGTGAATACCTGTTCACGAGCATAGACAAAAAGATGTGAAAAATAAAAATTATGTTATTTGATTATGGAAAACCTGTATATAGTAGCTCTTGGTGTCTAATATCATTCCCAAATTGATTCTACCTCCATCGGTATCCGTACGAGAAAAATATGGCCAAATCAAGGAAATCACACAAACTCGTGAATACCTGTTCACGAGCATAGACAAAAAGATGTGAAAAATAAAAATTATGTTATTTGATTATGGAAAACCTGTATATAGTAGCTCTTGGTGTCTAATATCATTCCCAAATTGATTCTACCTCCATCGGTATCCGTACGAGAAAGATATGGCCAAATCAAGGAAATCACACAAACTCGTGAATACCTGTTCACGAGCATAGACAAAAAGATGTGAAAAATAAAAATTATGTTATTTGATTATGGAAAACCTGTATATAGTAGCTCTTGGTGTCTAATATCATTCCCAAATTGATTCTACCTCCATCGGTGTACGAGAAAGATATGGCCAAATCAAGGAAATCACACAAACTCGTGAATACTTGTTCACGAGCATAGACAAAAAGAAGTGAAAAATAAAAATTATGTTATTCGATTATGGAAAACCTGTATATAGTAGCTCTTGGTGTCTAATATCATTCCCAAATTGATTCTACCTCCATCGGTATCCGTACGAGAAAAATATGGTGAAATCAATGAAATCACACAAACTCGTGAATACCTGTTCACGAGCATAGACAAAAAGATGTGAAAAATAAAAATTATGTTATTTGATTATGGAAAACCTGTATATAGTAGCTCTTGGTGTCTAATATCATTCCCAAATTGATTCTACCTCCATCGGTATCCGTACGAGAAAAATATGGCCAAATCAAGGAAATCACACAAACTCGTGAATACCTGTTCACGAGCATAGACAAAAAGATGTGAAAAATAAAAATTATGTTATTTGATTATGGAAACCTGTATATAGTAGCTCTTGGTGTCTAATATCATTCCCAAATTGATTCTACCTCCATCGGTATCCGTACGAGAAAGATATGGCCAAATCAAGGAAATCACACAAACTCGTGAATACCTGTTCACGAGCATAGACAAAAAGATGTGAAAAATAAAAATTATGTTATTTGATTATGGAAAACCTGTATATAGTAGCTCTTGGTGTCTAATATCATTCCCAAATTGATTCTACCTCCATCGGTATCCGTACGAGAAAGATATGGCCAAATCAAGGAAATCACACAAACTCGTGAATACTTGTTCACGAGCATAGACAAAAAGATGTGAAAAATAAAAATTATGTTATTTGATTATGGAAAACCTGTATATAGTAGCTCTTGGTGTCTAATATCATTCCCAAATTGATTCTACCTCCATCGGTATCCGTACGAGAAAGATATGGCCAAATCAAGGAAATCACACAAACTCGTGAATACCTGTTCACGAGCATAGACAAAAAGATGTGAAAAATAAAAATTATGTTATTTGATTACCTGTATATAGTAGCTCTTGGTGTCTAATATCATTCCCAAATTGATTCTACCTCCATCGGTATCCGTACGAGAAAGATATGGCCAAATCAAGGAAATCACACAAACTCGTGAATACTTGTTCACGAGCATAGACAAAAAGATGTGAAAAATAAAAATTATGTTATTCGATTATGGAAAACCTGTATATAGTAGCTCTTGGTGTCTAATATCATTCCCAAATGATTCTACCTCCATCGGTATCCGTACGATAAAGATATGGCCAAATCAAGGAAATCACACAAACTCGTGAATACTTGTTCACGAGCATAGACAAAAAGAAGTGAAAAATAAAAAATTATGTTATTTGATTATGGAAAACCTGTATATAGTAGCTCTTGGTGTCTAATATCATTCCCAATTGATTCTACCTCCATCGGTATCCGTACGAGAAAAATATGGTGAAATCAAGGAAATCACACAAACTCGTGAATACCTGGTAACGAGCATAGACAAAAAGATGTGTGAAAAATAAAATTATGTTATTTGATTATGGAAAACTTTATATAGTAGCTCTTGGTGTCTAATATCATTCCAAAATGATTCTACCTCCATCGGTATCCGTACGAAGAAAGATATGGCCAAATCAAGGAAATCACACAAACTCGTGAATACTTGTTCACGAGCATAGAAAAAAGAAAGTGAAAAATAAAAAATTATGTTATTGATTATGAAAACCTGTATATAGTAGCTCTTGGTGTCTAATATCATTCCAAAATTGATTCTACCTCCATCGGTATCCGTACGAGAAAATATGGTGAAATCAATGAAATCACACAAACTCGTGAATACTGTTCACGAGAATAGACAAAAAGATGTGAAAAATAAAAATTATGTTATTTGATTATGGAAAACCTGTATATAGTAGCTCTTGGTGTCTAATATCATTCCCAAATTGATTCTACCTCCATCGGTATCCGTACGAGAAAAATATGGCCAAATAGAGGAAATCACACAAACTCGTTTATGTTATTTGATTATGGAAAACCTGTATATAGTAGCTCTTGGTGTCTAATATCATTCCCAAATTGATTCTACCTCCATCGGTATCCGTACGAGAAAGATATGGCCAAATCAAGGAAATCACACAAACTCGTGAATACCTGTTCACGAGCATAGACAAAAAGATGTGAAAAATAAAAATTATGTTATTTGATTATGGAAAACCTGTATATAGTAGCTCTTGGTGTCTAATATCATTCCCAAATTGAAAAATATGGCCAAATCAAGGAAATCACACAAACTCGTGAATACCTGTTCACGAGCATAGACAAAAAGATGTGAAAAATAAAAATTATGTTATTTGATTATGGAAAACCTGTATATAGTAGCTCTTGGTGTCTAATATCATTCCCAAATTGATTCTACCTCCATCGGTATCCGTACGAGAAAGATATGGCCAAATCAAGGAAATCACACAAACTCGTGAATAAATGTTCACGAGCATAGATAAAAAGAAGTGAAAAATAAAAATTATGTTATTTGATTATGGAAAACCTGTATATAGTAGCTCTTGGTGTCTAATATCATTCCCAAATTGATTCTACCTCCATCGGTATCCGTACGAGAAAAATATGGTGAAAATCAAGGAAATCACACAAACTCGTGAATACCTGTTCACGAGCATAGACAAAAAGATGTGAAAAATAAAAATTATGTTATTTGATTATGGAAAACCTGTATATAGTAGCTCTTGGTGTCTAATATCATTCCCAAATTGATTCTACCTCCATCGGTATCCGTACGAGAAAGATATGGCCAAATCAAGGAAATCACACAAACTCGTGAATACCTGTTCACGAGCATAGACAAAAAGATGTGAAAAATAAAAATTATGTTATTTGATTATGGAAAACCTGTATATAGTAGCTCTTGGTGTCTAATATCATTCCCAAATTGATTCTACCTCCATCGGTATCCGTACGAGAAAGATAATGTGAAATCAAGGAAATCACACAAACTCGTGAATACCTGTTCACGAGCATAGACAAAAAGATGTGAAAAATAAAAATTATGTTATTTGATTATGGAAAACCTGTATATAGTAGCTCTTGGTGTCTAATATCATTCCCAAATTGATTCTACCTCCATCGGTATCCGTACGAGAAAGATATGGCCAAATCAAGGAAATCACACAAACTCGTGAATACCTGTTCACGAGCATAGACAAAAAGATGTGAAAAATAAAAATTATGTTATTTGATTATGGAAAACCTGTATATAGTAGCTCTTGGTGTCTAATATCATTCCCAAATTGATTCTACCTCCATCGGTATCCGTACGAGAAAAATATGGGCAAATCAAGGAAATCACACAAACTCGTGAATACTTGTTCACGAGCATAGACAAAAAGATGTGAAAAATAAAAATTATGTTATTTGATTATGGAAAACCTGTATATAGTAGCTCTTGGTGTCTAATATCATTCCCAAATTGATTCCATCGGTATCCGTACGAGAAAGATATGGCCAAATCAAGGAAATCACACAAACTCGTGAATACCTGTTCACGAGCATAGACAAAAAGATGTGAAAAATAAAAATTATGTTATTTGATTATGGAAAACCTGTATATAGTAGCTCTTGGTGTCTAATATCATTCCCAAATTGATTCTACCTCCATCGGTATCCGTACGAGAAAATATGGCCAAATCAAGGAAATCACACAAACTCGTGAATACCTGTTCACGAGCATAGACAAAAAGATGTGAAAAATAAAAATTATGTTATTTGATTATGGAAAACCTGTATATAGTAGCTCTTGGTGTCTAATATCATTCCCAAATTGATTCTACCTCCATCGGTATCCGTACGAGAAAAATATGGCCAAATCAAGGAAATCACACAAACTCGTGAATACTGTTCACGAGCATAGACAAAAAGATGTGAAAAATAAAAATTATGTTATTTGATTATGGAAAACCTGTATATAGTAGCTCTTTGGTG
>CAJVGC010000065.1:54715508-54779974 GCA_910822075.1 Senecio squalidus | reverse complement strand
AGCTGTTGTTCCTTGAGTAATTCTAACAACAGTTTTAAGTTCTTTGCGTGATCTTCTTTGGTACGCGAGTAGATTAAGATGTCGTCGATGAATACAATAAAGAATTTGTCTAGATACGGTCGGCATACCCTATTCATCAAATCCATGAATACCGCTGGTGCATTAGTGAGTCCAAACGACATTACCGGAACTTATAGTGTTCGTATCTAGAGCGGAATGCGGTTTTCGGTACATCTTCTTCAGGAACCAACACTTGGTGATATCCGGACCTTAAGTCAATCTTTGAAAATTAGGTTGCGCCTTGGAGTTGGTCGAAAAGGTCATCGATTCGTGGAAGAGGGTATCGATTCTTGACGGTTAGTTTATTCAATTCTTGGTAGTCGATACACATGCGGAACGATCCATATTTCTTTTCAACGAATAGGATCGGCGTTCCCCATGGTGATAAGCTTGGTCGGATAAATCTTTATCCAATGATTCCTGAACTTGGTTGCATAGTTCCTGCATCTCAGTCGGAGTTAGTTGGGATGGTGTCCTTGCCACTCGTGTCGCTCCAGGAATTTCTTCGATTCTAAGCTCTACTTGCCTCAGTGGTGGTAGTTCTAGTAGTTCTTCGGGAAATACATCCGGATAGTCTCTAACTATCGGCATGTCCTTAAGGTCTGCTGCTTGTGTTTGTTTGTCCTTTACGTTTACTAACAATGTAAAGCAGCCCTTAATCAAGCATTTGCGCGTTTTCATCACCGGTATAAGTTTCGAAGTTTGCCCCGGCCTATCTCCTTGTACTATTAATTTCTTCCCATCTTCTAACGGCATCCTTATCGTCTTATCTAAGCAAAAGATTTTCGCATCTTGAATGGTCAACCAATCCGTTTCTATTACTGTGTCAGAGCTGCAACTACTCGGGGGTCGTATCTTGCTTCCTCAGTTCGTATCACGAAGGTTCTAACTTGTAAGATGTTGGGCCGCAAGGTTGTGCTGATTATTGATTTAATGTTTAGGTTTACTTAATGGACTAGTAATAGTTCGGGCAAGTCACCGGGAAATACTTCCGGTACTTCCTTACTACTAATCGGTTTCGTTGGGCACCTTCTTGGTTAAATAGCAACGAGCTATTACCTCGGTTGTGAGTGTTTTTCGGGTATAAGGTTTAGCCTTGCCCCTTCCATTTCGCCTTCTATGAATGAGTTCTTATTGTAGAGCAGGTTTTTAGATGATTTCCTTGTAGAGACATGACTTCAACATGTTTGACAAATAACTATTCCGTGGTTTACAGTAACATAAGAATGTGATCATATCTTCGTGATGATCCTTCATTTTAGGATATACTCTCAGAACCTACCTTGTTTTGAAGTTACCTTAGATTTGCATTCGAGTCTAGGAATCCACACTGACCATCGATTATAAATTTGCGATATCCTTGCGATTTCATAAATGCTAGTCCTTTAATCGAGTACCATCAATTATTGTACATTATTTCGCATGATCATAATGTCACTAAATGAAAGTAAGGTATGCGGCATACATGTTTATGCTAGGGGCATATCATGCGATTTAAATTAAGAATTCGTGTCGACCGAAGATTACTATATTGGGTGCACTAAGGCGAGCGAGCGATAACAGTGATTTTCAAAACTCTTACGTGTAGCAATTCCACCACTAGCATCGAGTTGTCCGGACTGCCCTATGTATCGTTTATTTGGTATGAAGTATGTCGTGTGATAGTTTTCGAATACGAGTGTCATGATACATCGGCTTCTGGATCATTTCTGGAGATCCGTAAACTTGTCCCGTTAACCCATCATGTCTTCCAGTGTCAATTCTTAGTTATCGGATATCTTGGGTGCATCACTTAGTATGTCGAGTTGTAACTGCACTCATGTGTCTTATGTGGGAATACTTCCCAGTTGCCATAAAAGGGTATCGTGTAAGGATTAGTGGGATAAGGCGTATACGGTGTCGATAGTCGAGAATGTGTTGTCTCCGCCTAAAGAATGGGAGAAATAGTCGGCATGGGACAGTATAAACTAGCCCAGATCCGAGTCGTTATACGGTAATGTAATAGTTTACGATTGTATGAATGGCTTTCGATAGTGTTAATCCAACGCTCCTATACCTTGATAACGTATCTCTATCGTATATCAGGTTCGTAGGGAAATGTGAGTTTTCAAGAGTATGCGTCGGGTATCTACCTCGTTGTCTGACACGGTTGTATTCGTCCTTTCGTCGTATCATAGAAAGGTGAATGGGATCAAATTCCCACTAAGTCTTAATGTTATCTTAGTATAAGTCTAAAGCATATAGCGTTTCGTGTCGAACGTAGCTAACCTTTTCCCTCTCAGTGTAGCCTAGACCGGAACGAGTTAAATCGAAGATACAGCTCATGTTAGTGTTAGTAATAAGCTGAGCACATAGAGTATCTTAAGTTTAGCATCTAGGTCTGTGTGGGTCTGACTTCAAGAATTCCCGGGAAGGTTCGTTTAATGTTTAGCAATCCCGTTCTGGCATAATTTAGTCCAAATTATTCATAGGTGATCAGGCTACGAATAATTCAAGTTAAACAATGCCTTCACGTTTTGGTTAAATAAAATCTATCGTTTTTAGAAATTGGTTATAGTTTGATTTTTAAAAAATCGGTATTCACTATAACCTTGCGCTCTGATACCAAGTCTGTCACACCCCGCCAAAGCGGAAACACGGAATGTGAAGAGCAATAGCATTCGATACACAAGTTTATAATTCCACACCAAATTATATTAAAAGAAACATAGCTTCAAAGGTTTACAAATGTTTAAAGCATCGTTTGCATATCCGAAATACAAGTTAAGTGTTCATAGCCAAGCCACCCGAACCCTTTCCCATTCTTGAAGTCATCAGCCCAAAGCATAAAGTCATCAGCAAGCTTAATCGTAACCTGAAAATACGAGTCAAGTGTTAACTACGGGAGACGTAGTTAGTGAGCTACAAAGTTTTAAGTAATCAAAGCGTTGACGCATAGCAATGCGTAAAGTATAAGTAAATCAAGTTTCGACGCATAGCAATGCGTAAAATATAGCATTCATGTAGTTGTCGCATAAGCATGCGAAAGTATAGTATTCAAAAAGTAGTCGCATAACCATGCGTAAAGTTTAGTATTCGTTTTCGTAGGCATTGACCACATAGCGCGACTATGTGACAATCCTATGTATTGCCCAATGATCGTTGCTAAGCCTATTGCCTACCCATTTAGTATTATGCACCATCGTTATAAGTCGTTGTGGTGAGGGTCAATCTACCCTAATAGCGCTATCCATATCTACTAACGGTCCTTTCCAAAGGGATTAATAGCAACTAATGTCCTAGGTAGTTGTCGGGAATTTTCAATGGTTTCTCACGTCCATGTTGTACAAAGTCCGCAACATGACGATCGATTGTTTTAGTCATTGGCAAATATATCTTTCGTGTCCTCGACATTGTTGGCAAAACCCTCAACAATGCCGGCAAAATAGTTATTCGTTTTAGTATTCAAAATATCCAAGCATTTCATAGTAGCATTCAAAATACATAAGTGTTTTCGTAATAGCATTGAGTATCAAATCGTTTTCATAATAGTTTTCGAGTATCAAAGCGTTTCACAATAGTTTTCGAGTAACAAAGCGTTTCACAATAGTTTTCGAGTAACAAAGCGTTTCATAATAGTTTTCGAGTAAGAAAGCGTTTCACAATAGTTTTCGAGTAACAAAGCGTTTCACAATAGTTTTCGTGTATCAAAGCGTTTCACAATAGTTTTCGGGTAACAAAGCGTTTCACAATAGTTTTCGAGTAACAAAGCGTTTCACAATAGTTTTCGAGTAACAAAGCGTTTCACAATAGTTTTCGAGTATCAAAGCGTTTCACAATAGTTTTCGAGTAACAAAGCGTTTCACAATAGTTTTCGAGTAACAAAGCGTTTCACAATAGTTTTCGAGTATCAAAGCGTTTCACAATAGTTTTCGAGTATCAAAGCGTTTCAAAGTTTGCTTCAGCTTAAATGTAGTGTCTAAGCCTAAGACTCGCATTTCACCCCAAAATGTAATAAAAGCGTTTAAAAAGTAGGGGTTTGTAACTCACTGTTTGCGAAGATTACTTGGGTGCTCGGAATTACTCGAAGGTGCTCGGAATCACCGGAATCCTAGTATAAACCAAGTTTTCGTGTAAGTATATAACTTGTTAGCTTTTAAACTCGTTAGTCAACGAATAGTTTGTTGTTTAGGTGTTATAAGTATGTCCAATAAAATTTGGGCAGCGCTTCCGCGCTATAAAATTTATGTTCAAAATTTCCTATCCACTTTCCCGCTTAATACGATTCATAAAGTATCACTATATATCGTTATGATGAGTTAGTTATTTATATACCTCATCTTATCATTCAAAGTACAAATATGTAATCTGTTATATTATGTTTATAAACTGTGAAAAGTATATGTTTCTCGATTTCTCCGTTAACATTTTAAAAATACAATTTTTGTGAACAGACCTATTCAGCCGGCGGCTGAATATTTCAGTCGGCGGCTGAATTGCCGAGACAGATTTTCTTGTTTTGCCATTTTCGCGATTTTAAGCGTTTTTGAGCTAGATTTCGACATGCAACTGAATATTCATCAAGAGTACTTATATATTTGTTCAAATATCAGTTTCTTTTGGATTTTTAGCCACAAATATATAGATCTAAGTAACCTTTTATTTAAACCCGTTTTTGTATAAAAATGGTTATGAAACTTCATAAAAACTTGTTTTTGAGTGATGGATCATACATGCAATGAGTTTAGAGAGTAGTAGTAACTATTAGAAGAGTTTTTACCGGATGGAAAAGCTATGATGATGTTTTGATGGTGATTTAAGCTCCAAGAGTGTAGAAAACGTTTATGAAATCCCCAATAAGTGACCCTCTTGCTACCCTTGATCGTTTGGACGATTTTTGTGGTGATTTTAGTGTGTTTTAATGGAGTTTTCTTGCTGGAAATCTCTGGAGTGAAAGGGTGTTTGAGAGAGTTTAGAGAGATAACCAATGTGTGTGTTTTGAGTGTGTGTTTGTGTTTTGAAATTATGAGAGAAATGAAGTGGTTTAGGGGGTGTGAGTGTCTTGGAGGCTGGAACACTGCCAAAGTGGGGTCAAATCGGGTTAAAACATGTGTCCCAATCGTTTTTCATGCAAAAATGAGTCATCGAACACCTGTCCGACAGCATCCAGCCGCCGGCTGGAGGAGCTCAGCCGCCGGCTGAAGCCCAGCCGTTGGCTGAATGGCTGGTTCGGCAGAAATCCCGTTTTTCGTTCTCGTTAGGTATTTTTGTTCGTTGAGGTTCCCGATTGATTTCAGGTGAACTTAGGAAAGTTCTGTGTATGTATTCATAGTATTTTAGAGTTCAATTGTTGGTTTGATTCCGATTCCGATTCCGGTTCCGAGGCACACACGTTAAAAGTTTAAGTAACGTAAACCTACGTTAAAAGTTTTGTGTGAGTTACAAACCCCTACTTTTTAAACGCTTTTATTACATTTTGGGGTGAAATGCGAGTCTTAGGCTTAGACACTACATTTAAGCTGAAGCAAACTTTGAAACGCTTTGATACTCGAAAACTATTGTGAAACGCTTTGATACTCGAAAACTATTATGAAAACGATTTGATACTCAATGCTATTACGAAAACACTTATGTATTTTGAATGCTACTATGAAATGCTTGGATATTTTGAATACTAAAACGAATAACTATTTTGCCGACATTGTTGAGGGTTTTGCCAACAATGTCGAGGACACGAAAGCTATATTTGTCAATGACTAAAACAATCGATCGTCATGTTGCGGACTTTGTACAACATGGACTTGAGAAACCATTGAAAATTCCCGACAACTACCAAGGACATTAGTTGCTATTAATCCCTTTGGAAAGGTTCGTTAGTAGATATGGATAGCGCTATTAGGGTAGATTGACCCTCACCACAACGACTTATAACGATGGTGCATAATACTAAATGGGTAGGCAATAGGCTTAGCAACGATCATTGGGCAATACATAGGATTGTCACATAGTCGCGCTATGTGGTCAATGCCTACGAAAACGAATACTAAACTTTACGCATGGTTATGCGACTACTTTTTGAATACTATACTTTCGCATGCTTATGCGACAACTACATGAATGCTATATTTTACGCATTGCTATGCGTCGAAACTTGATTTACTTATACTTGACGCATTGCTATGCGTCAACGCTTTGATTACTTAAAACTTTGTAGCTCACTAACTACGTCTCCCGTAGTTAACACTTGACTCGTATTTTCAGGTTACGATTAAGCTTGCTGATGACTTTATGCTTTGGGCTGATGACTTCAAGAATGGGAAAGGGTTCGGGTGGCTTGGCTATGAACACTTAACTTGTATTTCGGATATGCAAACGATGCTTTAAACATTTGTAAACCTTTGAAGCTATGTTTCTTTTAATATAATTTGGTGTGGAATTATAAACTTGTGTATCGAATGCTATTGCTCTTCACATTCCGTGTTTCCGCTTTGGCGGGGTGTGACACTCCAAAACACAAATAAATCCACCATTAGTTTAGATCTTTACATGCAAAGTGATCAATAACGTTTTCGGAGAGATTTTTCGGTAGAAAGTCACTTACCAAGATCAAAGAGATTTTCTCTAAGAAAAGCCAAAAGATTCTTCCTCCAAATGAAATGTAATATGGAAGGCAATAGCTTGGAATGCAAAAGATTAATAATAGGTGTTAGAATCTCTAACAAAAGAAGAGAAAGATGGAGAAAAATGGAAGAAAAGTGAAGAAAACCTTAAGAAAAATCTTACCAAAGGTGATGGAGATCAAAAGAAACTTGTATATTTGGTGATTTTAGGCTTGAATCCTTCTTCAAATATGTGATTTGTGCCTCAAACTTTCTGGAAATGATAAGTGTTTAGAGAGAAGATGAGAGAAAAGCAAAAGGAAAATGATGGAAAAATGAGAGAGAAATGGGTTTGTAGGTGATTTGTGATGATTCAAAATGAATATGTGAGATGGATTATGACCCCTAGTGTGACATTTCTGCCCAAATACAGAGTCTTACACGTTTGGGAGGAGTGCCCAAACAAATTTCATGCAAAAATGAGTCACACAAACAAACAAAAAATCTGTCCAGCAGGGGTGTGCTGCGCACAGGGTTCCTTGCTGCGCCCTGGAGGGTGCTACGCACAGGGTGCCTTGTGCTGCGCCCTGGACCAAAATCTAGCTTTTCCCGTTTTTTTTTTGCGCGATCGTTAGGCAGTTTCGTTCGCCGAAAGTTCCCGATTCTTTTTGCGATGAACTTAGGAAAGTTCATACGTTGATTTTCTTTGTATTAGGTTGATTAAATGTTATATTTTCACTTTCGATTCCGAGATACTCACGATTTCGGTAGAGGATAAACAAGAGCAAAAGCACGATATCTCGATGATAGAGGATACAATAACCGACAAATTTGGCATAAACCTCCTAACTTATTAATATAAGAATACTAACTAATTGGCACTTAGATAAATAAAATTATTACGTCTCGAGGGACGAACCAGCAAATACGTGAAACCTGATTCTCAATAACTGTAAACCGTGAGTAAAACAAAGCGAAATGTAAGGGTCAAAACAATTGCGAATAACTTTAAAATAATAATGGTAACTCAAGTATCTCAAATTGACGGGACGTCACATATATACTTATGTTCGTTCAACTTACACGAAGTTACAAACCAGTAGCTCACTGTGGCACACAAGGACTTCAGTGCGTCGCACTGAGTTTGTGACCAAGCCAATGCGGCGCAGTAGATGGCTACTGCGGCACACTAAGACAATAGTGGCAAAAACGAATTTTATACTTTTAACGTTTTAGTGTCGATAAGTTAAGTTTAGTTTTATAGTCTAGAGTGTTATTTACATATAAAAATGTTTATATAAGTTATTTATACATTATATATACAAGTTTTTACATAATAATATCTAGTAATACTAATTAGGGTGTATATAACGTTTATAGGTATAATTAGTCCAAAAAGTCCAAGAGTGTAAGATAATCATTTTCGGTAGGAATTTACTAATAGTTCGTATATGGCAATTATCTGATTTTACATATAAGCTCATAATATACCATTTTTATGTTATGATAACTAATAACCTATTAATATGTCATTACCATGTATAATATGTCAAATTTTATGTTTTTATCCATTTTAACCATTTTCACTTTTTATATAAGTTACTTAGGTGGAATTTTAGTGGAAACTAAGAAAACGAAAAAGGATAATTAAGGATTTATTAGGGAGTACCGAAGACCTCCGCAAAATCTACCAAAAAATCGGAATAGTCTTCAAGTCTCTCGTAAATGAGCTCCAAAAGCGGTAGTAAGGAGAAACCGAGCTCCAAACACAAAATAAACCACTTGTTAGGATAAGAACTCAAAGAAAATAATAATTTTTGAGTGAGGTTTACGGAATGTCTTTGCTTACTAATCTTCAAGATGTAAATGTCTCCGTAGTGGTGAAACAAAACCGAAAATGAAGGATGAAGATGGAGGAGGAATCCTTGCAAGATTACATGAGTTTTGTGTTAATATTTTTCATATAACAAAGAAGAAAAAGAAGGAATAGAAAGGATGTGATTTTTTGGAAAAATACTCACCAAATGGAGAAGAATCAATGGGGAAGATGTAAAAGGTGTATAATCTTCTTTGTGTTGCAAATTCTCACTCAATTTTGGTGTTCTTGGCTCTCACTTTTTAGGACATGAAGAGAGAAAAGGAGATGATGAGAAAAAGTGAGTGATAGAATGAAGATGAAAGTGAATGGAAAATGTTTAAGTTTGAAACAAGGAATGAGAGATGGTGTGGAATGGTCAAGAATCCACAATTTACTCATCTAGCACCATTTTGGGAAGTTTCCAGCCAGTTTTCACGTGGGTGTAAGTTTGTGGAATCTTAAGAAAAGGTAAAAAGTGTTTTTAACATTTTCTGCTAAGAATTTAACGTTAATCCCGTTAAATGACTAACTTTGTAAAATATTTTTAACGTCAATCTTAATCGTATAATCGAAGGCATAACTCACTCATACTTATCTTACGAGAATACTTATATCTACTAGGCACTTACGTACTAAACATTTTCGTCACGAAGGACAAAAACAATACGTAATATAAAACCCGACCACATAAATAATGCGTGATAAAACGAAATAACAATTTATAGGGTCAAAACAAAATATCAATAAATACAAAGACAAACGAAACACGGAATGGTACCTCGAAATCGCGGTTGTCACATAAGTTATATATATCGAAATTATTTAAAATAAAGTTATTTATTTAAACTCAAAATCCAAAATAAGATATATATGTTTGTGTTTAAAGGCATAGTTTGAATAGTGTAAAGGGTTAATATATAAATAAATTATTGTATTTTGTGAAAATGCTTCAATTTTATTACACGACTTTTTCTTTGTTCAATTGTCATACTAAACTTTGAAAAGATTCGATTATGTTGTTAAACTCTGCGAAAATGTTCAATTTTGTAACTCTATTTTTTTTTCCAATTATGCTACTAAAGTTTGAGAAAACGTTTGATTATATTACCGAACTTTGCGAAAAATTTCAATTATGTCACTCTCAAAACTGGTTAACGGTGTTTGCCGGTTTGCATTGTCCATATTATTAAATTAAAATTCGATAATGTTATAAATAAGGTTTAATGTACAAATAAGTTACTGTAGTTTGTGAAAATGTTCAAAATTTCGATAAGGCTATTAAACTTTGAGAAAATGTTCGACTATGTTACCGAACTTTGCACCAGTAGAGTAACATAATCGGACATTTTCTCAATGTTTAGTAGATTTTCTCAAAGTACAGTTACTTATTTGTATATTAACCTTACTTTTAGCATTATCGAAAAATAAATTTAATAACATAGACAATGCAAATCGGTTAACACTAGTAACCAAATTTGGGAGTGGACATAGTTGAACATTTTTTAAAAGTTCAGTAACGTAATTGAATATTTTCTCAAATTTTAGTGACACAATTGAACAAAAACAAAAGTAAAGTAACAAAATTGAACATTTTCGCAACGTTCAGTAACATAATACAATATTTTATCAAGTTTAGTGACACAATTGAAAAAAAAAATGTAGAGAAACAAAATTAAACATTTTCGCAAATTATAGTAACTTATTTCTATATTAACTCAATCCTTTAATCGTTGATCATTCGTAAATCACACAACAAATGAAAAAAAAAAAGAAGACAATTTTAAGTGTTGACAATATGTGTTTAGATAATGTGTATGTGAAGTCGTTGAATAGGGATTATGGATTAATTATATGAAATTGAATTTTTGTATGTAATGAGTTATTTAAGTTATTTGTAAAGTATGATGTGAATATTTTATGTAATTGGTTAATTAAATGGGCTATGATATCACATCAGTCTCTTTAACTACATATTCTTCACACTTCGTCCGCTTACAATTTGTTTTAAACTGATTATGACCAAATTGCTCCGATTTTGACCGCTTAGTTGACCGGTTATTCACCGAGAAACTAATTGATGTATTAATGATAAATCTCATCTGTAAAATAGTGAGTACAGATTAATCACCTATTAATCGGTGGATTAATGAGATTGTCACAAACTTGGATAAAATACACAAGTTGGGTTTTTAAATATTATTCTTTTCGAGTCAGGTTTCTCGAATCTTTTCGAGATAAGTGATAACGATTAATTGTTGTGGTTGATTTTTATTTTAAGAGAGAGACATATGGTGTTTCAAGTTATTATAGTTAAAAGATTGATACTTTGTTATAATCTCCAATCATTTCTAACAGGGTCAAACCTGTTAGGGTTTATGTCTCGGTTAAACTCGCCTCTATTCGGTTTTCAGTTGTACTTTAAGATATTGTTTTCCGTTTCGTTCGATTTGTTGTAACTGTATGTTAGTTTATTGTATAATAGATGACTAGCAATCACATTTTTATAAATGTTATTGGTTGTCCATCTATGTAGGTTGTTTTTGTTGTAGTTTATTTCAATTTTGTATCTTATTTATCTATAAATACAAAACTTTTTGGCAAGGTGAATGAACAATAACTATGTGGCATAACTTATGTTGATCGTCTTTTTTTGTTATTACTGACATTTTGTTACAGTAATTGAAGATATCGAAAAAAAGATAGTGATTGAAAATTAATTAAATTAGTAAGAATAATTAATATTTTTTCCTCCTAAATCAATATAAATAATGATATTTATAAAATATGCGACAACTAACTGTCAAAAAGATCCTAAATAATTTTAATATGAAAAATTAATAAGATTTCAAATTAAGTTTTACATATAATAGCTAAAAATTTATGATTCGTTTTTAATAAAAACAAACTTAATAGTATAAAATAAAAATTTGATCAAAGTTCGTTACATTTTAGTATAATTTCTCTTTTAAAGAAAAGAAAGTTTGAACGATGACCAACACCTATGGGACACCATGGCACCATACTCAAATCTATAACTTGAGTGGAATAAGAAAAGAGAGGAAAAGATATCAAGTGGGGTTTGTTAGAAGCCTTACACGGTATATCATCTATTTTGATGGATACCTTGCACGCCATTCACTTATTCTTTTTCTCTTTCCCTTTTTCATCCTTTTATTTCATTTTACGTCATAATTGAATTGATATCTATCACCAATTTTAGCACTCCCTAACTTATAAGAAATTATTCAAATATGTTATTTAAACGCAACACCTTTAGGTTATCAATCATATGACAACCTCACCCTTTTTAACTGTGACATGCATTTTGTTTTATGGATATACATTTGCAGATTGATTCGGTCTAGCCAATCGGGGTTTGTCCCATTGGTAGGAGATTGTCCTCCCCTATGGAAAGTCTTGGGTTCGAGCCTCCTCTGGGGTTTCCTCCCTAGGTGATGTGACCCCTAATCACTACCATTGCCGTTCAAAAAAAAAAAAAAAAAAAAATATGAATTAAAAATAGTTGACATTATAATTTGATCAATATAACAAAACATAAGTTTTTATTTTAAGTTTCAATTAAAAAAAAAGAAGAGAATCAAATTAGGAACATGTTACACTCATCTCTATTAATAGAAATGACAATATTTCCCCTATAAATAACACTTGTATTAAAAGACAAGTAGAACTCCTCCCCAAAGAAAAATGGGAAATCTATTGAACTTATTAGCAAATATTTTCATGAAGAAAAAGAAACCATTATCCATAAAAACAGTTTTCAAATTATCTACTCAATCACCCAACTTCCCTCAAGGTATTCCTCTCTATATGTATGTTTTTGTAGCTAGGTTGAGTTCGTTATGGAACGAATGCGTCACTAGTTAAATACACTGTAGAAAGTCCGTTGTAAATTTGTTTGTTTATGTTTCTAAATTTGATTTTCTCTTGGAAACGATTATAGGAGGTGGTTTTGCAACCGGGACTATCGACTTAGGTGGATTACAAGTGTGTCAAGTATCGTCATTCAATAAAATATGGGCGACCCATGAAGGTGGACCGGATAGTCTTGGTGCAACGTTTTATGAACCATCTTCAATACCCGAAGGCTTCTGTGTACTTGGTCATTATAGCCAATGCAACAACAAGCCCCTATTCGGATGGGTTCTAGTCGGTAAGCCTGATGAAAATGACTTGTCATCTCTTGCCATGCCAACTAATTATTCACTCATTTGGAGTAGCGAGTCTCAAAAGATAAAACAAGACAATAATGGCTATATTTGGCTACCTACAGCTCCAGAAGGATACAAAGCCACCGGCTATGACGTCACGACCTCGCCAGAAAAGCCGTCTATGGAAAGAATACGATGCGTTCGATCAGATTTTACTGACATTGTTGAATTTGATAGGTGGATCTGGGGGTTAAATAAAGATATTGACCCCAATGGGTTGAATGTGTATGGTTCAAGGCCAAAAGATAGAGGGGTCCAAGCCATGGGTGTTTCAACAGGTTCATTTCTAGTCCAAAACATTGGTGGCTCGGCTAATGTGTCACTTCCCTATTGCTTGAAAAATACCAGTGATACCCTATTTGCCATGCCCAATTTGGCTCAAATTGAGGCTTTGATTCAAACTTATTCACCAATCATTTATTTTCATCCTGATGAACAGTATCTTCCCTCTAGTGTTAACTGGTATTTCCAAAATGGAGCCCTGTTGTACCAAAAAGGTATAGAAAATAAACCAAGCCCAATTGAACCCGATGGTTCAAACCTTCCTCAAGGTGGTTCAGATGATGAATCATATTGGTTAGACCTCCCCATAGATAGTTCATTTAAAGAACGAGTCAAGAAAGGTGATTTAGAAAACGCTAACGCATATTTCCATATAAAGCCCATGTTTGGTGCAACATTTACCGATATAGCAGTATGGGTATTTTACCCATTCAACGGGCCAGCTAGGGCAAAACTAGGATTTATCAACGTATCACTAGGTAAAATAGGAGAACATGTTGGTGATTGGGAGCATTTGACATTAAGAGTTAGTAATTTCGATGGCAGTTTAAAATGTGTCTATTTTTCGCAACATAGTGGAGGTACATTGTTAGACGCATCACAAATTGAGTTTGAAAACGGAAACAAGCCAGTTGCATACTCTTCTTTAAATGGCCATGCATCTTACTCAAAACCCGGGCTTGTTTTACAAGGCAATGGTAGCAGTGGGATAAGAAATGACACGGCTAAAGGGAAGGCGGTGATGGATACTGGAGTCAGGGCTGTGGTGATCGCGGCGGAGTATTTGACCGAGGTTGTGGTGGAGCCACCATGGTTAAACTACACTAAAAAATGGGGTCCAAAGTTAAGTTATGATATTGTAAAGGAGATAGAAAAAGTGAAAAGGGTTTTGCCAGGGAAATTAAAACAAGCATTTGAGAAAGTTATAAGTAGTATTCCAAATGAGGTTTTAGGGGAAGAAGGTCCTTCTGGTCCTAAAATGAAAAATAATTGGATTGGAGATGAAAAATATTAGCTAAATTTTTTATTTTATTGTATTTACTTATATTAAAAAAAATGAATGACATGAACAGGTATAGTTAAAAATAACCACGAAGTTGACGATAATTAACCAAAATTAACCTTTGGTTGAAATATGTACACAACACGTTTATTATTTACTTATTATACTCTAGATTAAATTTGGTTGATTCCTATGGAATCGTGCCCTGGGCCGGGTTATTTCGGTTTTCTGGGCCTGGTTCTGGGCTTCTCTTTTTCCGTTTTTGGGGTTTAGTCTGGCCTGCTTTTTGTTTCCTTCTTCCGACTCCCTGACGTGTTTTTTTCTTTCCGACTCCCTGACGCGTGTTTTTCTACGTGTCGTTTTGTGTGTTGTTTTTCTGCAACCTACTCGCCTTCTTCGATTTCCATCCAGTGTTTATTTCTCCGCCACCCGAATGTCAACATGAACTGTCATCGCCTAGCGGTCGACGTTTTCCGTCATCCAATCGCCGCCGTAACTGTAAACCCTAATTTTACTATCTACTGTCTCTTTTTTTATGTGGTTAGTGTTAGTTTAGTGTATTTTGGCGGGGCAGTGTTAATCTAGAGAATAAGTAGAGAATGATGTTTATAGATTTGTATAGGGTTTTGGTGGTGGGTGTTTGGTGGTGTTATTGGGCAACCCGGTATGAACCCTAATTTTACTGTTTAGTGTCGCTTTTTTTATGTGGTTAATGTTAGTTTAGTGTATTTTGGCGGGGCAGTAATTATACATTTTTAATCTAGAGATCTGTATAGGGTTTTGGTGGTGGGGGTTTGATGGTGTTATTGGGCAACCCGGTAACCTGGTGTTGCAGCCATGGCGGTGGTCCGTATTTTGGCAGGGAAATCCTGTAGGTTGGTGTTGCAGTTATGGTGCTGTCTGGTACTTTTAGTTAATTTGGTTGGATAACTAATGAAACTAATGCCGAGTACAAGATAACTGATTTGAGTGACAAACCCTGCAATCAGTAGCTGTATGTCTTTTTTCCTCTCTGTTTGTAGCATTTTTATTGTTTGCGTTTCCTTTTTACAGTAATTTTGTATTGCTTAGTGTATTTTTGCAGACTTTGAAAGTTAATGATTTTGATGTTGAGCATCCGTTGACGTATTGTGGTAGTCTTATACAAGTTAAAGGTCGTGTTCTACGGGCACCTAAGGTATCTCTTTTAGTTGTTTTATATATTATGTCGATGTTTTGATAATTGGCCGTCACTTACAAATGAGATGTTTGACAGGCAGTGATGATAGACTTTTCTGCGTTTATATTTCCCGAGCATATGTATAAACTGCTGGAGATATTTGGGGTTGAAAATCAGTCCGTATCTTGGCGGGGCAACCCAGTTACCTGGTGTTGCAGCCATGGCGGTGGACCGTATCTTGGCGGGGCAACCCGGTATGTTGGTGTTGCAGCTATGGCGGTGTCTGGTCGTATGAATTACTTTGTTCATGTATACGCAGGTCTGAGCCTTTTTGTTGTTTTTTCGACTTTTATTATTCTCTAGATTAAATTTAAATTTGGTTGATTCATATGCAACTGTGCGTTCAGCCGGGTTATTTCGGTTATCTGGGCTTTATTTTGGGCTTCTTCTTTTCCATTTTTTGGGTTTTACTCTGGGCTGCTTATCGTTTCCTTCCTACAGGTGCTCAGCGCGTGTTTTTCTACGTGTCCTTCACTTACAGAGGAGATGTTTAACAGGCGATGATGATAGATTTTTATGCTTTACATATAAACTGCTGAGGATATTTGGGGTTGAAAATCAGCGCGTATTTTGGCGTGGTAACCCGGTTACCTGGTGTTGTAGCCATGGCGGTGGGCCGTATCTTGGCGGGGCGACCCGGTACACTGGTGTTGCAGCTATAACGATGTCTGGTCGTATGAATTACTCATTTTATGTATCTGCAGGTCTGAGCCTTTTTGTTTTCTTTTCGACCTCTATTGTGTGTAAAAGATTATATTTGGTTGATTCCTATGGAATCGTTCCCTCGGCCGGGTTATTTCGGTTTTCTGGGCCTGGTTCTGGGCTTCTCTTTTTCCGTTTTTTGGGTTTTAGTCTGGCCTGCTTTTTGTTTCCTTATTCCGACTCCCTGACGTGTGTTTTTCTTTCCGACTCCCTGACGCGTGTTTTTCCTACAGGTGCCGGACGCGTGTTTTTCTGCGTGTCCTTCACTTACAGAGGAGATGTTTAACACGCGATGATGATAGATTTTTATGCGTTACATATAAACTGCTGAGGATATTTGGGGTTGAAAATCAACGCGTATTTTGGCGTGGTAACCCGGTTACCTGGTGTTGCAGCCATGGCGTTGGGTCGTATCTTGGCGGGGCGACCCGGTACACTGGTGTTGCAGCTATAGGGATGTCTGGTCGTATGAATTACTCCTTTTATGTATCTGCAGGTCTGAGCCTTTTTGTTTTCTTTTCGACCTGTATTGTGTGTAAAAGATTAATTTTTTTTTTATTCTTAAAAAATGAGCCTTGGCCCTGGTTATTTCGATTATATGGGCTCTGTTCTGGGTTGCTTTTTGTCCTGTTTTTTTTTCGTTTATTTCGTCCGACCATCCGTTGGGTTGCTGGGTTGGACTTCTCCGGGTTGGGAGTTCTAAAGCACCAGAAGCGGTTTAAAAGGCTATGAGGATATGCTTTTCTGCATTTATATTTTTTGAGATAATATGTAAATTAGTAGGGGTATTTAGGGTTGAAAGTCGGGCCGTATTTTGGCGGGGCAACCCGGGATGTTGGTGTTGCAGCCATGACGGTGTCTGGTGCCCCTAATTACTACTTCTTTGTATTTGCAAATCTGAGCCTTTTAATTGTATTTTCGAGCTTTATTATTTGTATTGATGTTTTTGTTTCATTTAATTTACGCGTAAGCTTGGAATTTTGTGTGTGGGTTGGATTCTTGCTGGGATCAGTTAACGTATCGTATCCAAGGTAACTTTAGGTTTAGTAAATACGTTATTTTTTGTGCGATGATTGATTTTTATGGTTATTTGTTTTATGACAGTGTAGCATCTGCGTTTGGTTCGTACAACTATTCCGCCTAGGTACGCTTATTTAAACTCTACTCTTCATTTAATACAGGCAAATACGAACTCCTAAAAAATAACACGATTATTTGGAAACAAAACATGAAAACGGAGAACACAAAACAAACAAAATTAAACAACTGAAAAAGATGAATTATAAGCTAGGACTGGAGCTTAGGGCTTCTGAAAAGAGGTTTTTGGATTTGAATGTTAGGGTTTTGAGTATGGAAAATTTAGGTAAGGAGTTGACGAGCCAGTAGCAAAAAAAATCGTTTCCGCGTTTTTTGTTGTTGGCTCATGAACTCTTTACCCAAATTTTCCAAACTCAAAACCCTAACATTCATATCCAAAAACCTCTTTTCAGAAGGCCTAACATCCAGTCCTAGCTCGCGATTCGTCTTTTTCAGTTCTTCAGTTTTTGGTTTGTTTTGTCTTCTTCGTTTTCATGTTTCGTTCTTAGATAATTGTGTTCTTTTTTACGGGTTTCTTCACTTTTAAAACCATTTGGTTTGCTGGGGGAAAATGGAAATTCCCAAAGTAAAACTCACTGCTCACATGCTAATGAATTTACTTGAGCTTCGTTGAAACGAGCATCAGTAGCCACCGAAACCTGAGGACGGAAGACAGCAGGTCAAACATTGGGTGAAAAATCTTTTCATCTATCTGTTCGACCTCCGGTATTCCGTTCTCCAGCTTCGGTGGATGCTTATCTTCTTTCCAACTACACTCCAGTAATTTCGTTTATATGTAAGGACTGAGTTTAACTTTGGAAATTTCCATTTTCCCCTAGCACTTCAAATGGTTTCGAACAGCGTGAATCGCTTTCAATAGCCCGGTGTTTTTTATGATCTCTTTTCAATGGAATGTAACTAATACTGTTTTGTTTTTTTGCCGGTATCCAAAGTGACGAACAAAATTTAAAACCATTTGAATTGCCCGGGAAAAATGGAAATTCCCAAACGAAACGTCGCTACTAACATGTTGATTAAGTTACTTGAGTTTGGTTGGAACGAACACCAGCAGCAACCGAAACATAGAGATGCAATACAGCAGGTTAAACATTTGGATGAAAAAGCTTTTCACCGACCTGTTTAACCTCCGGTATCCCGCTCTATGGCTTCAGCTGCTGCTAATCTTCCTTCCAACTAACTTCTGGTAACTCCATTAATATGTAAGGAAGGAGTTTAGGTTTAGAAATTTCCATTTTCCCCGAGTAATTCAAATGGTTTTGAATAACGTGAATTGCTTTCAACTGCCTCAGCGCCTCCGATGCAGGTAATTACATCACTCCTTCCCGAGTTAGCAATATTTTTTATGTCTTCAAAGGAATCTAATTGATACTGTTTTCTTCTTTTATGCTGGTATCCAAGGTGACGAACAAAAGTCAAAACCGTTTCAATTACTCGGGAGCGACGGTGTTCAAAAAAGGACGATCAACAGCGATGGAAGTTGGAGGGTGGAATCATGGGGGTCAAACATGTGGATGAAAGGGTCTTTTATTTATATGTCGGACCCTCATGCTTCCACTTTCCAACTTCGACTACTGCCGACCCTCCTTCCAAGTACCAAAACGACAAGCCATAAGCAACAATTTAAAACGATACAACCCGACCTCGTGCATCGCACGAGAGTCACCTAGTTAAAATTATTTATCCTCTTTTGTAGTCTCATCTATCTTACATTTAAAATATTTCATTTTAAACCTTGAACTTCCAACAATGATATAAATTATTTCAATTTTTCCAACCATTTCATCACTCTCTTTTTCCAAACATTATGAACCAATATTACTCTATTTAATGTCCCCCAAATCCCTATGACAATTCTCAATACAATTTTAATTTTTGGACCACCTTCACCCACATTTTGGTCACCTTGATTATGCGAATCTTATCATTATAATAATAATAAAAATATCCTTCAACTTGGCAACTTACACTTATTTTATTTTAAAAACTAGAATTTAGCAGTTAACACATGATAGTTAAAGAATAAATGCTTTCCTTGAATATAGATTAAAGAATTCGTATTTGTAAGAATTCATTAAATGATGTAAATGAATAAATCTGGTTAATGTCAAAAAAAAAGATTGATGTTGGAATATAAATAAGTCTAAGGAACGACTAAAACTACATGTTTGCTACTTGGCAGTGGAACTTAAAATTTTGTAGTTGAAACCAATGGGCGGAGCCAAGATTTCACATTAGGGGACCGTAGTTTAAGCAAAAAAGTTAGTTGAAGACGTGCAACAGACTCGTGAAGTTATTCGCAAGGAGATTGTCGAGTCTAATACAAAGTATAAAGTGACAACACGTAAACATTGTCAGGTTTAGTTATTTGAGGGTGACGGTTTTATCTTCGTAAGGAACGGTCACTTGTAGGTACTGTAAGTCCTAAATTGTTTGCAACTATGTATGCAAGACGTAAAATAGAACTATTTGCAACACAAAAGATGGATCAAAATATGTAACATTTAAGAACAAAACATTTGGCTTTTCAAGTATTAATTGAATTACAGTATAAAAGAATTACAAGAATGTATGCAAAACTAAAACCTACTATAACACACACTTTTAAGTGATTGACAAACTGATATACGACTTATAAGTTTATCTAATTTTCCTAAGTAGAGATATAATATGAATCATGGTTACAAATTATATATGATATGATACGATACATACTTATCAACTCCTACAACAGGGTGACACGAGTTCACAATTCATCTAATTTTATACTCTCTATGATGGGTGTCGTTGAAAAATCAATGTGATTTTCTACTTTTTAGATTTGTTGTTTCCCCACCTTTGAGATCAATTTACTTTCAATTTGTATTCTTATTGATAATTTCTATTTTGATTAGATCTTATATTGACATTCCATTAATATTAAAAAAAAAATAAAAAAAAAATCAAACTCCTACAACAATGGATAATTATACCTTTTGTGACAAAAAGAGCTTATTTGCAAACATACATCTTAAAAAGAGTAAACAATAATTAATATTTGACGGAAAAATCAATATTATACCCCTTGAAGGTTTGAATATCAATATAATCACTAGGGGTGTTGATATGGCGGTTCGATTTGAATAGTTAGATTTTTTTAACAGTATTTGTGAGTTTGATATCTCATTTAACTATCCTAACCCGACTTTAAAGATGCGGGTACCCTAACTTCGGATACCCGAAACAAGACGATTATCCGCGGTTCGGGTCACGGGTACCCTATAATTTGATATGAGGTAAATCGTACATAAAAAAATATGAAATTTAATATTTTAAAAAAATCATAATGAATTTATATTACACTATAGTTTAAATTAATATATAACAACAACTACACAATAAAATATCATGATACAACAACTAAATTAATTGAATACGATTTACAATGGGAGAGTTTGTAAATATTTACTAAAATTCAAGAAAAAAAATATATTTACACATTTAAAATGTAATGTAAATAAGAAAAAACACTTATAATTTTTTGGATATATAATTAAACTTATATATACATATATCGGTTCGGTTCGGATACCCGCGAGTATTATAAAATGAAAACCCTAATCGACCGGTAATAAATCGGTTTTTTCAGGTTTCGAGTTCGATTCGAATAGTTCATCTCGATTTTACGGATAACGTTTTTTTTTTTTAACACCCCTAATAATCATACACCGAGTCCTCATAAATAATTATAGTAATAATAGTAACAATAATTAATAATTGACGGAAAAATCAATTAGGAAAATAGAAATATAGTTATTAGTAAACAATAATTAATACTTGACGAATAAATTAATTAGGAAATGCATTTAATAGAAATATATGTAGTTAGTAGGTGAATAATAATTGTGTTACTTGTGTAGTTGGTTGTATATCTATAAAAAACTACACACGCATATTATTATTTCTTGCTTTTGTTGTCTTATGATTCCCTCTTGTACCCAAAAAGAATAATACTAACAATAGTAATTAAAATGTGAATCAACGTTATACTTGTATGCTCATCAAAACACAAGAAAGTTAGAATGATATTTTGTTATATAGAGTTTGTTAAAAAGTAAATTATCGAATTTTGACCATGTAAATGTTCCTAAGTTTATAAAACTAATACCACAATAAGAATAAAAAACACTTTTGCTAAATTAAGAGACCATATTCTGACCCTATATAGTTTTATTAAATTTGGTATTGGCTCTGGTAAACCCCATTTAGATTTTGGACATTTGATCTTTTAGTGGAAATCTCGTTTGGAACCCAACTAGGGGTGTCGTACCTTAACATGAAAAGTGCGAACCTCGTTAACTACAACTTGTTTCTGAGTTGAGATCGGGTTAATTCAAACGATTGTGTACTTCACACTCTACTAACCAGTTATTAGGTTTAACTAGAAAACTGATGTAGTCCAAGACAACAATTGTGTGATAATGGCAAAATCAACTTATTTCCTATTTCGTTGAAGTTGATTATGGTGACGGAATTCGATGAAATTCAAACGCTCAAAGGAAATCAGCTGAACCAGTGGTGTATTTTAAGATATTTTTCTTTGCTTGGTTCATCGGTTTTCTTTCTTTCTTCACAATACTCGTTTTAGTATTTAAATACTTTGTTTGATTGAAGCTTTTAGACGTACTTTATTTGATTAACTATAAACATCGAGAATCCATTAAATATTTAATTATTTGTTCTTTATGGTTCGTTCTTAACATTCGCCCATTTAATTATATAGATCGGTCACTAAAATTCCTTTGGTCTAAAATATTCCAAAATTATTTAAAATTGTTGTTATTAATACTAAAATTGATTACTGTTAAAATAAAATATAATAAAATGATAAGATTATAGCCAAGTTATTCGAGCTTCTACTAAAAAGAACCATTGGTCCAAAAGCACAAAATAACAGATATATGGATAAAAGGTAACACTAACACATGATGTCTTTTCACGTGTAAAAAGCAACAAATCTACGAATATTGATAGGTTAAGAATATCAGCCTATTGTTTGTGGGTAAATATAAAAGGAATTTTTGAAGAAATAGTGGGTTATCTTCTTTTGTTGGAATTTATAAATAAGTAATGGGTCATCTTTTCTCATTGAATTTTTTTTTTTCTTTGTGTTTTTTCAATTAACTAATTTAATATTATTTTAAATTATTTATTTAATATTATTATTGTTAATACAACTAACTTTGAGAGTTTTCAACAATTAATTCTTTCAACGTTTTTTGTTCAAAAGTTATTAGCGACAAAAAAGACAATCTCCTTGTTTTATTTTCCCAAAACAATTATTTTATAAGAATGTTAAAAATCACATATTCTACTACTAAGGTGTCAAACTATTTTTACATATATATTAAAGTTACAAGGTTACAATTAATTACTTTTTAAAATAAAAATAGTTAATAATAATATTATATGGGATCATTATTTTGATCTAAAAGTTTAAATTTAATATTGAAGGTCATCTAATTATATTAACCCTTTTTTTTATTTTTTTCCTTCAAAATTTTCGTTTTATATTTCTTTTTTTGATTACGCAATTTTACAAATTACATACGTATTCATTTCGATTATTTGTTGATTTTCGTTTTAGCTTTACTTTTTTGATTACGTTATTAAGTATTTTTTTTGGGTAACGTTATTAACTAAAGTATCTACATCTTAATTTTTGAAAAATTAGTTAGCGGACTTATAGTTAACAAATATAAATTAAATAATAACTAGATATGAAAATAGTTTTAAGTAAAAAATATAAAATTTATAAAGTTAATTAATGATTATCAAAATAATTACTTATTTGCACATATTACTAAAATAGACAATAGAAACTTTTATAAATTTTATGGGCCAATAAAAAGGCTAAAATCATATAGAAATCTACAAAATGTAGAAAACAAAAAGATTAGCAAATAAAGTTACATTAATTTTAATTGGTTGGTGTATAAAAGCAATTGATGTTGGTTTATTTAGCTACCCCAATTAATGAAGATGTATTTTAAAACGTTGCATTTTAATTCAAAAACCTTTGGAAATTCTACTTTTACTTTTCTAAGCATAAATACTTTTACCCTATAGTAACAACATATTTAAATGATATAGATGTCTAAAATATATACCTAAAAACAAGGTTAAACCATATAAAAATTGACATATAGATTTCACTAGCTCTTTCTTTTTCTATTAACAAATTAGTTTTAAATCGACCAATCATACCTTTAGGTCTTCTTTTAGACTTATCTAATTAATCTTATGAATCATTTCCCAAATTTATATTCTACTTTTATCTCTTAAAAAAACATTAATAACATTTCGAGGGAGGTCTTCTTTTTTTTTTACTTGTGTTTTGGGATTGTTTTACTTGTTAGAGATACTTTATGTCATTTTCGTAGGGTTTCTAATGGTCTCTACAGGATTTATGAAGGTAAGATGAAAAGATGATTCGGATGGAAATCTATACCGATTAATGACTACACATATGAGGTGTACGATAACATGAAAATCGTCGTCGTCAAAAAATGCATTTGTCAAGTTTGAGAAAATTCCGGTATACCTTGTTCACACCTTATAATAGCTTTAACATATTTGAAAATGGACGATGTCGGGAGTTGAACGCGACATTGGTTAAAAGTTGCTTCAACATTAAGAAGAAAAAACAACAAACTCATTTCTCAAGCATCGGTTCATTTAAATGATTAGTGTTGTTATAAGATATATTTATGTGCTCTAACATGTAATCTTTTAACGTATTTTGTGGTTTCATTAAGAAACAAAGTGTCAAAATACAAAAAACGTAAAAAGAAAAAAAAAAAAAAAAAAAAAAAATTCGCATTATGCAATGGTACGCTTTATGCGAATCGTGTATGCTTTATGTGAACTAGTGATATTTTGTAAAACAAATTGAAAACTTTGATATTTGTAAAATACCTTAGAAAACTTTAAAGTTTCGTAATTTTCCCAACAAAAAATTAACATATGATTTTAACAATTGCAATTATAGGAAAAGATGATTAAATACCACTAAGTTTTTAAGATACAAAAGACTCAATCCCACCATTCATTTAATTGCAATCAAATGGTTTATATTAAATCAAAACACTTTCAAACTTTTTTTTATATTAATTTATCTGGCAAACCGTTAATCGTTAGACGAAACAAATTACGTCGTTGCAACCGTCGTGTTCTCCTCTTTGATTAGAGCAGTGGTCATATATACTTTCGACAACTTTTATTTTTTGAGTTTTAAGGTGGGTATTGAAATTGTAAAGTTAATATCACATGTGATATTAACATCTATGGGTAATTTTTCAAAACAAAAAATGTTATATAATGTATAATTTAACCAGACCAATATAAAAAATTAAATTTTGACAACCCTTTTTTCCCGTTTTTGAACAAATGTTGAAACTCGTAATGTTATATCACATGTGAATCTAACATCAAATATGAGTTTAAAGACATAAAATCCTTATATTGTGTATAATTCAATTAGACAGATTAAAAGTTCCACGAAATCACATGTGATAGTACTAAAATCATATGTGATATTAATGTAAATAATATATGATTTTATAATATACGTAGAATTGCAAAACTAATAAGCTAATAACTCAAATGATATTTAACTTTAAATGTGAAGTTTAAAACACAAAAATATTATATGAGGTAAATATATAAACCCGGAAAAAAATTCGAATTTTGACGAATTTTATTTTTCCGTTTTAGTCAAATGTTGATATTCGTAAAGTAATATCACATGTGATTTAAACTAAATGTAAATTTCAAAACTTAGATTTGTTATATGATGTATATTTAACTAGATTGAAAAAGAAAAACACAAAATTTTAAGTTAAACTATTTTTATCACATATGATAAAACAATGATTTTATAACATAAACTTTCCAAAACTCGACAAAAACTCCGAAAAAAATATATCAAGTGGGTACTCTATAGAAAAAGGAGATAATGCTTGTTTTAATGGTGTAATTTATTCGTTTAATAAAAGTACGATTTTTGAGATAATTAAATTTTAAGCAAAAGAAAAAAAATAATTAAAGTGAGTTTTGAAATACAGAATTGTGTCTTTTTCTTTTATACTCATTTTTTTATTTATTGATTTTAAATGATCCCAACCCAGCAACTTATATTTATAAATATGCAATATATGCAAAAGTTGTTTTTTTATGGTACAATGTAAAATATATGATTAATCATTTGGGCATAAATAATATTTATTAAAATTCTCCGATTTTATATCAAGTCGATTCGAGGACTGCCAATCTTGAACTCATCTCGATTACTAGAACTCAGATTTGAAAGTCGATTCTAACTCGAATGAGCTTTAAATTTCAAGCTCGAGCTCGACTCGGTTACTATATCCATGCTTAAAACTCGACTCGAGCTTTAAATTTCAAGCTCGAGCTCAACTCAGTTGCTATATTCATGCTTGAAACTCGAGTCTAGCTCATGATTTTACATCATAGCTCGAGCTCGATAACTAATCGTTATATAAGTTCGAGTAGACTCGACTTGTATTCATATTACCTAATATAATAACCATGATGTAATGAATGTGTGTATATAAAAAGGTAAAGTTGTAATTTAACTTAAGCTCACGAGCCGAGTATTTTGGAGCTTGAACTCGACGTAAAAGTTCAAACAAGTAGTTTTGGCTCAAGCTCGACTCGTTTAAACCGAATCGACCTCAAATAACTCGCGAGTTGTCCCGCCTCATTTACACCCCTAGTAAATGTTGAGGTATTGTTTGCAACACTAACCTATGATGGGGACTTATACCTTTATAAAGTTAAGCCTTGTAAGTAATGTTCCATGTAGAAAGAGGAAGGACCAATTTTAGTAAATAAACGACATCCACAAACCACACTTTGTGCTTCTCTATCGCCCGATGGTCGTAGTATTTCCTTTTGATTCGTGTAACGATCTACATTAATGAAATCATTATATGATCTATAGACTTTGAGAGTAGCCTACATGCTATTTAATAGAGAAAGAAAAGTGAAACGATAAGTAACAAAGAATGTTCAATAAGAAAGATTCAGGTTAATATATACTTTCGATAACAAACGTTCACACACGTAAATAAACAAAGAAGACATTTGCATGTGTTCGCCTACGTAACCAAACGACCATAAACTCTTGTTCAAGTTCGTTCATTTACAAAATAAACAGATATAAATGAACTTTCCTCATCGAACGTTCAGTTCGTTTATATACCTAGTTATACTCAAGCCATAAATATTACATTTTGAGTAAACTACACAGATTGTCCATATGGTTGACTCGAATTACATAATGTGTCTCTATAATTCAAAAATAAATTGAATGATTATTTTAATGATTAACATTTAATTTTACACTAAATGTAACTAATATACTCTTAGATAATAAATCCAAATCAAAAACTCTTAAACCTTTTTAATCACTTTAATATTATTAAAAATAAAAAAGCATCCTCTTTTTCTTACCCAATGGAATGAAAGCAAAACTCCTTTGACTTGTTTTTCTCAAACATCAATGGTTCATTTCTTTCTTTTTCTCTCACACACACAAAAAAACACACACACACACACACAGAGACATACACATCTCTGACACTTCACATGTTCATGCAGACAAAACAAGACCCACATCACAACAATCATCCCTACTGCCCACATGGAAGTGTGAACTAAAACATTTGCTTAATACTACTAATTCAATTCAATTCAATTATTTATCATTTATTTTTTCCAACTTTGTATCATTTCCCACACACAATTTTCAATTTTCTCTCCAAATCTATTACACCCATTTGGTTTAATTTGTTCATGAGATGAGATTGGATTTATGAGATTTTGTAAATCTTTGAAATTTTGTCATGCCCACCAACTGTTTGTTGTTTTGTCTCTGAGGGAAAACAGATAATTTTTTTGTTTTTTTTTAAGTGAAAATGGCTGCTAAGCTCTTGCATTCATTAGCTGAGGATAACCCTGATCTGCAAAAGCAAATTGGATGTATGACTGGTGTGTTTCAGCTCTTTGATCGCCATCAGATTGTTCCCGGAAGGCGAATCACCCCGAAAAGACTTCCTCCTGGTAACCATTCAATCTGATTGATGTCTTATAAACCATGTGATGTAATCCCTATTTGATGTTTTTATGAAATGATCAAGTGATTCGGTTAATTGTTGTTTTTATAAATTTGTAGCATAAATCAGGATATTTGTGTATCTTGGTTATTGTTTTTGTGTTGAAATCTCGAAAATATGTTCATTTCAGATGTGATTATCGTTCTTCGAAATTCATGGTAGTGATTTTTCATTAATGTATCATAAGATCAAGTTTTACTTTATTTTTATGCAGGTAGTCCACAATTTGACAATGGAATGACGCCTGAAAGCGAGTCAAGCCACTCGTATCAGAGACCATACCTTGTGGTATGTGCAATTGGTTTCAAATTCGTTTCTATATCATGAAAAGTTTGGAGATTCTAGGCTATCTAATTGGGTAACTGGTCAGAAGAAGTTGTTTTCAGTACGGTCGAAATGGCCAGGTCTGATTGGGTTGACCAGCAAACATTTTTTTTGGGTTCATTTTTGAACTCTTTACAAAAAATAAAGTATTTAATGTGTTAGATATGATTATAATAGTAGTAATCGTATTTGTTTTTGTATTTTGTAAAACATAAGAAGGCTGTATGAGTTTTAAAATACTGTTTGGGTCACTTTCATATAGTTCAATCTTTTCGATTCATTTTTTTTAGCTATTTTTTTATTGGATCATTATGGATTAACGTCATAAGTAAATGAGTCGAAATTGACACCTCTAGTCCTAACGATGAATACAAATGCCCAAATCTAATGAGCCCTTTTTATTTCAGGAAAAACATTCAAACAAGATTATACAAGACAAGAACAGGGCATCAACAGAATCATCAAGAGACTCTTTTTCATCAATGTCTCGATCATCTTCCTTCTCTTCTTTGGATTGTAATATTAATAGAACAACTCATCCAGAACCCGATCAGATTGTGTATCCAGAAACTCCGTCAAGAGATACTGCAACACGCCAATCATGCAACTCCCGTCAAAGCGTTGACCTTCGAGATGTGGTCAAAGACTCAATGTATAGACATAATAAACCTACAGCCAAAGAAGAGGCACCCGAACATGACTTTAGGGAGTCACTGGATGCTCTTGCTAAATTTCAAGAGGCCAGTTGGTATTATAATGAACCGAGAGAACTTTCTAGATCAAAATCTTACCAAGTTAGAGACGGGTCTTCTTTTTCAGTACCAAAAGATTGTCCTAGATTTTCTTATGATGGGAGGGAAACAAATCGTCTGTCGTTTCAATCCCGGGATAATGCAAAAACAATGACCTCAAAACAGATGGATGAAGTACCAAGGTTTTCGTTAGACAGCAGAGAGAGTTCCACCCGTAGTCTAAATTCAGTTTCAAAAGCAAAAAATGGAGATGATGTCATCTCAGCTGACCGGGCCCCAATTCATTCACGACCACCTAGCGTTGTAGCCAAGTTGATGGGGTTAGAAACTTTACCTGATTCTGCCTCGGTTAATAAGAACGATTCGGCTGTGGGCCCAACCAGAACTTCCCAGGTTGAAGACTTTGACCCATCGTTGAAATCTTTAAAAGCACCGGATTTCTTTGGGCCAATAAAAATGCATAATTCTTCAAGAAGTTCAGCAAGGGAACCAACATCACCGTTGTGGAGGAATTCTGAAATGAAGCCAATTTCTAGGTTTCCAATTGAACCAGCACCATGGAAGCAAAACGGTGCTAGGAGTCCTCAAAGACTGCCAGCTTCTCGTGTTATGAAATCACCAGCTCAAATGCATAGCCCGTATTCTTCTGTTTATAGCGAAGTTGACAAAAGACTGAAGCATCTTGAATTCACACAATCTGGAAAAGATCTTAGAGCTCTTAAACAAATATTAGAGGCAATGCAGTCGATGGAAGCTAGAAAGGAAGGAACACAAGCTATGGTTAAAAGACATTCTAGTCCCTCTCAAATATCAGACAACCGTCAAAACCCTAGGGGATCAAATTTAAATAGGTTGAGGGCTTATGAGTCCCCTATTGTCATCATGAAACCCGCTAAACTTGCTGAAAGATCTGGTATGCACGTTGAAGAATACTTGCCAAATAATATTCCTAAAAGTACACGTAAAGAGAATGCTGCTAATGTGACTGAGGTCAAAGGTGGAGGAAGACATACAAGGACTACACCACCACATTTGACTAAACAACAACAGTTGGCTAAAGAAAACGCTACTGGAAAAAGCTCGGGATCTGTCAGCCCGAGATTACACCAGAAGAGGCTTGAGTTAGAGAGACGATCTCGACCGCCCACACCACCAGTGGATTCAAATAAATTGAGAAAACAGCCAATTAAACAGACTCCAGAGTTGAGTTCCCCTGGTGGAAGAAGAAGGTCAAAATATTCAAACGTCCAGCAAAATGTTGATCAATACCGTGAGGTTAATGGTGAGTCAAAGAAGTCGAGTCACAGAGAAAGTCAACCATCTCGTGAATTGGTCAACGTTCACGAACTTTCTGAAGAAAATGATATCAGACAGAGTCCTAGTTCAGTAAATGAGGTAAGTTCATTAAAGTTATATATTTTTACTTACTATTATATCAAGAGAATAATACCTATTTTTAATAAATTTGGTTTAGGAGGTTTTATGCATTAACAAATAACAATACATTTTTTTCCCACATTCATACGGAAGTAACTGTAAGTGCCACATGTACTAATTACTTTGTTTTATTATTAATTCTAGAAATCAACATTGATTCTGCGGGAGGATGAATCGCTTGACCCGGAATATCCTAGTCCTGTCTCTGTTCTTGATAATGGAGTCTATATGGACGGTTCGCCTTCACCTGTGAAACATATGTCGAAGACATTGAAAGGTAACGTGTTTTCTTCTCACTATTTTTGGATCCAGTTAAAGTTCTGGTACTATCACTACTATGACATAATAGTGAATCTTTCAGTTATGATGCAAATAATAGAAAAAAATATCTTTAATTAGTAACTCTTTTTATTCTTTCGGAAAGTAGATCCCCACTTATCCATTTGTAAAATATTATGAATTTTATAGACCAAGTTCTGTTACGAGCGTTTACTACTTTTTTTTGCTCTAGAATTGATAAAAAAGAAATGAACTCGGGATTACGTTATATTTCAAGTTGAACAAGCAACATGAACTTAACTAATAGGTACCTACCTCTGTACATGAAGCTTAAGACAAGATACGACTCTTTATATAGACTTTTGTCATGTATGCATCTATTTTTCTATTTCGCGATAGTTTATTATTAAAACTTCTAATAAAAACATATGCAAATTTCTACTCGGTTTTAGAGACGAAAACTGATTGGTAACTTAAGTAACTAATTTCTTGGTAGTTACATTATTTCGGTATTTCCAGTGATGAAAACGGAACTTAATGAATAATATATATCTTTAAGTAATATAGTTGAGTTCAAAGATCCCGAGCTTGTATTTACCTCCAAAACTGAAAAATAATCACTGATCTAATAACTCCTACATATTTTTGTTTTTTGTATCGTATGATTTCTTGAACTAATGCATGCGTTAAATTCACAGACGATGTTAATCACGGGACTAAAGATCAATGGGAAACGCCAGATGTTGTCACACCAGACACCTCATCCTCGGGTGTTTATTCCGAGATTAATCGCAAAAAGCTGCAAAACATAGAACATTTAGTCCAAAAACTCACAAGGCTCAACTCGAATCACGATGAAGCACACACAGATTACATTGCATCTCTCTGCGAGAACACAAAACCTGACGACAGATACATTTCCGAGATTTTATTAGCTTCAGGGCTTCTCCTCAGAGATCTTGGGTCAAGTCTCACAACTTTCCAGTTTCACTCTTCTGGTCATCCAATTAATCCCGAGTTATTTTTGGTATTGGAACAAACCAAATTCAGCAATCTATCAAAACAAGAACTCGATTCACCCGAAAAGATGACCAAAAAGGAAAAATTCCACAGGAAGCTTATTTTCGATACTGTTAACGAAATTCTTGCAGGAAAGTTAGCTTTATTGGTCCCTTTTCAAAAGTCTTGTAAACTGGCAAAGAAGACATTAAACGCACAAAAGCTTTTGAGGGATTTATGTTTGGAGATAGAACAGTTACAAATGAAGAAGACGAGAGAAGGCATCAGTTTAGACGAGGAAGATGACGGGTTGAAAAGCGTTTTGTGGGAGGAAGTATTGAATGGTGCGGAAAGTTGGACAGATTATGATGGTGAATTACCGGTTATTGCATTAGAGCTTGAACGATTGATCTTTAAAGATTTGGTTAATGAAGTTGTTTTGGGTGAGGCAGCTGATGGCAGGCGAATAAAGCCCGGAAGACGTTGCCGACAATTGTTTTCAAAGTAGAGTTTGTTATATCCTTTACCCTGTTGTTAAAATTTCGTTTCCTTTATGGGTTTCATTTCAGATATTTCCTCGATATTTTTTCTACCCTTTGATTTTCGGTTTCTGTATGTAAAAGTATAAGAATCTATGCTACTGCTTTAACTTAAGTGAGGGGATATGACATGACCCCCTTGTATCAATTTGAATGCTATTAACATTTATCTACCCTCATATATAAAATGTATTTTCATGCACAATTCTATTTTCGTGTAATAATTTTTTTACCAATGAGATCCTAATCGAAAACAAAAAGGACCGGTCATACCACACCTTTGATAGCATCTACCATGACTCTAGTTATAGTATCGTCATATACCACTACTCTACCTGCTAGTGCCATCGTACACTCTTTCACAAATGTATACCACACCTTTGGCTTCAAACTTACTGCCAGATGGTGCAGATTAGAAGACGCGGAAACAAATTCTTACAAACTTGTGTGTTGGCGCTAAGGTACTCCCTTGCATAACCGGTGAATTGTTACCCACTGGTGATGACGATCAAGAGTGGTACTCTATTGTCAGTATTGTTGCAAAAATATTGACGATTTTTTATTCAATTACTAAATGTCTTGTGCCTTACAAATTCAAGATTTATTTCACACCACCAAAAAGGGTGAGTTGAATATCACTGATTTTTGTCACAAAGTTAAGAACCTTTCTAATGTATTAAACGATGTTGATTCACCAGACTGAATTAGTCACTCAAATCTTAGGCCAATTACCCATATCATATAGTACTATTGACGATATTATAACTAATACAAAACTGTTTCCAACCTTCTATGAGGCTAAATACATACTTTTGGTTCACTAGTCTCATGAAGCAAAAACCAAAAAATAACTCAAGGAACTATCAAGCATGCTTCTCGTTACCACAGACTCGGCCACCAAGCATTGGCACCAGAATTCGCCGACTACTAGTGCAACATCGCACATGACTTACAGTTTAGGTATGTTGGTATTTGAATACTTTTACCAAATATGTGTTTGTAAATGCGTGAGCCTACGGGGTTGCACACACTGACATTTAAACACGACTATGCGTTTATTATTTACTAATTATTAATTAAATAAGTTAATTGTAATAATTATAAAGGGAAAATGCACTGGATGACCATTGTACTACCTAAAAATATCCGTATAGGTCATTGAACAAAATTTACGTCTATCTACATCACTATACCGCAAGTGACCTGTTATTTAAACCATTTTTACCCGATCAACAGGTCAACCTCCACTAATTCTCTCTCTCTCTCTTCCCCAATTTCTGCCTCCTAGAATTCACATACAGAGTTTTTGATTCATCATAGGACGAAGAATCCCTGCTTAAATCAGATGGTACAACAACAATTTTAGAATCTTTATTCTGCCTCCTAAAACTCACTGTCGGACCTTTTGCATCATCTCCAGAAGAAGAATCCCTACTGAAATAAGATGATAGAGGAGCAATTGCTTTAGATTGCTCATTTTCTTTACCAAATTTCACAGATTTGACAGGTGAAATATCGGTATCATCTTCAAACAAAGCATCCTTGCTCAAATCCGATGAAACAGGAACATAAGAGACCGCATCAGGAACATAAGATGACCTTTCAATTTAGAAGAGACGACATCAGTATTGAAACTTTCATTGGGAGTCCTAACACCACCCACAGACTGAATGTCTGTGTCATCTCGAAACGAAGAATTCCTACTCAAATCAGTTTTAGAATCCTCATCCTGTGTCATGGCTTTCATAGATTGAACTTCAGAATCACGTCCAGATGAAGAAGGGTCTTTCAAATAAGAGGATACATCAGGTATAATAACCTCACGTGTTTCTGAATCAAGTTCAATTGACGAATTGCCGCTAAATTTAGGGGATACGGTAGCAGCTTTAGAATCCTCATTACCACTCCTTAAATTCACCGGTTGAATTTCTTTGCGGGTAAGAATTCTGACGTTGAGGGTACCCCTGATTAGGGTTGGATTGATGATGATTTTGTTGTAGATTCCATTGATTAGGGTTTGATAGATTATTTGGGGGAAAATCGAAATTGTTTGGGGAAGTTGATGTAGAGAGTGATTTACGGTTATAAATGAAATGATGAGAGCTTAAAGAAGTTGCAGGCAATTGATGGTGGTGATGAAGATGAACAAATTTGATTACCTTTTTGTTTTATTTTAAAAAAATATAAATGATGACGTGGCGGTTACCAACAGGTTTCAAGTCACCAAACTTATCTATTTAAACGGTTTTTTAAAGTTAAGGTTATAATTTAACAGGTCACTTTCGGTATAGTGATGTAGATAGACATAAATTTTGTACAATGACCTATACGGATATTTTTAGGTAGTACAATGGTCATCCAGTGCATTTTCCCATTAATAAATGAGAGGATGTATTATGTAATTATGGATGTTTCCTAATTATAATACAACTTGTTCTCCAAGACATTGTTTGGCTATATAAGGAACATCAAGTCCCTTATTTTTCCTTTCACCAAATCGATTAGGCTTTCACCTAAATCGATTTTTCTGCTTCTTTCCTAAGTCGATCGGCCAAGCACCCAAACAAGGGTTTCGGTTTGTTTTGGAGTTCGAACAACAAGGGTTTTGAATACCTAGGAGGTGTAGTTCGAGCATACGATTTAAGCAAGCAAGCTAGACAAGAGTTGTGGTGATTATAACGCATACTAGCATACAAGTCTGTTGCTAAAGAAGGTGTCGTGTACAAGACTGTAGAGGGATTTCACTATAAATCCTAAACGAGCTAAATCAACAACAAAGGTACAATTCTTAACTTAGTTAATATTGATTATGTGTTTGATTCTAACTTGTTTCGCTGCATGTTGTTTGACAATCTGATTATATGTATACCTATAGTGGTATCAGTCAGACCGTAATTCAAGTTAACTAGTTAAAAACATCAAACACTGTGTGTGCGTGTGTGTGTGTGTGTGGGGGGGGGGGGGGGTTGGTGGTTGGTTTGACCAAAAGAAGAAGACAAAATTTTTGAGCTGAAGCCCGACTGCGCCGCAACGGGATGTTTTATAAAAAAATAATAATTTGTTAATTAAAAACTAAACCTAAAATACAATATTTGATGTTTAATTACCTTTGTTAAAATTTCATTAAGCAATAATCATAATCGTAAAACTACATGCATTCTTTTACGAATATAAGTACGATATTAGATATCTATTAATTGAAATTGGATAAACATATAATTACACGAGATAATTGAATATGTGCGACACTTTACATAAATAGACTTTAAAAGGTTATTTGCGGGAATTATTTGATAATTGAATTATATATGTATTAAATAACTTACGCAATCCACAATTGCTTATTTGAACGGATGTATGTGGTCCATTTTCAAGCGAAACGGGAGTTATTTAATATATATATATATATATATATATATATAGGTGGGTTCGGAACCACTAAATAAATGAGAAACATAAGAACCACTTTTTAACCAATCACTTAAAACCCACTTTAAATTCATAATTAATTTTAAATTAACATATCTAGAGTATAACTAGGTTTTAGCAAAAACTAAATATACCATTAGAACAAGCATTTAATTATCTTTCCAACGAGCACCCACTTGATATACTTTTGACAATTTTTTTTATTTTTATTTTATTTTTGTGGGTTTCAATATATACACTGGTGTATATATTAATATACACCAGTGTATATATTTTTTTTGCCAAAAACATATTTGAACCATATATTCACCGATGAATAAATATGTATACACAAGTGAATACACTTCTATTCACCGGTGTATGAACTAGTTCGTGACATACATTCTAAACATATATTCACCAGTGAATACATATGTATACACAAGTGTATAAGACGGTATTCATCGGTGTATATACACAGTTTTTGAAAAATTCTGAATTTATAGTATATACACCAGTGTATATATCGAAACCCACCAAAAAAAAAAAAAAAGTCGTCAAAATTTAAAAAGTTTATATTTTTCCAAAAGAGAATAAAATACTCGTTCTAACTGTATATTTTTTATTTTGTAAAATTTTATAATTTAAAAGATATTTAGTTTTTAAAATGAAGTGGGTTTTGTTAAATGATTGGTTAAAAAGTGGTTCCTATGGTTCCTAAATATTTGAGTGGTTCTCATTTGAAACCAACTCTCTCTCTCTCTCTCTCTCTCTCTATATATATATATATATATATATATATATATATATATATATATATATATATATATATATATATATATATATATATATATAATGTTACCTATAGTCTATAGACCTTTTTGCTATTTAGGGTCACCCAATTTGTTGCGTTGATTAATTCTTTTCATATTGTTATTTTTGTCAAATGTTTTTTGAAAGAAATAGATTTTAATATGACTAAAGAATTATGTAACGAATTTTTTGATTTATTTTGACTCTTTTATACGTTCTAAAACGCATTGGGTTGAGTTTCACCGTAATTTGCTCCCTGACAGAACGTATTAAATTGCAAAATACATTAAAAAATCAAAACTTTAAAAACGTGTGATTCGTAATTCGTAATTAAATGCTCATCCTCAGTGCATAATTCCTAACTAGGCTCACCTACAAAATGATGATGTATAGTAAAGTTTGCAGATGTATTCTACTCCTAATGAGGTCAGATTTTAAGAGATGCTTTGTCATCCTCTACCCTCACTTGCTTTCCGGGTCGTACCTTGTGTAGAGCTACCGAAAGGGTTTTATGATGACGATGGTACATTTGATTATTACATACACTTTGTGTATAGGAATTAGGCAATCATAGAAACAAGTATAAAACGAGTAATTAAAACATTTTGGTTTTAAAACACTCAAATTATATGACGAAGTTGTGCGCATGCCTCTTCGTACATAGATTTTTTCACCCATGGAATTAAGTCATATTGTTATCCATATTGCTTAGAGAACTTGTACTTGCTAAATTCTACGTGAGACGTAGGTGAAGGGTATCAAAGGGTGATTACCACTCATCGTGAGACGGTGGTGGACTATCTGCAGTCTTTAGTTAGATGCCAAAAATCGGGTTATGCAGTGAGACTGTAAACGCCTATGGCAATAAGATGTGACGAAACATGATTAATGTTACGATCAACATTTTGATGCTTGATCGAGCTATAACATTAAGTCCCATAATCTAGAAATTGCATCGGTAAATGCAATTACTGAACGCCACTTACCTTTTGAGTATCATTTAGTTCCTAGCAGAGCAACTGATGGAACGGTGATATGTCATTTGGATCCTAGAGTTAACGAAAATTAAACCATGAGTTTTACATTTTTGTTAAGAAATTTTATGTCGAAAGTACTAATGAGAACTTTCTATCTCAATTTCATTCGGAGGAGGAGCCTTATAAAAAACATATCGATTCTTATCATTTGTAGAAATGACACAAAAATCCGCTACTCGATGAGATTTTGAGTGAAACCAAAACAACGTTAAGAAGCAATAAGCTTTATGGACCAAACTTTAACGATTGGTATCGATCATTGAGGATTGTCCTAAGAGTGATGGAATGACTTGAAATCGTTACTTCACCTATGGTCGCTAAGCCAAATGACAATGTTCCTCAAGCAGAAAAGGATCATTATAAGGCAACTTTTAAGATTAATAATGAAGTTGCTTGTCTCATGCTCAACATTATGACTCCTGAGTTATGAAAGCAAATTGAGAGCAAATTGCCCCGATCAGATGATCACTGAGTTGTGTGCATTGTATGATAAACAAGCTGGCCTTGAGCTAAATGACTTGATTTGAGATGTACATGCATGTAAACATGTATATGGAACACCAGTGGGGACTCATGTTTTAGCCATGAAAAGCTTGTTTGATCGCTTGGATAGAATGCAATACTCATATCATGAACCTGTAGCTGTAAGCATTGTCCTCAGTTCTCTTTCACCGGAGTTTGAGGACTTTACACACAACTATAACATGCAGAGTATGAAAAAGAGCATTAACGAACTCCATGTTATGCTGGTGGAATTCGAAAAGAGAATTTCCAAGAATAAGGTGAATGACAACCAAATCTTTGCGATTGGTGGTGGCCAGGCCCAGAAAAGGAAGAAAAAGCAACCGCTACAATTTAAGCTCAAAATTGCTAAGACTGGTAAAAATAAACAAGTTGTTGTTTATTCTTCCAAGCCTAAGAAAAACCCTTCATCTAAAAAGGCACAGGTCTCTAAAGATGATGGGTGTCACCATTGTGGTGGGATAGGACACTGGAAGAAGAAATATCCTAAGTATCTATTTGAGGTGCAAAATAAGAGGAGAGTCGACAATGCCAGATCTTCAGGTATTTTGACTATTGAATTATTTTCTTTCTCTAAAACAAATACCTGGGTATATGAGACTGGTTGTGGTACTTAAATTTGTAACTCCTTATAGGGTTTTAGAGCAAAGAAGAAGCTGAAGAATGGATCCTTGTATGTGTATGTCGGCAAAGGCATACGTGTAGCAGTGGAAGCCATCGGAAGTTATGACTTACAATTACCCTCGGGCATAATTCTTGTATTAGACAACTGTCATTATGTTCCTTCAATAGTTAGGGGAATTGTTTCAGTTTCAGTATTGAAAGATAATGGTTTTAATAATGCATTTACAGATTTTGGTATTTCAGTTTCAAAGAATAATATTCATTATTTTAATTTTATTACTATTAATGGAATATTTGAAATTGATTTGCATGATCGTCTTTCATATACTAATAATTCAATATTTAATATAAGCACTAAACGAGCCAAGTCTAACTTGGACTCATCCTACCTATGGCATTGTCGTCTTGCACACATAGGCAAACACCGTATCGAAAGGCTTCAACATGAAGGGCTTTTGAAATCAAGTGTTGATTCATTTGGTAAGTGTGAGTCTTGTGTATCGGGAAAAATGGAAAGGAAACCCTTCTCGCATGAGAATCAAAGGGCAACCGACCTACTAGGAATCATACATAGTGATGTATGTGGTCCCTTTAGGCATATGTCTAGAAAAGGAGCTTACTACTTCGTAACATTTATGGATGATTTCAGCCGTTATGATTATGTTTATTTACTTAAAGATAAACATGAGGTGTTTGAAACATTCAAAGTGTTTCAAAACGAGATAGAAAACCAACTCGGAAAAACCATCAAGATTCTCCGATCGGATCGAGGTGGTGAATACTTGAGCCTAAATTTTAAGGATCATCTAAAAGCGCGTGGAATTATCCAATAGCTTACTCCTCCCTATACACCACAACATAATGGTGTATCAGAAAGAAGAAATCGAACCTTGCTTGACATGGTACGATCTATGATGAACCTTACAATTTTACCATTTTTGGGATTATGCCTTAGATTCTGTTGTACGCATTCTCAACTAAGAAGGTTGATAAGACACCATATGAAATATGGTATAGGAGAGCCCCTAATCTGTCTTAATTAAAGGTCTGGGGATGTGAGGCGATCGTTAAACACGATACGCCGGACAAACTCGAGCAAAGATCTGTTAAGTGCATCTTCCTAGGATACCCAAAGGAAACCATGGGTTACTACTTCTATATTTCTTTTGAGAGTACTGTGAAAGTTGCTCGGTATGCTGAGTTTTTCGAAACAAGGCTTATCACTCAAGGAAACAGTGGGAGGGTTGTATAACTTGACGAGGTTCAAGAGGAAGATACATCACCTTCTACTCACACTGGTGATCAACAATTGGGGGGTTGGGGGGGGGGGGGGGGGGGAAGAATTGAGCCTCAAGTCATGCCTAAATCTGATCCTCAAGTTGCGATTGAGCTGCCTCAGTCTCAAAATCAAATTGTTGATGCTTCAATTCGTAGGTCCGAAAGGAAAATATACACATCTATAAAGCTTGTCCCGTGGCAAAAGGATTTACTCAAGTTTATGGAATAGACTATGAGGAAACCTTTTCCCCAGTGGCAGACATTAGGGTTATTAGAATTCTCTTAGGCATAGCGGCGTTCTATAACTATGAGATATGGCAAATGGATGTCAAGACATCCTTCCTGAATGGTTATCTAGACGAAGACGTCTATATAAATTAGCCAGAAGGTTTTATTGATCCATTACATCCCAACAAGGTGCGCAAGCTTAAAAAAAGCATTTATGGATTTAAGCAAGTATCACGGAGTTGGAATAAAAGATTTGATGAAGAAATCAAAAAGTTTGGTTTCGTTCAGAAAGTTGATGAGTCATGTTTATATCAAAAAGCAGTGGGAGTAATGTTACTTTTCTAGTCTTATATGTAGATGACATATTGCTAATGGGAAACAACATTCCAATACTTGAAGATGTTAAATCTTATCTTGGAAAGTGTTTTCCCATGAAAGACTTAGGAGAGGCAACTTTTATTTTTGGAATCAAGATCTCGAGAGATAGATCTAAGCGGTTGATAGAGTTAAATCAGAATGCTTACATTGATAAAATACCAAAGCGATTTAGTACGGAAAACTCCGAGCCCAATGCAAGATGGACTTAAACTTAGTATCAAGGATCGTGCTTCTACACTTCAAGAGGTGGAGCATATGCAAAGGATATTATATGCTTCGACTATGGGGTCTGTTATGTATGCGGTAAGATGCACAAGACCTGATGTTGCTTTTGCTCAAAACTTTGTAAGCAGGTTTCAACAGAATTCAGGCGAAAGACACTGGATTGCTGTAAAGAACATACTGAAGTACCTTAGGGCTACTAAAGATATGGTTCTAGTGTATGGTGGAAATCCTAAGGCTGAGCTAAAAGTTACTGGTTATTGTGACGCCGGATTTCAGACTGACCATGATGACACCAAATCTGAAACTGGATATGTGTTCACCATGAATGGGGGAGTTGTGGTTTAGAAAAGCAAGAAGCAATCCACTACAGCCATGTCTGCTACCGAATCAGAGTACTGCAATGGAAACTGTTTGGATCCGAAAATTTATTTCTGGACTTGGTGTTCTTCCCACAGCCAAGTCTCTTATGGATATGTATTGCGATAACACTGGTGCAATTATCATAGCCAACGAACCTGGTGTTCAAAAAGGAGCTAGACACTTTCAGATGAAATTTCACTATGTTCGTGAGCAAGTCAATCAAGGTGAAATTCGAGTACTCAAAGTTTACACGGATGATAACTTAGCAGATCCCTTTACGAAGGCTCTGTCAAAAACGAAGCTAACTCACTTAGCTGAGGGCATAGGACTTCGTTTATCTCGTAATCACATGTAAATCCGTGAATTTAGTATTTGGATATATGGATGTAATAAACAATTTTATTTATGAATGAAATAATATTTGTGATATTTTGTTTTCATTTGTTATAATAATTGTTATCCTATTTTTCATGTTTTATCCTTTAATAATGTTGTGTAATAGTATTCTAAATATCCGTTGTCAGTTGGTCATATGGGAATATGATTGAATTAAGACAATATCTGAGTGTTTAGTCAGCTTGGCTCACTAACTCACATGGTATCCATTCGGATGCATACTGGATTATCCCACATGAATTATTACTTATGGATCTTTGTCATTAAGTATAATTCATAAGGTTATTATCCTTAGACATGAGATGCAAGTTGCTACTCATATACTTAGTGCATTATCTGATCATAGTCAATACTACTCTTGGATAAGGGTGTCAAAAGGCTATTTTTGGTAATGTTACGAAATACGATGAGTACCAGTTGTATTCAATAAATGATGTGTTCCTTTAGTAATAACTAAAGTTAGATACTTATTGGGCCACTCATGAATACTTAAGATGTTTGTGTGGCCAGAACCAAATAAGTCCAAAACTGTCTCGACTGTATTAGGTAATCTTAAGTGATTCGCGAAATGAGAAACATAAGTTAAAGTGGAATGACTTTGATCCATCTCAAAGTTTTAACTAGAGTATCTGTAACAAAAGGATATGAACCAATCATAGACTCACAATGACTTTGGCAAAACTTCACTCGTGCATTTATGGGAGCATTGATATGTTGCTAGACGTTAATCGATGTTATCATGTTTGTTTGAAAATTATTCAAAAGTGGGAGCTGTTGGTAATTGAATAGTTTTAGCAAATATGTGTCCGTAAATGTGTGAGCCTACGGGGTTGTACACATTGACATTTAGACACGACTATGGGTTTATCATTTACTGATTATTAATTAAATGAGTTAATTGTAATAATTAATAAATGGGAGGATGTATTATGTAATTATGGATGTTTCCTAATTATAATACAACTTGTTCTCCAAGACATTGTTTGACTATATAAGAAACATCAAGTTCCTTATTTTTCCTACACCAAATTGATTAGGCTTTCACCTAAATCGATTTTTCTGCTTCTTACCCTAGTCGATCGGCCAAGCACCCAAACAAAGGTTTCGGTTTGTTTTGGAGTTCGAACAACAAGGGTTTCGAATACCTAGGAGGTGTAGATCGAGCATACGGTTTAAGCAAGCAAGCTAGAGAAGAGTTGTGGTGATTATAACGTGTACTAGCATGCAAGTCTGTTGCTAAAGAAGATGTCGTGTACTAGCCTGTAGAGGGATTTCATTATAAATCCTAAGCGAGGTAAATCAACAACAAATGTACAATTCTTAAATTAGTTAATATTGATTATTTGTTTGATTCTAACTTGCTTTAGTTGCATGTTGTTTGACAATGTAATTAGATGTATACCTGTAGTCTTTTTCCATTAAAAAAAAAGTGTAAACTTAATAAAATCAAGAGTTGGTAATGGTGATGACATACCCATAAACATATTACATGTCACTCACATTTTCGTTTTTCATTCGTCCGGTTACTACTAAAAGACATGCATTTCTCCTACAACAATCAAATATTTTATTTATTTCAGTCTATTGACTATTGATGATCATGTTTTTGTCAAATTGGACCCTTTTGACTTCTCTATGAAGGACTTTGATATAACTTTATTGAAGCAATTAACATAGAGGATATTTTTCTCGTGCTTCTCTCAAATCTTCGATTGACGCATCACGCTACTCTCCTTTCTGTGTCTCGTGATATTTGGCATTGTAGACTTGGTCACCCCGACTCAAGAGTTTTAATTTTTTTTACTTACAAGAGGTTTTAATTCATGTTCAAATAAGACTTGCCAATTTGTCATGTTTGTCAACTTGGCAAGCTGTCATTATCCTTTTTCTCATTCGGTTTCAAAAACTAGTACACTATTTGAACTTGTACACTCGAACTTTTTAACCCTACCTAGTATGATCACGAGTGGCAACAAGTATTATGTTTTATTTTTAGATGATTATTCTTGTTTCGTGTGGTCATTCCTTTTTAACCTTTTGCAACTTTGGCAATTACGTTAAAACTCACTTCAATGCTAAAATAAAAAAAAATTCAATGTGATACTGATAAAGAATTTGAAAATGCATCTTTTCATAATTTATTTCATACTCATGGTTTAAAAATGTGATTTTTATGCCCTTATACATCGCAATAAAATGGTAAAAGAGGAACGTACTATTCAAATGGTAAATATTGTTATGTGCATTTCTTGCACCATTTTACACGTTTATTTACCCATAATTGAATAGTATTTATCACAATTTCATATATAATCATTACTTTTTTCGAAATTTCCCATTCTACGGATTGAATGCTTTGTGTTTAATTATCTCACATGTTATGTAGGCTTACGGAGAGCTAAGCGGACGGGATCACGAGGAGTTGAACTGGAACAAGAAACAAAGACAAAAACCATCCCTAGGGCAGACCCGCTCATGCCAGGTCGTGCCCAAAAGTCGGCCCGCACTACACCAAAATTCGGCTTTCGGGACAAAACTTTTTCGGGACTACGAAAATCCGTCCCGAAAAGTCCACTAGACGACAAAATTTGGGTTTTTTTTCCCAAAAGTTTGACCAAAATCTATAGGGACAACGCCATCGGTTATCGGGACAACATGTAGTCTCGAAAACTTCACTACGTGACAAAAAAGGAGTCTTATGTTTTCTTTAATTTTGACTACTATTTATAGGGACTACATGTAGTCCCTAAAAAACCATAACGAAAAAAAGTTGGAGGGAAAATTTGGCGCTCAAACTTTAAGGGACTACAAAGCTGTCCCGATAAATGTTTTGGAGTACAAAACTTCAGGGGACTACCTATCTGTCCCGATAAACTACTATTATGGGACAACCATTAAAAAATATTAATTCGACAAAACTTTAGGGACTACAGTCGTTGTCCCTAAAAAGGTCACCAAAGTGAAAAAATGGAGGGAAAAGTTGCCGCCTAAACTGAACTTTTAGGGGAATACATGTAGTCCCTAAAAACCCAAAAATGTAGTCCCCAAATGTCTAAATACTTTAGGGGACAACATGTAGTCCCTAAAAACCCTAAAATGTAGTCTCCAAATGTTTACGTTCTAAAATTCCCTCTAAAAAGGGGTGAGCACTTATCTTTATATACATCACCACCACCACATCTAATTCTTATCCAAATGGAGTGCTCATGTGGAGGTGGATATGTAGTGGTGAGACGATCACATCGACAAGGCAATGGAGGCAAGACAAGCCATGGAGAAGAATCCCGATGATCACCCGTGTGAGTCAGCTGCAATACTTCATGAGCTTTTAAATGAAATGACCAATCTTCGTGTGTAGTAGTAGTTAGTGTAGTAGTAGTTAGTGTTAGGTTGAATGTGCTAGATTAAACAAGTCAACATTGAATATATCAATTCGGAGGCTGAAGATTTCAATTCGAAATTGAAATGAACTCCCCGAGATGAAATTAAGATGTAGAAATGTTGTAATAATTTAGTTCGTAGTGTTTTAGATTTTGTCTATAAATAGTGTGATAGGTTGTTAGAGTTTGTTGTCTTTGAACCCGAAACTCTCTCAAAGAGGTTCCGTTGAGCTTGAATGTCAGTTGTAACAAGCTCAAGATCCAAACCAGTTCACACTATCAAATGAAATCTTAAACAGTTACGTATATTGTTTGTTTATCAGTTTCAATTTCAATTTCAAAGCTTTAGACTTCAATTTCAATTTTAACAACGATAACCCTTATAAACCCTACACTATAATCCTAAACCCTCGATCGATCAAATACCAGAAGCAACAATGCCAATGTATCTTATCACATATTTAAAGTATTATGTTTTATTTTTAGATGATTATTCTTGTTTCGTGTGGTCATTCCTTTTTAACCTTTTGCAACTTTGGCAATTACGTTAAAACTCACTTCAATGCTAAAATAAAAAAAAATTCTATGTGATACTGATAAAGAATTTGAAAATGCATCTTTTCATAATTTATTTCATACTCATGGTTTAAAAATGTGATTTTTATGCCCTTATACATCGCAATAAAATGGTAAAAGAGGAACGTACTATTCAAATGGTAAATATTGTTATGTGCATTTCTTGCACCATTTTACACGTTTATTTACCCATAATTGAATAGTATTTATCACAATTTCATATATAATCATTACTTTTTCGAAATTTCCCATTCTACGGATTGAATGCTTTGTGTTTAATTATCTCACATGTTATGTAGGCTTACGGAGAGCTAAGCGGACGGGATCACGAGGAGTTGAACTGGAACAAGAAACAAAGACAAAAACCATCCCTAGGGCAGACCCGCTCATGCCAGGTCGTGCCCAAAAGTCGGCCCGCACTACACCAAAATTCGGCTTTCGGGACAAAACTTTTTCGGGACTACGAAAATCCGTCCCGAAAAGTCCACTAGACGACAAAATTTGGGTTTTTTTTTCCCAAAAGTTTGACCAAAATCTATAGGGACAACGCCATCGGTTATCGGGACAACATGTAGTCCCGAAAACTTCACTACGAGACAAAAAAGGAGTCTTATGTTTTCTTTAATTTTGACTACTATTTATAGGGACTACATGTAGTCCCTAAAAAACCATAACGAAAAAAAGTTGGAGGGAAAACTTGGCGCTCAAATTTTAAGAGACTACAAAGTTGTCCCGATAAATGTTTTGGAGTACAAAACTTCAGGGGACTACCTATCTGTCCCGATAAACTACTATTATGGGACAACCATTAAAAAATATTAATTCGACAAAACTATACATATACTACCTTTTATATAAATTTGTTTTTAAAAAACTAAAATTTATATACTTTTTTTTATATAAATTTAAAAACTAAAATTATAAATTTATATAAATGGTAATTGTAATTTTAACAATATGAAAATTTTTATCGACTTTGTTTGTGTTTATTATTTTTCTCGAAATCTAAACAATATGAAAATACATATACTTTTTTTTATATAAATTTAAAAACTAAAATTATAAATTTATATAAATGGTAATTGTAATTTTAACTTCAATTTTAAGAAAAATACTCTATATGCTTTATATATATGGTATAGATATAAATATAGATTATAAATCACATGGATCTCTATTTCCTACCCTTAGATCATCACATGGATCTCCATTTTCTACCATTAGATCTCTTTTAAAGTTATCACCTCTCCATTTCTCATATCTAACTTCACAAATCACAAATTTTATCTCAAAATCTTTTCAATTCCCCTCCATTTCTCATATCTAATTTCCCCCCCTTATAACTTCACCACCACCACCACCACATCTCTTTAGCTGTCACCACCGCCTGACCGCCGTGACCTGCTGCTGCCGCCTGACCTGCTGCTGCCTTCTGCCACCGTGAGCTGCTGCCTTCTGCCGCCGTGAGCTGCCGCCTGACCTGCTGCTGCCGCCGGACCTGCTGCTGCCTTCTGCCACCGTGAGCTGCTGCCTTCTGCCACCGTGAGCTGCTGCTGCCTTCTGCCACCACCACCCGCTGCCCTCTCACGCCACCACCACCTGCTGCCTCCACTCGTCGCCTACTGCTACCACCCCCTCCAGCCACCACCGCCACCTGCTGCCGCCATGATTTTTATATTTATTTTATTTAGTTTTGATTTAAAAATTTGTAATATATGATAAATTGTTATTTACATTAAGTTTTATTATTGATTAAAGATTTATGGTTTTTTATCTATTTGTGATTATGTAATAAAATGGTTATATATATATATATATATATATATATATATATATATATATATATTTTGATTGATTTTTATTTTTGTATTTATATAGTTATAATTATGTATTGGTATATTGAAATCAAAAATAAATGTTTTTAATTAAATAAGATAATTAATTATATTAATTAAAATGAAATTATATTTATTAAATATATTTTATAATGATTTATCAATATATTATTTAAATAAAATAATTAATAAGTAAATAAGTAAATTACAGTAACATAATTCTTTAAATATATAATAAATAAATAATTAAATAAATAGGATTGAAAAAGTCAAACTTTTTGGGATTACATGTAGTCCCGAAAACCCTGTCTTTAGAAGTTTTGAAAAATTCTTTTGGGACAGATTGTAGTCCCTAAAGATATTTCAATCGACTTTTTGAACAATTTCAAGGGACATGGAGTAGTCCCGAAAGGTTTTGTCCCACAGAAAAAACGTCGACGTGGCCGGTCAACGCGTCGTCCCTAAAAATCAAAAATGTCGTCCCGCCAACCTATAGGGACGGAGCAGTGGGGACTACGCTAGCAGGGACTACAAACGGGGTTTTTCGGGACTACATCCGTAGTCCCTAAAGCCGAATTTTGGTGTAGTGCCGCCTGGGTCATGTTCTGTGAAGGTCCGCCCTGGGTCGTAGGTATGTTGAATTTTACCCGTCCGGGCTCACATATGGATATCGGGGAGGAATTATGTTTAGTGGTTATTTAAGTATGGTCATGCGAATGAGAAAAAAGACAAAAATCGTGCAGGCCTATATTCGTAAAGCAACCGACCCGCCCGGGTCTATCCTAAACTGTGGGAATTCAGTTATTCTCACTTCTTTACACCGTTTAATTACATATGGAATCAATCTTTCATTATCTATTAACTATGGAGCATCTAAGAAGACAAGAAGACAAGGGAATATATATATGAGTGGTTATTCATCTAATTGACATTGAACCTATCATTTGTAAGCATTAAAATGTTAGAATTCTTGTATTCTGTTATGAGTTATGACCTAGACTCAGTTATGTCTTTCAATTTATGAATTTGATATTTTTTTATTTCTATATATATTTAGCGATTTTAGTTTGTTTAATGTTTAATGTTTGAATCAATTCTTAACTTTTGATGATCAACTAAGCTAGGTTATTGATAAACTATTGTTATCATCAGATTATGAAATTCGTAAATGTTTTGTAATTTAATAATAGTAACAAAACTTTATTTAGTGAATGTTAAATACATCTGATGATCAAATTAGACTGTTGATAATCTTTCACTCTTCAATGAGCATTGGGGTTTTTATAGCATTTTCGTGTAAACAATTGTTTATTTATGGTAAAAACTGAACAATATATTTTAATGTATGGTAGCTTCTTGTTTTACTTTATTGAAGCTAATTAATCGACACAAATGACTTACTAATTTCAAAAATATTAAATGTAGTACACCGTAAAAATTTAAACAAGAAAATTATCACTCACTTCACTTTCTTCATTATCTACTAAACGATCATCCGTTGTCGTTGCTTTCTGAACTAACCTTAGAATTCATATTCAATCGGAATGGTACTTTCGATTCAGTGTCTATTAGGTTGAGAGGTACTGTCACCTGTGAATTTGGTAGCACATGTGGATAACTTGTGCTCGACAACCGGAAGTGATTGGGCAAGAAATATGGAGGACAAAATGAAGGCGTTGCAGTGCCAGGAAAATAGGGGGGGAAATGAGGTTCGGTTGGGGGAGCCAACGAAGAAGGAAGATAAGTATCTAGTTGGTGACTTTGGCTTGATGTTGATAAAGATAAATTTGAAGATGGCTGAAAATCATGATAATTATAAGAGTTTGACTTGCTTTCTTCTATAGCTTGCTTCGCTTTCATTCTTTGATGATCGTAGTTTGAAGTGTTGGTGAATGGAGAAAAAGAAAGTTGTGTAGAACTGAAATCTTGGGGAACATATCTTGATGGAATATGAAATCGATTGAGATCTTCTAGAGGCATTTGAAGAGGTGGAAGCTCATCGATATCATCTTTGGTGACATCAAGCAACCAATCTATGACCTTACTTGGTTGGCTTAGTCCGAGCTGATCTTGGAGATGATATAATTCAATAGCCGTAGGTACAGAAAGCCTAATTCTTCGGTCTCTTAATCCTTTTACAGTCCACACTTTGCTATGCCTGTCTTTCCCTCCAAAATCCCGCGACACACTTACAATTCTTGGATTCTTGAAGCCTGAATTTTGCCTCTGGATTGGATTAGGGTTTGATTGGTTTTGGTGGTTGATATTGCCTTCTTGATCATAAGTATTGTTGTTCATCTTATTTTTTGAACCATTTGGAAGATCAAAACCTTATTCTTCAAAACATTTTGAAACATGGGTATTATTTATAAGTTTGATTTATCATTTATCAAGACTGAAACCCTAAAATTTTGAAAAGCAATATCCCAATTCAAGCAAATGTTAACTTACGCAATCTTTACAGAAAACGAACAAGAACGCATAGTTAAGTAAAGATTAAACTGAGAAAGTTTTGCAAGCTGATTATAAGAAAATAATTACTCACATTGGAGATGTAGCTATTCGGAATTCATGATCGTGTAAGGAGAGATAGAGGATAAGAAAGAACAAGGTGTGTGATCTTTGTTGTATATATGAGCTTCAGAAAAATCTGATCTTCAGTGGTCTACACAAAATGAAAACATTACCAATTTTGGTTTTATCTTCTGTTATCATCTCACATGGAAGAGAGAAATAGGTTGCGAAAAATTTATGACCAGTGGCGTCAATGTCAGCCGACAAGCGCTTAAATCGATAAGCGTACACCACAAACTGAACAATCTAAGATTTGATGAATTTGGTTATATAGGTCATTCTGTTCATTAATCACATTCTTAGTTGTCAATTACAATTGTTTCACGTAGAATTACGTTGAATCAATGTGAACATATATATCTTTTCGACCAATCTAGAACCACAATGCCCTTGTTTTAAAAAGCTAGAGAAATGAAGTAACACTTTTAATAGATAGTTTGTTAGAATATGTTCAAAGTATGTACTAACAGTAATTATAAACCTTCATGAACTATTTCAGGCTTTCTATATGATTATTTTAGACCTCCATATTTGTTGACAAGCCGACATAAAGTTGTTAGGTTACACATTCTACGCTAAGCCTTACAAACCCTGGTAACAAACTATGAAATCCTCGTAACTGCTAATGGCCAAAGTAAAGATTTTTGGGGCTAGCTTGTTTGTATTTTTCATAAGTATTGCAATAGTTTCTTCTTGGCTTCTTAAATGCCTAGTTAGATCTAAAAAAATTCTATTTTTGTAATTTTTTGGGGCTAGCTTATTTAACGACCTAATTGTTAAAAAGTTTTCATTATAGCTCTCAAATTTGAAAACAACTTTAGATCAAGACTACCAAATATCAATTTAGTTAATACCATTTCGTCTAATTCCCCCAAATTTTAAGTTTCTCAAAAGGTAAACTCATATTGATTTTTGAAACACATTTGAATTTTTAGAGTGACATTTTTTTTATTAAGCAACTCGGTATGTGATAAACGGTTTTGAAACTATGGTATTTTGTTAATTATTCAATTTTCCAACAGGTTTCACTCGAATTGCATGGTATCAAGTATAAATGAAACAAGAATGATACTTGGATTGCTGTTAAAGTTGTTTTCGAGTTTGAGTGGCTTTGATGCAAACTTTTCAGTACTAGTTGGTTAAAATGTGAATCTAATGCCCTATTTATCGGCTCCCAAATCCAAAACTTATGTTCAGTTCAAATTGTCTCGCTATATATCCATGATCCATAAGTTTTACTAAAAACCTAGCTAAAAACGCCCATCGAAGAGAAAATGTAGTGACTGAATCGCACAAGTACACCGTAATTGCAATATTTGACTTGACATAAGTCTAAGCAAATTACTCCATATTTTTTTAACTAAATGTAAAATAAGTAAAATACTAGTGTACAAAATTGGGATGTTGGACATACTGAGCCTGCCTAAGCATCAACTCTATACGCAGATGAGGGACCAAACACTAGTAACAGGTTCTTAAAGATATCCCACTGATTATGGGACCATGCATGCTCCTCTATGTGTCTTATCTTTAGTAAGAAAAATAAAACAAATAAGAGAGTAAAAGAGCCAAAAAAAAATAAGTTTTCTCTGTTAAATAAGCTGTCTTTTGAAGTTTAACAATAGGAAATACAATAAATTTTCGTAAATGGTGAGGATCCCGTACAAACCACCTCAAATATAAAAACCGAAAAACCACTATAAAAACACACTAAAATCAATAAATTAATAGTTAAAATACGTTCGTTTTTGACTATTTTTTCGGAAGATTCTTAATAAAATAGCGTTTGGAAGCCAAAAAAAGTTAATACTACCATAATGCAGCAAGAAATACTTGAAGAAGTTACAACTTTTTCATGGTTTATAATTTTCTGTAAACAGCTAGTCTTTAGATTTGTATGCATGCAAGTAATGAGCAGAAAGATAGGGACAACACATAAAAGAGTGAGAAAGATAGATGTTTTAGAATTTTTAGGACTTCTTTACAAAATAATTATTTGAGATGTTGAAATGCAAATTAAAAAAACTTTTTAACGAATACCACATATAAGTCATAAAAACTCAACGCTATTAAAAAAATACTAGCGAGAAACTAAAAAGGGGAAAGGATAGACAATATCATGGTAAAGAAGATGATGCTTTATATTCTTTCGGATCATAATCTTCGAGTATCTCAAACACGTTGTAGAGTTGTTGGTTACTCGCTATTCTAACGTCTTGTGTTACTAGTTGAGGTGTTGAGTGTTTCATGGGTATATTTCTTATCTATGTGGGTTTATGTTAGTTGTTTAATTTGGGTTGTTCAAATTATTCTATTTTCTATATGAATGTCAAAAGAGCTTTCCAATGGCATATTTTTGTGCTTTTTTCAATTCCGAAAACGCTAAGTAAAATTGTTAGTTCGTAAGGATTTTTTTTATTTGTCACCATGGTCGTAGCATGGACATGTGCGAGGTGGTCGACCGCTCCGGGCCCCCAAATTCCTAAGACCCTCAAATTTGTATGTCTCATTTATATAGCTTCTATATTTAATTAGTTTTGAGGCCCAAAAATTTTTTGATATAAGAAAAGACCCAAACAAATTTGGTATAAAAAAAGGGCCAAATTTTTTTTGATAAAAGAAAAAATCCAAGGAAAATTTGGTATTAAAAAAGGCCTAAAAAAATTGGTAAAAGAAAAAGCCTAAAAGAAATTGAAGCATAAAACCGATCGGATTATTCTAGTTCTAGGCATTAAATTCGGAGGTCGCCAACTGCATCATCGCCTCATCGGGCATGCCAAACGCCCAAACGATTTCACCAAGTCCCAAAATCACCGAAATTAGCAATAATTACTCATAATCATCTCAAACGGCCAGTGAATTCTGATTTAATTCTTATTTTCGATTCTGAATCTATTCCCCTCATGCTCGATTCTAAAATTTGATGTCACTCTCCCTGACTCCCTCTGCTCGGCTCTTCTAGTTCTAGTGTTTTAAATGAACAAGAAAATGTTGCAAATGAATCCGCCAATATTACACATGAAAAGTCACTATTGATGATGAAATTAACAATAATGTAGATGAAAGTGTCACACATGAAAATGTTAATATTGAAAATGAGAATAACAATCATGAAGATGATAATGTCACACATGATAATGAAAATAAAAATGAGCAATTTGTTCCGCCTTTAGATATTTATGATCTTATAAATTTGGAATATCTTGATGATAAATTAAGAGATATTTTAATTGAAAAATGGCCTATAAGATAATCAAATTTTGATTATCCTAAAGATAATATATCTAGACATTTTATTTATGCCGCTCAAATAAGGGATGCATTGATAGCATTTGGTGAATCATGTGATGATGCATTATCAAAAATTGAAGTCGAAAGTTTAGTTAGTGCTATCGAAAGTTATGAATTTTTACTTGGTATGGTGATTTGGTATGATATTTTATTTTCTACTAATATGGTCAATAAAAAGTTGCAAACTAAAACTCTTTGTCTTGATGCCACTATTGATCTATTAAACGATACCATGACATTTTTCAAAAATTATAGAAAGGATGGTTTTGCCAGTAGTATAGATAATGCCAAAGCTATTGCATTTGATATGGTTGTTGAACCAATATTTCCAAACAAACGTCGAGTTACTAGAAAAAGACAATTTGATGAAATTAATAATAAAGATGATCATGAATTTTGAATCACCCTAAGAAGCTTTTAGAGTTTAATATTTTTTGGTTGTTGTTGATAAGGCAATTACTTCATTAGAAGCTAGATTTGAGCAAATAACAACCTTTGAAAATATTTTTGGTTTTTAATATAATTCAAAAAATTAAAGTTATTGGATGATGTGAAACTTAAAGAAAGTTGTACTAATTTCGCAAGCAAGATTTCTCATAATAATATGTGTGATGTAGATGTAAATGATTTGTTTACGGAACTCAAAGTATTGCAAATGACTTTGCAATATGTGATTATTAAAAAACTATTTGAGATCATCAATGTCACAAGAAAGATTGAATGGGTTGGCTATGTTATCCATTGAGAAAAAATATATTGGACAACATTAATATTGATACTATTATTGATGATTTTGCATCTAAGAAATCTCGAAAATGTAAACTTTAGTTCTAATTTTTTTATTTTGTTTTTATTCTATTGTAATATGTACTTGTTAGGTTGTTTGGCTAATGAGGCATGTCTCATAGCTTTTTTCCTTTCCATAGGTGGGGACCCAGCCTTCAATTGTAATAACTTTTTTAATTAATAAATTTTTTTTGGAAGTGCAACCTTCTTTTATTTAAAAAAGATGTTATTAGGGCATCCACTTTTTTATTTAGCTCCGGGCCCAAATTAACTTGAAACGGCCCTGTTTGTCTGCCCGTTAATGTTATAAACCAAACCCAAGTGAAAACTAAGGTCAAAGATAAAATTAATGTTCAAATACAGGAAAAGAAAATGAAGAGACAAAATAATACAACACATTATGACATTAATAAGAGAAAAAGGAAATGGTCCCGGATAATATCATCGGTTTCCCTTAATGATATAGTGGATATACAATCGGATATTAACTAACCACATTCAAATTGATCTAGAGGTAAGATGAATAGATGTTTTTAAAGTCTTGTTCAGTTCTTGTGAAAAAAGTGTCGACGTAGCGTTGAGATGACAATTCAATTCTTCCGTTTACTTGTTATTGCGAGTGGTCTAAAGAAGAAATAAAGTTGGGGTAAATTCAAGCACTATTAGGACATAAATGATAATATTATTTTTAGGATAATTATAATTATGAAGGATCACTTCGATACATTTTCATACATCAACCTCAACTTCAGTTAACTATCTTTTAGAAAGAAAAACTCAAGAACACCAGCGTTCATGGAAGTTGATGTAGGAAAATGTTTCCTAAAAATAAGATAATATTCTATACTCTAGTTGTACATATATACTCAATGAGTAAATTGAATTTGCTGCCTGATTTTATATCGATCATTGTACAATTGGTGGAGTTACGAAAAGGTTTTACTTCGAACCCAACTCTAACCAAAAGATAACATAACGTGCTCTTAATCAATCAGTCTATATTTTTATGTATTGCTTCAATAATAAATATTACATCCCCAAATATTAAAACATTCGTAAATTTGTTTTGGTCTCATAATAAGAACACACAACATATACTTGCTTTTCTAGTGTGTGTGTGTGTGTGTGTGTGTGTGTTTGTGTGAGTGAGAGAGAGAGAGAGAGAGAGAGAGAGAGAGAGAGAGAGAGAGAGAGAGAGAGAGAGAGAGAGAGAGAGAGAGATTATTGGCCTTTAATTAGTAGGGTGACCCATATGAGCAGAAGTAAGTATCAACGTCTATAGAGAAGGGCAATTTAGAGTATGATGAGAAAAATGATTGACAAAATTGTATGCAAATATGAATAATACCAAAACTTGTCAAGTCATTTTCATATGGGCTGGGCTGTTTCGTTTGGTTGCATTTGCATGCATGCTACAAGATTTATTGAAGGTCTATGTGTCAACAAAGTAGTCAGCAGAATATAGGTTTTAAGTTATATCTATATACATTTTTTCTAAATAATTGGTAAACCACCAAAAAGTACTATTGGATAAATTACTTAATTTAGACGTGTTATAGTTTTAAACGATTTTGTACACGTGTTTAAAACATTGATATGTTGGTACTCAAAATGATGAAGAATTAATTGTTTGTGTTTCGACATCACCTATTATATCATTTAGAAAGTTGGCAAAATCTTATTTGAATATGGTTGATAAAACGCTATTTAATGAATAGTGATACTTTAAAAAAAAAAAATAGGTTTTACATTTTCTTTTTGATTTACTTTTTTTCTTTCGATTTTTAGGTTTTATCTTTTGATTTTGTGTTACGTTCTTAAAAGTATTTTTAGATTAGAGTTTCTATTAGCTTTTGTTTTAGGGTTACTTATTTTTTTTTTTCAAATTATGGTTTTATTTTTTTATTTTAGATTATGTTACTAAGGGGTTGTGTTTCGGGTTATTAAACGGGTTTATTGGCTTATGTAATTTTTCATAAACTCATAAGCCCATTTTTTTCGGCTTATGAGGTTGTGAAGTTGAGCTTATGGCTTATTTAAAGTCACAAGCTCAACTTGATAAACTCATAAGCCGGAAAAAATGGGTTTATGAGCTTATGAAAAATTTCATAAGCTCATAAACCGAAACAAAGACCCCCTAAATTAGGTTGATACATCTATTAATTTTGGGTTATAGCTTCTCTTAACTTTTTGTGTTTTTTGGTTACTTTTTTTTGTTTTAATCTTTGTTTTTAATTTTATCATGATTTATATTTGGGTTTTTCTAACTTGTGCCCTAGGGCACATGTTAACACCATTTTTAAATATTAAAAGTACAATCAAAAGTATCAAAAGGTACCATTTTTTTATTGATTTCTTAACTTTTGATACTTTTGATTGTACTTTTAATATTTAAAAATGGTGTTAACATGTGCCCCTAGGGCACAAGTTAGAAAAACCCTTTATATTTTAACCCTTTATATACTTTTAAACAATTTTTTTTAATATAAGTTTATAATATCCACCACAAAGGACACAAATTACATGTTAAAATTATTCTAATTATTATTACAAATAAAGTACCAAATTGACACAATACATTGTCAAATTTAAAATATGAAAGAAAAATTATTTAAACTACCGTTTCGGGTTGATTTCTGATCGTTGTTGGGTTTGAGCCCAATGTGACTTTGAAGTCTCTCATAGACCAGTTTATAAGATAAGGATTGGGTTTGGTTTTACATAAATAATATTGGTCCAAATCCTCTTTTGCTATTGTTGGATTAAGTCCTATTATTTCAATTTCTATATCTATTTCTATTTCTAATATATACATTCACTAGAAACAGATTACCGTTTTTTAGCAAAAAACACCATTTAACACAATAAAAAATTATCAATTTCTATTTCTATTTCTAATATATATATTTATCGAAAAAAGATTGTCGTTTTTGAGCAAAAAATGTTGTTTAACATAATAAAAAATTATTATTTCAATCTTAGCAGGTCAAAAAAGTAAAAAAAAACACGATACTTTTTTCTATTTTTCTTTTAAATACAATATTCGACTGAAGTTGATTCGACTGAAGTTATTTAACAATTGGTATCAGAGCGGGGTGCTCGAAAACACTTCGTTCGACCAGATTTTCACATATTCGACTGAGTTTTGTAGGGCTCGACTGGGTATTCGATTCGGACTAGTGTATTTTTCAGTTCGAATGAAGTTGATTCGACCAACACTTTGATTCGAAGTAGTGTATTTTGCATTCGAACCAGGGTAAATTTGATTCGAACAAGTGTAAATTTGAGTCGAAAGGGTGTTTGATTCGAATAGGAATTCACACAATTCGAATATAAAATCAACATACACGAATGGAATCTCATTCGTGTTAGTTGAAAATTGTAATTCGTGTGAAAAGTTTGGTGATTCGTGTGAAATTTTTGGTGATTCGAATAAGTGTTTTTAGATTTCAAAGAATTGGTTAAGTGTTCATTCGAATAGGATTTGGGTGTACACGAATGGTTTAGGGTGTCCTCGGATGAAATTTAGCTGATTCGAACACAAAGATTTACTGGTTTACTAGGACACGATTCGGATAGGTCATACACGAATCGAATAGGTCATTCACACGAACAGGATAAAAACATGGAAAAATTGTCTAAGTGTTAGTTAGACTAAGTTTTTAATACACACGAATAAAAGTCATTCGAACACATTGACATTCAACTAAGGCATTCGAATAAGACATTCGACTAAGGCATTCGAACACGGAGAGGTGTTTACTGTGACATTCGCGAATTTCTAGGTATACTTCTAACGACCCGTATTCGTTTTATTTATTTATGATTATGTTTTGACCCTATTGTATCCATTTTATGTTTTATCGTATTCGTATTTTATGAGTATTGTATTCGTATTTCTGGTATTTTATGAGTATCGTATTTGAATTTTATGCGTATTTTACGTTTGTCGGGTGTTATTATTTGTTTCGAACCTTTATGTCGGGAACGTTTAGTTCTAAGTGCCTTTAGTATAAGTCTAGTATGCTCTTAAGATAAGTTTAGGGGTTTCATGCCTTATTTATACGATTAAAGATTAACGTTAAAAAGTATTATAATTTTAGTCCCACAAGATTTTTATTACAAATTTAGTCCTATGAAATTTTATTACAAATTTAGTCCTATGGGATTTTATTACAAAAATAGTCCTAAAAATCCCTACCAAACTTTTTGTCCTATTCTAAATCACTTACATTGTTTTTATCACCATTTCTCCATTCTCATCTCTCTCTCTAGAAAACACACACAAACACACACTCTCTCTCTAAAATCACCACAAAACCCACCATTTTCATCTACAAATCCAAGTTTTATTGAAGATTTTCATCCACCCTCATCATCAAAAATCGTTTTCTTCACTTTCAAGTAAGTTTTGGTTTGTTTTAAGATTCAAAAACCCATATTTTATAATGATTTTCGGATTAAATATGTTTTTAATCAAAACCTTAATGAATATTTGAAGAAAACATGATTTATACAACAATCTTGTAACATTTTTATATAAAAGTTATCTATTAGGATTTTTATCTAAAGTTTATCATTTTTAATGAATAAAACATGTATTTTATATAAGTTTTCGATATATAAACCTATTCTGGACATAAGGTTTCAATATTTATTAATCTCGACACCTAAAAACACTCAAAACCGTATCTCGAAAGTATTTCTCGAAAAGCTCAGTTACGTCACGTAACTGTTAGTTACGTGAGGGTAACTACAGTTACGTGAGGGTAACTGTAGTTACGTGAGGGTAACTACAGTTACGTGAGGGTAACTGTAGTTACGTGAGGGTAACTGTAGTTACGCGAGGGTAACTGTAGTTACGCGAGGGTAACTGTAGTTACGCGAGGGTAACTATAGTTACGCGAGGGTAACTGTAGTTACGTAGGGTAACTATAGTTACACTAGCGTAACTGTTAGTTACGTAGGGTAACTGTTCCTAGAGTAACTGTTCCTAGCGTAACTAATTAGGTTTTTGATCAAACCCATTTATAATGACGTTATAACGTAATTAAAGTGTTACACGCTTTCAAATCTTATGCTTTAACCCTAAAACACATGTCAATTTTATAATATACACTATTAACACGGTTTTGGTCGAAAACGTGTATTTTGCTACATAATGATATATCTTTCCTTTAAACCATCGGGATTATAAGCCCTTCATAACTAAAACATATTATAGCATATTATGAGACGTTAATCGCATAAGGAAACCCCACTAGACTTAGAGATACTCAGACATATTTATTTACGTGATGTTAGGGCACTTAGACGTGGGAGCTTGACCGTATTTGTTATTACCCGACGTATTCATTGACTGGATTGCTGTGCTATTCAGTGATTTATTCGTTGCCCTTTTTACTGTTTTTATATTTTGGGCATGATTAGCGTTGTATAAATGTATTTTATGGTATATTACGTATTATGGTTATGTATTTTGGATATGTATGCCTTTAGGTTAGCATTACCCAACTTGTTCCGCCTTTGTGGTAGAACGAGGCCCCGTATACACACCTGTTAGCTTTTAGCCGCCGGTTCGTATATATAGCGCTATATGGGTCTAACAAGCCCTCATTGTTAACACGATGGATGATGGATGCGCCCTGTCCGTGTTAGCAATGTTATGACCGTTGAATTCGAGGATGACCTAGCGTAATGCACTAGGTGGGGTTAGGTGCCAGTATTCTTATGGTTCAGGTGTATAGTATTTACCTAAGGCCGTCACCTATCCAGTATGGTATATTTTTATGGTATTTTCGTGGTATGATTATGGTATTTTTATGATATTAGTATTAGTATATTATTGAAAAGATTTGTATACTTCACGTATGTTTTGAAACATCATTTTTCGAATGACTTATTTTCAAACCGTGTCACTTTTGGGTCAAAACGTATTGAAACTCTTATGCTACTATGTTTTTATTAAATATTGCGAATAATTCACCAACTTTATGTTGACGTCGTATTTTAACGCTTTTCAGGGATTTGAGGTTACCTTTATGACGTTATGCTTTGGTGGCTACGTGGATTACTTGCTTAGAATTTATTTTGCTTTGTATTAATTCCTTAGTATCCCAACTCTGTAGCCGTATTTTGACATGTTTTCGGATTACTGTAATAATGCATGCTATCTCTGACTTATTTATCTATGTTGATTATGTATGGTTTACTTATGTTGATGTAACCTTTGAATCTCTGATACCGTATACTCTGTACACCTCGGTTCCGCCAATGCGGGGTGTGACAGAAGTTGGTATCAGAGCCAATGGTTATAGCGAACTAAGTGACCTTACGGAATCACTTAGACTATGACCTAGGCTTTTGGACCTATCTGATTTATGTGCGCATTTCTTTCTTTTGTGGGCCTGTATGTGATTTGTATGCTTTATGTGCTTTTGTTTTGCATTTTATGCTTTGAGGCCTGTTTGTTTTAGTCGCACATCCGGTTATCGTTCTGATTTATTCTGTTTGACATTCGTAGAAGATGCCGCCAAAGAGAGCTTCTGCTAGGTCTACTCCGGCCGCCACTACTACGGGAAGGTCGACGAGGCGAGGTCGCCCCAGTGTGAGAGCGGGTGCTACGGCTCAAAATGCCACTGCTGCCCCCGATGCTACTACCACTACTCCGGATATCAGCCAGTTGATTGCGGAGCAGATTGCAGCGGCAATACCCGTGATTGTGGCACAGATCAAGGAGACACAGGTGCAGGATACCGAAATAGGGTCTGGAGAACCCGTGATGCAGGGTATAGGATCAGAAGGTACGGCGTCTGGGCGCGATGGTTCTGATGTGGGAAGAGCAGTGCATGTGGGAGCCAATGGACCGAGTATTGTTATTGAGGATCCACCCCGAGGCTGTTCGTATAAGACTTTTCTGGATTGCAAACCTACTGAGTTTAAGGGTAACGAGGATGCGGTTGCTACCCTGCAGTGGTTTGAGAGGATTGAGTCTGTGTTTGATGTTTCGGGATGTGCTGAGGAAAGCAAAGTTAAGTATGCTACGTTCTTGTTCCAGGGTAAAGCCCTCACCTGGTGGAACTCGGTGAAACGGGTTCAGGGCCGAGCTGCTGTTGCCTTGATGAGTTGGGAAAACCTGAAGGTTATGATGAGGAAGGAGTATGTGCCGTCATCTGAGACGCAGAGGTTGGAGAATGAGTTGTGGAACCTGACTATGCAAGGTTCCGATTTTCGCGGGTATGCGAATAGATTTTACGATTTGTGTGTTTTGGCTCCTCATTTGGTTCGCACGGAGGATGAGAGAATCGAACGCTTCACTCAAGGTTTGCCCCAGACTATGCGGGACCACATTATTTCTCACCGTCCGGGTACTCTACAGAGTGTGGTTGATATCGCTGGTCGGTTGACCGCAAGTATGATCCGTGGTGGTGTTCTTCAGCCGGTTTTGAGCCGTAGAGATTCTGGTAGATCTGGTAGGAGAGATATGGGTAGTTCGAGGAAGAGAAGTCGTGGTCAGGATCAGAGACCCCAACTTCCTCAAGTGTATGCTTTGACAGGTTCTGGATCTGGTTATCAGGGCAAGCGCCCGAAGTGTGGTAAGTGCGGCAGTGCTCATGCAGCAAATGTGGCTTGTTGGGTTTGTAACCGATGCAAGAAGTTAGGCCACACCGAGCAGTTTTGTGGAATGGCTACTGGAGCATGTTTTGAATGCGGAGAAGTAGGTCACCGCCGTCATCAGTGTCCCAAGCTTGTATCATCTACTTCCCTTCCTACTCATGGTGCTGGTACTAGTGAGAGAGGAAATCCTGCCAAAAGCCGAGCTTTCTCCATGGAATCTTCTGAAGCTCGCCAGGATCCTACCGTTGTCACTGGTACATTTCTTGTCGGTGATTATCCTGCTTTTATTTTGTTTGATTCGGGTGCCGATAGAAGCTTTATATCTAGTGATTTCCGCCCCTTAGTAAACCGTGCTTCTAGTCCTTTAGAGCCTGCTTATGAGGTAGAAATAGCTGATGGTAGATGTGCTTGTGTTAGAGAAGTTATTCGTGATATTCCCCTCGTATTAGCCGATATTCCTTTTTCCATCAACCTTATTCCTATGAAACTCGGTAGTTTCGATGTCGTAGTCGGTATGGATTGGTTAGCTAAGCATAGAGGCGAAATAGTTTGTTATGAGAAACTTATTCGTATTCAGAAGCCGGATGGAGATCAGATGATTGTACACGGAGACAAGGCTGGGAAACGCCTTAAAGTCATTTCTAGTTTGAAAGTTCGCGACTATGTCCGTCAAGGTTGTTCCTTATATCTCGCTCACTTGGTGAAGAAAGATTCTACGATAAAGATTGATGGTGTACCGATTGTTCGCGAGTTCTCTGACGTTTTTCCTGAAGATTTACCTGGACTCCCTCCCCAGAGACAAATCGACTTTCGTATTGACCTTGTTCCTGGAGCAGCGCCTGTTGCTAAAGCTCCGTATCGTTTGGCTCCTTCCGAGATGCTCGAGTTGTCAAAGCAAATTCAGGAATTGGTCGATAAGGGTTTTATCCGTCCTAGTTTCTCCCCGTGGGGTGCTCCTGTCCTCTTTGTTAAGAAGAAGGATGGCTCCATGCGCTTATGTATTGATTATCGGGAGTTAAACAAGCTAACTGTGAAGAACCGTTATCCCCTTCCTCGTATTGACGACTTATTCGATCAACTTCAGGGTTCTTGCTATTTCTCTAAGATCGATCTTCGCTCTGGTTATCATCAGTTGAGAGTTCAGGAAGATGATATACCTAAGACCGCTTTTCGTACTCGATATGGTCATTATGAGTTCATGGTGATGCCGTTCGGTCTGACAAACGCCCCTGCAGCATTCATGGATCTAATGAACCGTATTTGTCGTCCGTATCTTGACAAATTCGTTATCGTATTCATCGACGACATTCTGATCTACTCCCGAAGTCGCAAGGAACATGAAGAGCATTTGCGTCTTGTTCTAGAGGTGCTTCGAAAGGAAAAGTTGTATGCGAAATTCTCTAAGTGCGAGTTCTGGTTATCCGAAGTTCAATTTCTTGGCCACGTGGTTAGCGCGAAGGGTATTCACGTTGATCCTGCTAAGATTGAAGCTGTTAAGAGCTGGGTTGCACCAAAATCTCCGACCGAAATCCGTTCGTTTTTGGGTCTTGCTGGGTACTATCGTCGATTCATCGAGAACTTCTCCAAGATCGCTTCACCTATGACAAAGTTGACACAGAAGAGTGAACCATTCGTTTGGGGTTCCGATCAGGAAAGAGCCTTTCAGGTATTGAAGCAGCGGTTGTGTGACGCTCCTATTCTTAGTCTGCCAGTTGGTTCCGAGAATTTTGTTGTTTATTGCGACGCTTCGCACAAGGGTCTGGGTTGTGTGCTTATGCAGAATAGTAAAGTTATAGCTTACGCTTCACGTCAGTTGAAAGTCCATGAGCAGAATTACACGACACATGAACTAGAATTGGGAGCCGTCGTATTCGCATTGAAGATTTGGAGACATTATCTGTATGGGACCAAGTGTACTGTATTTACCGACCACAAGAGTCTTCAGCACATATTCGATCAGAAGATGCTGAACATGAGACAACGACGCTGGGTTGAGTTATTGAACGACTATGATTGCGACATTCGGTACCACCCTGGTAAGGCGAACGTTGTTGCTGATGCACTAAGTCGTAAGGAAACAGTCAAACCAGTCCGTATCCATTCTATGATGGTATCTATTCAGACGAGCTTGAAGGCTCGGATTATTCAGGCACAGGAAGGTATTATGACAGAGGACCGTGTTAAGGAGGAAAGGTTGTATAAATTAGCTTTGGAATTAGAACCGAAGGAGGATGGAGTTCTGTATTTCCTCGAGCGTATTTGGGTTCCGATTAGTATCCGTCAGTTGATTCTGGACGAAGCCCATAAGTCTAATTATTCCATTCATCCGGGTTCTGACAAAATGTATCATGACTTGAAAGAGTTCTATTGGTGGCCGGGTATGAAGCGTGAGATCGCCGAGTATGTTAGTCGATGTTTGACCTGTTCCAAAGTGAAGATTGAGTATCAGAAACCGTCGGGGCTACTCCAACAACCGAATATTCCCGAGTGGAAATGGGAGCGTATTACTATGGATTTTGTTACGAAGCTTCCGAGATCTTCGAGTGGTTATGACAGTATCTGGGTTATTGTTGACCGATTGACGAAGTCTGCTCATTTCCTACCGATTCGTGAGAATTATCCAATGGAGAGATTCGTGCGTTTATATATTGCAGAGATTGTATCGAAGCACGGAGTCCCAGTATCGATTATTTCCGATCGCGATGCTCGTTTCACCTCACGATTTTGGAAGTCATTCCAGGTTGCTATGGGTACGAGGTTAGATATGAGTACCGCGTATCATCCGCAGACCGATGGTCAGAGTGAGAGAACTATTCAAACCTTGGAAGATATGCTACGAGCTTGCGCAATTGATTTTGGTGGTAGTTGGGACGTTCATTTGTCGTTGATTGAGTTCTCGTACAACAACAGCTATCACACGAGTATCAAGTGTGCACCTTTTGAAGCTTTGTATGGCCGCAAGTGTCGATCGCCTGTATGTTGGGCAGAAATTGGAGATAGTCAGATTTCTGGTCCGGAGATTATACAAGAGACCACTGACAAGATCTTCAAGATCAACGATTAATTACTGCAAGAGATCGACAGAAAAAGTTATGCTGATAAGCGCAGGAAGCCTCTTAGTTCAGTGTTTGGAGATATGGTAATATTGAAGGTATCTCCATGGAAAGGGGTTGTCCGATTCCAGAATGCGCAGCAATCTAGTCCGAGATACACGGGGTCCGTTCAAGATTTTAGCCCGCGTCGGCCCAGCAGCGTATCGACTAGATTTGCCGGCAGAACTGAGCAGCGTACACAATGTATTTCATGTGTCTCAGTTGAAGAAATTGCCTGGCTGACGAAACGTTATTAGTTCCGTTTGAGAAACTCCAGATTGATGATAAGCTTCATTTTCGTTGAGGAACCGATCGAGAATCGTTGCTAGTGATTTAAGCGTCTACGACGAAGTAAGATCCCGATTGTCAAGGTTCGTTGGAATTCCCGTTTTGAGGCTGATTTCACGTGGGAACGCAAAGATGAAATTCTGGCGGAAGTATCCTCACCATTCCCCCGGAAGTAGATAATTCGAGGACGAAATTTCTTTTTACTTGGTGGAGACTGTGACATT
>CAJVGC010000065.1:54213214-54715408 GCA_910822075.1 Senecio squalidus | reverse complement strand
ATATGATAATTAGTCTAAATCGACCCTTCAAACGTAAATGGGTTTAAAACCTTCCCTGCTGCAGAAAAATATTTCAAATTTGGGTCTGCTGCAATACATTTGATTTGGAAATAAAATTACATAAGCTGATTTGGAAATAAAATTTATGTCTGCAATACATAAGTTTTTGATATAAAATTACATAAAATTGATTTGGAAATAACATGTGCACTGATTTTAGGTGTGCTTTAGTTTATATTCCGATTATCAAAATTAAAAACAAAAAACTCACATAATTTTTTGACAAATCAGCCATTAGAAGGTGAAAAGACTACAGATTTACAGAATTAAAACACTAATAACATTTATCAAACGAATACGTACCATTGCCAAAAATGAACAATTTACACATAAATCTAAATTCTGAAAACAGCCACTGATTACATCAAGAGTCAATGAGACGATGTCGATATCATTTAATTTAACACATTAGAAGAATAAATGTAATACATGAATTTCACTTTTTCATGAAAGCCCAATCGATACACTTTGAAACAAAAATATGTGAGTGATCTATATTTTGAGAAGTTCATTTTTCTGGGTGATTATGACAAATAAGCTAGTAAAAAAAAAGTTAGTTGAGGCAAATAAGCTTCATACCGGAAACAGTGGGCTGATTTTTCATAAGCCGGACAAAAAGTTTAATTTATAGAAATTAATTTAATAAATAACAAAATGCTAAAGATCTCAATAACCCATTATTTGCTGAAACAAAAAACAGAACGGAATTTAAAATTAAAATGATAATTAAAACGTAATTATGACGTAATCATACCATCTCATTCTGAATTTCCTCGCCGGAAATCTCTGTTTTCTCTCACTTCACTAAAACCACAAAACCGGAAATCTCCAAATTCACCCTAAAATCACGACCTCGTGAATTATCTTCGTCACATTCCGTTTAAACACCATCAATCTCAGAGATCGGTGAATTTTCACCGTTAAAATCTTCGTAAATTGAGATAACTGTTGAATAACAGTGACGTCACAAATTGTGGATTCTGGAATGGATGACCGGAGTGACCGATTGATATATCTTTTAAGATTTTTAAATTCTTCAGCGATGAACACGTAAAAAAGATGTATCGAATTGAAGAATGGAAACAAAAAATACATGCATAATCGATTACGAATATAAACCCCCAAGAAAGGAAAAATAGATCGAAAAAAAAATTACATAATCAGTAATGTATTTAAACCATAAGAAAGCAAACATGAATTTTGTTTAAATGAATGAGATGTCTGAGTAAGAAGACGAATGAAAAAGGAAATGACAAAATACCGATTCTACCCCTAATTAGATTTAGAGGCGCCTAACTTTATTTGGACAGGTGTCGGCTTATGGTTCCTCCCTATACTTTTTATTGTTTATCCCTTTTTTATATCCTAATCCTATATATATATATATATATATATATAATATATATTATATATATATATATATATATATATATATATATATATATATATATATATATAGAAGTAGGATCAAATAAAAAGTTTGAAATTTGTAAAAAGTGTAGGAAACAATGTGGGCATGACACTTGGATGCTTAGGTGGCATTAAAAAAAAATTATTTTTATTTTTTTTTAATAAAAATAATAATATTTATTTATTAAATTTTTTTTTTTTTTTGTTTTTGGAGAAAAAAAAATTATTTTTGGAAAAAAAAATTTTGAATTTTTTTTCGATAACCTCACGTGCCACGTCATATGCACACAAAACATACTATGATTCACACAAAAAATATGATGCACATTAATGATGTATAAAAAATATGATTTACATTAATGATATACACAAAAAGCTATGATATTCAACAATGACGCACACATAAATTTCATCATAGGTGTGCATCGTAAATGTGAATCATATTTTTTTCGTACATAACTTTTTTCGAGCAAAAAAAAAAAAGTTCCGAAAAAAAATAAATTCGTTTTTTTTTTTTTAATATTTTTTTTATTAAAAAAATAAAAAATAATTATTTTACTAATGTGCCACATGTCAATCCCACAATCCTTCCTACACTTTTTACAAATTTGAGACTTTTCACAAGAACCCTCCCCTATATATATATATATATATATATATATATATATATATATATATATATATATATATATATATATATACTATATTATAAAGCATCTCCTTTAAACTCTTAATTTCTTAAAATTTAAGTAATTGAAATTACTAATATATCCTTTCCAAATTAAACACACGCTCCTCAATTTCTAAAACTTAATCTCTTCCACTATCAATTCCCTCTTTTTTTATCAAACACATGTTTGCTTAATTGTTGATCTCTGTATTGAATCACATTTTGAAACTACACTCGTATTTTGATGAAGGTATATTTTCCTGTTTTTTGATTAAACCCTAATCTTCGATAACATTTTTATTCAGGGTATACTTTTTTTTATCTATACTATATTATAAAGCATCTCCTTTAAACTCTTAATCTCTTAAAATTTAAGTAATTGAAATTATTAATCTATCCTTTCCAAATTAAACACACGCTCCTCAATTCCTAAAACGTAATCTCTTCCACTACCAATTCCCTCTTTGTTTATCAAACATATGTTTGCTCAATTGTTGATCTCTGTATTTTATCACATTTTGAAACTCCACTCGTATTTTGATTAAGGTATATTATCCTGTTTTTTGGTTTAAACCCTAATCTTCGATAACATTTTTATTCAGGGTATATTTTCATTTTTTTTTTTAAACTTCGATCGATTCAGTTTTTTTTTCAATTGATGTTGAGAAATCAATCAATGAATCGTAAGCAAAATCCATAGTTATTTCGATTTTCGTTTTATGGTTTGGATTTGATTCACATGGATGATATAATCATTTTTTTTAAATAGGCGTAGTTTAAGTTTTTTGTTGATTGACTACGAAACTCAAATGTCCTTTTATTCTTCTTTTTCTATTAGACTCTTCTCGTGATATGCTATTAATTTTAGTTCCTTGGTAGTGATTTGGGAGTGCCATATAGTGTTTAATAAAATGTCTTAAAGAAACCTAATTACATGGTATTCGCAAATGTTTACTTGAACATGGTTAAGTAATAATGTAATATGTATCTCAACTGCCATTATGGTTTGAGTTGTCGTTTTTGACAGAGTAAAGTCGAATACATTATTAAAGCTTTAGTTTTTGTAAGTCATTGTTACAACATACCATTTGCTTGATGATTGTTTACATCGCCGATTAATTTGTCGAGACAATAAGGATGTCATCGTTTAACTTGGAGAAAGAAGATGGGATATCAAAGGTTGTTTTTCAACCTACATTGATATTGTAATGCTTACATCTTCTTTCTTTCATGGTGAAATTTATCTTCTGATTATTATTATGTAAGTTTTGTATATATTATAATTAAATTATTTTTAAATAGCTTTTATACCTTTCATGACTAGGTTTGTAAACACAATGTTGAAATGGTGGGAGAAGAAATAACATGGCTGCTTTTGGGTGAGAGTCGGAGCATGTCATTGGAGATATTTTCAACATTTCGGCTACATTTTAAAGTCACAAACAAAGACACATTTAGAAGAAGAATTCATCCATCCAGCTCTCTAGGATGAGACTAGAATGTGGTGAATGTGAGTATTGTATCTACCATAAGTTGTTGTTTCCTTTTGTTCATCGATCACAACTGAATTCCAATCTTGTTGTTCAAGTACACACATTGATGTGCTTGTGTTAGTACATTTTACTTTGTTTGGTGTATGTAGGCCATAATTGTATGGGGATTGACTTAGCTTCAGCCGTTGCGTTTTATTTTAAGGCGTTTACTTCAAAGTTATTTGATGTATTCCGTAGAAAGCATATTAGTCTGAAATATATTAACATGGTCATGTTGATACATGTTAGCGGTGTATATCCGTAGCGAAGCGCGGACCTTACAACCCTTGTTACGGACAAATAAGAAACTTCAAAACCACTTTGCAATCTAATTTTGTAGAATATATAATTGTTTCCGCCGCGGCATCGCGCGGGTTATATACTAGTATATATATATATATATATATATATATATATATATATATATATATATATATATATATATATATATATATATATATATATATATATATGGGAAAAGTGAATATGGGGTTGTTACACATGTAAGCTTACATGCAAAACTCATCAAAAAATATGTCGTTTTGTTAAAAATTCTTCAAATCTATATAATTTTAATCATATTTATTAAACTAACTTTACAAATTTTTATCTATTCACATATTTTTCTTCATTAATCGTGTCTTTCAAAAATATAAGTTTTTTTTGTCATCACTGGGCATCTATCGAAGTCACTTTTTATAACTTCTTCATAATAAACAATGACCCCCTGCATTTTGGGGATCACCTTTCCCTTGATGAATATAGGACAAATCAAGCTTTGAAAAACATTTAAACCACAAAACGAGATAGTTTTTAATGAGTTTCGAATGTAAGCTTACATGTGTAACAGCCCCATATTCACTTCCCCCTATATATATATATATATATATATATATATATATATATTTACGTTTATACATATGTTGTTTATAGTTATAATAACATATACACCTTTACGTTTATACACATGTTTGGATATTTAATATTGTGAGATTTTAAAATAACAATAAGGTAAATTATAGTCATAATTAAGCGATTTTATAAATAATTAGACTTATGATTTTTATTTCAGTGGAGAAGAAATGAAAGAGAAAATGTAATTATGTATTGTAAGTAGGGTATAAAATGTATAGTATATGATGGACATCATTAATCTGATAACGGCTGAAATCAATGAAATTAACCCATCAAATGAACATTTAAGATCCATTTTTTATTATATATTAAAGATTGAATATTTGAAAGTATATTTTATAAAGAGTTTTGAGTTTTTAGCTTTTTCTATTAAAGAAAAAAAAAATTATATAAAAAAGTCTTTGATGAAAAGGTAGATGCTCTAAAAGAAGGGAAATTTGACACGCTAACAAAAACATTTGAATATAATCTAATTGAAACAAGGTCGACTCGTTGATGTAAAATGTACAAGTCCATAAATCAATAATTTTGTTTGCAGAAACAAGGTTGAAGTGACGTTAACTTACTTGTTCAATGGCCGACGCCTTCTCAAATTCCTGTCGAAGTCCCAAGACTTCATTTAGTTTCTCGACAACTTGAAGAGTCGTTGGGCGTTCAGATCTCTCCGTTGCGAGGCATTGGTATGCAATAGTTGAAAACGCATCCAAAGAACTTGGGTCCATTTGTTTCCTAATAATTGGATCTATAATCTCTTCAATGGTTCCATTTTCATAATGTTCCTTGACCAATACATGAAGATACTTTTTATCTCTTTCATCTTTAACTGCTAATCTTCCACATAGAACTTCAATTAACACAACCCCAAAAGAGTATATATCAGACTCTTTTGTTAGTATCCCGGTCATCACGTACTCTGGATCAAGATAGCCAATAGTCCCAACGTTATTGCTCACTTGCATAGTAAACACTTGATCAGTGGATCGATGTATTTTCCTTAAAGGGAAAACGACTATCTTTGCTTGCCAATTTTCGTCTAATAGAATATTCTCACTCTTCATATCAAGAACAAGGACTCTCCTTTCGGTTTCTGGAGGGTTATGGAGAAAATTTAAGCCGGTAGCTACATCAACGCAAATTTGGAGACGCTTTAGCCAGCTAAGCTTTTCACTATTCAAATATTTGTCGAGGCTTCCTCGTGATGGGAACTCATGAACAAAGAACAACTCGGGACTCTCATCACAAAACCCAACTAGGGAGACGATATTTTTATGTCTACTTCTAGAAAGAGGCAGAACATGATTGAAGATACTTCTATCAATATCTCCGGCAAGCCGTCTGATTGAAACTGTGACATAGCCTTCTGGTCCTAAGAGTTCTCCTTTGAACACCTCCTCAAAATAATTCCTTCCGATCTTGGTCTCAACAGCGAAGTTGTTGGTTGCTTGTTTAATAACTTCCAAGGGAATTTTTAAGTGATCGAACTCCCGGATAAGCGACATATATTTATTTGTTTATGACAAAGAGTTGAGAAGGTTGGAATATATATAAATTCAAAACGCGTGCATGATTCCTTTCCGAGTAACTCATATTCTAATTTAACCTTTTTTCATAACTTTTACTATTAACCGAATTCAATATTATTTAATTTGTTAGAATAAGGTATAGTTATTTTTTCCTCATGTTAGGTAAAATGGGAACATCAATCATCGATTGTAGATATCTTTAAACGGGTATTTGTTTCGGTTTATATAACCGGCTTATAAGCTTATGTAATTTTTCATAGGATTATAAGCCCATTTTTTTGGGCTTACGAACTTATCAAGTTGAGCTTATGACTTTAAATAAGCCATAAGCTCATAAGCCGGAAAATATGAGCTTATAAACTTATGAAAAATTACATAAGCTCATAAACCCATTTAATAAGTCGGAAAAAACACCCATTAACTAAAAATTTGGTCATTGATTTTAAGTAAAGTGGTGATAATCCATTCAATTTTGACCATATATTTTTTGAAAAATAGTCATAAATTCAATTAAAAGGGATCAATTATCTTTTTAATAGTGTTTAAATGTTCCTAATGATACAATATGTAACTTACATAATTAAATGATTATTGAGTGAATGTATAGACTAATAAGTTAAATGTGTTTTAAAGTAAAGAATAATAAGAACATAAAAAGAATACTAGTAGCGTATATGTACTATGTGACGATAGTGAATAGAAAATAGGCAATGATCGATAGTTAAACATGAAAATGTTACCATAATCAATAGTATCACAAAAATGGAGGTAAAGTGTTAAAATGAATAGCCATTTGTAAATACCCATAATGTAGAGAAATGTAATATTTTTTAACTTTTCTCTTGATATATAGAGTGTGTTTTTAGTTTTGATACTACTACAATAGTTATTAAATGGTAATTAAATATCATGTATTAATTTCTAATTAAATAATTTATTTAATTATATATAAGTTACAACTTATTTATTAAATTCATTTAATTTTATTCTTAAAAATTTGAATGGTTTAGATTAGTTTATGAAATAAATGGCTAAGATTTATTCTTCTTAAAATCTAGTTCTTAAAACCAAAAGACAAATATGTTTTATATAGTGCTAGTATGGTATCAGCACGATGCAACAGATGAAATAAATTATATTCAACAACTTATAGTGGAATAATGATTTATGGTAGTTTATCATTTGTCTCGTTACATATATGTGGAGTGTAATAGTGTAAGTTCGGTTATTCGGGCAATATAAAAAGAATGTTGTGGTAACAATTTATGGTTCGACCATTCAGCGATAATAATTATTATATCGTATGATCGATTTTCTCAATTCTTCTCCACTACCCTAACGAATCTCAAATTTGGAAATAAACAAAAATTTAGATTCCAACAGATTTAAATTCCGTCATAAACTTCAAACAAACATGTTATGGAAAAGGAATTCAATTCAAATTCAGTCAGTTTTTTGTAGATTTCGTGAAACAAACACCACCGCAAAATATTTTCCGTTCGGATCATTCAACCCATTTGGGTTATTCGACTCATTTGAAAATTAAGCTCATTTGCGAACATAACAAAACTCTAATTTTCAGGTCATTATGTTTTTTTCCTAGGTGACGTCTAATAATTTCACGTTCGATCAAAAAGAGAATTAAATATATTTCCTGAATAATATTCTCGTATAAACCCATGTTTTCTATAAATAAAATCTAATTTTCCTTCAACGATGCAACAACAAATTAAAAATCCATTCAGACACTACGCTTTCTAATCGTTTATCATTATGCTTTTCAAGCCGAAAAAAATATTTTACTTCAAGACATTCAAATTCAGTCTGTTTCCATGAATCCATTAGGTAAGGCATAATTTCGAATGTTGTAATGAAGGATAATCAATAATGTAACAAGGTTTATTAACCTTAAAAGTATCAAATATAGTACTACTCAGCTTATTGGTATTAATGACCAATAGAAAAATATAAACTTCTGATGGTAACCATCTTGTTAGAATTATAGAGCAACACGAACAACAACACTATCAACTAACTTAATAAAATTTAGATTATAAATCAAATATTTGAAATTTTACTCCATCAAATAACGTTTAAAGTTAAAAAATAATGGTTACATGAATACAAATTTTATATCAATTAATTTGAATTGTCTTTATTTATTTTATATGAGTATATTTTTTTTATGAAATTAGTAATTGAATTATTTAAAAGAAAATAAGATTAGTTTATAGGTTATATTCATTAAGGAGTATAGTACTAATTATATTTTACTTAAAAATTTAAAATTTTAATAAAAAGTGAAAATGTTTTATATATTAGTAAAGATAAAGATAAAAATAGTTATTATTATTTATTAGTTATTGTTGTAATTAAAGAAATGTCACTAATTGTAAAGTGTTTTAAATGATGAATTTTGTAAAAGGTATAAAAAGGGTAGATAAATAATTTCAATTACTTAAATTTTAAGAGATTAAGAGTAAATAGGAGATGCTTTATAATATAGTAAAGATAAAGATAAAAATAGTTATTTTTATTTATTAGTTATTGTTGTAATTAAGAAAATGTCACTAATTGTAAAGTGTTTTAAATGATGAATTTTGTAAAAGGTATAAAAAGGGTAGATAAGTAATTTCAATAATTTTAAGAGATTAAGAGTAAATAGGAGATGCTTTATAATATAGTAAAGATTATAGATATAAAAGAGAAAGAAATGAATTTTATTAGTAAAAGATCACAAAATAAGATTATAATAAGTCATTATTTATAGGCTAAGATTTGAGACTAATTAGGATTATAATAAGGAAGGAGAATCATCAACAATCTTTAATTATCGTTAATTCAAATTCATAACACTTCTCCTTGAATGTTCTCCGTTTATTGAGCGCTATCAATATGGTGCTTCGGGAGTAATGTTGTATCTAGACCACCTCATTAAAAACCCTACCAAGAACAATCCATGAGGGATAAAAACTCATTCAAGGGAAAAAGAGTATAATTCGTATTAAAACTTCCCCTCATCTAAATTTATATGCTTCAAACGTCGAATGACAATCTTATGTATGAGTTGCTCGACAAACATCAATTAGTCCATCTTTTGTAGACTATGCGTCAAGAAAAAAAAACACCTTCGTTGAAAAGTGCTTTATACTATCCTTAAATTTATCTTTCTCTAATTTAACCATACATGTCGCATTATCTTCATACAATGCTGTTCTTTTTTCCTTAATTGACTCTAGACCACGTTCTCCTTGAATATGTTGAATCATTGATCTTAACCACACACTTTAACCACTTAATAAAAAGAAATAAGTTTTAAATAGTTTGACGGTGCTTTGTTCGGATTTGACATTTATATATAAGCTTATCCAACCAATTTTGACTTCAGACTCTCTCCATAAAACAATCTAATATCACGTATACCACAAAGATAGTGAAATACGTGTTTGATTCCATTCTAAAGTTTGTGAATTCGAACTGAGTTATGTATTGCTAATACATTTACAGAAACGGCAATATCAACGATCATTATTAGCAAGATAGATAAAATTCCCAAATGGGTTAATAAACAGTGTTTTTGGACTAATAGTTTCACGAGAACAACTATTGGTGAGTTTATCTTTTCGAGCGATTCACAATAAATAATATGGACATCATTATGTAATTAATAACAATACTTCCCCGTGGATGTCCAAATTATGGATTATGTCTCGTTAAAACCTTACTACGTAAAAATTCATTGAGGCAAAAACCCAATGAAAGAAAAAGAGTCAATAATGTTTTCGATACATGATTGGTGATGTTGCATCTAGGTTGTTCAACATTTGTACCACATCCGTATATATTTTCTTAGCCCATATAATGAAAGTACTTTGATTAAATATTCTTCATGAAAATTGCTTCAGACATTATAATATTGATATATAATTCTCGCAATTTAATAATGATAGATGAGAATTGCTTGAGACATTTTAATATTGATATATGTTTCGGGCATTTTAATAATGATATATGCTTCTGGTAGTTTAATAATGATACTAGTTTATTTCCCGTGAATACGCGGAGAACCCCATTAAGAAAAAGACAAGTATAATATATAGAAATCGAGAGAAATTGTGTGCCATTAACAATGTATAATACGTAGACAACTCTATCGAGTTAACATAATGCAATAATAACATATAAATCATTTAAATTTAAATATGTATTAAAGCGTGTCATTAAATATTATGTAGTTTCGTTTATAACGATGTGGTTGAATTTAATTCAACCTTCTAAGTTCGTATTGATACGGGTTAACTAATGGGAAAAACAATGAAATATACGTATTAGGTTGACTTCAACTTCGCATATAATTCGTATTGATACGGGTTAACAAATAAACTAATTTTAGTGTATTGTCTAAGTAAGATATAAAAATATAAAACCATACATGATTAAAATGTACTTAAAATGAAGGATTAAAATGAAAATAGTAAATAATGATGTCATATGACATCATTATTTTTACTCTAAGGGTTTAAAACTAATTTGAAACACACTTAATGGTGGAGGCTGTGTCATATGGCTTTTGATTCATATCTTTTACTATATATTATAAATATGCTTCATGCAGTTTAATAATAATATATGCTTTAGACATTTAAATCTAGGTACCCATTATATATTGATATAAATTTTCAGGCATTTCTGTATTTCCAATAAGAAAATGCTAATGAAGCGCTTTAATAAAACATGTGTGTACTAAAGGATAATGTAAATTTGCCTTTTATCAAAAGCTTAGAAAGAACCCTGGTACCTCGTATTATAGAGTTATTATGAAGCAAAATACGGGTTGCAATATTGATATAGAGTACATTGCAATTTAGTCCCTCATGCTAGCCAATTCGCCGATTTCGTCCTTAAACTTTTTTTTTTCTCAATTCTTGTCCAAAACTTGTTATTTTTCCGTTTTTTTGTCCTGTCGTCAAGTTACAATTAGTTTTTTACCGTTAAAATGTTAACTGAACTAACTGAAATGACCAAAAATGTAATTTTAATTTCTTTTATTTATTTTAAATAATTAATTGATTATTTTTTATTTTATTTTTTCATTCTTTTTTTTCTTTTTAATAAAAATCATGTGCTTTTTCGCATACAAAGTTTACATTTAATTTTTCACATATTTTTTCGACGATCATTCGTGACAATACAAAATTTATTGGAAGCGGTACCAAATTTAAAAATAACATTTATATTTAGGTTTTTAAAAAATCAAATTTATATTTACGTTTTTAAAAAATTATATATAATTTCCAAGGAGGCGGTACAAAAATTAAGTTTTTAAATCACATATGATTTTGTTGGGAATAAACCAATGAAAATTAGTTAAGTTTGATTACTACTGCATGGTTACTACTGCTTAACTATTGCCCAGTTACTACTGCAAGTATACCAGTTACTACTGCAAGTGTATTGTTACTACTGCAAGAGTAATGGTTTCTACTGCTCAAGCTTATTACTACTGTCTGTAAAGTGTTACTACCGCAAGAAGAGTTTAGAATAAAAAGATAATTTTAGAATAAATTTGTAATTATCTTTTCCTTAATTGTAGTTGCTTTACGATTGTAATTGTTAAGTCGTTTCCTAGAATTGTTAGGTTTAGCCTCAAAGTCTATATATACATAGATCTTTGTATTAAGAAAAACATGTGTATTGATCATTCATTAAAGATTAATACATTGAGGCTTGTTGGTGATATTCGTTATTGTTATATTTATTATTCTTCACATAAACAATATTCGTTAATCACAAATTTGTAATATCAAAGTGTTTCCACTACTACACTTCTTTGATACATCAAGATCTTTTAATACATAGTGTGGTTGTGTTTACATAACTTAATCGATCCTGAAAAGTGGTATCAGAGCACAGGAGGTGCTCAAGATCTACAGATCTATAAGTTTTTGTTGAAGCCTCAACAAGAAACAAAATACTACCAATCATGACTGATGTGGTGGTAAACAAAGTTCCAGTTTTAAACAGCAACGATTTTGATCCTTGGAAGTTAAGGATCAAACAACACATACTGCTTTCTGAATATGCAGTATGGGATGTGATTGTGAATGGGAACAAACAAGCTATCACTTTGTCTGCTGATGGAACACCTGGAGTTGTTCATCCTCCAACTATAGATCAAGAAATAAGAGAAAAACAGACTGAAATCAAAGCTCTAGGTATTCTTTTAATTGCTATTTCTAATGAATATCAATCACAGTTTGAAGAATATGGGGATGCTAAGTCTCTTTTGGCAACTCTTGAAAATAGATTCAGCGGAACAAAGAACACAAAGAAGAACAAAAAGGCTCTTCTTAAACCGGAGTATTATTACTTCAAAGCTATAAAAGATGAAAGAATGTCTTTGATATTTGACAGATACAAAACGCTGACAGGAGAGTTGAGCAGTGCTAGATAGAAAAAGATGACTTGAACAGGAAGTTTCTCAGGTCTCTAGAGATGAATGGACTATTTACACAGTGTCATACATACAGGGTGATGTACTAGAAGAGATGGAATTGGATGACTTGTATAATGACATGAGGGTATTTGAAGCTGAAGTTGAAACTAAGAAGACTATCGACAGTAACAACAGTACAAACAATTTTAATATTGCATTGGTTACACCAATTGGTTCATCTCAGACAGACAACATAGAAGATATTTCTTTTGAAGCCTTTCTGTCACAAAATGCATGCTCAGGACTAACCAATGAGGACCTAAGACAGATTCATCAAGATGATCTAGAAGATATGGATCTTAAATGGAAACTGGCTATGTTATCAGTTAGAGCAAGAATATTTGTGAATAGAACTGGGAGAAGATTTACTCCAAGAGGCGATGATAGGGTTGGGTTTGACAAAAGCAAAGTCAAGGGATATGAATGCAGTGAACTGGGACACTTTGCAAGAGAATTCAAAAACAAATCAAACTCCAATAATTCGAGGAACACCCAAGAAAGTACATCAACAACCCTTGTCACACAAGATGTCTTTGGGTATGATTGGAATGATCTGGCTGAAGAAGACCACTCAAAACAAAGCTCTTATGGCATATGTAGTCTCCCGTAAGATTATCTCAATTAACTTTAAAGAGTTAGATGATAACAATTTTTCTAATCCGACAACAACAAGGTTGAAAGGAGATCAAGTTATGGAATGGGACTAAAGCCCTTGAATGAATATGTTTATGCAAAGGAAACCTAAACCATTTGACTGGAGATCCCATGATCTTGGTTCAATAGGACAACCTAACTGTATGAATGAAGGGAGGTCATTGTGGGGGTAGTTTACCTACCTCCTTAACTAATTTAAGGGAGTGTAATATACTTCCTAGTCCATTCCTAATAGTGACAATAATGTGAGGATAAGCTCAACGCTTTTAATGATTCAAAGAAATAATCATATGAGTTTAATGATTTCTAATGAATCACCTATGTGAGAGAGAGAAGTGGGGTCGCTTCGAATGAAATTGGTGGGGCATAATTCCTAGAGCTTTCACAAGACCACACTAATGTTAATGACCTTAACGAACATGACTAGAAGGACTTGACTATGTCAGGGAAATCTTGTGTGAAGTATATTGTCGTCTACACAAAAGGAAGACGAGTTCAAAGACATCACGTTCTACTCAGAGCCAATAGTCTAAGTATATTTCATAACCGAAGGTTCAAAGGGTAACACCTACCTATCGTGTGCAAGATTTAACTGTTGAACATTTGTCGAAACATGTGTGTGAATAATGAGATCGATATCCATTCATGTGGGGGATTGTTGGAATTTTTGGTGAAAGTATACTATTCACCAACTTTGTGGACACAAATAAAACTAGTATATATGATTGATATATTAGTGGTTTGTATTCCCTTTATTGCGAGTTTCGTAATGAACTAATATGTGTCCAAAATAGATATGAGATGAATGACATATCGAGTTTAAAAGTAAAGTGTTTGATGTAAAAGAAATTACGTTTTCTTTTGTCGTTTCGGTTAAGAAACTTAATTAGAATTGTGGTCATAATGATATAATGTCATTAATACGACTTAATGATATAAAGTGTAACGACTATGCTTAATAACTATATAATGATTATTAAACGAAATTAATAATTGTCATTAAAATGTCATTTTCGTTAAATGTAATGTGGTGGTTCTAAAAGATGTGGGAAAAAGAATGAACACAAGTAACACACACATGCAAATGATTATGTGCATCATCTTGTAATTCGTTTCTTTTATAATCAAAATTTGTTTCGGGTATAATATATTTTATCGACGACCTTTTGGGCATTCGGATTCAAGTCCGGCCGTACTACTGCTTTGGCCGTTGTACCCTGAGAGGCAGACGACATGTATAGACGGCGAATCTGTTTTAAGGGAACCGTGCTCAACATGGGCTCGGCTTCTTTTCGTGACATACCGTTAGTCAATATTTCTTTATGTTTTGATTTCGTATTAAACATAAAGTATGTTTCACTCCAATGTAAATATAATATGTTACTTGAAATTATTTTGTAATTCGTTTCGTTTACAATTAATAGTTGTTTCGGGTATAATATATTTTACCTACAATTACATTGTGTCGATGGAGAGGCAAGTGTACGTATCCAACAGAGTACATGGCAGGATTATTACGTATCTTGAGTAACCTCAAAAGTGGCTAACAAACAGTTCAAGACTGTTGAAAATGATTGTGAAGATGAACTTCTCAAGGTTTCAAATGCAGAAAGTTCACAAGTCTCCTCATCAAGCAATCACACGTCAAATGGAGAAGAGGACGACGACGTTTCAATAGAGCAAGAAAAGGGTGAACTGTGTGTTTATAAACTCGAGTTGACTGATGCCTATGAAAATGCAAGTGTACATATTCCCCTTTGTGAAAAACATTGTGTTTTTATTATATAGATATTTAAACGTTTGACCATTACTGCTTTGCAGGATATTACAGTCCACGCAACAGCTACGGTTAAAAAAGTTGCAAATAGATATACGATCTGGGAAGGGCAGCTTTATAACGTATCCAAAGTAACTCCATCAAGCAATCATACAACAAAGAAGCAAAAAACTCTCATCAAGAACTGAAGACTTTCAAAGAAACAAGAAATCTGCAGCACTTTTACAAGCCATTGACAAGAGGTTAGATGATTTTACTTCCAAGTTTGAGTCCATTTGCGGCCAAATGGCATCACAATATAGTGATGCTATCAATGCTTTCATCGCACACGCTGATAAATCTGATTCTTTGAGTGACAAGAAGATGGAAAAAATTGTTAGTGAACTTCTTAATATCGGCGTACTTGAAGAGCATGTTGGAAAGTCTGCAGAACATTTTTATAGTGATCCCGTCAAAGCTAAGGTCTTGTTTTCTATGCCAAGTAAGAATATGAGAAAGAAATATGTGTATAGGTACTTATTTCCGGGCAGGTAGTTCATGAATCATATCTTTGAACATTAGTAGTCTTTTGGTAATAATTTTGTGACTCATATCGATCACTGGTGATATTTCTATCGGATGGTTATTTTGAAGCTTCTATTTTTTATGTCGTCTAGATGCATTTATTGGTTGATGTATAAACGACAGTACATTTATACGCTGGTGACGTGATTTTATAAAAAAAAATTGTTAGTTAAAAAGTTTATGTATTTTGTATTACTATTGTCTATAAGTTTAGATTTAAGAACATAAATACTCCAGTTTACCAGTTGTACCTACAAATGCTGTCTTTGAAGGAAAGACGCGACATAGTTGGCGGTCTTGTTTGTTTTACCAAGTCATATGAGAAGATCGTATGCGTTTGGTTTCTTGTATCCTGAGAACTAGTTCACGAACCACGCCTTTGAACATTATTTTAGTGTTTTAATATCTATTTTGCAAGTAATATCAACCACTGTATGTCCATTGGATGGTTATTAGAAGCTTCTGTTTTTATGTTTTCTCGATAAATTTACGAGTCTATGTGATCAAGGTGATAGTGCATTTATATACACCGAATGGCACGATAGGCGTTTCTAGATATGAAACTAACCGATTTCTGTGGATGCCTTTCTAGATAGGTGTTTATCATTTTGAAAAGTGGTAGTTGGAAATTAGGAAGTTAAGAAGTATATACTAAAGAAAAAAGTTTACATGGGTTGGTGTTACTTAACAATCTCCTAATCTTTAAGTCATTCTTTTGATTTTTCGGCATTAATATATCGATGACAATCTCCCTACATAAACGTGATTTTGGTTAATAACCCGAAGTAGAAATATGGCTGGCGGTGGAGAACTTAGAAATATCACAACAAAAACAGGCGAACATGTGGTTAGGAGGCCACGAGGCAGGCCAGCCGGGTCAAAAAACAAGCCGAAACCTCCCATTATCATTACCCGAGACAGTGCCAATACGTTGCGGGCTCATGCTATGGAGGTTAGCCCAGGGTGCGACATTGTTGAGAGCTTAGCCACTTTTGCTAGGAGGAAGCAGCAAGGGATTTGGGTGCTAAGTGCTGCTGGGTTTGTGAGCAATGTCATGTTACGTCAACCGTCTCCGTCACCGGGAGGTCCGGGTTCCGGGCCTGTAGTCACCCTTCATGGCCGGTTTGAGATTTTATCATTGGTCGGTTCGGTATTGCCGCCACCGGCTCCACCAGGTGTCACTGGATTAGCCATATACTTAGTTGGCCCACAGGGCCAGGTAGTGGGTGGTGCCATTGCTGGCCCACTCATGGCATCCGGACCTGTGGTGATCATGGCAGCCACTTTCATGAATGCCACATTCGATCGGTTGCCTATCGAAAAAGATGAAATGGTTGCAGCCACTACTACACACGATCAACATCATCATCGTGTCACTGGTGTTTCGGATATATATGGGACGACTCAACAAAACATGCTTTCTAACACAACCCTCCCTCATCCCGAGATTTATACTTGGTCAACTGCTCGGCCGTTGTCCAAGGCATAAGATCATTTATCAAAAACAAAAAGGCGCAAAAATTTACAAATTTTCAAACATAAAATAAACATTCGGTGTGTTCAAACAAAAAAAATCTTTCTAAATCGTGTTTTCTTTTACAATACTAAACGTAGGATCGAGAACATAAAACCGGGTGATATAACTTTTAAAACGTGTGCTAACCCAAATTGTACCACATCAGATCAACAAGCAATTTACGACCTTAGTTACTTGTTTGAACGTTTGATATGTAAACTTTACTAGAGTAAAATGATCAAGAAAATATGGTCATATGCAAATTAGAAGTCCTGTATGGGACATGTTTAGATTCTGTAATGTAATGTATGTTTCTGTTATCGAAGAAAGGTTTTACGACACTTACGACACAAAATTGTAAATTGACAAAATACTATAAGCTGCATATGCAAATCGCAACAAGGGTCATTTGACAAAACACAACTGGAAATCAAGTTCACAAACTGATTTATTTACTAATCATTGATGTTTAACAAGTCGTTGGCGGCGGCATGGGTACTTCGGTAATTTCCCACGACCCATGAATATTTTTACGAACAAAACACCACCCAAGTATAAACCAAGTTCACAAACTAATGTGTTCACTAATCAATGATGTTCGAGTAAATCTCACTTGAATATATTGAATGATGTTTTGAAGAGCCTAGTGTCTACCAGGCTATTCGAATTTTAAAATCATTGAAGAAATCTTTTGCAATAATTTTCTTGCACCGAGATCATCAGGTGAACGAGATGTCCACTCTTGGTAATGGTGAAGGCTACCAGTGAAATCCGTAAAAAGCCCGTCAACTCCCATTGTGTTTATCCAGTAATCGTATTCCATATACGGGTCTTCACTGAAGTTGAAATGCAAGAACTGGTTTTCATTTCGAAATGTGTATGGGTGCACCTGCATGTTAGAGTAAATATGTTAAGCTTGACTTTTCAGGTCAAACATAGAAAAATTCAACTCCGTTTGTACACAAACTTAACGAAATTTTCAGAAAACATCGACGTTTGCAAAAACATTTCTAAGATATCAACAGGCGGGATAAGATTAGTCTTGAGACTTGGTAAAATCATATTCACATCAATTCGTGTTTCTAAAAGGTCAAAATATCTATTAAATGTTACATACCTGTAGATTATACGCGTGAGCTCTGGTTATGAGATCGGTAGGCGTTTGAATGTAGTTATCTTTTACAGGAACAATGGTGTCTTTCCATGGACCAATACCGACGACATATTCTTTGATATATTTGAAGTAATGATCTGAAGTGATTTCCGCATACGTCTGCAAATGAACAAGAAATAAGATTATAGAAATCAGACAATCACTTGCACCAAAAACAAGCCGTAAATGTGCTACTTTAGTACTATTTGAAGTTATAATACTCGGATAACGGAAACAAAATCTGTTATTTCTGTTTTTCTTTACCTGATGCGTGTCTTGGGTTGTGACATCCACGTCATCAATGAGAAAGACCTTAGGTAGATCTGTCTGGTTGTGAATGTGAACGAGTGATGATGGTGCGAATGACTGAATTAAACACGGCTGTTTTAGCCATTCCTTTGATAAATACGAACCTTTATACCCGTATTTCTTAAGGGTGTCCACGAAAACATCTTCAAATATCTTCCCTTTTGGCCATTTTACCTGAAATGTAAGTTAAATTTCATCATCCCGAAGTAAATGTTTTGAAATACGAGGTTAACAGAGACAATATAACTCACATGCTGGTTCATCAATATGGGATTTTTAATTTCGGGATATATTCCAACAACCCTTGATGCGTTTATCGCAATTTGAATATATTCTTCGAATGTAATGATCGGAAACTTTCCTGTAGAAGGGTTTAAGACAAATTGATATGCTAAAATTCTAAAAAACAAAGAAGTTCGGGTATTTACGATATAAAGATAAAAATAAACCAACCATTATATTGCTGATCACGGAACGCATATCTCTGCTTTGCCCTCAAAGTTTTTAGTTCCTTTAATGTAAAATCAACTGAAAAATAATCAAGTATTCAGCATTTAGCAAATCATTATCATGATGACGATAATCAATCATAGGAATTTAAGCATACATATGAAAAGTCCAGTTTGATTAGCTCCTTCGACTTCATAGGTCTTCACACGGTTTGCAAACTGCTTATGTTCTGCAATATCAGTTGTGTCATCGAGTGTTACATCATGATGGCACATAAGAACACCATCTTTGCTAACTAATATATCTGTTTCGATAAAGTCTGCGCCTTCTTCAATTGCTCTCTGCAGGAACAAAAAAGCCAAAACTTCATATATATATATATATATATATATATATATATATATATATATATATATATATATAACCATGTCAAACCATAAGTGCTAAGATGGTCAGGACGGGCGGGTTGGGTAACGGGTCAAAATGGGTCAGACCGAAACATGTCATTTTTTTAGTACGGGTTGGCCACAAACACCTTTTTGTCTACATTTTATACTTTTAATAACTTTTTGAATTTTACCCTTTTCGGTATGCATAAAAAACTGATGAACTACAGTAAATGTCGAAACGTCGAAATAGAGGGATAAGTAGTTTTAAAAAATGTACCAAGTAAGCAGGACCAGTTTCTTCTGGGAGTTCACCATTTGAACCCCGATGAGCAACGTTAAATGGACGAAAAGTCTGTAAAGGCTTTTTCGTAGATTCAATCTCACTCGGAAGTGGATAAAGTCTCCTTGCAGAACACCCGATAAACAGTAGCAGAAAAGAAACAATGGTACAACCTGAAAAAACATTTCACCAATTGTAAATACTAAGCAAACTTTAAACAAAGCATGATCAAAACTAATTATTACCACATCAAGTCACAATACATTCCACATTACCCTAAAATCAATTAAGATCTAAGCTTAGATAATACTTCAAAGTCAAACCTAACACTCACATTGACTTTAAAAGTCAAACCAAACTCTTACACATTCTACATTTATCAAAATAATTATTTTAAAAAGTCAAACTTTAACGAGACTCGAACTCTCGACCTTAAAGAAAGTGGCACACACATACCATCAGACCAAAGGTCCTTTGGTAGCATTACATCTTTTTTTAAAAACGCGTTTTCAAAATTTTCATTTGTTAAACGAAAGTACTACTTATTAAGCATTGAGATAAAAAGTTGAAAAAGTGAAGCTTACATGAAGAATTCATGATGAGTTTTGTTGAGATTTAAAAAAACCCCAGAAAAAGAGAGAATTTATAGAGAAAAGTGTTAATGGATTATGGTTTGGATCAAACTCATTTTTCTACTTCTACGCCGAGTTTACCTGAATTTTTGAATTCTTATTTGTTTGGATTCGGATATTCCCTTTTTCCACATTATCTTTTTTTTCTTTTTCTTTTTCTTTCTCTTTTATTTATTTTATTACTTAGTTTTTCGATTTAAAAACGACTTGTGAAATTCCTATTCTTATTTCAATATTTTACTTAAACTGATATTAACAAGGTTTGTATTACCCGTACTTTGTTGCGGGATTTTTTGTTATACAAAAATAAGAATAAATTTAATAGATTCTTTTGTTAAATAAGTTTATTTATAGTTATAGATTTTTCTTGTTTAACAGAGATTATAATCAAACGTGTTATATGTTAAAGGGGTAGATGTCCAGATAGTATCGTAGCTTCCCTTTAATTTTTTTAAACTTTTTATATATTATAGTAATAATAATAATAAAAAAAAGGTAAAAGAAATAAAATAATAGTACTAATGATAATAATAAAAGTAATTATTAAAATGAGATTATAAACATGTTACTAATACAAATAATACGAAAAAATATGTTGTTAATAGTTAATAATATTAATAGATAATTATTAAAACTTAATAGTTAATATATTAAAGATAAAAGTTAAAAATTAGAAAAATAGAAAAAATATATTAAATTAATTTAAATATCTTAATTAATAGGGTTAGATTGGGAATTAAAAAAATAAAAGTATTGAATAAAACAAATAAGGTTAAGAGTTAAACATATGATCTCTTATTTGAGAAAAAAGGTTGTTAACCACTTTGAGAATATTAATTTTAATAATTCTTTGTTACAACATTGTTTGTATAAGAATTTAAAAGTGACTATTCACTATAGATTAGTTTCTTAATTGATATATTGTATAATATAATATAATAATATAATTTTTATTCTTATTTCAATATTTTAATTTTCTTTGAATTGTTATAATAAGCTCTATCGACTGTTTCTAAAAGTTAATTTACGATCTACTTTTTTATATGTTACGACTTATTTTTTAGATCACGTGTAGACCATTGTACTGTACAAATTATGAATGTGCACTAACATGGCGGGGAAATAACTCTCATTCACGTTACTTTGACTTCTTATAATTTTAGATATAAAGCTATGTTTATTTAACAACCTCGTTCATATAATAAAGTTCTAATTGAACATATTTGTTAGTCAAATAATTCTAGCGGTATTAAAACTTTGATAAATAGGCATCTTAACTTTCTAATTGAATATTTTAAGATAAAGTTTAGGAATTTAATCATAACTACTGTTAGTAGACTAAATACTAAATATTCTTAGTATCATAATTTTAGCTAATAATAATGTTTCTAGTTTTAATATAAATATATTGGTAATATTAAATCTATTAAAAAAAATAGATAATTAATATCCAATTTTAAATTAAAAATGTGGTTATAATAAATCAAAAATAAAAATATAGTTTTAATAATAAATCTTGAATCTAAATCGGTGGCCCATTGTTCAAAAAGAAAAAAAGAAAAAATTTATATTTGTTTTGAAAATCAATCTTTAATATATAATAAAACAGATGTATTAAATGTCATATGGCGAATTAATGGCTCTTAGATGAGTTAATTTTTTTAATTTCAACCGTTAGATCAAATTGATGATGTCATCAAATATTACTTTTATTTTACACCTTACAATACATAATAACATTCTTTCTTTAATTTCCATTTCAACTAAAATAAAAACAAAAATCTAATTACTTATAAAATCACTCAATTTGAACTATGATTTACCTTATTATTGTTTTAGAATCTCCTAATAAAAAATATCAAAACATGTGTATAAACGTAAAGGTGTATATGTTATTATAATTATAAACAAATGTGTATAAACGTAAAGGTATATATGTTATTATACGTATAACATTGTCTTTTTATAATAACTTAAAATCTACATAAACATAATGTTTACAATTCAATTTTTATATATATTCGCGCATATCCCTCATTTTATTTTAAGAAAGAAAAAAAATCTAGACCATTCATTTTGATTTATTGATCATCCATTTTCTTATTATATAATTAATAATTTTTAAGCATTTTAGACTATGGGGTGTGGTGGGTGATTGGGGGTGATGATGTGGAGTGATAGAGGTGATTTGTAGGAAAGAGAGTGTGATTTGTAGGAAAGAGAGTGTGATGATGTGGAGTGATAAAAATGGGTGGTGTGGTTGTGTGATGATGTGGAGTGATAGAGGAAAGAGAGTGTAATTTTAAAAAGTTGTATATAATTTTTTTTATATAAATGAAATTTAAAAACTTGTAATTTTATTAAAAAAAAAACAAACACACACTACAATTTATTAAAAAACATATTACGATTAAACTAAAATACGTTAAAAAAATACAATTTAAAAAAAAAAATACTTCAATCTTCATCGTTGTTTCCTCGGGGGCGGTAATACCAGACATGTTCGATCAAATCGGCTAACAGACTGTGATGGGTACCTTCGTCACGCATGTCACGTATGTTCTGTTGTTTCTCTTGAAAGCTAATCTGGACTTCTGGTTCGGTGGCATTCTCATCATAAGCTTGACAATACGCGAGACCTTTGTCTTCCAAAATCATGTTATGAAGAATTATAGCGGCGTACATCGCGTTTCTAATTTTTTCTAAACTCCAAGCTCTTGCGGGGTTTTTAATTATATGCCACTTTTTTTTCAACACTCCAAATGCCCGTTCGATGTCCTTTCTTGAAGATTCCTGGGCTTTTTTAAAATGGTTACGCTTCTCGTTTAATTCGTCTCTTTCCCTGAAAGACTTTATTAACACCGGCCATTTTGGATAAATACCGTCAACGAGGTAATACCCGTATTTGTAGGTTGTGTCGTTAACAATAAACGACTGATTGGGAGCCGTCCCATTCACAATGTCGTTGAAAAGCGGTGACTGATCCAAGACGTTGATGTCATTATTCGCTCCAACCATCCCAAAAAATGCATGCCATATCCACAAATCAGTAGAGGCCGTAGCCTCTAACATAATGGAAGGGTGAGCGTGATCACCCCTATGGTATTGACCATGCCAAGCCACATGACAATTTTCCCACTCCCAATGCATACAATCCAAACTGCCTAGCATACCGGGAAAATTGTGTTTTTCATCATGAACCATCGTAATCTGCTGTATGTCGCTCCAACTAGGACGGCGTAAATATCTCTTGCCGTATAAAGAAACCACACCTATTTCAGATATTATTACATTTTAAGTACAAATAAGTTTTAAAGTAAACTAATTAAAAATGTAAAGGTTAAAAATTTACCTTCGCAAAAGTAGGCAAGAGAGTCACGTGAAATTCTTGCGGACATTTTTAAATACTCGTCCCACATGTCACTACAAGTGCCAAAAGCAAGTTGTCGTATGGCGGAGGTGCATTTCTGAATCGGTGTAAACCCAGCCCTTCCTCTACAATCAAATTTTTGCCTAAAATACTCAAAATTGTTTTCAAAATCGTGGCATATCCTGAGAAACAGCTCCCTCCTCATTCGAAAACGACGGGTAAATTGTTCGTCGTTGTAGGTGCAACCCGGAGAAAAGTAAGATTCCATTAGTAGTGTGTTAGCTTCTTTACGGTTACGTTCTATGACGGTTCTTCTTCTAGTGATTGGTCTTTCGATATGTTGTGATGCATAGCTAACAACGGCTCTAATCGTTTCGGCTACAATTGCATCTTCATCCGAACTTGACGAACTTGACATTTTATAAAACTTTGTGTGTGTTTTTGTTATAAAAATTGAGAGAGAAAGAGAGATTGTTTGTGGTTTTTGTTATAAAAATGAATGGTATTTATAGAAAATTGTTTGGGTTTTTGAAAAAATGGCCGTTGCTTGATTTTTTACTCGACCGTTGCAATCTGATTTCTTCCTTCACCACGGCGTTGTGCAGAAAACGCCATCGCCTTTTTTTTGTTGACAACGCCCCCAACGGTGTGGTGGTGGGCGTTGTGGGGCGTTGTCTTGCTGATGTGGCGGCGTTGTGGAGGTGTTTAACGCCTCATACCCCATAGTCTTAAAATATACTATTTACGTTACTTCTTTAAAATGTACCAATCGATCACTTTAATATTATTAATATCTAATATGATTAATGACCGTGGACTAAATCATTAAAGATAAATTTGTATTAAAATATATATGAAATAAAAAAAATTGAGAGACTTAAAGTATGAAATAACCATTAAATGTTAAAATATTCGATTTAAAAAAGAAGTTAGATAAAGCAAAATGAAGTTTTCCTCTAATAGACATACTATTTGTATATTCATAAAGGTAATATTCATTTTTATATCAACAATAAACAATAATTGAATACTTTTATTTGTAGCATTTCAATATAATTAAAATGCTTCAATATTTTCTATTTTTTTTAGCGCGAATACAATACTAGTTATATAATACAACTAAAATTTGTGAGTACTTTGCTACCACTTTGCTAATCGAGTATAAGAAGAATTATTTCTTAGTAGAATCAAGATATAATTTTAAGTTTTTAATTAACAAGTTACTAAAATTGAAATTATTGGATTTTCTATTTTTGATTGACTCGTGATACGGTCTAAAAAGGCAATCCATACATCCTTTAAGACTTAAGAGCATAGAGAGTCGTAGACTTGATCATTGCCCATCCTAAATGTCACCTCAGCGTCACGTAATGACCACCATCCACCACATATTTCATGATGATGGTTATTGCCTACATCGAAACTTAGTTCTTTTTCTTTCTTTCTTTTTTAAATAAAATGAATATATTTCAATTATTACTAAAAATATATATAAAATCAAACATCAAATAACGTATATTTCATTAAACATGACTAAAATAAAAAGACTTAGACTATAATAAAAGAAAGACAATTTACATTTGATAAAAACAACTTATTAATAAATTAGACTTTTTGGATTATTTTTTGAACAAAACCAACCTTTCTTCCTTCAATTTCTCGAACGCCTCGAGTACTTGTTCCAACAAATTCTTAATACTTTTTGTTAGAACATGAATGTCGATTGTTGTTTAAGAGTGGCAAAACGTCTTAGATTGGTATTCAATCTTTTCATTGTTTTCGTATTTGATGAAGTAGTCGAGGAGAAGTATCATGAAGCCAAAGTACTCGCTTTCTTTTTATCGATAGGATGTTTGGGTGAACACGGTTCGGCTCTTTTTTTTTTAGGGAGATTTACATCTATGTCCTTACAAACTTCAATATTACGTCAATATCCTTGTAAAAATCAAAATTACGTTAATATCTTTTTAAAACATGAAAAATTCTCGTATATATCCAAAATAATAATATTTAAATAATTTTAATATTTAAATTATTCATCTAAATATTAATTAAACTTTTTAGTCAAGTATGTTAGGTTTAATCAAACATTAACCGATGTATCTCAATTAAATAAACTCGCAATATAGATTTAAAAAGGATTGATTTCTATAATTTTGAGCATTAACCGGAATAAAAAAGTTGCAAAACTTGCTCGTCTTGATTGATTAATGTTTTGTAATATATGTTTAAAACAATTTATTCATTAAATTTAATCTATTCAGATCATTCGGTATTTGATTCTTCATTGACATATTTGTTTAAATAAGCATTTGGATTAGTTTTATTGATTTATTCAGTAATTAGAATATTAAAATGATTTAATTAATATTTATATGAATAATTTAAATATTAAAATCATTTAAATATTATTAATTAATTATTTTGGATATAGATGAGAATTTTTCATGTTTTAGAAGGACAGTAACGTAATTTTGATTTTTACAAGAAAATTGATGTAATATTAAAGTTTTATAAGGACGTAGATGTAAATCTACCTTTTTTTTAATTGACTTCTTCCCAAATAATATAGTCATTGGCTATTTTTTAATTTTTCTAACTTCTTTTTGTTATTTTCGTCCTTCTCCTTTACCGCGGACGGCCTCCCACCAACCTTAGTCGACGCTAAAAGGTGATGCCGACATGCATGCATCTACCTTAGTCGACGCTCTCTCCACTCCCCGTGCTTATAAGAAAACAAACTTGTTTACTCTTGTATCCATTTTCCATAATATTGGACCCAACTTAGACTCTAACACTCCCATCAAGTATCATTTTATTTAAAAGTTATTTTAATATTTGATATTGATTATTTTGGTTAACATATAAATGTTTGAGTTAAATGTTTTTCAATAAATATATTAGAGCTAAAATTAGATCAACAAAAATAAAAAGTTTTAGAAATTAAGACCTTCATATTTAGTTCAATTAATGCTTCTTTCTATAAACATTATAATTTTTTTAAATCCGTAGCAAAACGCGATGACCTATATAATTGAAAAACTTACAATGCACAATATATTACAATATATATTAATACATACATATGTCCTTAACGAGACTTAATTCAATAATTTTTTGTCAATGAATATTTACATACAATCATATTAGAAATTTTTGATATATGTCTTAATATTTTAAAGTAAAATACATAATATAAATTTTTTAATAATTACGTTAGATGATTTTTTAACCATTTGGTTATTAAGAGTAAATTTCTTTGCAAGTTTAACAAAGTAGGTTATACTATACAAAAGTATTTGTGAAAATTAATTAGTTGGTGTACCATGTTATTTTATGTACTTTTTAAACTACTCTTCACTCTATCTATCTGTCTAAGAAAACGTAACGCTTTCCATTGAAAATTGGCTCCCATTTATTACGTGATATTGTGCTTCACATATGAACTAGTCTTTCATTACTTAGTACTTAAAAACATCAAGTGTCAATTCTTTTATTGGTTAGAAACCAAAAGATGGTGTCAACTTTGCTAATCTAAATCAAATTTACTTATATCGCGAAGTTTATAAGATATTAATCAAACAAAAATTTTTAGTTCATCAGGACTTTTGTGGCGTATATGTCAATGTAAAATTGCATCTTCTTCAACTTTGAGGTCGAGAGTAAGGGTGTCATCTGTGGCGAAGCCAAGTTTGAAAAATGACTGGTATTTCAAATAAGTGAAAGGTTAAAGAAAAAAGAAAAAGAAAAAAAATATAACTACTAAGGTTTGAACTTGGGTCTTTACTATAAATTCTTTCTTACCACTAATCCAAATTGATGACGTACCATCGGCTGGCCGATAGAAGTCTATCGGCCAGCCGAATGGTACGCCGAATGATCTAATAAGCTGGGCACAATCTTTGATAAAAGGAATCTAGACAACATCTATTATCCGAAGAACATCCTAAAGACCAGGAGGCCGAAGGATGACTTCTCGACAAAGAGTACAATACCTCGGAATACCTTCAGGATAAACAAGGTATTGTACTAAGAGCACGCTATTATCCGAAACTCAAGGTCTATAAATACCAAACTCACACCTCACTTCAAGGGTAACGTTCACATACATTAAACACTCTTACTTTATAACTTATCCCTTACTCTTCTATATCTTACTCTCACGCCCTTGGTAAACCAGGGGATCATCCCCGCTCCGTTTACTCGTGTGTTGCTTGCTTGTGCAGATAGTTGTAAGATCGAAGATAAGGATCGGGCTGAAGGTCTTCTTCGGATCAGCTCTTCCGGATCCGAACCTTCTACCCCAGTGTGATTGTGATATTCCGGTGTCGCAACATTTGGCGCCATCCGTGGGACATACATGGCTTCTACAGGACCATTTATGACTTTTACGGCTAATACCTCAGGAAGTAATAGGGAACCAATAGTCGAAGACGAAACGCCAAGGAACGATCCGAATGATAAGGAGAAAGGTATTGGGATCTCTGAGGAGTTCCTAGAAAAGAATTACGACGCGCTCAAGACCATGTTGGAGGAACATGAACGAAAGAAAAAGAAAGATCGCTCCCGAAAGAGTCCTCCGGTGGCTCGAAAGATTATCTATTCGAGCGACTCGGAGCAAGACTGTAGTGATGAAGAGGATGATCTGAGCCTTCCTTATCAATCAGATTTCGCTTCCAAGTTCACCAGAAGAATCTCAACATTCACGATGCCTCGAAAAGCGAAGATGCCTAGCATTGTGCGCACCTACGACGGAAGTGGTGACCCCGACGACCATTTGGCAATTTTCTCCGGCGCAGCTGATACCGAAGGTTGGCCTATGCCGATTTGGTGCCGGATGTTCGCTCAAACCTTCGTCGGACCGGCGAGAGTGTGGTTCGGAGAATTGCCGGAAGAAAGTATAGACAGTTTCAAAGACATGAAGAAGAAGTTTGGGACTTATTTCATGCAACAACGTAGGTATACTCGAGGTCCAACGGACATTGCTAAGATCAAGCAAAGGGAGAACGAAAGTCTCCAGGATTTCGTGGAAAGATGGAAGCGGGAGCTTCTGCAGATCAAAGGAGGGGATGATATGTTGAAAGTATCGGGATTCATGGAAGGAATTCGGATACCGGCCCTCATTGCGAAGCTCAATGCCCGAGTACCCGTTACAGTAGATGAGATGATGGAACGCGTTAAAAGATTCCTCAATGGGAAGGAAGCCTCTAGACAATACGTTGAGTCTAGTACGGCTGCGTCCCGAAAGGGGTTAAAAGTGGTATCCCCTGCTGGAAGTCCTCCGTGGAGATCGTCCCCAAACAGGAAAAGTTTTTCTCCCAGTAGTCATAAAAGAAGATTCGGACGAGGACTTGTCCGTACCTCTCCTTTCGTGACTTCTGGAGAACCTCGACGACACGTAAACTTCACTGAACTCAACAAAACGCCCGACGAGATCTATGCTACCGAGAAAGGAAGAATTCACTTCCATGCCCCGGCTCCCTTAGTAGGTACCCCGGATAAAAGATTCTTAGACCGATGGTGCGAGTTCCATCGGGATAAAGGGCACTACACGAATGATTGTTTTCAATTAAAGAAGCAGATCGAGGAAGCCGTAAGAACCGGGCAATTAGACCATCTGATGGAAGGAATCAAACAAGGTGGCCAAAAGAAGCAAGGCCCAGCGTACCCCGGGAAAGGGAAAGGGAAAGAGATACAGATGGTTTTCTTTGAAGGAGAAAGTAGTTAACTTCGTGATGAGAGAATAGAGTCCTGGATGATGCAGGATATGTCTTTTCCTCCGGTCAGCACCTCCAGGAGAGTCACAGATCCAATGGTTGTAGTAGGAGACATTGGAAACCAAACGGTCCACCGAATATACATTGATAACGGGAGTGCTTCGGAAATACTCTTTGAACGTTGTTTTCTAGAGTTAGATTCCGAGGTACAACGTAGGATGGAGGGGTGCTCCCAATATTTAGTGGGATTTTCCGGAGAGGCAGTAAAGCCGATAGGGCAGATCCGATTACCCTTCACCATAGGGAATGAAGACAAGTTTCGGACCGTGGAGATCAATTTTCTGGTAGTCCGGGCCAACTCCCCGTACAATGTCATCATCGGGAGGCCCGGGATAGCAAAGCTCCGAGCCATTGTTTCGACAGCACACTCCCTCATGAAATTTCCAACACCCGGAGGAATTGTTGAAATACGTCCAGAAGCTCACAAAGTGTTGGAATGCCAAAGGATCGAAAGAATATTACAGAAGGATGAGGGAGAGACAAAACCATGAAAGGTTATCATTCATCCGGGTTACCCGGAACAGACTGTTACAATCGGAGATACATTCACTGAGGAAGGCAAGGAAAAGCTCATTACACTCCTCCGGCAAAGCAGGGACATTTTTGCCTGGAAACCATCGGACATGACCGGAGTACCAAGAGGACTAGCTGAACATAAGCTAGCCATCCAGAAAGGGAAAAATCCGATAGTACAGAAGAAGCGAGGTTTAGCACCTGACCGAAGCAGAGCCGCTTGTGAAGAGGTCAAGCAGTTGACCGAAGCTGGTATCCTCCGCGAAGTTCGATACCACACCTGGGTGGCAAATCCAGTCAGGATTTTGAAAGGAGATAACACTTGGAGAATGTGCGTGGATTTCAAGGATCTCAATGATGCTTGTCCAAAGGATGCTTATCCATTGCCGGAAGTGGATCTAAAGGTGGAAGCGCTAGTTGGTTTCAGATTCAAGTGTTTCTTGGACGCATACAAAGGGTATCATCAGATACAAATGGCGAAGGAAGATGAAGATAAAACGGCCTTCCACACTGATATGGGAATCTTCTGCTATAGAAAAATGCCCTTCGGTCTAAAGAACGTCGGGGCTACTTACCAAAGGCTGATAGACAAAGCTTTTTCGGAACAGATCGGAAGAAATCTAGAAGCCTATGTGGATGATTTGGTCATAAAGTCCATATCAGAAGAAGTGATGATCCAAGATATCCGGGAAACATTTGCTAACCTCCGGAAAATAAATATGAAACTCAACCCAAAGAAATGTTCTTTTGGGATGGAAGAAGGGAAATTCCTAGGTCATATCGTTACTCCAAACGGTATTAAAGCAAATCCTGAGAAGGTTCGGGATATCGAAGGAATATCGTCTCCAAGGACCATGAAAGAAGTCCAAAGCCTAAATGGTAAGGTCATAGCCCTGGGACGTTATCTCTCGAAGTCAGCAGAACGATCATTGCCAATCTTTCGAACGTTAAAGAACTGTGTGAAAAAAGGTGATTTTCGGTGGACAGCAGAAGCCGAAGAAGCTCTGCAAGAGATAAAAAGATACGTGATGGCGCTTCCCACTCTGACCGCGCCGAAGGAAGGGGAAATCTTGACCTTATATCTATCAGCGACGACCGAAGTGATCAGTTCGGCGCTGTTGGCTGAAAGAAAAGGAGAGCAAATGCCTATCTACTTTGTTAGCAAGGTGCTACAAGGTCCTGAAAACAACTACACTCAGATAGAAAAGATAGTTCTAGCCTTGGTATACACCTCCCGAAGGTTGAAGAGATACTTCCAAGCCCATAGCATCCGAGTAATCACCGACCAGCCATTAAAGCAAATCTTAAGGAATGTGGAAACCGCCGGAAGACTTACAAAGTGGGCCATTGAATTGGGAAGCTACGATATAGAATATGTCCCCAGGACATCTATCAAGGGACAAGTTATGGCGGATTTCATAGCCGAGGTACCTGATGAGGTTATTCCTAGAGACACTACTCTGAGAGAAGTAAACGATGAGCAACCTACAAAGAACAAGAAGAGGAAAAGACCGGCAGAATCCAATGTCGAAGGAAAGAGCCAGAGGAAAGACCAAGGTTGGTGTCTGTTTACCGATGGATCCTCCAGCTCAGAAGGTTCAGGAGCTGGGATTCTCCTTATTAGCCCGGAAGGGAAAGAATTCTCATTCTCCATTCGCTTTGGTTTTGATAACACGAATAATGAGTCCGAGTATGAAGCCCTGTTGGCCGGACTACAAAAAGCCAAAGGAAAAGGAGTAGAACACTTGACGGTTAAAGTGGACTCCAAGTTGGTAGCCAACCAAATCAATGAAACGTATGAAGCCAAGGAGGACCGAATGAGCCAATACAAGGATAAGGCAAAGAGCTTGATGGCCACTTTTCGATCATGTACGATTGAGCAAGTCTCGAGAACAAAAAACAAGGTTGCTGATACTCTGAGCAAATTAACATCCATAGCTTTCGGACACACCACAATGGAAGTAATGGTGGAGACACAGGACCAACGGTCAATATCCAACCCGAAAGAAACGTTGATGGTCGTCGAAGATGAAGGAACAACTTGGATGACGCCGATCATCAAGTTTTTACAAGAAGGAAGCTTACCGCAAGATCAGAATGAAGCACGAAAGATCAGAATGAAGGCACCAAACTACGTGATGAAAGGTACAACACTTTATCGAAAAAATCCACTTTCACCACTCCTTCGTTGTTTGGGACCATTGCAGGCCAACTACGTAATCCGAGAAATGCACGAGGGAGCATGTGGCATGCACGCCGGGCCACGTAGCATTGTCTCGAAGATCACCGGATTGGGATACTTCTGGCCCACTATGCATTTCGATGCCATTGAGGTAATTCGAAAGTGTGATCCTTGCCAAATTCATGCACCTATACCGAGACTTCCCAAGCACAACTTAGTGTCAATACTATCGGCGTGGCCTTTCCAAAAGTGGGGCATTGACATTGTTGGCAAATTTCCAACGGGGACGGGTGGAATGAAATTCCTGATCGTGGCAGTAGACTACTTCACAAAGTGGGTCGAAGCAAAGCCTGTCGTCCGAATCACAGGAAAGCAAGTGCAGAAATTTGTGTGGGAGAATATCGTGTGTAGATTCGGTCTACCGAATGAATTAATCTCGGATAATGGCAAGCAGTTTTCAGACAACCCATTGCGACGATGGTGCAACGAAATGAAAATCAAACAAACCTTTACTTCGGTGGCACATCCACAAAGCAACGGCCAGGTTGAAAGGATTAACCGGAGCATAGGTGATGGAATAAAGGCGAGGTTGGGAAGAGAAGGAACGGACTGGGTGGATCAAATATCCCATGTGTTGTGGGCACACAGAACCACCCAGAAAACAAGCACCGGAGAAACACCTTTTAGCCTAACTTATGGATCCGAAGCTGTCATCCCAGCCGAAGTAGGAATGCCAAGCCACCGGATGACATCCGAAAACGATCAAACTAATCAAGAAGAGATCCGACTCAATCTGGTATTGTTGGAGGAACGAAGAAATGCAGCATCAGTTCGAGAAGCCAAGTACAAAGAAAAACTTGAAGAGACTTACAACAGGAAGGTAAGGAAGCTGGTGCTGAAAGAAGGTGATTTGGTCCTCCGAAAGAATGAAGCAAGTCGGCAGGAGAACGAAGGAAAAATGGGACCAAAATGGGAAGGTCCGTACAAGGTGATCAAGGATAAGGGTAATGGAGCATACGAACTGGAAGACATGGCCGGTACTCCAATACCCAGAACATGGAATGCAATGAACCTTCGAAAGTACTATCGTTAGCCGATAGTGTGTGTAATGTAACCTTTTTTTATTTTTTATTATTATGAATGAAAGGCTTTCGCGGCCCACTTTTCCCTTCATTATACTACTAGTACTATTCGAATGAATGTTCATGACACTTGACGAAGCGTCTGAACATACAACTAATTCAGATAGTCTAAGAAAAAATAAGGATGAGATTTTGCAATCATTGAGCCTAACCTCAATAAGTATCGGACCTAACTCCGAATGATAAATTGAGTCTAACCTCAATAAGTATCGGATCTAACTCCGAATGATAAATTTTGCCTAACCTCAATAAATATCGGACCTAACTCCGAATGATAAATTGAGCCTAACCTCAATAAGTATCGGATCTAACTCCGAATGATAAATTGAGCCTAACCTCAATAAATATCGGACCTAACTCCGAATGATAAATTGAGCCTAACCTCAATAAATATCGGACCTAACTCCGAATGATAAATTGAGCCTAACCTCAATAAATATCGGACCTAACTCCGAATGATAAATTGAGCCTAACCTCAATAAGTATCGGACCTAACTCCGAATGAAAAATTCAAAAGGATTCACACGAAGCATTTAAACAACATACTAAAACAAGTAAATAAAAAGTGCAAGTGAATCCGGAAATCAAACAAGCAACTAAAAATTATATTAATTATAACTTGTTTTGTGGAAACATATCTTCACAGGTCGAAGACATGTTTCATTGTTACATAGCAAAAGAAAAGATAGTACAAAAGCTTCACTCCTCATCCGAAGGAGGACCCACAGCAGGCTCAACAACCTGAAAGTCTTCCAGAGGAGAACCATCGGTGGCTGACAGTGCCTCAAGATAGGGGTAAGAAAGATCTGAAGCATCGGCCATGGCCTTCTCCAGTTCTGAAGCAGCAGCAGAGTTGAAGAATGGAGAAGAGGAGGGTTTCTGCTTCAGACGGCCAAGGCTGACACCGGCAACCAAACCATCATGACACCCAAGTCTGTAGTTAAGCACCCGAATGTTCTCTTGGGGACGGGAGTACTCATGACTAGAGTGTAGCTTCTTAACGACATGCTTCGGACCCGTTGTTACCAACCAACTTCTGTCCGAGCGAAGTACAGCTAACTCAGAGTCTTGTTTCCTCAACCGTTCTTTCAAAGACCGGAGCACATCGCCATTAATATCATACTGGGCCCGAGTCTCGGCCATAGCGGTTTCATGTTTCGTCTTCAAGTTGGCTATGGCAGCCTCATGACTGGCCTTCAGTAAGTCTCTCAACTTCTCCATCTCAGCCTGATGGTCACTCTTCAACTTGTCAGTAAGTTCCCTGATAGTGGCCTGGGTAAGTTGAGAGGAAGAAGTTTTCATTGCCTCTACCTCCTTCGACAAACGCTGGCTCCTCTCACGATAATGTCTTTTTCTATCAAGAGCTTCGGCCAGATCCTTCTTTGCCAAAGCAAGTTTACCTTCAAGTCCTAGGGCCCGGAATCTCTGCTCTTCCGTTTCCCGCGCGATGATTCCATTCGGCGTCGGAGGTCATGACCAATGACGTTTAGAGAGGCAAGAGCAAAGTCGAATTCTCGACCCACTTGGACATTGCCAAGTTTCCCCAGGCGAAGAGCTTCAGCTGGCGTAGCAAGATTGTCAACAAGATCCCGATTGATCTCATAAGATTTTGCTTGGATAAGATCCCCGCACCTTATCTTGCTTACCGCCGGTACAAATGGTGTCCCGGCCAAAGCAGCACTCAAACCTTCGGATTCAGTTTCCGAATTATCACCTTCAGAATGAACACTAACATTCTCCTCCTGTTCAATCTCCTTCTGCTTACCTGGCAGAAGTTAAACGACAATCAGTAAATGATAGAAGGAAAGTTAAACGACAATCAGTAAATGATAGAAGGAAAGTTAAACGACAATCAGTAAATGATAGAAGGAAAGTTAAACGACAATCAATAAATGATAGAAGGAAAGTTAAACGACAATCAGTAAATGATAGAAGGAAAGTTAAACGACAATCAGTAAACGCATCAAGTTTCTACCTTTCACCCAGATCCGAGTCCGGGCACATGACCCTGCAAACTCTGAAACAGGAGAAGGTTGAACGATGCTCGAGAAAGGAAAAGTACCTTCCACATAATCTACCGAAACTTGAGTAGAAGTTTCGTCCATCAACTTCTCGCTCTGTTCCGGTTGAGATACAATTAAAGATGTGGTCTGATGAATTAAATTCTTCGGTGACGAAGGTCCCGTATCCATATCTTCTTGCTCCAGCATATCCTCTGAATGGGTCAATGGCAGAGGCTCATCAACCAACTTAGGAGCTACAAGCTCCTCGTTCCCCTCGTCTATCGGAACAGCTGAAGAAATATCTTCTAAGGGTTTCTCACCCATATCATCAGCGCCGGCACTCGCTTCCTCAACAACCTTTTCCGGATTAGAAGTAACCACTTCCGGATCAATATGAGGACCTGTCGAGAAATCATCATCAACTATCAGTCCTAGAGCTATTCTCGTTTCGGAAGAAGTCTCGCAAGAGGGGGGATTACGATAGAACTCCGTACCATCTAGCGAAGCATTTCCCTCCTCTGAACTTTCAAGGATGACAAATTTACTCTGAAAGACGGAAGTGGCAACCTCCTTGTTCTTCTCGCCAGGCCTAGAAGTATCGGCCTTCTCTACCTCCGGGACCTCAGATTGTTGGTCCTCTCTCCTTTCCCTGATGGCCAAACTTTTGGCAGAAACAGATATCTTTTTCTTCTTCTTGGGCACCTCAACTTTCGGTGCCTCCTCTTCTCTGGATTCCCCACCCTCAACATCATCAAGTTTTTGTCCCTCAGATGATCCACCAAGGGCGAACCAGTCAGTAGCCTTCCTTTTCCTGGCAGCTGCATTTCCCATAGAGGATGATGTCTTTGAAAACAAAGCATTGAAAAGCAAGGGAATAGTATTGTTACCACTCTTTGCCGGATGACTTCCACTACCCATAATGGTCCCAGGGGCTGGCTGAATAAAATCCTCATCCGAAGGATCTCTCATTGTATAGCCCGCTGGAAAAACTGCATCAGCATCGGTATAAGGGGGGGAAGTTCGTTTGTAGACATATGTACCACCCGGGAATTCATCCGGACCAACCAGGTCGCCTCACCTTCAGCTATGTTGCGAGAGATATACTTGACTCCATCCCAATCAGTCAGTTCCAAAAAGTCTATCAGAGGCAAATCTGCAAAAAAGAAAGAAAAGTCAAAATAAGGATCAGTAGGGAACTACCGGTAGAGGGAGCATGAATACTCGACGTACCTCGGTCATTCAACTGCAAACAGGGCCTGGTGATATTAGACGTCCATACCCGACTTACACCAGCCATCACCAACACATGTTCCGGCAGGGTCCGACACTCTATCTTATGAGTTGTGAAGGCCAAGAGAGCAACAGCCGGAACAACTCCCTGTTTAACTTGGTCATCCGCAACAGACTCATCCTTATGCTTCCATCTCATCCGGATGGGAGCCACGCCAGCATTAACATAAAAAAAACTTTGTCTTCCAATTCTTACGGCCGGAAGGAGCTCCGGAAGAACAAGCGGGGCTGGGTTTTCTCCTTTTGTCAATAGTGAACCAGTCGCCGGCCTTCCCCAACTTGTAAAATGTCCGAAAGAGATTGAGCGAAGGCTCATAACCAAGAGCCCAACTTTGAACTTCGAAACAAGCAAGTCTCAAAGCTCCGAGAGGGTTCAGTTGTGTGGGCATGAGTTTGTAATATTCACAAAACTCCAGGAAAAGCTTGGAGAATGGAAGTCGGAGGTTTGAAAACTCGAACCACTCAGCGTATACGCCTATCTTCCTAGGAGGCGCGTCTAGTATTGTGTCGTTCGGGCCCGGGAGAACAGCACCATATCCTTCACCAATGGCATACCTTTCCAAAAAGGCGTCAAGATATTCTTGAGTTAAAGTAGTAAAACACCGCCGAAGGTTTTCTTTATCTCGTTTCGACATGGCGACAATAAGAAATAAGAAGAAAACGAAAGAAGATTGAGGGAAGAAAAACACACAGTTAAAGGTGAAAAAGAGAAATCGGTAGAAAAAAGTTACAAACGGGGTATTTATAGGGAAGTGTAAGTCAGACGATGGGACGCGCGTCTAATCCCACCACCTCTCTCGGCCAATAGCGTAGTGACAGGTGGCACAAGAATTAATTACCACAGTTTGAAAAAAAAAAAACTTCCCGCCCAAGCTAAAACTTAATTATCCCGCCTAAATAGGCGGACAATTACTAATTTCCGAAAAAACTCAAGAGGCGTAATCCTGCTAACCGAACGAACACCCGAAAGAACCAAAACTCTTTATTTTTCTTCTAGTCAAGCATTACATAGTCTTAACTACGTAATACTGGACTAGGGGGGCTGATGACGTACCATCGGCTGGCCGATAGAAGTCTATCGGCCAGCCGAATGGTACGTCGGATGATCTAATAAGTTGGGCACAATCTTTGATAAAAGGAATCTAAACAACATCTATTATCCGAAGAACATCCTAAAGACCAGGAGGCCGAAGGATGACTTCTCGACAAAGAGTACAATACCTCGGAATACCTTCAGGATAAACAAGGTATTGTACTAAGAGCACGCTATTATCCGAAACTCAAGGTCTATAAATACCAAACTCACACCTCACTTCAAGGGTAACGTTCACATACATTAAACACTCTTACTTTATAACTTATCCCTTACTCTTCTATATCTTACTCTCATGCCCGAGGTAAACCAGGGGATCATCCCCGCTCCGTTTACTCGTGTGTTGCTTGCTTGTGCAGATAGTTGTAAGATCGAAGATAAGGATCGGGCTGAAGGTCTTCTTCGGATCAGCTCTTCCGGATCCGAACCTTCTACCCCAGTGTGATTGTGATATTCCGGTGTCGCAACACAAATATCCTTATATTAAATTGTTTATCAGTATCCACTCTTTAAAAACTAGTATCCAAATTAAAAAAAAGGGTTGAATTTTTGACTTTTTTATATTAAATGGAATAAATTTGTCGGTATCCGGAGATACCCAAGATATCCCCTTGAATCAATCCCTGGGTATCATTTAATGTATAACATTTAGCAAAGCTAAATACTCTTCCTAAGTCACAAAGGCATCCTGCCTTGGGTCGGAATAAAACTTTATAATTATTATTTTTTTACTAATTCTTTTCTTTTTCTTTTTTTTTTAATAGATTTTTTGGATTGGTTTTTAGTTTAAAATAATATTTAGTTTAACAAAAAATAACTATTTTGTTTTAGTTACATTTCAGATATGTTATTTTTCTATTTTGAAGAGGGTTCCGTCACAATATGCGGCTGACCCTCGTTGAAGACAAATGTGTAAATAACTGAGTTTGTAATGAAATAAAGTAAAATTGTTTTATTTTAAATTTGGTGAAACGAAAAGTCAAAGGTAAGGGAATTCTTGATTTTGGAGTATTAGTTGAAATTAAAGGCTTTGAGAAGATATTTGAATATGGAAGACATATGAAGTCAAATATTATTGTTAGCATTTATTGGTTTTACATTTTCTATTATTGTTGGAACAATGACACCCACAAGCATTTGTTGTGGTTCAAAGTGTTTGACATAACTAGGTTTTACATCGTATATTTATTTTTTGTTTTTGTAACATATGTCACAATCCTTTTAATTACGTACTATTTTAAGCTTTATCAATCACATTCTTCTTTGATATATAGGAGTGGTTTTTTGAATCTTACTTGTTGTAGGTGTGTAAAAACTGACAAAGAGATACAAAATTAAAGAGATGGATCGGGACCTTTATTGGACAATAGCGTTGGTTATATTTTTTTAGGATTTCGATCGTAGAGATAAAAAAGAAAAGCAATTCTCGGTTTATGATTTTTTTAATCATTTTTTTCATTTAAAAAATAAGCACATTTTATTAAATATCACCTACAGTACTCGCGGTATTCCATATATAACATTTCAGAAGAACTTGGCTATTGTTCTTAAGTCGCCAGCTCATCTGACTTGAGTCGAGCCGAGCCTAGCCACGGCTTCAACTATATAATTTTGTTTTAATTTTTTTTGTGTAAATAAGTTTTTGGGTTAACGTTTACTTTGGGTTATCAGTAGTGTTTACTTTTATAATAATAATATGTGTTTCTTTGTTTAAAGATTTCCGTAGGTCGGCTCGGCTCAACTCTTTAAGTAAACTTTCATTCCCTTCTAAAGTGTTTTGGAATGGGTAAGTGTTATGGTCGATATTAATATTCGTTTTTTATAATTTGCATGTTAGAGGGACTATTATGGTTTTGTTTAGTCGTCGAGGTACTATTTGCGAAACTATGTTATTTGGTTATATGAACCCTAATCACGTATTGATGGGGGCATCGAATAAAAAAACAACTTTTGCTTCTCTCTTTGTATTCTGTGTTTTTACCTTATCAAGGGTATCAGAGCCGTTCCGATCGCTCGTCGGAATAAGCTCTGCAATGGCAACGCGCGCTCAAGAGGTAGATAAGACACTCAAGGAACACGACAAATCAATATCGGAGATTCAGACAACTTTGGCGGCATTGATGAAGCAACAGGAGAACCACACCATCTAAGGTGTGAGTTATCCCAAATAGTGGAACAGTGTGCATTTGAAACTCCTAACTCTTTAGTTGTCCTATGTTTTAATTACCATAATGGAGAGTTTTACAATTTCCTAACTCTTTAGTTGCCCCATGTTAAACTCCAAACTCTTTAGTTGCCCCATCTTTTAATATATGTTTTAATTACCATAATGAAGAGTTTTACTATATCCTAACTCTTTAGTTGCCCCATGTTAAACTCTTAACTATTTAGTTGTCAAATCTTTTAATATTAGAGTTTAAGTGTCATATGGAGAGTTTTACTATGTCCTAACTCTTTAGTTGTCTCATGACCTATAAATAACGGCTTTGTATTCCTCTTGCAAAATGATCCAGGCGTTGGCAGCTATGCAAATTAGTATTGGCAAGTTGGTTGGCATGCCGTTCACCGATGGCCTACAAGACCATGTTTTCACTATTTTAGCAACAGTTGATCGTCTATATACTCAATCGGGTTGGTGCTACAAGAGTTGTGGAGAGTGCAACAAAGAGTTAGTTGTAAAAGATGGTTTGTTTTTTTGTGATCTTTGCAATGACTTTTGCAAGTATCCTATGATAAGGTTGTTGTTTTGAGTTGTTTTATGTAGGGACTATGGTATTAACCTACCCAATTCCTGTTTTTTGTAATGTTTCTTTTCGTTGTTGCAGGTATAGGGTCCATGTGAATGTTGTTGATGAGACAAGTGATACAATATTTACCATTTTCAATTTCGTGGCGGAGAAGGTGTTTGATAGTTGTGCCAACAAACTGGTGAATCGATTGGGCATTGGCAATGATGGTTTCCCTTCGGAGTTATTCAGTTTGGGTGGCCGGACTTTTGAATTTAAGGTTATACTCCCAAATTACTTCACTAGGGACCTAGACTTCCACCATTACATGGTTGTTGGTATGTACGAAATCCACATGCTCCGAATTATTGCATTCGTTCTCTACGCAGGAAGAAGGTATGTGTCCTTATTGGCTACTAATATTTTAAATATGTCTAGAAATGTGTTTCCCTTACTTTGTATCCTCTTCTGTTGCCCCCATCGTAGCTCAAACAACTTGCGAATTTCTATCACGTGGATCCACTGTTTCTAGTGGACGCTGGTGGACGATCCTCCAAAATCGGTTGGTTATGTTGAAAGGGTTGGGTCGGTTTCCAAAGGTGGTGACGTCGCGGACATTTATGCCCCTTCAAAGAAAATGGTATGAGCTGCAGGAAGTTAGTAATAATATGTTGAAGTCAAATATCCCGTTTTACTATCGAAGTTAGTAATAATATATTCGATCTAAGTTGAGATTGACTTTACGGTCGTGATGTAGTAATTTAGAAGTTGTCATCACGCAACACGCGAGAATACGCCTGATAATTTTTAAAAAGTGTAGGAAATGAGTATGCAATAGGGCCAAACCAATGATTGGATTTGCCCTATCACGGGAATTGAACTACAAAATTTTGAAAAAATAAAATTATTTATGTAACTTAAAACCATTTTTCCGAAATTAAGTTTGTATTTAGTTCACTAAACAATAGATGGTTCCTTAAAAGATATATCAAACCAAACCAAATCAAACTAAACCAAACCAAACCGAAAATCAAAACAAAAATCAAAACCGAACCGAATGGGCCTCGTGTAAGCCAATAGAATTGGACTTTAGCCACTTGAAATGGGCCATTATAATAGATCAAGGCCGATAGTCTAAACCCTAAAATTTCCTTTAAAAAGGAGCAGCCTCTATTCGAAGCATTATTATTATTTTCCTCACATATTTTGGTTTCTAGTTTGATAAGCAAGTCAGCTTCTTGATTGGATTCTGAATTTTGAACAATCCAGTCAGATTAATTTACTCAAACTTGCAATATCAAATTCAGTATCACTCGCCTGACTCTGATTTCTTACTGATTTTTCAGGCCCTTATATCACTGATATATTTTAAAAGTCCACTTTTATCGTTAACGGAACTTGAATGTACAACCTCTTTAATAGCAAACGCACTCTGTCCCTAAACTCCATTTGGAAATGTTTTGAGGCAATTTCTTCGTTTGCCAAATTTATTTTGTGGTTTCCAGTTTTTTTAATTGTCTATATATGGTCTCTATGATTGCACTAGACACATGGCTGGATCACTATATTTTAAATTACTTTTTGTTTTTTTACACCCCCCCCCCCCCCCCCCCCCCCCCGTAATTCAGTATTGTATTCTTTTTCTTTTACTTTAAAAAACGAATCAGTGAATCAGTATTAGTCCTTAATCCTTACTTCATTGATGAGGTTTTCATAAATCTATTAGTCCTTGGGTCAATTATCAATCAAAATCCGAGGAATATGGTTATATAATATGTTATTAAAAGAAGCGTGAAAAAGATGGAAGCAAACAAGATTGTAATGATACAATGTCCTATTTTATTAGTCAAATGCATAAAATAGTCAAATAGTAATTCACAAATAACTTAAATAACCGATTATATATAGAAAATTCGATGTAATCAATTTTGTTTAGTCTCCACTCCACCGTACTAGTGCTACTCTTCTTTGAAAAAAAAGTCTGAATGGTCATTGACCCGGCAGAGGTTTTAAAAATTTTGTTGTTCTTTTTTTTTCAACCAGAGACAAAAAAACCTTTTACTCTGATACAACCCTACATAAAATATTTTTTTATCTCTGGTTAGGTTTTTATTTTTATTTTTATTCCAGTCACCCAATTAAAAAATCCATCCCTAACATTCTTTCATGTTCTCTCTCTTCTTCTCGTCATTTTGGTGGCAGCTACCGGAGATCAAATCTTCTCGGACGCCCAAACATCCTTTCCTGTTCTCTCTCTTCTTCCCGTCATTTTGGTGGCAGCCATCGGAGATCAAATCTTCTCGGACGCCCAAGACTTTCACGGGGATTAATCAGATTTAAAGTTTTGGATATTGGTTCAGATTCAGAGTTTTGGACCACCGATTATTCAGAGCTAGTATTCAGATTCAGAGGAATAACCTTTAGTTCAAAAGAACAACACCTAAGACATTGAGTAGGCAAACCTTGTAAAAATCTTTGGCATCTTCATTTTTTAGTGTAGTATTTGTCACATACAAGATTCTTACCAAAGTATTAACCATACTAAGTTATTAGTATTACAAGACATATATTATACAAATCACCAAACGCCAACCTAAGAAAAGCAAAAGTAAAATTATTCAAGCAAGACCTGAGTTGACCAGAGCCGCCATTGAGATAGTTTATGACCAGTTGTCAAAGTTGGCAATTGTTAGTGGTGGCCGCGATTGAGGTAGTTTATGAACAGTTGCCAAATTCGTCAATTGTTTGTAGTGGTAATCTGCCATTTTTCATTGTAACAACCAATACAGAGAAAGATAGAAGGGTCAATAACACTTATTAATTAGTAATTAAATAAGAATTTAAAATGGAGATATAGATAAATAAACTTTTTATACGAGTAATTTGTAATTTGAAAGGATTTTGATATAATTTTAAAATTTGTAGGGATATAGATGTATTTTCGAAGTTTTATAAAGTAATAACTATTTGGTGACTTTACTTTATAAAATGGCATGAAAAAAAAAGTTTGATTATTATTTGTTTCAGTAATTACAACCAATAAAAAATCCATATCTATACTCTATACTTTATAATTAATAAGTTTTTATATTGAACACTTGTCATTTAATTTGACAAGCCAAATCTATTTTTTTTTCATCCAAATCAAATTTTTTTAAAATTAAGTTATACTATTTTTATTTTAACCCTTAAAGTATTTTTATTTTAACCCTTATAGTATTGAGTTTATATAAATATGATTTCAAAATAAATTTGCACAGTATTTTTCAGTTAAGTTTGTAATGATTATTTAGTTAAATATTTATGAATATTTTAACCCTTATAGTATTGAGTTTATATAAATTAGTTTAAAATTAATTTGCATTTTATAATTAGTTTTGTGATGGTTATATCTAATTAGAGATTTAGGAATGTATTTGTATTATTAAAATTTTACTTTTAATTTTATTCACTTCTACTGCCTATTTTACGGACTAATAACCTAGTTGAATAATAAGAAGTTATTTTAAAATCAAGGATTTTTACATTGCCAAAATCATCTATAGAAAAAGTTATAGTGACTGAAGAGGATAGAAAAAAGTTATAATACCTGACTGGACTAGAAGCTAAAGTATAATACATCCCGTAACCTTTTCTTTTAAGATTCTTATAAAATAATATTTATAAGTTAAATAAATAACAAAAAATTAAAAAAATAATTTATAATATTTGTAATTTTAAATTATATTTATATATTCAATTATAACAAACTTGAAAAACAAATTATACATCAAAATATATGTTGTTTAGAAGTCGTGCATCAAATTCATTGTTTTTGTGCATCAAATAAAATTACTCATTTTTTAATGTACAACAAAACTGCGTTTTTTTTTAAGTTTGAGATATGGTTATAATGAATGATAATACAAAATTTCTAACGTTATAGATTATTTTTTAATTATTTTTTTTTACTTATTTTCCCTTAAGATTTGTTTTAGAATAACCAACATCTACATCCGTGACATTTGTCTAATATTAAAATAGTGTGAAGCTCATGAATTAAGTAGGTTTGTTGATAAATATCATACAAAAAACGGTGTACCCCACATCTATCGGTCTCACGGTCAATATAAAGGAGGTAACATGTTCCAGGATAGGTGGGTGGTGCCTCTTTGCCACTTCTTAACTAAGCTCAGGGTGGAGACATAAGTAGTATATTGCAATTTCATATTCGTTTAAACCAGTTTTCATCTCAAATTTAATTGCTATCATAAAATACATTTATGTTTGTTATAGAAGTTGAACGTCCTTTTTGCTTGAGGGAAATATTTATGGTTTAAGAAAACTGAAATTATTTTCTGTCGATTCTAGAAAAAACTATCGACGGATGCCATTGGCAAGTCCTCTCTTGATGACACATAAAAGGAAATAAAAAAGAAAAAGAATGCCAAAATTTTGCTTACAACTAAAAATATTAAGAGTTGCCAATTTGGTGTGTTCAAATGACTTGAGATTTATGTCGTTTAAAGGCATAAAAAACAAACAAGTACCATCTAATATATGTGTCTTTTTGTTATGGCATGAAACTGTCGTGTCGAAAAAAACCGAAACCGAAACCGAAAAAAAAACAAAAACCGAAACCGATTCGGTTTTGACCCAAACTGCCGGTTTGGAACCGGTTTGGATTTTTTAGCTTTGAATCGGGTTGGAACCGGGTTATACCAAACCGGGTTGGAAAACCGGTTACAAAAACCGGTTTATACCATCTAGCGGTTAGAAAATTCATATGACCGTTAATATGGCCGTTGGAGAGGCTTTTTTAACCGTTACGCCAGCGTAACTATCAGTTTGGGAAACCGATAGTTTCGCTAAACACGTTAGCGTAACTATAGTTTCTCTAGCGTAACTACAATTACGTTGGCGTAACTACAATTACGCTACCTTTTTGCAAGTTACGTTTTTTTTTTATTAAATAGTCCAAACCGGTTTTTAATCGGTTTTTGGAACCGAAGCGGTTTGGAACCGGTATGAAACCGGTTTGACCGGGTTATATTCTTAAGCTTCAAAAACCCAAACCGGTTCGGGCTCAAACCCGGTTCAGTTTTGGGTCAAACCCAAAATTGACACCAATGCATGTAATATATGAATTTTTTTCAAGAGAACATGGTATCGAACAAGAACAAGGGTGTATCCCACACTTTTATGCTTGTTTATCGAACTTAACTCGTAATCTTTCGGTATCATGTAATTTACAATTACACTAATAAACCTTATAGAGACCTTATTCTATATTAATTGGAGAGTGTTGGAGACAAAATTTGCAACTAGGGACTAATTTCCAAACAGCCAATAATAAAATGACACGTAGACAACCCAAATAACAACCACCCCCAATCCAACAGCCTTGTAGTTTCTTTCTGTATCACTCAAACTAAATCAAAGGGTGTCCTAAAAACCAAAAAAGAAAAAAAAAAAAAAGTAACAAAAAATATCATAAAAAATCAAAAGGGGCAGAAAGATGGCACTTATGGTTCCATCATTGGCTACCCTAAAGCCTCTTGGATTTGCTACTAAGACTTTGGTCTATAAGAAGGTCAGTTCTTGTTTTGAGCATTGTAGATACATGACTTGTGTGTGTGTGTATTGAATCAGAATGAATGATTAAGTTATCGGAAACTTAGCACGGATTCTTGAACGTTATTGTTTAAGTCATGTAACTTCGATTGTGTATGGCTAGACATGTTAAAACGTCAAGTTGAATAACCGGTCAAAATAGTTAAATGTGAGTTGATTCCAACATTCTTTTTTTATTTGTTGAATTATATAAAAGCGAAACGATAGGTGTTGTTGGCCGATTAATATCATTACAATAATTGCCAAATAGAAATCACATTTTTAGCTATCGAACTTTTTACATGTTCACAATTACTCATTGGATATGTTCTGGTATATGTTATACCAATGATAAGTACCGCTAACAACACTAATCATTTGCCCTTTTATGAATAACCAACGAGCACTCACGTTACCTTTATTGCTTAATTATTATTTTCTTGTTATGATTAGTTGAAATGGCTTTTCAAATTCGATTCCAGGTGAATTTAGAGACGATTATACATTATTATTTGTGCTATACAATCTAACTATGCAGCAAATATGACATTATCACTCTAATTAGCTATTTTTTTTCTCAATAATGCACAGGCGGCAACGATAAGGAGTGAAAAGAGCAGCAGATCAAAAACCACATCAAACATCAAACTGCTAACAAATGTTGAAAAACTGAAACTACTAACAAAAGCCGAGAAAGCTGGTTTGCTTTCAGCAGCAGAGAAGGCTGGCTTTTCACTATCGTCAATTGAAAAACTAGGGTTACTTTCAAAAGCCGAAGAGCTAGGTGTCCTTTCAGCTGCCACCGACCCAGCAACGCCATCAGCTCTATTGACCTTAAGTCTGGGCTTACTGGCCTTGGGTCCGTTTTTTCGTGTTTTTGGTTCCAGAGCAATATACATGGGAAATTGGTCTACAGGTGGTGGTTGCTCTTGTTTCTGTTGTTGGCGGTTCTGCCGCTTTTGCAGCTTCAAATTTTGTGTCTAATTTGCAGAAGTCAAGTTAAAGTGTGTATTTATATGGTTAATTGTGTTATATACAGTTTGGATTCTCGAAAATTGTGTATTTTGTTAGGCTAAGAACTCACATAAAATTTGCACAAAGATGTATACTTTTTGCAAAAGGGTGTTATAATGATTTAAAACTAACACCAATTGGTCGATAAAAGATCACATTTCTGTGCCACATGAATATACATAAACAATTAACGAAAACTAAAGAAAAAACGATAAAAGTCTAATTCATGGTCAAAATTTTGATTGGAGGCTTGGTTACTTGTGATTACTGTGCGGATTCCGTGTCTTTATTTTGTTGATGAGTGTTTCTGCCACCACCGTTTTGGTCAACTCGTTGATAAACTTCTGAGTTTCGTCCACTAGGACCCTTTGAACGGTTGGGAAATTCACCTTGGTGTCTAAACTCGTTTCTACCAAAGCTTCGACCACCAAAGAAACCACCACGACCCCTGAAGCCACCGCTTCTTCCAGAAGAGTACTGCCCTCTTCCACCACCACCACCGCCAACTGAGAATGCAATTTAAAATGGACTTGTTAGGCGAGTAATGAATTGAATATTTTGGAAAAAACAATGTGGAAGGATTTGAAGTTACCTCGTGTTGTAGTCCTTTTTTCTTCTGCAACCACCTGCCGATTACCAATTGTGATAGAAGGTGCCTGGAAGCAATTTCAAATTGAGCACACGTGGATTTTAGAGGAGTGTATATGAATATAATATGCTGTAAATGCTAAATAGCGTCGGTAATTGTATGAAAGAATCTAGGCGAAGTCCCAATTATTTGTTAATGGTAGTCTGGCAATTTCGACCCATTTTCTTAAGAACGGATCAATTTGGGTTATGCGTGGCGATAAAAAAGACCTAAAAGGGAATTTGGTCAAACGGCTTCACAAGTCGTCCAAAGTGTACTTTTAATGCGAAAAAATATCATAAAATGCTTTTCATTAAAAAAATAAACTATGGAGATAATATACTTTTAAAAGTCACATTTGAACATTAATTATTTCACGCGTTTGAGGGACGAATTGTCCTCAAATACGCAAACAGAGAAAGTTATGTTATATTCACTGCAATAGAGTTTTTGTGTTCCTATCCGAATGTAGACGCACGCGCATGTAGTGTAGTTAAAACTTTTCATAATGAAGTTGGGTCAAGGAGTAAGGGCGACAAAAAGATAAGCAGAGTATCAACGTCATACCTTTACAGCACTCTTCATGGAATCCAATGACTCGAATTCCACAAAACCAAAACAAAATCCCTGTTGCTGGAAATAATAAAGGTCGAGTTTTAGCAAAAAAATCTATTCCGTATAAATTTCAATGAGATCAAATATAGATGACAGTGTCGGAAGCAAACCTTATTACTTCTGACTTGAATACCATTGCTTTTTATGGGCCCAAAGTTTTTAAATTCCTCCTCAAGTTGTGTGACCGTTGCATTCATAGGTAAATTTCGAACATATATCGAGTAACCTTCAACTAAATCCCAACAAATTAATGTGAATCTTACAAGCTTACATATTATATAACAATTCAATATCGGTTTTTACCAGAATAAACATGATAATATCAAAGTGTCAGCCAATTAAAAACAAATACACGTGGAGAAGAAAACGAAATTACCTTTGTTACCATCATGATGAACGTTGCTGCTTTCAGCACCATTAGCGACCACAGGGGCTGATGTTTCTGGTTCTGGAGAAGGCTTTGCGGGCTTAGGTTTGTGCTGATCAGTATTCGCAGGGGCCCACCTTAAACTGTTTGTTTGTACATGGCCAGAAGCAGCGGAAGCTCCGGTAACCTTGTTTACCCTTAGCTGTTACATCCATTGAATCAATAAACTGAGGGGAAAAAGTATCATAAAAATCGCAATTAAAAGTATGGCGTAAACTCACAATTGAAGCATAGGATTTCTTCTCCTCTTGGGTTGCAGAGATATGCGGTTTCTGAGAGGGAACCGTTTCGGTTGGGCTTGTTTGAACAGGAACAGAAACAGGTTCATCCACAACTTCTTCCTCAAGCCCTGATTCTGATTCTTCGATATTTTCAGGGTCACAAACTTCTGGCTCATGATCGAGATCATCAGCTGCCCCTGAAAGCACAAAAGAAATATGTAAAACATACTTATATGGCATTTCTTTTTCATAAACTAACACTCAAGTACTCGGAACAAACCTGCGATTGGAACTGCCTGATCTGCAGGAGTATCGTCGATAATATTCTCGACAGATGTAGAAGTTGTCTCCAATTGTTCACCTTCAATAACATACCTAAACACATCATTTTGAACAAAATAGCCTTTTTCTTGCGGAGCTAAAAAGAACGTCTGAGCAAATTTCCTTTTGATATTATCTCTCCCCGTTAAGCTTCCAGTTACTAACACAATAACCCCTGCCTGATGCGAATCTTGTGCATCTGCGGTTTTAATCTCTGCTTTATAGTTCTTGTAATCAAGAGACTGAATCTTCTCATCGATTGCCTGGTTTAAGTCATTTAAACGGAAATATAATAACTTGACAGTTGAATATTTCAAGAAAATACAGGATTACAAGAAAACAAACAGAACTCACTTGCATGGTTGTTACGGAACTCATTAAGCCATTGGTATCTGGCCGGCTTAAGATGCTCGAATCCTGATAAAACTTATGAACTAATTCCGGAGATTGATGAAGAATATGATAGTACTGTTCCACAAATGCATTTCCAACAACTTGAGCACTCGGAAGTACAACAGTTGCAGGACTTACTGCCTGCGTTGCCATCTGTATAACACATTTCACACTGTTATCTAATTGATAAGAACTTACAGTAATATAATGAGTAACTTGTTTGAAAGTTAACTTAAAATCTCGTTAGTTTTTTGGCTAAAATTTATGTGTGAATTTTTTTTCATAGTTAGGTGTCACATTTAAGAAACCATCACTCACATTGATTTAAGAGAAAACAATGATTTTCATGTATTCAATTAATTTTTACCGACATATATGTTTTCGTTATCATTAAACATTGTGTCCAAACGCCGAAATATGACAAATATAAGACGACCACCATTGGTTAAACTATATATAGTAAAATGTATTCATGAAAAAAAATGGCAAAAATATTATATTTAAATACTTAACCAATTCAGTTTAATTTTAACATACAATGTTAACAGAATACAAGTTTGTTACATACAATGACAATTTTTAAAACGTATTCAACTATACAGTGTATGTGTCGTACTTTAAATATTTCCATTATATGTATCGAACATTCAGTCAATTGTTATCCTAATTGCGTCAACAAAAAAACTTGTTTACCACAAATACATACAATAGAAACGGAATGAAAGTTGGATACATATATTAGAAAACTTTAAACCGAGAGCGCTCGCAGCCATAACACCGAAAAGCTCGGTGTTATGGCCACGTCAGCATAACTCAACGCATAACATAACACCAAAAATACCCCAACCATAACACGAAACTCTGGACCCACCTATTTATATTAAACTTTATAAATATTAGTTAAAAGAAAAAAAAGAAAAAAAACAATTTTCATAACACGCGTTACATACGTAACGCGGTGGCCATAACACCGGCCATAACACCACCTGGCCAGCCATAACTCAAGTTATGGAGCCATAACACCGGCCATAACACCGGTGATAACGCTTGGCTGGAGGTGCTCTAACATTTAAATGAAATCTAATCATTAATGTTCAATAAAAGTCTGTTTAATTAATATTTAAAACATAGTGATAGAATAATAGATGAAACCCTAATGAAAAAAACATAAAACCAAACATAATCTAATAATAAGCAGTTAAACCTAAAACAGATCTTACATACTAATTGAATGCAGTTAACAATTAATGGGCAAATTAAAACTGAAAACAAAGAATTAATTAAAGAGTGTACCTGATTAAGGTATGTTTAGAAAGAGAAAGAGATCTTTGTGGGTGAAAAGGTAAAAGGACAGGAAGAGAGAGAGAGAGCAAAGATTCTGGAAATTTATGAATGTGTGTGTTCTTGAAAACGATATCAAATCAAACTGAAAACGAGGTTTTTGTTGGAACAATAAATTTTATTTTACTCCCCTATAGTTTACTTATTTATACTATTTGACAAGCAATTCTTAAAAGTCTCTCATTGTTTTTTTTTTTTTTTTTTTTAGTTTTGCTAAACATAGTCGTTGTGATCAAGGTTATCGATCTTATGATCAAGATCTTATAATCTTACGATTTTATGATTCTAGTAATTGAAAACATGTTTGATCTTACGTAGCATCTATGTATTATATGATCTACATAAGATCCTAATCTTACTCATGGGATCTTAAGATCTCGATCTTAGTCGATCATGCTTGGCCTGATTATCGAGTTAAAAACCATAAATAGGCAATCGTTTTATGAAATTAGTAAATGGATAACCTCTACAAATATATATATTTCATTAGATATTCACTTTAATAGTTCGATACTTTACAACCTAATGCGAAGTAGTAGATTTAGTAATCTAAATGAATGTAAATTAATTATTATTTTTTTTTGATATTGTGTTTAAATTAACATTTATTATGAATTTGTCATATATTTAAACTATTATATAAATTACAACACATGATATTGACTATAATTTTTGGCACGATCTTTTTCCGATCTTTTACCGATCTTGCAATAAAAAAAAATCCATATTTAAGATCATGATCTTGAAAACCTTGCTTGTGACTATGTTTATATATATAATACATGGATAATTATATTATACATATATTAAAACAATTCCTCTGAATTTAAGATAATCGCCACCTTCAATTCAAAAATACAACTCTTTAGCATGTTGAAACCTATTAAACAAAGCGTTGAAGGTTATGTTTAGAAGAACTTTTTTCTTTTGATCATAAATTGATTATTTTTCTGTTTGAAGGTTGAAATTTTGATTAACAACTAGGTTTATAACGCCCGTGCTCCGCACCGTGAATCTTCTATGTTTTGTTTTTTAAATTATTAGACTATTCAATAAAATTGCCAAACATAATTCACAATGTTTTAGTTATTATTTTTTAAATCATTAAAGAGTTCCAATAAAATTGTATCTTTAATATATAATAAAAGAGGGGCCTTAAATGCCACATGGCAGAGTAAGGTCCGTTTGATGGGTTAACTTCTTTGATGTCAGCCGTTAGATCAGATTGATGATGTCATCAAATATTATTTTCATTTTACACCCTTTACAATACATAATTACATTCTCTCTTTCATTCCATCTCTCCTAAACTAAAAAACATAATTATAATTTATTTATATAATCGTTCAATTTGGACCATGATTTACCTTATTATTATTCTAAATCTTCTAATACAAAATATCAAAACATGTGTATAAAAGTAATGTGTTATATGTTATTATAATTATAACAACATGTGTATAAACGTAAAAATATATATGTATTATACGTATAACATTATTTTCTTATAATAAATTAAAATCTACATAAACATAAAATTTACGATTCAATTTTTATTTTTTACCGCGCTACCGCGGGACATCTTTAATATATAATAAAAGAGGGGCCTTAAATGCCACATGGCAGAGTAAGGTCCGTTTGATGGGTTAACTTCTTTGATGTCAGCCGTTAGATCAGATTGATGATGTCATCAAATATTATTTTCATTTTACACCCCTTTACAATACATAATTACATTCTCTCTTTCATTCCATCTCTCCTAAACTAAAAAACATAATTATAATTTATTTATAGAATCGTTCAATTTGGAACATGATTTACCTTATTATTATTCTAAATCTCCTAATACAAAATATCAAAACATGTGTATAAAAGTAAATGTGTTATATGTTATTATAATTATAATAACATGTGTATAAACGTAAAAATATATATGTATTATACGTATAACATTATTTTCTTATAATAAATTAAAATCTACATAAACATAAAATTTACGATTCAATTTTTATTTTTTACCGCGCTACCGCGGGACAATAATCTAGTACTAATATAAACAAAATGTGCATTATACCTTTAAATCATTATTTTAGTTATTAATATAGAGTAAATGTCGATTATGCCCTTAAATCACAATTCATTACCAAAACTACTTTGATTATTGATATAATAGATAACTTTTTTCATGTATATATCTCAAAGAAAGTGATTTGTTTAATGTTGAAGTGGTAATATCATGGTTAATACATTTATAAAGCTATTAATTCGACATTTATGTATGTATTAATGAATTAATGACAACCCTTAGGATTATTATTGGGATAAATCGTTTAATTATTCCTTAAAAGACGAATATTAAAACTTAAAATGATGGTATGAAAGTATTGATGTAGAATATATGATGAATTAAAAATGGAATTTTGGAAAACTCGGGCGCGTTTGTTTTACAGAATGAAATGGAATCTGGATGGAATTGAAACCGAATTTCATTCCGTATAGTGTTTGGTTGTCAAATTTATAGGAATTAAATTCATCCGAAATTCAAACATTCCTTCATTTGAATGAATTACATTCCTTGGGGGAACTCATTGATTTTAATTCCACTCCTTTCATGAATCTCCAAATGACCAAAATATCAATCCTTCAAACCTAAAATCATCATATTTCTTTCATTCTTGCTTATTGTTTTCTCTCTCGTAAATTTTTTTCTATATTTATAAAATAAAAAAAAATAAAAATTTAATTCGCAAAAAAGAATGAAAAATATTGTTGCATTTTTTTGCTGTTCTTGTTAAGTGTTTTATTTATTTTTAATAGTTGTTGTATGTTAACTATTATTGTTGTGTTATTTATTGTTATGTTTGATACTTGTATTGTTTTCAACATGCTTATAATATCCAGTTCTAAAAATATTAATGATATTTGTGACTACGTTTCTGATCGTTTGTTATGGTATTAAACTGAAAAAACATGTTTGCGCTTATACTCATTTTTATGTTAGTAAACTTTAATAAAGTGGTTGCATTTTTCTGTTTTTTTCCTAGTTTGTATGGTATTGAAATGCATAACAATCGCATAGTTTATGCTTGTTTTTATGGCATAACAATAGTTGAGTTTTTCTAGTTTTGATGGTATTAAGTTCATTAAAGGATACTTTAGTCATTTAACTAATTACATTCCAATTTATTTGACTGATTTACAAACCAAACATATAAATTGAATTGAATTCCATTCCAATTTATGACAACCAAACGTGAAACATAATCAGATTCTTTTAGAATTCAATTCCTCAGATTCTACAGATTTCATTCCATCAGAAAACATTTCTTGAAACAAACGCACCCTTATATGCAATATAGCCATGGATTGATAGAATAAAAAAGTAGATTAAGAGATTTAAGTGTCGAATACATTAGAGATAAATGTTTGAAAATATATCAAACTTATTTCGAAATCTATAGTAACTAATTTATTAAACTTTAAATAGGTGTATTAAATTTATTCATTTTTTATAATGTTGTTAGTATTTATTTATTCGATCGATTAAAAATCTTCAAATGTATGACATAATATCTTACGAGGCAGATCATATGGATGTCATGTTGCTCGAATACATTCAACATTGATATCTAAAAGTTAACAACATACGACAAACTGGTTTAAAGTTAGATACATAGTCTAAATTTCGAAATAACCTAGATACATTTCTAAACACTTATCATGTATGAAGGTGTGTTATGTGGAAGAGACGAGTACAACAATTAAAGTTGGCTCGTGTCATGTATATATGGAGATGAAGTCAAAGACAAAAACTATACAATTGTATAAAGGTATAAATGGATGTAAGTGTGTCTTCTTTTAAAGTAGAAAGTATGAGTCTTTCTGAAAGAAAAACAAAATATAAATAACGAATGTATTTTAAATTTTCTTTGAGAAAAGAATAACTATCATTGATTTGACGCAACATTTTAGAATTCAATTCCTCAGATTCTACAGATTTCATTCCATCAGAAAACATTTCTTGAAACAAACGCACCCTTATATGCAATATAGCCATGGATTGATAGAATAAAAAAAGTAGATTAAGAGATTTAAGTGTCGAATACATTAGAGATAAATGTTTGAAAATATATCAAACTTATTTCGAAATCTATAGTAACTAATTTATTAAACTTTAAATAGGTGTATTAAATTTATTCATTTTTTATAATGTTGTTAGTATTTATTTATTCGATCGATTAAAAATCTTCAAATGTATGACATAATATCTTACGAGGCAGATCATATGGATGTCATGTTGCTCGAATACATTCAACATTGATATCTAAAAGTTAACAACATACGACAAACTGGTTTAAAGTTAGATATATAGTCTAAATTTCGAAATAACCTAGATACATTTCTAAACACTTATCATGTATGAAGGTGTGTTATGTGGAAGAGACGAGTACAACAATTAAAGTTGGCTCGTGTCATGTATATATGGAGATGAAGTCAAAGACAAAAACTATACAATTGTATAAAGGTATAAATGGATGTAAGTGTGTCTTCTTTTAAAGTAGAAAGTATGAGTCTTTCTGAAAGAAAAACAAAATATAAATAACGAATGTATTTTAAATTTTCTTTGAGAAAAGAATAACTATCATTGATTTGACGCAACATTTTAGAATTCAATTCCTCAGATTCTACAGATTTCATTCCATCAGAAAACATTTCTTGAAACAAACGCACCCTTATATGCAATATAGCCATGGATTGATAGAATAAAAAAAGTAGATTAAGAGATTTAAGTGTCGAATACATTAGAGATAAATGTTTGAAAATATATCAAACTTATTTCGAAATCTATAGTAACTAATTTATTAAACTTTAAATAGGTGTATTAAATTTATTCATTTTTTATAATGTTGTTAGTATTTATTTATTCGATCGATTAAAAATCTTCAAATGTATGACATAATATCTTACGAGGCAGATCATATGGATGTCATGTTGCTCGAATACATTCAACATTGATATCTAAAAGTTAACAACATACGACAAACTGGTTTAAAGTTAGATACATAGTCTAAATTTCGAAATAACCTAGATACATTTCTAAACACTTATCATGTATGAAGGTGTGTTATGTGGAAGAGACGAGTACAACAATTAAAGTTGGCTCGGGTCATGTATATATGGAGATGAAGTCAAAGACAAAAACTATACAATTGTATAAAGGTATAAATGGATGTAAGTGTGTCTTCTTTTAAAGTAGAAAGTATGAGTCTTTCTGAAAGAAAAACAAAATATAAATAACGAATGTATTTTAAATTTTCTTTGAGAAAAGAATAACTATCATTGATTTGACGCAACATTTTAGAATTCAATTCCTCAGATTCTACAGATTTCATTCCATCAGAAAACATTTCTTGAAACAAACGCACCCTTATATGCAATATAGCCATGGATTGATAGAATAAAAAAAGTAGATTAAGAGATTTAAGTGTCGAATACATTAGAGATAAATGTTTGAAAATATATCAAACTTATTTCGAAATCTATAGTAACTAATTTATTAAACTTTAAATAGGTGTATTAAATTTATTCATTTTTTATAATGTTGTTAGTATTTATTTATTCGATCGATTAAAAATCTTCAAATGTATGACATAATATCTTACGAGGCAGATCATATGGATGTCATGTTGCTCGAATACATTCAACATTGATATCTAAAAGTTAACAACATACGACAAACTGGTTTAAAGTTAGATATATAGTCTAAATTTCGAAATAACCTAGATACATTTCTAAACACTTATCATGTATGAAGGTGTGTTATGTGGAAGAGACGAGTACAACAATTAAAGTTGGCCCGGGTCATGTATATATGGAGATGAAGTCAAAGACAAAAACTATACAATTGTATAAAGGTATAAATGGATGTAAGTGTGTCTTCTTTTAAAGTAGAAAGTATGAGTCTTTCTGAAAGAAAAACAAAATATAAATAACGAATGTATTTTAAATTTTCTTTGAGAAAAGAATAACTATCATTGATTTGACGCAACATTTTAGAATTCAATTCCTCAGAACATTTCTTGAAACAAACGCACCCTTATATGCAATATAGCCATGGATTGATAGAATAAAAAAAGTAGATTAAGAGATTTAAGTGTCGAATACATTAGAGATAAATGTTTGAAAATATATCAAACTTATTTCGAAATCTATAGTAACTAATTTATTAAACTTTAAATAGGTGTATTAAATTTATTCATTTTTTATAATGTTGTTAGTATTTATTTATTCGATCGATTAAAAATCTTCAAATGTATGACATAATATCTTACGAGGCAGATCATATGGATGTCATGTTGCTCGAATACATTCAACATTGATATCTAAAAGTTAACAACATACGACAAACTGGTTTAAAGTTAGATACATAGTCTAAATTTCGAAATAACCTAGATACATTTCTAAACACTTATCACGTATGAAGGTGTGTTATGTGGAAGAGACGAGTACAACAATTAAAGTTGGCTCGTGTCATGTATATATGGAGATGAAGTCAAAGACAAAAACTATACAATTGTATAAAGGTATAAATGGATGTAAGTGTGTCTTCTTTTAAAGTTGAAAGTATGAGTCTTTCTGAAAGAAAAGCAAAATATAAATAACGAATGTATTTTAAATTTTCTTTGAGAAAAGAATAACTATCATTGATTTGACGCAACATTTTAGTTGCGAGTTGGAGAGCCAAGTTGCACATCATTGAGTGTCATATATAAATATATAACTTAATATAATTTGTCAGCAATATTATCAATTGCAATCCAAAGCACAAAAAAATACTTATAGTCTAGAGATATCGAGGAAAATGATATAAGTGAATCCCGAAAAGCAATTTAGGGGTGACCTAACAAACAAAAATTGAAATGAAAGATAAATTGATAGTGTAGTGTGTATAAATATTTAATATTTAAGCATTATTTGTTGATCAAATATTAATTTTAAGGTATAAAATTTATTAAATAACTCATATCTTTTATATCTCTAATCTATCTATAATATATATACTAAAAGTGATGCATCAAAAGCAACATAAAGTCTCCACCATTATATGAGTTTGAATATTAATTTTAAACCCTTATATCAAAGTGAATGTCATATGACATCATTATTTAATATTTTCGTTTTAAACTTTCAATTTTAGTTACAATTTTAATTCTTCAATTATAATATATATTTAAATAAAATTTGCTTCACATCATTATTTAAAATCTAAAATATTTGTCATATATTATTTATTTATTATCGTTAAGATTATTCATTAAACTTGGCTGTTAACATAATAGTTTTTCTATTCGGTTTTACTTTCTAATAAAATAAAATCATATAACCATGAAAAAAATACATTTAAATTTCGAAATGTATTACAAAAAAACCGTTGTATAAAATGTTTTTTTAATTTCTTATTGAATACTTATTTTCTAACATATACATATTATTAACTATATAATATGTTTTTATATCTTTATTAGACAATTTCAACTAAATTAATTGTGTTTGTTAACCCATATCAATACGAATTAAATGTTAAGTTAAAGTCAACTTCATATATTTTTCTTATTCTTTAACCCGTTCCAATTCGAACTTAAAGGTAAGGTTAAAGTTAACCACATGGGTATAAATAAAACTGCATATATGTAATAACATATATAAATAAATAAAATTATATGTTAATAGTGCATTATATATATATATATATATATATATATATATATATATATATATATATATATATATATATATATATATATATATATATATATGATTGTGGTTCAAAAGAGATCCCTAATTCTCTAGAGATCCAGAGATCCCTTCCTAACCACCCATTTTTTTTATCTTTGTTCTTTTTTTTTTTACTTTTTTTCTAAAATTTTTTTTAACTTTTTTCTTTTACCTTTTTATTTACTTTTTATTTACTTTTTATTTTTTTTTTCTTCCGAAAATCACATTTGATTTTCAACCTTACTTTTAAAAATCACATGTGATTTTCAATCTACAAATCTTTTATGGGTAAAATCACGTTTGATTTTAAAAAATTATTGATTTTTTTTTACCAAAATCACATTTGATTTTTAACCTACAAACTATTAGTAGTTTGCTTATAAAATCACATGTGATTTTCGAAAAACAAATTTTTCAAAGGTGACTTTAAAATTTATAAATTTTGGTTTTTGAAAATCACATGTGATTTTCGACAAAAAAAAAAATTCACTTGTGATTTTAAAATTTATAAATTTTGGTTTTTGAAAATCACACGTAATTTCAATTTTTTACAAAAAAAAAACCGAATTAAAAAGCAAAAAAAAAAAAAAAAAAAAAAAAAAAAACATATTAAGAGAAAAATGTATAGCTAGGAAGTGGATCTCTGGATCTCTAGAGAATTGAACATCCCTTTTGAACCTCACTCATATATATATATACTAGCTTATTGACCCGCCTAATACGCGGAGAATTATATAAAGAATATATAATGTTAACAAATAAGATATAACTTATATAAAAAGATTAATAGAAAGCTATTAGTCATGTAGACAAGATGATTATGTTAAATATTGTAAAGTTAAAAAATGTTTTATTGTGTAATTCGTAAAAACCTTATTAAAAATAAAATAATTATAATATATTTAAAAACTAAAAATATTGCTTAAATAAGACGAAAAAAAACAGAAGACTTTTTTATATGATATGTTTTCCGTTTATAATCAAAACACTCGTAAAATAATAAAATAATTTTATTTTCTTTTTATAATATATATAAAAAAATTAAAAATATTGGATAAATAGGACAAAAAAGAAAAAAAAACATAATATTTTTTTATATGATATGTTTTTCGTTTATATGCAAAACACCCGTAAAACAATAAAATAATTTTAGTTTCTTTTAATACTAACAATGTGTATGTGTGTGAAGAAAAAATATGTTTTGTATTTTTTAGAATTAAATTAAAATACAAGTGTTATATTATTTAAAGTTGAAAGGTTAATTAGTTTCATTTAATTATTACTATTTAAAATAAAGGTTAAATTATTTAAAGTAAAGGGGTTAAAATGAAATTATTAATGATGACATCATCAAAATGATCTAATGGTTCAAATTAAAGTTGGATTTCCATCTAATGGGTTACTTTGCCAAGTGGCATTTTAATATTGGATAAATAGGACAAAAAAGAAAAAAAACATAATATTTTTTTATATGATATGTTTTTCGTTTATATGCAAAACACCCGTAAAACAATAAAATAATTTTAGTTTCTTTTAATACTAACAATGTGTATGTGTGTGAAGAAAAAATATGTTTTGTATTTTTTAGAATTAAATTAAAATACAAGTGTTATATTATTTAAAGTTGAAAGGTTAATTAGTTTCATTTAATTATTACTATTTAAAATAAAGGTTAAATTATTTAAAGTAAAGGGATTAAAATGAAATTATTAATGATGACATCATCAAAATGATCTAATGGTTCAAATTAAAGTTGGATTTCCATCTAATGGGTATTACTTTGCCAAGTGGCATTTTAGGCCTCTCTTTTATTATATATTAAGATATATATATATATATATATATATATATATATATATATATATATATATATATATATATATATATATATGTGTGTGTGTGTGTGTGTGTGTGTGTGTGTGTGTGTGTGTGTGTGTGTGTGTGTATAGGACCGTTATCGTAAAAAGAATATTTAACGTAAAAAGTATAGGGAGAAAGATTAACCATTAGATGAATCGATAGATTATAATTAATGGATAATAATCAAAATGGCAATTTTGTAAAAAAATTTGAAAAGTAGTGGCATCAGTTTTGAACAATGATGGTTAAACATGTAAATTGACAATACATTTTTAAAAGGATCGGTGAACCGTGTATGAACATCCTTCCTAAAAATCAGGGAATACTTTAGCAAAACTTAATATACACTTCATTTTCTAAATAAATTTCTAGTATCATTCACTTTGTCATTTCATATCTAGAAGTGATGGTAATTTGTGAGTCATATGTGAAAAAACTACCACGTATAAGTGTGGTGTCTTTCTTTTCTTAATTATTTGTTTATGAATATGAATGATACTAATAGATGTTGTAACAATATTGGTAAATCAACCATGCAAAAATTAAAAATGATACTCTAATAAATATGCATCATTTGATGTCGATATACAGCTAATTCATTCGTAGACGTCTATGTTATGGTGTGAGACACATAATATGTAATCCTTTAAATGATAGTCATGCATAAAACAGTTATGATTTATAAAATTTAAATAATTAAAAATCCATATGCCAAAAATATATTATGTTTGAAAACTACGTTAACCATAACTAAATCCTGAAAATGAGGACTATTATCTATGGATTTTTTTAGAAAGAAACGTGAAGATATTATGGATGCATGAATTCTTTATTTATACCCTTATTCATATAAATTATTCACCGCCACATGTCGATACATAAATCCTCCCTACACTTTCTATATTAAAGGCTTTTTTATATGAACCGGATTATATATAATCTTATCTTATCTTAATCTTAATATATAATAAAAAAAAGGTCTAAAATGTCATATGACGTAATAACCATTAGATGGATTTTTAACTTTTATTTAAACCATTAGATTATTTTGATGATATTAATTTAGTAATTTCATTTTAACCCTTTATTTTAAATAATTTTCCCTTATATCTAATAATGTTCAAATAAAATTAATTAACTCTTCCACTCTGAATATACACGTATTAATTTAAATTAATATCTAAAAATATACGTAATATACACCTTTTAAATATCATACTTTTTTTTCCATAAAAATTATTAGTATAAAAAGACAATAAAATTATTTAACACAGTTAATTTGTCTGCACATGACTAATAACTTTCTATTAATCTTTTACAAATGTTATATTTCTGTTTAACATTATATTGTTTTAGATATAATTATTCGCGTATTACGCGGGTAAATAAACTAGTATATATATATATATATATATATATATATATATATATATATATATATATATATATATATATATATATATATATATATATATTATAACTAACCAAATGACTAAAGAACACTACAACATATACATCAGTTATACACATTATATTTTAGATATTTTATAAAAACGTAATGATTTTACAAATATAATAGATTTAAAATGCCATTGGTATATAAGAAAATGTAATGCAAAAATTATTGACCAATCGAAAACTCTATTATAAAATCGATTTAATCTTTTTTTTTTTCAATCAAAGATCCACCAACCCATATATTCAACCAATGTAACAAAATAATCAATGTCTTTTTCTCTCTCTCTCTCTCCTACCCTCCTACCTAACACAATAATCTTTCAAAAAAAAATTAACCCCTTATTAAAAAAAATCAATTTAACTTATTTTAAAACAAAAATAAACGACTCCTAGAAAGTTTTCATATCAAATAGTTTATTAAATAAATTTAATACTTTTTTTTTATGGAATATTCAATTTAACCCTTATCTTTTTTTCACAAATAACCTAAATAATATTTGTGTTGTATATTACTTTATTATAATTATACTAAGAGTTACTTATGTAAATTGTCCCTATAGTTTACCCAAAATTATGAATTTCGTAAATCGTCCACATTTACAAACCAATTTCGCTTTTCTAAATTAGAAAGGAAATTGGTACTTAGTTAACGATGATTTTTACATAATTTTTTTAACGGATATCCATTTAGGGACTACAAATTGTTGGGTTTTATCATTTTAGAGAGAGAAAGTAGATTTAGCATTAAGCTTTAAATGTTACATTAATCACACCCTACAATCCTATTTATAGGAGTGTGTGTGTTTTACAAACACTTCCTAGATATTTCAATTATGCTCTAATAATAAATATAAATACAATGGTATGAATATTATATTTCTAACAATTTCTCCTTATTTGAAGTTGTTCAAAATATGAAGTTTTTGTCTTGTAGCATCTTCCTTGTTGTTATCTTGAACGCGTAGATGCTTGATTTGATCTCCAACCGCAACTTTGGATTTCATCAAGGTAGCTTGTTGTAATCTTTGATGCTTTTGTATCTAAAGATAAGTTGCTTGAAGAATCATTTTCTTTCTCTTAAAAGCCTGACCTTGATGTTGTGTTGAATATTTCATTGATGAAATATTTCCGAAGGTCTTGCTCTTTGAAGAAGACTTAAGAACTTAGTCACCCAAAAGCTCTTTTTGGCGAACCTTGAATGATAGTCTTAACAATATCTTCATTTATCTTTGTGATCTTCAAATTCAACTTTAGATTTCATCAGAGTAACGTTTGAATCTTTGTATCGCGGAAAGCACACTTTGAAAAATTGACTTGAAGAATCTTTCATTTCAAACAGAAGTTGAATGTAGACTTGTAATATTTGATTTCTTGATTCCGATGTAGACAACCATTCAATTCCTTTAACTAGGGGTGACCAAAAAAACCGAGAACCGGCTAGAACCGTAAAAACGGCCCGACTTTGGACCGGAACGGAACTGGACCGACTATGGTGGTCCGGTTCTCGGTTCTCAAAAATACTCAAAAAATAAATCCGGTCCGGTCCGTGGCTAAACCGGCGGTTCACCGGTTCGAACCGAAAAGTTAACTTTTTCTTTAATATGGCACGGGGTAATCTCATTATAGTTATTTAGTTTAAATTAATATTTTGTACTTTGTTATTACGTTAATTGTGTACTTTTTAATTTTTTTTGTAAGATATTTTGGCGATCCAAATTTCCACGGTTGCTTCGGAGTCGGCTTTTAGCACAAGTGGTCGTGTATTGGATGCTTTTAGAAGTTCATTATCTACGGACAATGTTCAAGCTTTGATTTGTACTCAAGATTGGATAAAAAATTCAAGAAAAAATGTTACTGAAATTGATGAAGAAGATTTGGAAGACTTAAAAGATATTAATAAAGGTATTAACTTTTAAATTTTAATAAGAAAAAAGATTTTCTTATATGTATGTATTCTTATATAATTACTAACTATTATTTGATTATTTGTAGATATTTTGGAAAAAATTGTCGAGATGGAAGATGTGGAGAAGCTAGATGATTGATAATGCACATGACGAATGAATAAACAATTTACGTTTTTTGTTTTTACTATTCGTATTTGGTTTCGTTTTAGTTTTTTACTATGCCTATTACGTATTTACGTTTATGATTTGTAATTCGATACGAGTACTTTTTGTGTTGTTTATCGTTTAACCTACTTTATTCTTAATCTTTGCATGACTTTTTTTCTTTTTTAAATTGAATAACCTTTTTAATTACTATGTTGTGTATTGTGTGAGGTATTAAAACCGAAAAGAACCGAAAAACCGGCTAGAACCGACTAGGAACCGGACCGGAAATGACACGGAAAAAGCGGTCCGGCCCTCGGTCCACCGTTTCTTGATTTTTTTTGTCTCGGTCCGGTCCGGTTTTTTCCGGTTCGGTCCGGTCCGTGTCTTTTGAACACCCCTACCTTTAACTGTTTGAACCATAAAGTGGAACGCTCCCCCTTAGTTGAGTAGTTTCACTTTATTTTTCAACTAGTAAAAGCCTGATTAGATTTCTTTGTTTTAAGCTTCTTTTTTATTGAATAATCATTTCCAAATTCTTTGAAGTTTTGATCTTTCATTTAGCTCTTCCTCAACACATACTTGTAATCAACTATCTGAAAGTTGATGTGTTATTTGTTGTAGCTTGATGGTGAACAATCTTGTTTACTTGCATGTTTGCCATGTTGTCGCGTCATTTATTCTTAAAAGTTTGAAGCTTCATCGTTTGAAATCTCCACGAAGCTTCTACATTAAAACCCTTAATCTTTCCAAACTTTGTTTACTTGAATTTGTTCTCCAATCTTGATTATGTCTTCTATGAAGTCACATTTCATTTGTTTCGTAAATGAATACTTATTTTTTGAATCTTCCCGAAGCTTGATTTTTCTCGAACAATTCCTTTACTTCCACAACACCCAAGAAGTCAACCAAAAACGAGAAATTCTCGCAAATACGTCCATTATGTACATTTTGCTTCCCAAAACTTTCCATTTGACCCGATGCATTTTTTTTTATCAAACATTCCTCTTTTCTTTCACATATATACTCCGTATTGCATCCGTCTTTTCTTTATTCACTCGAATTCTCTATTATGTGCATCGCATTATATACAATCCTTTGTACAAACTTTCCGTTATGTGCACCGTGTTATCTTTCACAAATACCGATTCCTGTTGAGCAAGTTATCCATTGTGTGTACCCATCTTTTCTTTCACATTATTTCATTCTTTTCATAATTCCCCATTCTTTGCATTCTTTGTATTTTTCTTTCCATTTGTACACGTTCTTCCCAAATCTTTCCGTTTGTACATTTTGTTACTCGTTCTTCATTTACACGTTCTTCCCATTTCTTCATTTACACGTTCTCTTCTTCCTATTTCTTCATTTACACGTTCTTCTCTGATACATGTTATCCCCCCTCATGATGATTATGACTCGTTGTAATCATCATGTAAACGTGTATTACATCGTGACAAAACAATATATAATATCAGAATTCAAGTAAAGTATCCTTCCAAAATGATGAAATATCTGGTGATATTCCATTGTTGAATAAGACCTTTGATTCCCCGTGTGTTGTTTGCGAATCATTGAAATCTTTTGACTTGCAACAGTTGTCTTCGTTAAGATCATCGTTGGAAACTTGCATCCTTGAAGACTTAAAGAAAATCTTATCGTTCCGAAGTCTTGATCGTTGAAATCTTGATCGTGAACTCAAATAGTAACAATAGTCGTGAAAATGGGAAAGTAACTACGAGATCACTTAGATTGCTCGTTAACACAACAATTCAAATCACAAAAGAAGTCGATTGTGTGACCTACGTTCAATGTTGGAAAAACGTTAGCATTGGTAGGATTTCCATGCGAACATTGTGGAATACCAAGATCGTTGGTACCACTACAAATGTTCCGAGCTATATCACAAAACAATGCTTTTTAAAAATTCGATTGTGTCCTAGAAAATGTTTAACATTCGACGCTAGACTCAATAGTGCATGAAACAAAGTCGAGAAATGGAGTTGATTTTCTTTTTTTTCAATATCAACATTCTCCGAGTGAGAATTTGATAGAAATGTACTAATTCTCCGTGAATACTGAAACAAATTCTTGTGAAGAATTTGAGTGGCGACGAGTTATATGTGCCTTGCATCACTGGATCCATGATGTCTTTTTCAATGCTGAAAATCAACCTCTCTATGTTTTCCACTCCACCCTAATTTTGGCATTTTGAAAACGATGTTTTGTTGATTTTTCACCTTTAATCTCCAATCCTAGACCTAAAAGACCCTCACAAAAAGTATTTCCTTAGGAAAGTCCCTCCGGCTCTGGTTGGACTATAGGAAAACGATATATTTTTGAAGAATACTCAAGGTGCATCAACATTTTTGCCAAATTTTGAAAAACATTTGTCAACCAAAAGATGTGGAATTATCTTACAATATGGTGACAATTTTACAAAGTGACTTGGAAGTTTGCAATATTTTTGAAAAGACGCTCCCCTTAACATAAGCATGACGAAAACGTTTTTGATTATGGGAAGTCTTTTTCAAAAATACATTTGACGTGTTCAAGAAAGAATATTGCATTTTTGAAAGATTCATTTGAAGATTTAGGTGGTAGTTCAAAAAAGGATTTTATGAACTCCCGCTCAAAGTTTGATTCTCCATGTTCGATCACACAAGTGTTTTGAAAACTAGATAAAATAAGAAAAACCTCTACAAAATCCTCTCTAAAAGATGAAATTGTTCTAGTCGAGATTAAAAAATTCGCTATTAAATCATTTTTTTCGATTGAATCTACTTCTAGTCGAGTTAATCAAATTTTCTAGTTTATATTTTGAAAAGATTTTTCATTTTGAAAACACTTGTTAATTACGAAAATACTATCAAACACATATCTAATACTTTAAATGTGTTAGTTCTAGTCGATATTGAAAATCCGCTACTATTCACATCCATCATATTAAGTTTGTAATTAGATATATAAATTCGTAATTTTCCGGTTTTAGAACGGGTTTCAATTTGAAATAATTGAAAGCATAAACAAACTCAAAATATCATATAAGATAATAATACTCAAAAGTGATAGTTCTAGTCGAGATTTTAAAAAATTCGCAAACACTTCCAAATATTACGTCTCTCAAGTGATAAACTAAGTTTGTAATTTTGTTCAAAAAGGATTTATATTTTTGAAATACGAAATTTGATAAAGAATAACGAAATTACATTTGAATGTACTAGTTGTAGTCGAGATTTGGAAATCCGCTACTAAAATACATCCTAACGAAATAATGTCATTGATGAACAAAACTTGTTTTGAGATTATTGAAAAAGATAGAAAATGTACTTTGTCAAAATAGATCAATACCACAAGAATGTGTTAGTTCTAGTCGAGATGTAAAATGCTCCACTAAAACACATCCTAAATAATATTTTTTCCATTCCAAAATACATTTTCATCACTTGAAAGCAAATGTATTCCCCCTCGAATGAGTATCCGTCATCCTAAAACACAAGAAAGAATTATGAGAGGTTGAGTGAGGAGTGTGTGACACGGTTAAAAGAATGAAATACTGTTTCTTCACCGATTAACTCGCCGGTTAAAAAAATGAAAATTTTGAAGTAAGATCCCCCTCAAATGTATTCTCCTCCGTGAATTGAAATTTCTCCTTGAAAGCAAACATCATAAACTCCCCCTCGAATGAGTAACCGTCATCCTAAAACACAAGAAAGAATTAGTAACCAAAATATGTGTTAAAACTTTCATCATTCGAGATAATCTTTGAGTTTGTGACTTGAGTGCATGGATCGTATTTTTATTCCTTTGCTCAAGAGAATGTTTCTTTGATGAAGACATTGTCACTTTGTCTTCTCAAACTCGTTATACATTGCCTTTGATTGAGATGTTGTTGAGACGTTTGTCACTTTGTCTTCGATGTGATACTTTGTTCGAGTATTGAGAATTGTCTTCGTGACTGAGATGATGGATGGAAGAATCATTGTGAAGCTTGAGGTGATGACGAGAATAGCTTGCATGAAATACTTCTTTGTGTTGTTAAGCGTCATTGAATGTATCGAATTCGGATGCATGATTTGAAGATTTTTATGCTTAATCATTGATGCGTTGTTGATCATAAATTGAGTTGATAATGTTGGTTTTGTTGTTGCTTCGTTGCATCATTCTCGTGAAAGCCGTTGAATTCCACAACTTGATTTATGTTTCGATGATTCGTGCTCTGTGATGCTTTGTGTCCATTGTGTACTAAACTTTGTGGATAGTTCTTGAAGTACGAGTCCGAAATTGAAGTATTTCGAAGTCCTCTTGTTCCAATCCTTTTGATATCTCGTGTAAGCACTCCATGAAGTTCGAGTCCGAAACCGAATTGTTTTGAGGTCATCTTTGAAACCTACGTTTTTGCACAGTCAAACCAAACTTCTTTTGGTACCCATTGCATTTTGGGTCCTTTTTGGTTAGCTTTGTTAGTCGTATTAATTATGTGCAAAGAATATGAATTCCATTTCTCCGGTAAACACACATTTGAGGTAGTTGATTTTGCAGTCGGTGTGTTTGTCTTGGAAATTGGTGGAGACTTTGGAATCCATTTCCGTTCATGAGTTGGTGAAGGAGTTCTTGGGACAAAATCATTTGTTGAAGATACCGTTTTTTATTCATTTGATGGTACATTTAGAAACAATTGTTTCGTTGATTTGAAGGAATTCATTGAAAGTTCGTTGTTTAATTTTAGAAACAAAACTATTCACACTTTGCACCGAATATTTAAAATGTGATGGTGCAAATTTAAATAACTCGGGTATTGAATAAGTGAATGATTTCGTTTCCTTTTTGGTCATTGGAGGACAAACTGCATCTTTTTCAACATGTTTGTTTGATATGATTGTTGATTTCAAACTCGAAGTTTTCAAAGTTGGTGTGAAAGTTCTATTAGTTTGTGATTTGGGAGAATACTTTTGCTTCGTTTTCGGTAAAGAATTAGTACTCGGAGAAACCACTTTTGAAAATGTTTTGGAAGAATCACCGTTGTAAACCTTCAATGGAACCTTATCATCCTTTTTCGAATCTTTTTCAAAAAGCGTATATTTCCATTTCTCCTCATGTGAAATGATTGGTGTTTGTGGTGAGACCGAACCATTCATTTTCCACATTGAATCAATCTTTTGAGTTAAAACATCAATGTTTTTGTCTTTTGCAAGCAAATCATATTGAAGAAATGATATTTTAGCAAAAGATTGTTCATTCGAGGAGAAAGATGTTGTAGATTCTTGTTTTGAAAGATTGTTAATTTTAACCATCGTTTCGAAAGAAGATTTGTCATTTGAAGTTGAAGATTTATCAAGTGATGTTTTTTCAAGAGACACAATTTTCTCTAAAAAGTTACGTTTTTCATTCTCAAAGTAATTAGTTCGACATTCAAACTCTTGTTCAAGTTCCGAATTTTTTTTTTCTAAAATAAAAGTTTGAACATATATTTTTTGAAAATCAACTTGTTCCAAAACATCATCGGAATGAGGTTCCTTTTCGGTATAACTTGGAAAGTAATCATCCGAAAGACGGATTTTCTTAGTTTTGTAACTCTCATTTAATGATTTGTAATCAAAAGAGATTTGCTTTTTATTCAAAAGTTGCCGTCTTGCATCATCTTGTTCTTCAATTTCTTTTTATGATCCAAGGAAAGACATTGTAACATTTGCATTTCCCAAATATTTGTATCATAAAGACCGGAGCATGATACGTAGCTTTCTTTAGATATCTTGGATTATCATGACCCAAACCTTCTTGTGGATTGAAATATCTAAACTCTTTTGGTTTGTTTGGAAAAATGAGTTGATTCGTTTGTTCTCTCAAACAATTTCGCTTTGAATTTTCATTTTTCTTTTCAACTTCAAGTGCTTGTGATTTTAAAGATTTAATTTCCGTTTTATAATCTTCAATTTGTTTTCTTAAAAGTATAAGATTATCATTAGCACTAAGTTTCTCATTTCTTTCATTATCTAATTCGGTGATTAACTCCATTCTTTTAAACCTTTCATTCTATCGTTCTTTTTTAAGACTTTCGAGTTCCATTAAGACACTTTGATTATATTTCCCCTCATCAAACTTTATGATTTTTGATTGTTTTTTAAATGTATTGATTAAATCAAATTTTTCATTAAGTTCATTTGTAAGATTTTGAATTCTAATCACACTTTGATCATTTTTCTCTTCATCAAACTTTATGATTTTTGATTGTTTTTAAAGTGTATTGATTAAATCTAAATTTTTATTAGATTCATTTGTAAGATTTTGAATTCTAATCACACTTGGGTCATTTTTCTCTTCATCAAACTTTATGATTTTGATTATTTTTGAAGTGTATTGATTAAATAGAATTTTTCATTAAGTTCATTTGTAAGATTTTGAACTTTAATCACACTTTGTTCATATTTCCCCTCCCAAGAAGTTGCGAACTCTTTAAACTCTTCGAGTTTGTAATTGGTAAGGTTTAAAGCTTGAACTTGAGATGTCAAATTTGAATTTCATTTGAAAGCTTAGAATTTTCATATAAAAGATTAGCATTTTTGTTTGAAAACCTTAAAACCAATTCGGAGTTAGTTTGAAACTTCTTTTCCAAATCAATGATCTTATTATCGAGGGTAGAACAAGATAAAGAGTGTACCTCTTTGACGTTGTCTTGACATGGTGATAAGTTGGAACGCGTTATCGTTGATAAAAATTCTCGTGTACGTTTAGCAGCTTTTCGCATTTGATCCAATCTAACATGACCGTTCCAATTAGAAGGAGACAATTCATTTCCGGTGTAGTCACACAACTTCTCTAGCTCCTCTACTTTTGTCCAAACTTGATCCGGAGGACAATAAAATATAAGACCTTCATCGTTGTCGATTGTGAAATTCAAAATACATCCTAAAAAAATCTTTCTTCATGATAAAATTTGATGACGAATATCAGTTAAAAGTTGGAAGAAAAAATCTCAATGCTAAAAATTTGATGAAAAATCCGGATAATCTTGACCCGAGGTATCTCACGCTCGTACAATCGTTTTTCCGAAACTTGTTTAACCAATCGATTAAAACAACATTGTTGAATTCGCTTTTCAATTTCGATTCCAGAAATATCAATCTCATATTTTTCCGATGCTTGAATATCGACAAAATTCGTCACGTAAGGTTAATCGGTATCCGAAAATCTGTCGTAAAAAATAAAATTCGCTCTCTTTAATAAAGTTCTTATTTTTCGATTTCGTCTCTAATGTGAATACGTGGTATGGCAAAACTTCACTTTTTTATTTTAAAAAAGTTATATATATATATATATATATATATATATATATATATATATATATATATAACTTTTTATGGAAGTCTTGAAATCCTCGTTTTCAACTGATCGTGATCTTTTGTGCTCGATGTAAACACCTCTCCGTGTTTGAATGCCTTAGTCGAATGTCATTGTGTTCGAATGACTTCTATTTTTGTGTGTTAAAAACTTAGTCTAACCAACACTTAGAATTTTTTTCCATGTTTTTCATCCTATTCGTGTGTATGCCCTATTCGATTCGTGTATGACCTATCCGATTCGTGTCCTAGTAAACCAGTAAATCTTCGTGTTCGAATCAGCTAAATTTCATCCGAGGACACCCTAAACCATTCGTGTACACCCAAATCCTATTCGAATGAACACTTAACCAATTCTTTGAAATGTAAAAACACCTATTCGAATCACCAAAAAATTCACACGAATCACCAAACTTTTCACACAAATTACAATTTTCAACTAACACGAATGAGATTCCATTCGCGTATGTTGATTTTATATTCAAATTGTGTGAATTCCTATTTGAATCAAACACCCTTCGACTCAAATTTACACTTGTTCGAATCAAATTTACCCTAGTTCGAATGCAAAATACACTACTTCGAATCAAAGTGCTAGTCGAATCAACTTCATTCGAACTGAAAAATACACTAGTCTGAATCGAATACCCAGTCGAGCCCTACAAAACACAGTCGAATATGTGAAAATCTGGTCGAACGAAGTGTTTTCGAGCACCCCGCTCTGATACCAATTGTTGGGTTTGATCAGTCTAGAGAGAGAAAGTAATTCTAGAGAAAGAAAGTAGATTTAACATTAAGCTCCAAAGGTTATATTAATCACACCCCTCACTGCTATTTATAGGAGTGTGTAAGCTTTACAAAGACTTCCTAGATATTACAATTATGCCCCTAATAACAAGTATAAATACAATGTTATGAATATTCTATTCCTAACACAAACGTAATTAGTTATTTAAAAGTGGACAACGCAACTTTTTAAATTTAGGGACAAAATTCAAAATTTGGGTAACCATATGATCGATTTATGTAATTAACTCTTACACCAATGAAAATACGTTTTAAACCTAATACATTCATATAGTTTGCATCAAGTATTATATGCCACCAAAAACATAGTTACGATTAAATTTGAAAAAGAAATTTCAATAAGTCAAAACAAGACAACTAAGATAGGACAAAGGAAGTACATTAATTAAATTAAAGAAAAACAAAACCCTTTTAACTAATTTCATATCTAATATATCATTGAAAACAATTATATATTGTGTATATATTCCTTCGATCAATTCACATCTCAATATATTCAAAGGAACTTAAACTATCCGTTTATAAACAAGTCTGAAATCTAGTAATATTATAATAATAAAAATAATAATAATGGTTAGTGTTAGATTTACAAAAGAATATGTAATGCAACAAGTATTTTTAATTCACGCTTTGTTACGGGTTTTCTGAACTTTGTTCTGTTACAGTTAATGGTAAAAAATTATTTATTAAGAGATTGCGAAAAATATGAAAGAAAAACAGTGAGGGAGGGAGGAATCAAACTCCCGCCTCTCAATGATATTGGCTTTGGACTTAAACCATTCTGGCAGCAGAGTTTTTTGTTTAATATAAAATAACAAATATTGTATTTAAAAGAAAAATAGAAAAAAAGTATCCTGTTTTATTTTTATTTTTTTGACCTGCTAAGATTGAAATAATAATTTTTTATTGTGTTAAACGACATTTTTTGCTCAAAAACGACAATCTATTTTTGATGAATGTATATATTAGAAATGGAAATAGAAATGATAACTTTTTATTGTGGTAAATGGTATTTTTTGCTAAAAAACGGTAATCTGTTTCTAATGAACTAGATTATTGCCCCGCGATAGCGTGTATAAAAGATAAAAATTGAATCGTAAATTTTATTTTTATGTAGATATTAAATTATTATGAGAACACAATTTTACACGTATAATAACATATATATTTTTACGTTTACACATGTTTATGGTTATAATAACATATACACTTTTACGTTTATACACATATTTTGATACTTTGTATTGGAAGATTTAAGAATAACAATAAAGTAAATCATAATTCAAATTGAGCGATTTATAAGTAAATTAGAATTATATTTTTTTTTATTTAAGTGTAGATGGAATTAAATAAAAAATGTAATTTTGTATTGTCAGAGGGTGTAAAGTGAAAATAATCTTTGATAACATCATCAATCTGATCTAACGGCTGAAATCAAAGAAGTTAATCCATCCAAAGGACCTTATTTCGCCATGTGACATTTAAGGCCCCTCTTTTATTATATATGCCATGTGGCATTTAAGGCCACTCTTTTATTATATATTAAAGATGTATATATTAGAAATAGAAATTAGAAATAGAAATAGATATAGAAATTGAAATAATAGGACTTAATCCAACAATAGCAAAATAGGATTTGGACCAATATTATTTACATAAAACCAAACCCAATCCTTATATTATAAACTGGTCTATGAGAGACTCCAAAGACACATTGGGCTCAAACCCAACAACGATCAGAAATCAACCCGAAACGGTAGTTTAAATAATTTTTCTTTCATATTTTAAATTTGACAATGTATTGTGTCAATTTGGTACTTTATTTGTAATAATAATTAGAATAATTTTAACAAGTAATTTGTGTCCTTTGTTGTGGATATTATAAACTTATAACTAAAAAAATTATTTAAAAGTATATAAAGAGTTAAAATATAAATCATGATAAAATTAAAAACAACGATTAAAAGAAAAAAAGTAACCAAAAAACACAAAAAGTTAAGAGAAGCTATAACCTAAAATTAATAGATGTATCAACCTAATTTAGGGGGTGTTTGTTTCGGCTTTCATAAGCTCTAAGCTCATTTTTTTGGACTTATGAGCTTATGAAAAATTATATAAGCCCATAAACCCGTTTAATAAGCAGAAACACACCCCCTTGGTAACGTAATCTAAAATAAAAAAAATAAAACCATAATTTGAAAAAAAAATAAGTAACCCTAAAACAAAAGCTAATAGAAACTCTAATCTAAAAGTACTTTTAAGAACGTAACACAAAATCAAAAGATAAAACCTAAAAATCAAAAGAAAAAAGGTAAATCAAAAAGAAAATCTAAAACCTAATTTTTTTTTTTTTAAAGTATCACTATTCATGAAATAGTATTTTATCAACCATATTCAAATAAGATTTTGCCAACTTTCTAAATGATATAATAGGTGATGTCGAAACACAAACAATTAATTCTTCATCATTTTGAGTACCAACGTATCAATGTTTTAAACACGTGTACAAAATCGTTTAAAACTATAACACGTCTAAATTAAGTAATTTATCCAATAGTACTTTTTGGTGGTTTACCAATTATTTAGAAAAAATGTATATAGATATAACTTAAAACCTATATTCTGCTGACTACTTTGTTGACACATAGACCTTCAATAAATCTTGTAGCATGCATGCAAATGCAACCAAACGAAACAGCCCAGCCCATATGAAAATGACTTGACAAGTTTTGGTATTATTCATATTTGCATACAATTTTGTCAATCATTTTTCTCATCATACTCTAAATTGCCCTTCTCTATAGACGTTGATACTTACTTCTGCTCATATGGGTCACCCTACTAATTAAAGGCCAATAATCTCTCTCTCTCTCTCACTCACACAAACACACACACACACACACACACACACACACACACACACACACACACACACACACACACACACACACACACACACACACACTAGAAAAGCAAGTATATGTTGTGTGTTCTTATTATGAGACCAAAACAAATTTACGAATGTTTTAATATTTGGGGATGTAATATTTATTATTGAAGCAATACATAAAAATATAGACTGATTGATTAAGAGCACGTTATGTTATCTTTTGGTTAGAGTTGGGTTCGAAGTAAAACCTTTTCGTAACTCCACCAATTGTACAATGATCGATATAAAATCAGGCAGCAAATTCAATTTACTCATTGAGTATATATGTACAACTAGAGTATAGAATATTATCTTATTTTTAGGAAACATTTTCCTACATCAACTTCCATGAACGCTGGTGTTCTTGAGTTTTTCTTTCTAAAAGATAGTTAACTGAAGTTGAGGTTGATGTATGAAAATGTATCGAAGTGATCCTTCATAATTATAATTATCCTAAAAATAATATTATCATTTATGTCCTAATAGTGCTTGAATTTACCCCAACTTTATTTCTTCTTTAGACCACTCGCAATAACAAGTAAACGGAAGAATTGAATTGTCATCTCAACGCTACGTCGACACTTTTTTCACAAGAACTGAACAAGACTTTAAAAACATCTATTCATCTTACCTCTAGATCAATTTGAATGTGGTTAGTTAATATCCGATTGTATATCCACTATATCATTAAGGGAAACCGATGATATTATCCGGGACCATTTCCTTTTTCTCTTATTAATGTCATAATGTGTTGTATTATTTTGTCTCTTCATTTTCTTTTCCTGTATTTGAACATTAATTTTATCTTTGACCTTAGTTTTCACTTGGGTTTGGTTTATAACATCAAGTTAATTTGGGCCCGGAGCTAAATAAAAAAGTGGATGCCCTAATAACATCTTTTTTGAATAAAAGAAGGTTGCACTTCCAAAAAAAATTTATTAATTAAAAAAGTTATTACAATTGAAGGCTGGGTCCCCACCTATGGAAAGGAAAAAAGCTATGAGACATGCCTCATTAGCCAAACAACCTAACAAGTACATATTACAATAGAATAAAAACAAAATAAAAAAATTAGAACTAAAGTTTACATTTTCGAGATTTCTTAGATGCAAAATCATCAATAATAGTATCAATATTAATGTTGTCCAATATATTTTTTCTCAATAGATAACATAGCCAACCCATTCAATCTTTCTTGTGACATTGATGATCTCAAATAGTTTTTTAATAATCACATATTGCAAAGTCATTTGCAATACTTTGAGTTCCGTAAACAAATCATTTACATCTACATCAAACATATTATTATGAGAAATCTTGCTTGCGAAATTAGTACAACTTTCTTTAAGTTCCACATCATCCAATAACTTTAATTTTTTGAATTATATTAAAAACCAAAAATATTTTCAAAGGTTGTTATTTGCTCAAATCTAGCTTCTAATGAAGTAATTGCCTTATCAACAACAACCAAAAAATATTAAACTCTAAAAGCTTCTTCGGGTGATTTAAAATTCATGATCATCTTTATTATTAATTTCATCAAATTGTCTTTTTCTAGTAACTCGACGTTTGTTTGAAAATATTGGTTCAACATCCATATCAAATGCAATAGCTTTGGCATTATCTATACTACTGGCAAAACCATCCTTTCTATAATTTTTGAAAAATGTCATGGTATCGTTTAATAGATCAATAGTGGCATGAAGACAAAGAGTTTTAGTTTGCAACTTTTTATTGACCATATTAGTAGAAAATAAAATATCATACCAAATCACCATACCAAGTAAAAATTCATAACTTTCGATAGCACTAACTAAACTTTCGACTTCAATTTTTGATAATGCATCATCACATGATTCACCAAATGCTATCAATGCATCCCTTATTTGAGCAGCATAAATAAAATGTCTAGATATATTATCTTTAGGATAATCAAAATTTGATTATCTTATAGGCCATTTTTCAATTAAAATATCTCTTAATTTATCATCAAGATATTCCAAATTTATAAGATCATAAATATCTAAAGGCGGAACAAATTGCTCATTTTTATTTTCATTATCATGTGTGACATTATCATCTTCATGATTGTTATTCTCATTTTCAATATTAACATTTTCATGTGTGACACTTTCATCTACATTATTGTTAATTTCATCATCAATAGTGACTTTTCATGTGTAATATTGGCGGATTCATTTGCAACATTTTCTTGTTCATTTAAAACACTAGAACTAGAAGAGCCGAGCAGAGGGAGTCAGGGAGAGTGAAATCAAATTTTAGAATCGAGCATGAGGGGAATAGATTCAGAATCGAAAATAAGAATTAAATCAGAATTCACTGGCCGTTTGAGATGATTATGAGTAATTATTGCTAATTTCGGTGATTTTGGGACTTGGTGAAATCGTTTGGGCGTTTGGCATGCCCGATGAGGCGATGATGCAGTTGGCGACCTCCGAATTTAATGCCTAGAACTAGAATAATCCGATCGGTTTTATGCTTCAATTTCTTTTAGGCTTTTTCTTTTACCAATTTTTTTAGGCCTTTTTTAATACCAAATTTTCCTTGGATTTTTTCTTTTATCAAAAAAAATTTGGCCCTTTTTTTATACCAAATTTGTTTGGGTCTTTTCTTATATCAAAAAATTTTTGGGCCTCAAAACTAATTAAATATAGAAGCTATATAAATGAGACATACAAATTTGAGGGTCTTAGGAATTTGGGGGCCCGGAGCGGTCGACCACCTCGCACATGTCCATGCTACGACCCTGGTGACAAATAAAAAAAATCCTTACGAACTAACAATTTTACTTAGCGTTTTCGGAATTGAAAAAAGCACAAAAATATGCCATTGGAAAGCTCTTTTGACATTCATATAGAAAATAGAATAATTTGAACAACCCAAATTAAACAACTAACATAAACCCACATAGATAAGAAATATACCCATGAAACACTCAACACCTCAACTAGTAACACAAGACGTTAGAATAGCGAGTAACCAACAACTCTACAACGTGTTTGAGATACTCGAAGATTATGATCCGAAAGAATATAAAGCATCATCTTCTTTACCATGATATTGTCTATCCTTTCCCCTTTTTAGTTTCTCGCTAGTATTTTTTTAATAGCGTTGAGTTTTTATGACTTATATGTGGTATTCGTTAAAAAGTTTTTTTAATTTGCATTTCAACATCTCAAATAATTATTTTGTGAAGAAGTCCTAAAAATTCTAAAACATCTATCTTTCTCACTCTTTTATGTGTTGTCCCTATCTTTCTGCTCATTACTTGCACTACATACAAATCTAAAGACTAGCTGTCTACAGAAAATTATAAACCATGAAAAAGTTGTAACTTGTTCAAGTATTTCTTGCTGCATTATGGTAGTATTAACTTTTTTTGGCTTCCAAACGCTATTTTATTAAGAATCTTCCGAAAAAATAGTCAAAAACGAACGTATTTTAACTATTAATTTATTGATTTTAGTGTGTTTTTATAGTGGTTTTTCGGTTTTTATATTTGAGGTGGTTTGTACGGGATCCTCACCATTTACGAAAATTTATTGTATTTCCTATTGTTAAACTTCAAAAGACAGCTTATTTAACAGAGAAAACTTTTTGTTTTTTGGCTCTTTTACTCTCTTATTTGTTTTATTTTTCTTACTAAAGATAAGACACATAGAGGAGCATGCATGGTCCCATAATCAGTGGGATATCTTTAAGAACCTGTTACTAGTGTTTGGTCCCTCATCTGCGTATAGAGTTGATGCTTAGGCAGGCTCAGTATGTCCAACATCACAATTTTGTACACTAGTATTTTACTTATTTTACATTTAGTTAAAAAAATATGGAGTAATTTGCTTAGACTTATGTCAAGTCAAATATTGCAATTACGGTGTACTTGTGCGATTCAGTCATGCTACATTTTCTCTTCGATGGGCGTTTTTTAGCTAGGTTTTTAGTAAAACCTATGGATCATGGATATATAGCGAGAAAATTTTAACTGAACATAGGTTTTGGATTTGGGAGCCGATAAATAGGGCATTAGATTCACATTTAAACCAACTAGTACTGAAAGGTTTGCATCAAAGCCACTCAAACTCGAAAACAACTTTAACAACAATCCAAGTATCATTCTTGTTTCATTTATACTTGATACCATGCAATTCCAGTGAAACCTGTTGGAAAATTGAATAATTAACAAAATACCATAGTTTCAAAACCGTTTATCACATACCGAGTTGCTTAATAAAAAAAATGTCACTCTAAAAATTCAAATGTGTTTCAAAAATCAATATGAGTTTAGCTTTTGAGAAACTTAAAATTTGGGGGAATTAGACGAAATGGTATTAACTAAATTGATATTTGGTAGTCTTGATCTAAAGCTGTTTTCAAATTTGAGAGCTATAATGAAAACTTTTTAACAATTAGGTCGTTAAATAAGCTAGCCCCAAAAAATTACAAAAATAGAATTTTTTTAGATCTAACTAGGCATTTAAGAAGCCAGGAAGAAACAAAAAGAAGAGACTATTGCAATACTTATGAAAAATACAAACAAGCTAGCCCCAAAAAATCTTTACTTTGGCCATTAGCAGTTACTGAGGATTTCATAGTTTGTTACCAGGGTTTGTAAGGCTTAGCGTAAAATGTGTAACCTAACAACTTTATGTTGGCTTGTCAACAAATATGGAGGTCTAAAATAATCATGTAGAAAGCCTGAAATAGTTCATGAAGGTTTATAATTACTGTTAGTACATACTTTGAACATATTCTACCAAACTATCTATTAAAAGTGTTACTTCATTTCTCTAGCTTTTTAAAACAAGGGCATTGTGGTTCTAGATTGGTCGAAAAGATATCTATGTTCACATTAATTCAACGTAATTCTACGTGAAACAATTGTAAATGACAACTAAGAATGTGATTAATGAAAAGAATGACTTATATAACCAAATTCATCAAATCTTAGATTGTTCAGTTTGTGGTGTACGCTTATCGATTTAAGCGCTTGTCGGCTGACATTGACGCCACTGGTCATAAATTTTTCGCAACCTATTTCTGTCTTCCATGTGAGATGGATAACAGAAGATAAAACCAAAATTGGTAATGTTTTCATTTTGTGTAGACCACTGAAGATCAGATTTTTCTGAAGCTCATATATACAACAAAGATCACACACCTTGTTCTTTCTTATCCTCTATCTCTCCTTACACGATCATGAATTCCGAATAGCTACATCTCCAATGTGAGTAATTATTTTCTTATAATCAGCTTGCAAAACTTTCTCAGTTTAATCTTAACTTAACTATGCGTTCTTGTTCGTTTTCTGTTAAGATTGTGTAAGTTAACATTTGCTTGAATTGGGATATTGCTTTTCAAAATTTTAGGGTTTCAGTCTTGATAAATCAAACTTATAAATAATACCCATGTTTCAAAATGTTTTGAAGAATAAGGTTTTGATCTTCCAAATGGTTCTAAAAATAAGATGAACAACAATACTTATGATCAAGAAGGCAAAATCAACCACCAAAACCAATCAAACCCTAATCCAATCCAGAGGCAAAATTCAGGCTTCAAGAATCCAAGAATTGTAAGTGTGTCGCGGGATTTTGGAGGGAAAGACAGGCATAGCAAAGTGTGGACTGTAAAAGGATTAAGAGACCGAAGAATTAGGCTTTCTGTACCTACGGCTATTGAATTATATAATCTCCAAGATCAGCTCGGACTAAGCCAACCAAGTAAGGTCATAGATTGGTTGCTTGATGTCACCAAAGATGATATCGATGAGCTTCCACCTCTTCAAATGTCTCTAGAAGATCTCAATCGATTTCATATTCCATCAACATATTTTCCCCAAGATTTCAGTTCTACACAACTTTCTTTTTCTCCATTCACCAACACTTCAAACTACGATCATCAAAGAATGAAAGCGAAGCAAGCTATAGAAGAAAGCAAGTCAAACTCTTATAATTATCATGATTTTCAGCCATCTTCAAATTTATCTTTATCAACATCAAGCCAAAGTCACCAACTAGATACTTATCTTCCTTCTTCGTTGGCTCCCCCAACCGAACCTCATTTCCCCCCCTATTTTCCTGGCACTGCAACGCCTTCATTTTGTCCTCCATTTTTCTTGCCCAATCACTTCCGGTTGTCGAGCATAAGTTATCCACATGTGCTACCAAATTCACATGTGACAGTTCCTCTCAACCTAATAGACACTGAATCGAAAGTACCATTCCGATTGAATATGAATTCTAAGGTTAATTCAGAAAGCAACGACAACGGATGATTGTTTAGTAGATAATGAAGAAAGTGAAGTGAGTGATAATTTTCTTGTTTAAACTTTTACAGTGTACTACATTTAATATTTTTGAAATTAGTAAGTCATTTGTGTCGATTAATTAGCTTCAATAAAGTAAAACCGGAAGCTACTATACATTAAAATATATTGTTCAGTTTTTACCATAAATAAACAATTGTTTACACGAAAATGCTATAAAAACCCCAATGCACATTGAAGAGTGAAAGATTATAAACAGTTTAATTTGATCATCGGATTTTATTTAACATAGACAACGTTTCGTTACTATTATTAAATTACAAAACATTTACGAATGTCATAATCTAATGATAACAATAGTTTATCAATAACCTAGCTTAGTTGATCATCAAAAGTTAAGAACTGATTCAAACATTAACCATTAAACAAACTAAAATTGCTAAATATATATATAGAAATAAAAAAAATATCAAATTCATTAATTGAAAGACATAATTGAGTCTAGGTCATATGTAATTAAATGGTGTAAAGAAGTGAATATAGAGAAAAAATCATTTAAGACCATATAATGGATTAACATAAAAAGACCTATTTTGGACCATTGGATCAAGATGATCAATGGTCCAGATTTCACGAGCTAATTAACTTAAAATTAAAGAAATAAAACACGGAGGGGTAATATGGTCATTTTACACATTTTTTTTTTTTCCTCCCCAGTCTGTCTCTTCTCTCTTCTCAAATTCAATTTCAAAACCCTTCTCTTTCAATCCTACAAACACAATCAAATTCTCTCAATCCCGTTTTAATCTTCACGAAATCGTTTTAAATCATTATACGATGTCCCATGAATTGATTTTTGGAGTTCCGGCGACTGATTCGCCGGTTATTGAAGTTTCGGCGAGTCAATCGCCGGTGCCTGAATCTCCCGTCGTTAATTCTGGTGCATTTTACAGTAATTTATTTTTAGCCTAATTTTTTATATCATATATGATTTTATATTTTGTGTATTTTTTTTATTGTTTTTGTTATCATATATGATTATACATTGTTATTTTTGACCTAAATCGTTTTGTTGTATGTATGAATGTTTCATATCATATATGATTCTACCTATTATATGCATTGGTGAAGATCTAAAAGAAACGATATGATTTTTGTGATTTTCTTCTTGTCTCCCAACTGTTTGATGAAATGTTTCAATGAAATTATGTTTTTTTTTTTCAGTTAATGTTTTGATTTGTTTGAAAGTTTAGTACTTTTTGATGTTTGCCATCTAATGGTTAGGACTTAGGAGAGTGTTGGATATGTCGTTTGAGACTAGTTTGAAGGTGGTGAAGGAGTCGATGGAGGAGTATTCTTGTCTGTATTGCACCTTATTATTTCAATCACATGTTCCTATATGCACTATTTTTATTCTTTGGGTGAAGAAGAAGAAAACATTTACAATAAAGGGTGCTGTTGCTGTTTCAAATGCTCTACCACAAATATGAGAAAATCTTATAAAGGCAGCATACGACCCTTGGATTTCTGGTGTTTATCTCCAGTTTGAAACCCTTGAATGTGGATGGGGTATACTTGAAGAAATTCGAAGGCATCTACTGGATTTCAGAAAGTCGGGTAATTAGTTTTATCGTTTTGCTGTTATAGGATCTTTGTTAAATTAGTAAAGTTTGAGCTATCATAATTCTGATACATTGACAATTTAGGAAAGTTCGTTGTTGGTTATGCAACCGAGTGGCATGAAAAGGAGTATTACCTTGGGTGTGCATGTAACGAGTTGTACGCCCGTCCAAGTGCTTATTTTTCTTTATATCGGTTGTCTCTTCAAGCACAATTCTATGGAGGTATGTTAACATATTACATTTTGTTTAAGCGGTATGTTAAATATTATATAGTTTGTTGTCTAAATAAGTTCAAAACTTTCTAGAATTTATTATGGAAAGGTTTACTGTAGAGGACCAAAATAAAAGCCATAACAAGTAGTAATCTGGAACATAGAACAGAGTTTCATCAGCTTCTTTATCTGATATAGGATTACTGCCTTACTGGTAGCGTTTTGGTTTTGGAGGAGAACTTGTGTATATGTAAAACTGCAATTAATATATAATCTATGACCTTTTGTGCTTAAAATTTCATTATGTTCATATATTACTTAAAACATACAAAATATACTTGCCCCATGGGAAAACAGATATGGACAAATGTGTGGAGGTGGAAATTTTGACAATTTTTCTTATGAATGGATATATTCAAGTTATTTATTATCTGTAACGGGTCAAAAGTCGCCCAAAGTATATTATTTTCTGCATAAACTCTCCTAAATCAGTTTAGTTTTCTTTCTTCATAAAATTGGAAAGAAAGTAATTCATGTCAACCCACCCTACGTACTACGCTGTTGGTTTTTCTTTTTTTTCTCTTTTTTTTTTCTTTCATTATTGCTCAACTCTGATCATCAAGTTGATGGACTTGTGTTATTTATCATCAGAGTCAAGGTATAAGGCTGTTATCATTCGAATTGATAGCCCTGGAGGTGATGCTCAAGCAGATTCACGGCAAAGGATTGTGAACAAGATGTATGTGTTTATAGCTATCTTAAATTTTTATTTTATCTTTTCTGTTTCTTAAGATTTTGGTTATGTTGGGATATTAACAGTGTATACTGATATTTGCTTAGAATCTTACGTAACCACAATGATGGTATCTGTTGGGATATTAACAGTGTATACTTATATTTAGAAATAAAGTTCATTTTAGTTTTACAAGTGATAATTGTTAATCGTCCTTTTTCTAATTCTAAATGGAATTGTACAAAATTATGTATTATACTGAGCGATTAGGACCAAAAAAATATGTGATGATTATTCTAATTAGTTGGTTATTTTACTTACGTTGATTCATTTTGAAAAAGTGATCATCATTAAACTTCTTTAAACCTCTTGGTGGTGCCAATAGTAAATGGATATATCATATACGACATGTTACAAATATCATAAAGCATATCATATATGATATACCTATTACTTGAAATAGGTATATCATATATGACATGTAACAAATATCATAAAGCATATCATATATGATATGCCTATTGCTTGGAATATGTATATTATATATGATATGCTTATGATATATGATAGTTTTTATCACATGTCAAAATCATATCATATATGATATACCTATTACTTGGAATAGGTATATCATATATGATATTTGACATATTTTTTACTTTATAACAACTTCAAAAAATTAAAATACCAGATTCATTATCATATATGATATACCAGATCCATTATCATATATGATATACCATACCCATTATCATATATGATATTTGACATAATTTTTACTTTATAATCTAACTTTAAAAAATTAACTTACTAGATCCATTATCATATATGATATACCATACCCATTATCATATATGATATTTGACATAATTTTTACTTTATAATCAACTTCAAAAAATTAAAATACTAGATCCATTATCATATATGATATACCAGACCCATTATCATATATGATATTTGACATAATTTTTACTTTATAATCAACTTCAAAAAATTAAATTACCAGATCCATTATCATATATCATAAGTATATCATATATGATATAACTATCATATTATTTTGAAATAGGTATATATCAGGTATATATCATATATGATATACCTGTTTTCAAGTAATAGGTATATCATATATGATATACCTGTTTTCAAGTAATAGGTATATCATATATGATATACCTGTTTTCAAGTAATAGGTATATCATATATGATATACCTGTTTTCAAGTAATAGGTATAACATGATGTTTGTTCTATCATATATGATATCCGTATCTCATATATTGTGTACTTATCATATATGATATACCCACTATTCTTAATGTAAAATGTGCCTATCACATATGATATTCTCATGATTTGACAGATTAACGACATAATATGTTACAAAGTGAATATGTTCTTCATACAACAAACATTTCTTGTTAATAAGCTGGATATATCATTTGAACCCAATTCGTTCATAAGGTATAAATGATGTTTAATTATTGACGATGAAGAAGTAATAGTAAACATGATGATGATGATCAACACTTGTAGACTCCTGAAGGATCCGCGTTCTGAATTATCCAAGGATGCTCAAGTAGCTTGTGTAAAGGCATTCGTTTTGAAGTTTCTCTAACAAGCATCTGCGGATTTTATAGAAAAAATATCCTTTGTAAATAACATAGAAACTACAAATATTTAATCAAAAGTAAATGATTAATTAAGCATACAAATTTCTAAATCAGACAAAAAAAATACTCGTTTGGACTAGTAAATGTAGACATTAGCGAGAGTGTGACGAGAAAAACCTGACTGATTAGATCCTTAGCAGCTGAGGAGACTACCGGTTTTGGAGGAAACTTCAAATCTACAAGCAAAATCCTGCAAAAATTACACCAACGATCAGTATCAGATACCTAAGAATTTCAACATACGATACACATTTTTTTTCTTCCAAAACTGCCTCACCTTCTGTAAGTGTCGGAATGTTCTTTCGCCTCAAATGGAGGAACGCCATAAAGGAATCCGTAGCATAGAATACCGAGACTCCAAATGTCTACACTTGAATCATGTTCAGCACTCTCCACTGTAAATTGACTACTTAATTAGAACAAAACAACCCAAAGATGTAACTATATTAACTGTGAAATATTTCAATATAAGTGCAGTTTTTTACCCATCTCAGGTGGGAGATAATTGAGAGTCCCACACATTGTCTGCATGCGGTTAAATGTGTGCACAGACCACCCGAAGTCAACAATCTTTAATTCACCCTGAAATATATAACAAACATTTACTCGTTATGTTTCTACCAAATCAATTGTCATATACAGAATACTTATCGGCATATGATAATATGAAAATTTACCTGTTTTCAAGTAATAGGTATATCATATATGATATACCTATTTCAAAGAATAGGTATATCATATATGATATGGTTATGTTATTTGATACATATCATATATGATATAACTATCATATTACTTTGAAATAGGTATATATCATATATTCTTATAATATCATATATGATATACATGTTTTCAAGTAATAGGTATATCATATATGATATACCTATTTCAAGTAATAGGTATATCATATATGACATGTAACAAATATCATAAAGCATATCATATATGATATGCCTATTGCTTTGAATATGTATATCATATATGATATGCTTAAGATAAATGATAGTTTTTATCACATGTCAAAAGCATATCATATATGATATACCTATTACCTGGAATAGGTATATCATATATGATATTTGACATATTTTTTACTTTATAATCAACTTCAAAAAATTAAAATACCAGATTCATTATCATATATGATATAAGATTCATTATCATATATGATATACCAGACCCATTATCATATATGATATTTGACATAATTTTTACTTTATAATCAAATTCAAAAAATTAAATTACTAGATCCATTATCATATATGATATACCATACCCATTATCATATATGATATTTGACATAATTTTTACTTTATAATCAACTTCAAAAAATTAAAATACTAGATTCATTATCATATATGATATACCAGACCCATTATCATATATGATATTTGAAAAGGGTCACTGACATACGGATTTTAATGAGGTTGTAAACAATCTATAACATGTAGGGAATCGGTTAGCTGAAAAACATTCTCGCGTACATTCTTCCACATGTAATAGCTATATCATAAAATTATATCATATATGATATGTTTATGATATCTGATATGCCTATCATATATGATATTCATATCATATATGATATTCATATCATATATGATATGCCTATGATATGCCTATTACATGTGCAAGGCATATCATATATGATATAATAAAAATATTAACGATTAGAAACTGAATAATCATTATAAGTTTTAAGTCAAAACAATGCATTATTGAGCCGCAAAGCACTTAAGAGGCCAATTAGATCTAGGAGTGGATGACGGTCTCCAACCCCCTGAATCGGCAGTTTCCCAAAGTTTCTGCACACTAACCTGCTTAAAAAAGTTCAAGCTCAGGTAAAACTATGACGCATCGACCAAGTAACTAGAATCTAATATATAATTCATGATTGAAATTAAGTAAACATTGTGTTTAGGAAATAAACTCGGATTGGGGGGATGGTATATAAGTGATCTTGGTTGCAAAATAAATTAGGAAAATGACAAGTAAAAAAAGTGTAACTGAGAATCTGGTAAACAGTTGCTTCCTCAACTGGTGTCGATGTCTTTTAAACCTAATTCAGATCCAAATTCAAATCCGTTAAAATCAGAATAATTAATTAAAAATGAGTAACTTCACTCCCACACAAAGACCGTAACTTATCGAGCCACAATTCCTGGGGCTGCACTCCAGCCGCCTTCATTTGGTAAAGAAACTTAATAGCTTCAACAAGACACCCATGTTGTACAAAACTAGTCAACATAGAGTTCCAACATTCACGATTTCTCTTGTTTCCATTCATATTAAAAGCCCTTTTCGCGTCATTAATCAACCCAAATTTACCATACATGTTAACCAACCCACACTGCACGTAACTCTTGGAAGCTAATCCTAGCTTAATGGCATTAGCGTGAACCAGTTCACCACAGTTTCCATCGTCACTTATCTTTGAACACGCACTAAGAACACTAGAGATCGTAAAACTGTTTTTTCTTATACCCTCTTTCCCCATCCTGTTAAACACGTCAATAACTTGATGAAACTTTTCTTCTTTACAATTGTTAATAATTTTAGCCGTCCAAACCACAACATTACGACGTGCAGAGCTTTGATCAAAAACTAAATCCCCACCTTCAAAACATCCAGTCTTCCCGTAAAAACTTATTAACGAGCTACTAACAAACAAATCATCCGAATAACCTGATTTTATCAACCAACCATGAATCTGTTCACCAAGTTCCAAATTCAACGTTTTTTCTCACGCCTTCATAACGCAAACCAAAACCCACGTAACAGGTAAACTATTACAACTATAAACTATATACTGAAAATCAGACTTTATAAACAACTCTACCACTTCCTCATAATCACCATTATCCGCATAACTCGCAATCATAATCGCCCACGAGTTGAAATCCCTCTTAGTCATTTCATCAAACACTTGGCGTGCATTATCCATACACCCACAACTCACAAACATAATCATTACACGGTTAAGCAAAGCTAACCGAGGCCGATTACCACGAATTTTAACAAGATGTTCGTGCAGCAAAACCGCCTCGTGGGTGTCGCAAAAGTAAGTGCATTCTTTAATAAGGTACATATATAAGGCATCCGGGACCGGAAAACCAAGACAGTCTAGTAACCGAAGAATGTCGGATGGGGTGGTGGTGGTGTTGGTGGTTGTTGTGGTGGTGTAAATGGGTTTTGGTGGTGGGGTTTTGATGGGTTGGAGGGTTTTCCAGTGAAGTTTATGGAGGGGTTTTTAGCGTGAATAACGAGATCTGGATTTTTTTGTTATTTTGTTAAAGGACGAAAATGCCCCTCTAATACAAAATTTTGTTTTAATCTCAGCCCTTAGATATTTTTCTTTGGATGGCTGAGATTAGGTCTTTAGGTCTCAAATATTTATTAAGTCTTTCTTGAGCCCACCCCCGTGAATATAACCGAATTCCCACATTTTAGGATAGACCCGGGCGGGTCGGTTGCTTTACGAATATAGGCCCGCACGATTTTTGTCTTTTTCTCATTCGCATGACCGTACTTAAATAACCACTAACCATAATTCCTCCCCGATATCCCGATGTGAGCCCGGGCGGGTAAAATTCAACATACCCACGACCCAGGGCGGACCTTCACAGAACATGACCCAGGCGGCCGACTTTTGGGCACGACCTGGCCCGAGCGGGTCTGCCCTAGGGATGGTTTTTGTCTTTGTTTCTCGTTTCAGTTCAACTCCTCGTGATCCCGTCCGCTTAGCTCTCCGTAAGCCTACATAACATGTGAGATGATTAAACACAAAGCATTCAATCCGTAGAATGGGAAATTTCGAAAAAGTAATGATTATATATGAAATTGTGATAAATGCTATTCAATTATGGGTAAATAAACGTGTAAAATGGTGCAAGAAATGCACCTAACAATATTTACCATTTGAATACTGCGTTCCTCTTTACCATTTTATTGTGATGTATAAGGGCATGAAAATCACATTTTTAAACCATGAGTATGAAATAAATTATGAAAAGATGCATTTTCAAATTCTTTATCAGTATCACATTGAATTTTTTTTTATTTTAGCATTGAAGTGAGTTTTAACTTAATTGCAAAAGTTGCAAATGGTTAAAAAGGAAACGACCACACGAAACAAGAATAATCATCTAAAAATAAAACATAATACTTGTTGCCACTCGTGATCATACTAGGTAAGGTTAAAAAGTCCGAGTGTACAAGTTCAAATAATGTACTAGTTTTTGAAACCGAATGAGAAAAAGGATAATGACAGCTTGCCAAGTTGACAAGCATGACAAGCATGACAAATTGACAATTCTTATTTGAACATGAATTAAAACCTCTTGAAAGTAAAAAAAAATTAAAACTTTTGAGTCGAGGTGACCAAGTCTACAATGCCAAATATCACGAGACACAGAAAGGAGAGCAGCGTGATGCGTCAATCGAAGATTTGAGAGAAGCACGAGAAAAATATCCTCTATGTTAATTGATTCAATGAAGTTATATCAAAGTCCTTCATAGAGAAGTCAAAAGGGTTCAATTTGACAAAAACATGATCATCAATAGTCAATAGACTGAAATAAATAAAGAATTTGATTGTTGTAGGAGAAATGCATGTTTTTTAGTAGTAACCGGACTAATAAAAAACGAAAATGTGAGTGACATGTAATATGTTACAGCTTTGTCATCACCTTTACCAACTCATGGTTTTATTAAGTTTACACCTTTTTTAATAGAAAAAGACTATCGTATAAGTATACATCTAATCAGATTTTCAAACAATATACAACGGAAGCAAATTACAATCAAACAAATAATCAATATTAACTAATTTAAGAATTGTACCTTTGTTGTTGATTTACCTCGTTTAGAATTTATAATGAAATCCCTCTACAGGCTAGTACACGACATCTTCTTTAACAACAGACTTGTATGCTAGTACATGTTATAATCACCACAACTCTTGTCTAGCTTGCTTGCTTAAAACGTATGCTCGAACTACACCTCCTAGGTATTCGAAACCCTTGTTGTTCAAACTCCAAAACAAACCGAAACCTTTGTTTGGGTGCTTGGCCGATCGACTAGGGTAAGAAGCAGAAAAATCGATTTGGTGTAGGAAAAATAAGGGAATTGATGTTCCTTATATAGCCAAACAATGTCTCGGATAACAAGTTGTATTATAATTAGGAAACATCTATAATTACATAATACATCCTCTCATTTATTAATTATTACAATTAACTCATTTAATTAATAATCAGTAAATAATAAACTCATAGTCCTGTCTAAATGTCAATGTGTACAACCCCGTAGGCTCACGCATTTACGGACACATATTTGCTAAAACTATTCAAATACCAACAGCTCCCACTTTTGAATAATTTTCAAACAAACATGATAACATCGATTAACATCTAGCAACATATCAATGCTCCCATAAATGCACGAGTGAAGTTTCGCCAAAGTCACTGTGAGTCTATGATTGGTTCATATCCTTTTGTTACAGATACTCTAGCTAAAACTTGGATATGGATCAAAGTCATTCCATTATAACTTATGTTTCTCATTTCGCGAATCACTTACGATTACCTAATACAGTCGAGACAGTTCTGGACTTATTTGGGTCTGGCCACACAAACATCTTAAGTATTCATGAGTGGCCCAGTAAGTATCTAACTTTAGTTTTTACTGAAGGAACAAATCCTTTATTGAATACAACTGGTACTCATCGTATTTCGCAACATTACCAAAAATAGCCTTTTGACACCCTTATCAAAGAGTAGTATTGACTATGATCAGATAATGCACTAAGTACATGAGTAGTAACTTGCATCTCAAGTCCAAGGATAATAACCTTATGAATTATACTTAATGACAAAGATCCATAAGTAATAATTCATGTGGGATAATTCAGTATGCATCTGAATGGATACCATGTGAGTTAGTGAGCCAAGCTGACTAAACACTCAGATATTGTCTTAATTCAATCATATTCCCATATGACCAACTGACAATGGATATTTAGAATAATATCACACAACATTATTAAAGGATAAAACATGAAAAATAGGATAACAATTATTATAACAAATGAAAACAAAATATCACAAATATTATTTCATTCATAAATAAAATTGTTTATTACATCCATATATCCAAATACTAAATTCACGGATTTACATGTGATTACGAGATAAACGAAGTCTTGTGCCCTCAGCTAAGTGAGTTAGCTTCGTTTTTGACAGAGCCTTCATAAAGGGATCTTCTAATTTATCATCCGTGTAAACTTTGAGTACTCGAATTTCACCTTGATTGACTTGCTCACGAACATAGTGAAATTTCCTCTGAAAGTGTCTAGCTCCTTTCTGAACACCAGGTTCATTGGCTATGATAATTGCACCAGTGTTATCGCAATACATATCCATAGGAGACTTGGTTGTGGGAACAATACCAAGTCCAGAAATAAATTTTCGGATCCAAACAGCTTCCATTGCAACTTCAGCAGCTGCTATGTACTCTGATTCTGTTGCAGACATGGTTGTAGTGGATTGCTTCTTGCTTTTCCAAACTACAGCTCCTCCATTCATGGTGAACACATATCCAGTTTGAGATTTGGTGTCATCATGGTCAGTCTGAAATCCGGCGTCACAATAACCAATAACTTTTAGCTCAGCCTCAGGATTTCCACCATACACTAGAACCATATCTTTAGTAGCCCTAAGGTACTTCACTATGTTCTCTACAATAACCAGTGTCTTTCGCCTGGATTCTGTTGAAACCTGCTAACAAAGTTTTGAGCAAAAGCAACATCAGATCTTGTGCATCTTACCGCATACATAATAGACCCCATAGCCGAAGCATATAATATCCTTTGCATATGCTCCACCTCTTGAGATGTAGAAGTACAATCCTTGATACTAAGTTTAAGTCCATCTGGAATTGGGCTTGGAATTTTCCATACTAAATCGCTTTAGTATTTTATCAATGTAGGCATTCTGATTTAACTCTATCAACCTCTTAGATCTATCTCTCGAGATCTTGATTCCCAAAATAAATGTTGCCTCTCCTAAGTCTTTCATGGGAAAACACTTTCCAAGATAAGATTTAACATCTTCAAGCATTGGAATGTTGTTTCCCATTAGCAATATGTCATCTACATATAAGACTAGAAAAATAACATTACTCCCACTGGCTTTTTGATATACACACGACTCATCGAAATTCTGAACGAAACCAAACTTTTTGATTTCTTCATTAAATCTTTTATTCCAACTCCGTGATACTTGCTTAAATCCATAAATGGTTTTTTTTAAGCTTGCGCACCTTGTTGGGATGTAATGGATCAATAAAACCTTCTGGCTAATTCATATAGACGTCTTCGTCTAGATAACCATTCAGGAAGGTTGTCTTGACATCCATTTTCCATATCTCATAGTCATAGAACGCCGTTATGCCTACGAGAATTCTAATAGCCCTAATGTATGCCACTTGGGAAAAGGTTTCCTCATAGTCTATTCCATAACCTTGAGTAAATCCTTTTGCCATGGGACAAGCTTTATAGATGTGTATATTGTCCTTTCGTACCTACGAATTGAAGCATCAACAATTTGATTTTGAGACTAAGGCAGCTCAATCGCAACTTGAGGATCAGATTGAGGCATGACTTGAGGCTCAATTCTCCCCTCCCCCCAAAAAAAATGTTGATCACCAGTGTGAGTAGAAGGTGTTGTATCTTCCTCTTGAACCTCGTCAAGTTATACAACCCTCCCACTGTTTCCTTGAGCGATAAGCCTTGTTTCGAAAAACTTAGCATACCGAGCAACTTTCACAGTACTCTCGGAAGGAATATAGAAGTAGTAACCCATGGTTTCCTTTGGGTATCCTACGAAGATGCACTTAACAGATCTTTGCTCGATTTTGTCAGGCGTATCGCGTTTAACGATTGCCTCACATCCCCAGACCTTTAAGTAAGACAGATTAGGGGCTCTCCTATACCATATTTCATATGGTGTCTTATCAACCTTCTTAGTTGAGAATGCGTACAGCAGACTATAAGGCATAATCCCAAAAAGATAATGGTAAAATTGTAAGGTTCATCATAGATCGTACCATGTCAAGCAAGGTTGATTTCTTCTTTCTGATACACCATTATGTTGTGGTGTATAGGGAGGAGTAAGTTGTTGGATAAGTCCACGTGCTTTTAGAAGATCCTTAAAATTTAGGCTCAAGTATTCACCACCTCGATCCGATCGGAGAATCTTGATGGTTTTTCCGAGTTGGTTTTCTACCTCGTTTTGAAACACTTTGAATGTTTCAAACACCTCATGTTTATGTTTAAGTAAATAAACATAACCATAACGGCTGAAATCATCCATAAATGTTACGAAGTAGTAAGATCATTTCCTAGACATATGCCTAAAGGGACCACATACATCACTATGTATGATTCCTAGTAGGTCGGTTGCCCTTTGATTCTCATGCGAGAAAGGTTTCCTTTCCATTTTTCCCGATACACAAGACTCACACCTATCAAATGAATCATCACTTGATTTCAAAAGCCCTTCACGTTGAAGCCTTTCGATACGGTGTTTGCCTATGTGTGCAAGACGACAATGCCATAGGTAGGATAAGTCCAAGTTAGACTTGGCTCGTTTAGTGCTTATATTAAACATTGAATTATTAGTATATGAAAGACGATCATGCAAATCAATTTCAAGTATTCCCTTAATAGTAATAAAATTAAAATAAGAGTTAATTACATAAATCGTCCCTATCGTTTATCCAAAATTATGGATTTCGCACCTAAGTTTAGAAAGTTGCATAAATCGTCTAAGTTTAGAAATTAATTAAGCTTTTTGTCCCTAATTTCTAATTTGCACCTGTAATTGGGGCAAACCTTAGGGACCAAATCCGTAATTGAGGACAAACTTTAGGGACGAAATCCGAAATTGGAGAAAATCTTAGGGACGAAAAAGGTAATTAGTTTCTAAAAGTGGATGATTTATGTAGCTTTTTAAACTTAGGGACGAAATCCGTAATTTGAGATAATCCTTAGGGACAATTTTTGTAATTAACTCTTAAAATAATGAATATTATTCTTTGAAACTGAAATACCAAAATCTGTAAATGCATTATTAAAACCATTATCTTTCAACAGTGAAACTGAAACAATTCCCCTAACTATTCAAGGAACATAATGACAATTGTCTAATACAAGAATTATGCCCGAGGGTAATTGTAAGTCATAACTTCCGATGGATTCCCCTGCTACACGTATGCCTTTGCCGACATACGCATACAAGGATCCATTCTTCAGCTTCTTCTCTGCTCTAAAACCATGTAAGGAGTTACAAATATGAGTACCACAACCACGGTCATATACCCAGGTATTTGTTTTAGAGAAAGAAAATAATTCGATAGTCAAAATACCTGAAGATACGACATTGCCGACTCTCTTCTTATTTTGAACCTCGAATAGATACTTAGGATATTTCCTCTTCCAGTGTCCTATCCCACCACAATGGTGACACCCATCATCTTTAGAGACCTGTGCCTTTTTAGATGAAGGGTTTTTCTTAGGCTTGGAAGAATAAACAACAGCTTGTTTATTTTTACGAGTCTTAGCAATTTTGCGCTTAACTTGTAGCGGTTGCTTTTTCTTCCTTTTTTCTGCCTGGCCACCACCAATCGCAAGGATTTGGTTGTCATTCACCTTATTCTTGGAAATGCTCTTTTCGAATTCCACCAGCATAACATGGAGTTCGTTAATGCTCTTTTTCATACTCTGCATGTTATAGTTGTGTGTAAAGTCCTCAAACTCCGGTGAAAGAGAACTGAGGACAATGCTTACAGCTACGGGTTCATGATATGAGTATTGCATTCTATCCAAGCAATCAAACAAGCTTTTCATGGCTAAAACATGAGTCCCCACTGGTGTTCCAGATACATGTTTACATGCATGTACATCTCAAATCAAGTCATTTAGCTCAAGGCCAGCTTGTTTCTCATACAATGCACACAACTCAGTGATCATCTGATCGGGCCATTTGCTCTCAATTTGCTTACATAACTCAGGAGTCATACTGCTGAGCATGAGACAAGCAACTTCATTATGAATCTTAAAAGTTGCCTTTTGCTTGAGGAACATTGTCATTTGGCTTAGCGATCATAGGTGAAGTAACGATTTCAAGTCAATCCATCACTCTTAGGACAATCCTCAGTGATCGATACCAATCGTTAAAGTTTGGTCCATAAAGCTTATTGCTTCTTAACACTGTTTTGGTTTCACTAAAAATCTCATCGAGTAGCGGACTTGTGTGTCATTTCTACAAATGATAAGAATCGATACGTTTTTTATAAGGCTCCTCCTTCGAATGAAATTGAGATAGAAAGTTCTCATTAGTACTTTCGACATAAAATTTCTTAACAAAAATGTAAAACTCATGGTTTAATTTCCGTTAAGTCTAGGATCCAAATGACATATCACCGTTCCATCAGTTGATATGCTAGGAACTAAATGATACTCAAAAAGTAAGTGACGTTCAGTAATTGCATTTACCGATGCAATTTCTAGATTATGGGACTTAATGTTATAGCTCGATCAAGCATCAAAATGGTGATCGTAACATTAATCATGTTTCGTCACATCTTATTGCCATCGGCGTTTACAGTCTCACTGGATAACCCGATTTTAGGCGTCTAACTGAAGATTGCAGATAGTCCACCACCGTCTCACGATGAGTGGTAATCACCATTGGATACCCTTCACCAACGTCTCACGTAGAATGGCGAGCAAGTACAAGTTCTGTAAGTGATGTGTGAAATCTAGTTTTCCCAATTGCTTTCACTAGACCACAACATCGGGCAGTGTACCCTTGTCACTTGTAATATAATTTAGGCAAGTTCGGGTTCGAACACAGGGACTAATGTAAATTAAGAGTTAAGTTAAGCAAATAAACGAGTAACAAAGTGGGGGTTTGTATTATAAAAACCAAGTAACGTTTTAAGAATTGTTTTAGTAATCAAGATTAAAGAGACGTTTGCTTGAACCGTTCACGAATATATGATCTTTCCTAAGTATGAAATGTTGATATACTTCTAATTTAAAACCAAGTTTCTTTCGAATACCGGATTTCTCCAATTACCCGACCGTGCAACCATTCCTTTCGAATATGGTTAACACTCCAAATAACTGTGCATAAAGTATCAGGCCGATGTGTGAGAATTAATTTATAAACTTCCTTTCGAATAGTTTACTAGTCAATAAACCAGTTTCTCTTATTAGCGTTTGTGTTTAATCTTACTTAATTAAATTACTATTAACTATTCCTTTCGAATACCGTTAATTTCTATCAACTATAGACCGGTTGACATATTCATTCTTATTTTAGCAAAATCGCGAGTTCCTTTCGAATACCCGGGTTTAAACAAGAATAAGCAATTTAATAATTTCTTAAAGCTTAAACCCAAACGGATCCTCAATAAACTAAACACACATCAATCAAGCAATTTCATACTCAAAATTAACCACACAAACGATCACATATCCAAGCAAACGTATAAGAAAATTAGCTACTCATGTTGATAACGAAATACATAACATATGAAAAAGACATAATTCTATTGAAATAAAATAGTGAATAAGTTTAATACCAAACCGAAACAAGACTGCAAATGTATCAAATGAAAAATTCGTGAAAATTGTGAAACTAGCTTTTCGATTCCTTCCTCCAAATCTAAGATTGTGATGTTAATTGCTTATTCTCCTCTCCGGTGATTAGTAAAAATATGATCATAATAAAATTGGTTCACATGTCTTTAAAATGCAGTAAAAAGACTTTCCAATACCCAAATGAATGGTAATTAAGCCAAGTTTTGTAACAGCTGAAATCCATCCACTGCGTCGCAGTGGACCCTCTGTGGGCTAACTCAAATATTCCATGTTGGTTGCGTTGCATTGCTAAGGGGATGTGGCGCAGTTAGGCTCTTGCAGCTTCCAAACATTTTACTTTATTCCTTCCTCACATTCTTTCGACCAAAACAACTCGTTTTGCTCTAACTACGTTAAAATACCTAAAACACATACTTTACACAAACATAAGTACAAAAAGGGTCTATCCATTACATTTTGGACTAAAAACATAACAAATATCGCGATGATTTAATCATATAAATAAGCGATATCACTAAGCAATATGGATAGCAATATGGATAGCAATATGACTTAATTCCATGGGTGAAAAAATCTATGTACGAAGAGGCATGCACACAACTTCGTCACATAATTTGAGTGTTTTAAAACCAAAATATTTTAATTACTGGTTTTATACGTGTTTCTATGATTGCCTAATTCCTATACACAAAGTGGATGTAATAATAAAATGTACCATCGTCATCATAAAACCCTTTCGGTAGCTCTACACAAGGTACGACCAGAAAAACAAGTGAGGGTAGAGGATGACAAAGCATCTCTTAAAATTTGACCTCATTAGGAGTAAAATACATCCGCAAACTTTACTAGACTTCATCCTTTATGTAGGTGAGCCTAGTTGGGAATTATGCACTGAGGATGTGCATTTAATTACGAATTACCAATCACACGTTTTTAAAGTTTTGATTTTTTAATGTATTTTGCAATTTAATATGTTCTGTCAGGGAGCAAATTACGGTGAAACTCAACCCAGTGCGTTTTAGAACGTATAAAAGAGTCAAAATAAATCAAAAAATTTGTTACATAATTCTTTAGTCATATTAAAATCTATTTATTTCAATAAACATTTGACAAAAATAATAATATGAAAAGAATTAATCTACGCAACAAATTGGGCGAGCCCTAAATAGCAAAAAGGTCTCTAGGTAACATTATATATATATATATATATATATATATATATATATATATATATATATATATATATATATCCGTTTCACTTGAAAACGGACCACATACATCCGTTCAAATAAGCAATTATGGATTGCGTAAGTTATTTAATACATATATAATTCAATTATCAAATAATTCCGGCAAATAACCTTTTAATGTCTATTTATGTAAAGTGTCGCACATATTCAATTATCTCGTGTAATAATATGCTTATCCAATTTCAATTAATAAATATCTAATATCGTACTTATATTCGTAAAAGTATGCATGTAGTTTTACGATTATTATTATTGATTAATGAAATTTTAACAAAGGTAATTAAACATCAAATATTGTATTTTAGGTTTAGTTTTTAATTGACAAAAAAAAAAAAAAAATTATAAAATATCCCGCTGCGGCGCAGTTGGGATTCAGCTCAAAAATTTTGTTTTCCTTCTTTTGGTCGAACCAACCACCAACACCCCCCCCCCCCCCCCCCCCCCCACACACACACACACACACACGGTTTTTGATGTTTTTAACTAGTTAACTTGAATTACGGTGACTGATACCACTATAGGTATACATATAATCAGATTGTCAAACAATATGCAACGAAACAAGTTAGAATCAAACACATAATCAATATTAACTAAGTTAAGAATTGTACATTTGTTGTTGATTTACCTCATTTAGGATTTATAGTGAAATCCCTCTACAGTCTTGTACACGACACCTTCTTTAGCAAGAGACTTGTATGCTAGTACGCGTTATAATCACCACAACTCTTGTCTAGTTTGCTTACTTAAATCGTATGCTCGAACTACACCTCCTAGGTATTCAAAACCCTTGTTGTTCGAACTCCAAAACAAACCGAAACCCTTGTTTGGGTGCTTGGCCGATCGACTAGGGAAAGAAGCAGAAAAATCGATTTAGGTGAAAGCCTAATCGATTTGGTGTAGGAAAAATAAGGGACTTGATGTTCCTTATATAGTCAAACAATGTCTTGGAGAACAAGTTGTATTATAATTAGGAAACATCCATAATTACATAATACATCCTCTCATTTATTAATTATTACACTTTAATTCATTTAATTAATAATTAGTACATAATAAACGTATAGTCGTGTCTAAATGTCAATATGTACAACCCCGTAGGCTCACACATTTACGAACACATATTTGGTAAAAGTATTCAAATACCAACATACCTAAATTGTAAGTCATGTGCGATGTTGCACTAGTAGTCGGCGTGCCAATGCTTGGTGGCCGAGTCTATGGTAACGAGAAGCATGCTTGATCCTTGAGTTATTTTTCGGTTTTTGCTTCATGAGACTAGTGAACTAAAAGTATGTATTTAGCCTCATAGAAGGTTGGAAACAGTTTTGTATTAGTTATAATATCGACAATAGTACTATATGATATGGGTAATTGGCCTAAGATTTGTGTGACTAATTCAGTCTCATAAACAGGTGAATCAACATCGTTTAATACATTAGAAAGGTTCTTAACTTTGTGACAAATTTCGGTGATATTCAAGTCACCCTTTTTGGTGGTGTGAAATAAATCTTGAATTTGTAAGGCACAAGACATTTTGTAATTGAGTAAAAAATCGTCAATATTTTTAAATAGTTGTTGAGTCGTGCGTTTATCTTTTAGAACAATTTGCAAAAGATGGTGATCACAAGTGCAATGAATCCAAGTTTGGATTTTTGGAACAATAGAGTACCACTCTTGATCGTCATCTCCAGTGGGTAACAATTCACCGGTTATGCAACGGAGTACCTCAGCGCCAACACACAAGTTTGTAAAATTTGTTTCCACGTCTTCTAATCTGCCCCATCTGGTCGTAAGTTTGAAGCCAAAGGTGTGGTATACATTTGTGAAAGAGTGTACGATGGCACTAGCAGGTAGAGTAGTGGTATATGACGATACTATAACTAGAGTCATGGTAGATGCTATCAAAGGTGTGGTATACATTTGTGACCGGTCCTTTTTGTTTTCGATTAGGATGATTAGGATCTCACTGGTAAAAAAATGATTACACGAAAATAAAATTGTGCATGCAAATACATTTTATAGCTGAGGGTAGATAAATGTTAATAGCATTCAAATTGATACAAGGGGGTCATGTCATATCCCCTCACTTAAGTTAAAGCAGTAGCATAGATTCTTATACTTTTACATACAGAAACCGAAAATCAAAGGGTAGAAAAAATATCGAGGAAATATCTGAAATGAAACCCATAAAGGAAACGAAATTTTAACAACAGGGTAAAGGATATAACAAACTCTACTTTGAAAACAATTGTCGGCAACGTCTTCCGGGCTTTATTCGCCTGCCATCAGCTGCCTCACCCAATACAACTTCATTAACCAAATCTTTAAAGATCAATCGTTCAAGCTCTAATGCAATAACCGGTAATTCACCATCATAATCTGTCCAACTTTCCGCACCATTCAATACTTCCTCCCACAAAACGCTTTTCAACCCGTCATCTTCCTCGTCTAAACTGATGCCTTCTCTCGTCTTCTTCATTTGTAACTGTTCTATCTCCAAACATAAATCCCTCAAAAGCTTTTGTGCGTTTAATGTCTTCTTTGCCAGTTTACAAGACTTTTGAAAAGGGACCAATAAAGCTAACTTTCCTGCAAGAATCTCGTTAACAGTATCGAAAATAAGCTTCCTGTGGAATTTTTCCTTTTTGGTCATCTTTTCGGGTGAATCGAGTTCTTGTTTTGATAGATTGCTGAATTTGGTTTGTTCCAATACCAAAAATAGCTCGGGATTAATTGGATGACCAGAAGAGTGAAACTGGAAAGTTGTGAGACTTGACCCAAGATCTCTGAGGAGAAGCCCTGAAGCTAATAAAATCTCGGAAATGTATCTGTCGTCAGGTTTTGTGTTCTCGCAGAGAGATGCAATGTAATCTGTGTGTGCTTCATCGTGATTCGAGTTGAGCCTTGTGAGTTTTTGGACTAAATGTTCTATGTTTTGCAGCTTTTTGCGATTAATCTCGGAATAAACACCCGAGGATGAGGTGTCTGGTGTGACAACATCTGGCGATTCCCATTGATCTTTAGTCCCATGATTAACATCGTCTGTGAATTTAACGCATGCATTAGTTCAAGAAATCATACGATACAAAAAACAAAAATATGTAGGCGTTATTAGATCAGTGATTATTTTTCAGTTTTGGTGGTAAATACAAGCTCGGGATCTTTTAACTCAACTATATTACTTAAAAATATATATTATTCATTAAGTTCCGTTTTCATCATTGGAAATACCGAAATAATGTAACTACCAAGAAATTAGTTACTTAAGTTACCAATCAGTTTTCGTCTCTAAAACCGAGTAGAAATTTGCATATGTTTTTATTAGAATTTTTAATAATAAACTATCGCGAAATAGAAAAATAGATGCATACATGACAAAAGTCTATATAAAGAGTCGTATCTTGTCTTAAGCTTCATGTACAGAGGTAGGTACCTATTAGTTAAGTTCATGTTGCTTGTTCAACTTGAAATATAACGTAATCCCGAGTTCATTTTTTTTTATCAATTCTAGAGCAAAAAAAGTAGTAAACGCTCGTAACAGAACTTGGTCTATAAAATTCATAATATTTTACAAATGGATAAGTGGGGATCTAATTTCCGAAAGAATAAAAAGAGTTACTAATTAAAGATATTTTTTTCTATTATTTGCATCATAATTGAAAGATTCACTATTATGTCATAGTAGTGATACTGTGATAGTACCAGAACTTTAACTGGATCCAAAAATAGTGAGAAGAAAAAACGATACCTTTCAATGTCTTCGACATATGTTTCACAGGTGAAGGCGAACCGTCCATATAGACTCCATTATCAAGAACAGAGACAGGACTAGGATATTCCGGGTCAAGCGATTCATCCTCCCGCAGAATCAATGTTGATTTCTAGAATTAGTAATAAAACAAAGTAATTAGTACATGTGGCACTTACAGTTACTTCCGTATGAATGTGGGAAAAAAATGTATTGTTATTTGTTAATGCATAAAACCTCCTAAACCAAATTTATTAAAAATAGGTATTATTATCTTGATATAATAGTAAGTAAAAATATATAACTTTAATGAACTTACCTCATGTACTGAACTAGGACTCTGTCTGATCTCATTTTCTTCAGAAAGTTCGTGAACGTTGACCAATTCACGAGACGGTTGACTTTCTCTGTGGCTCGACTTCTTTGACTCACCATTAACCTCACGGTGTTGATCAACATTTTGCTGGACGTTTGAATATTTTGACCTTCTTCTTCCACCAGGGGAACTCAACTCTGGAGTCTGCTTAATTGGCTGTTTTCTCAGTTTATTAGAATCCACTGGTGGTGTGGGCGGTCGAGATCGTCTCTCTAACTCAAGCCTCTTCTGGTGTAATCTCGGGCTGACAGATCCCGAGCTTTTTCCAGTAGCGTTTTCTTTAGCCAACTGTTGTTGTTTAGTCAAATGTGGTGGTGTAGTCCTTGTATGTCTTCCTCCACCTTTGACCTCAGTCACATTAGCAGCATTCTCTTTACGTGTACTTTTAGGAATATTATTTGGCAAGTATTCTTCAACGTGCATACCAGATCTTTCAGCAAGTTTAGCGGGTTTCATGATGACAATAGGGGACTCATAAGTCCTCAACCTATTTAAATTTGATCCCCTAGGGTTTTGACGGTTGTCTGATATTTGAGAGGGACTAGAATGTCTTTTAACCATAGCTTGTGTTCCTTCCTTTCTAGCTTCCATCGACTGCATTGCCTCTAATATTTGTTTAAGAGCTCTAAGATCTTTTCCAGATTGTGTGAATTCAAGATGCTTCAGTCTTTTGTCTACTTCACTGTAAACAGAAGAATACGGGCTATGTATTTGAGTTGGTGATTTCATAACACGAGAAGCTAGCAGTCTTTGAGGACTCCTAGCACCGTTTTGCTTCCATGGTGCTGGTTCAATTGGAAACCTAGAAATTGGCTTCATTTCAGAATTCCTCCACAACGGTGATGTTGGTTCCCTTGCTGAACTTCTTGAAGAATTATGCATTTTTATTGGCCCAAAGAAATCCGGTGCTTTTAAAGATTTCAACGATGGGTCAAAGTCTTCAACCTGGGAAGTTCTGGTTGGGCCCACAACCGAATCGTTCTTATTAACCAAGGCAGAATCAGGTAAAGTTTCTAACCCCATCAACTTGGCTACAACGCTAGGTGGTCGTGAATGAATTGGGGCCCGGTCAGCTGAGATGACATCATCTCCATTTTTTGCTTTTGAAACTGAATTTAGACTACGGGTGGAACTCTCTCTGCTGTCTAACGAAAACCTTGGTACTTCATCCATCTGTTTTGAGGTCATTGTTTTTGCATTATCCCGGGATTGAAACGATAGACGATTTGTTTCCCTCCCATCATAAGAAAATCTAGGACAATCTTTTGGTACTGAAAAAGACGACCCGTCTCTAACTTGGTAAGATTTTGATCTAGAAAGTTCTCTCGGTTCATTATAATACCAACTGGCCTCTTGAAATTTAGCAAGAGCATCAAGTGACTCCCTAAAGTCATGTTCGGGTGCCTCTTCTTTGGCTGTAGGTTTATTATGTCTATACATTGAGTCTTTGACCACATCTCGAAGGTCAACGCTTTGACGGGAGTTGCATGATTGGCGTGTTGCAGTATCTCTTGACGGAGTTTCTGGATACACAATCTGATCGGGTTCTGGATGAGTTGTTCTATTAATATTACAATCCAAAGAAGAGAAGGAAGATGATCGAGACATTGATGAAAAAGAGTCTCTTGATGATTCTGTTGATGCCCTGTTCTTGTCTTGTATAATCTTGTTTGAATGTTTTTCCTGAAATAAAACGTGCTCATTAGATTTGGGCGTTTGTATTATTCGTTAGGACTAGAGGTGTCAATTTCGACTCAATTACTTATGACGTTAATCCATAATGATCCAATAAAAAAATAGCTAAAAAAAATAGATCAAAAAAGTTGAACTATATGAAAGTGACCCAAACGGTATTTTAAAACTCATACAGCCTTCTTATGTTTTACAAAATACAAAAACATATACGATTACTACTATTATAATCATATCTAACACATTAAATACTTTATTTTTTGTAAAGAGTTCAAAAATGAACCAAAAAAAAAATGTTTGCGGGTCAACCCAATCAGACCTGGCCATTTCGACCGTACTGAAAACAACTTCTTTTGACCAGTTACCCAATTAGATAGCCTAGAATCTCTAAACTTTTCATGATATAGAAACGAATTTGAACCCAATTGCACATACCACAAGGTATGGTCTCTGATACGAGTGGCTTGACTCGCTTTCAGGCGTCATTTCATTGTCAAATTGTGGACTACCTGCATAAAAATAAAGTAAAACTTGATCTTAAGATACATTAATGAAAAACCACTACCATGAATTTCGAAGAACGATAATCACATCTGAAATGAAAATATTTTCGAGATTTCAACATAAAAACAATAACCAAGATACACAAATTTCCTGATTTATGCTACAAATTTATAAAAACAACAATTAACCGAATCACTTGATCATTTCATAAAAACATCAAATAGGGATTACATCACATGGTTATAAGACATCAATCAGATTGAATGGTTACCAGGAGGAAGTCTTTTCGGGGTGATTCGCCTTCCGGGAACAATCTGATGGCGATCAAAGAGCTGAAACACACCAGTCATACATCCAATTTGCTTTTGCAGATCAGGGTTATCCTCAGCTAATGAATGCAAAAGCTTAGCAGCCATTTTCACTTAAAAAAAAACAAAAAAATTATCTGTTTTCTCTCAGAGACAAAACAACAAACAGTTGGTGGGCATGACAAAATTTCAAAGATTTACAAAATCTCATAAATCCAATCTCATCTCATGAACAAATTAAACCAAATGGGTGTAATAGATTTGGAGAGAAAATTGAAAATTGTGTGTGGGAAATGATACAAAGTTGGAAAAAATAAATGATAAATAATTGAATTGAATTGAATTAGTAGTATTAAGCAAATGTTTTAGTTCACACTTCCATGTGGGCAGTAGGGATGATTGTTGTGATGTGGGTCTTGTTTTGTCTGCATGAACATGTGAAGTGTCAGAGATGTGTATGTCTGTGTGTGTGTGAGAGAAAAAGAAAGAAAGGAACCATTGATGTTTGAGAAAAACAAGTCAAAGGAGTTTTGCTTTCATTCCATTGGGTAAGAAAAAGAGGATGCTTTTTTTATTTTTAATATTATTAAATTGATTAAAAAGGTTTAAGAGTTTTTGATTTGGATTTATTATCTAAGAGTATATTAGTTACATTTAGTGTAAAATTAAATGTTAATCATTAAAATAATCATTCAATTTATTTTTGAATTATAGAGACACATTATGTAATTCGAGTCAACCATATGGACAATCTGTGTAGTTTACTCAAAATGTAATATTTATGGCTTGAGTATAACTAGGTATATAAACGAACTGAACGTTCGATGAGGAAAGTTCATTTATATCTGTTTATTTTGTAAATGAACGAACTTGAACAAGAGTTTATGGTCGTTTGGTTACGTAGGCGAACACATGCAAATGTCTTCTTTGTTTATTTACGTGTGTGAACGTTTGTTATCGAAAGTATATATTAACCTGAATCTTTCTTATTGAACATTCTTTGTTACTTATCGTTTCACTTTTCTTTCTCTATTAAATAGCATGTAGGCTACTCTCAAAGTCTATAGATCATATAATGCTTTCATTAATGTAGATCGTTACACGAATCAAAAGGAAATACTACGACCATCGGGCGATAGAGAAGCACAAAGTGTGGTTTGTGGATGTCGTTTATTTACTAAAATTGGTCCTTCCTCTTTCTACATGGAACATTACTTACAAGGCTTAACTTTATAAAGGTATAAGTCCCCATCATAGGTTAGTGTTGCAAACAATACCTCAACATTTACTAGGGGTGTAAATGAGGCGGGACAACTCGCGAGTTATTTGAGGTCGATTCGGTTTAAACGAGTCGAGCTTGAGCCAAAACTACTTGTTTGAACTTTTACGTCGAGTTCAAGCTCCAAAATACTCGGCTCGTGAGCTTAAGTTAAATTACAACTTTACCTTTTTATATACACACATTCATTACATCATGGTTATTATATTAGGTAATATGAATACAAGTCGAGTCTACTCGAACTTATATAACGATTAGTTATCGAGCTCGAGCTATGATGTAAAATCATGAGCTAGACTCGAGTTTCAAGCATGAATATAGCAACTGAGTTGAGCTCGAGCTTGAAATTTAAAGCTCGAGTCGAGTTTTAAGCATGGATATAGTAACCGAGTCGAGCTCGAGCTTGAAATTTAAAGCTCATTCGAGTTAGAATCGACTTTCAAATCTGAGTTCTAGTAATCGAGATGAGTTCAAGATTGGCAGTCCTCGAATCGACTTGATATAAAATCGGAGAATTTTAATAAATATTATTTATGCCCAAATGATTAATCATATATTTTACATTGTACCATAAAAAAACAACTTTTGCATATATTGCATATTTATAAATATAAGTTGCTGGGTTGGGATCATTTAAAATCAATAAATAAAAAAATGAGTATAAAAGAAAAAGTCACAATTCTATATTTCAAAACTCACTTTAATTATTTTTTTTCTTTTGCTTAAAATTTAATTATCTCAAAAATCGTACTTTTATTAAACGAATAAATTACACCATTAAAACAAGCATTATCTCCTTTTTCTATAGAGTACCCACTTGATATATTTTTTTCGGAGTTTTTGTCGAGTTTTGGAAAGTTTATGTTATAAAATCATTGTTTTATCATATGTGATAAAAATAGTTTAACTTAAAATTTTGTGTTTTTCTTTTTCAATCTAGTTAAATATACATCATATAACAAATCTAAGTTTTGAAATTTACATTTAGTTTAAATCACATGTGATATTACTTTACGAATATCAACATTTGACTAAAACGGAAAAATAAAATTCGTCAAAATTCGAATTTTTTTCCGGGTTTATATATTTACCTCATATAATATTTTTGTGTTTTAAACTTCACATTTAAAGTTAAATATCATTTGAGTTATTAGCTTATTAGTTTTGCAATTCTACGTATATTATAAAATCATATATTATTTACATTAATATCACATATGATTTTAGTACTATCACATGTGATTTCGTGGAACTTTTAATCTGTCTAATTGAATTATACACAATATAAGGATTTTATGTCTTTAAACTCATATTTGATGTTAGATTCACATGTGATATAACATTACGAGTTTCAACATTTGTTCAAAAACGGGAAAAAAGGGTTGTCAAAATTTAATTTTTTATATTGGTCTGGTTAAATTATACATTATATAACATTTTTTGTTTTGAAAAATTACCCATAGATGTTAATATCACATGTGATATTAACTTTACAATTTCAATACCCACCTTAAAACTCAAAAAATAAAAGTTGTCGAAAGTATATATGACCACTGCTCTAATCAAAGAGGAGAACACGACGGTTGCAACGACGTAATTTGTTTCGTCTAACGATTAACGGTTTGCCAGATAAATTAATATAAAAAAAAAGTTTGAAAGTGTTTTGATTTAATATAAACCATTTGATTGCAATTAAATGAATGGTGGGATTGAGTCTTTTGTATCTTAAAAACTTAGTGGTATTTAATCATCTTTTCCTATAATTGCAATTGTTAAAATCATATGTTAATTTTTTGTTGGGAAAATTACGAAACTTTAAAGTTTTCTAAGGTATTTTACAAATATCAAAGTTTTCAATTTGTTTTACAAAATATCACTAGTTCACATAAAGCATACACGATTCGCATAAAGCGTACCATTGCATAATGCGAATTGTTTTTTTTTTTTGTTTTTTCTTTTTACGTTTTTTGTATTTTGACACTTTGTTTCTTAATGAAACCACAAAATACGTTAAAAGATTACATTTTAGAGCACATAAATATATCTTATAACAACACTAATCATTTAAATGAACCGATGCTTGAGAAACGAGTTTGTTGTTTTTTCTTCTTAATGTTGAAGCAACTTTTAACCAATGTCGCGTTCAACTCCCGACATCGTCCATTTTCAAATATGTTAAAGCTATTATAAGGTGTGAACAAGGTATACCGGAATTTTCTCAAACTTGACAAATGCATTTTTTGACGACGACGTTTTTCATGTTATCGTACACCTCATATGTGTAGTCATTAATCGGTATAGATTTCCATCCGAATCATCTTTTCATCTTACCTTCATAAATCCTGTAGAGACCATTAGAAACCCTACGAAAATGACATAAAGTATCTCTAACAAGTAAAACAATCCCAAAACACAAGTAAAAAAAAAAGAAGACCTCCCTCGAAATGTTATTAATGTTTTTTTAAGAGATAAAAGTAGAATATAAATTTGGGAAATGATTCATAAGATTAATTAGATAAGTCTAAAAGAAGACCTAAAGGTATGATTGGTCGATTTAAAACTAATTTGTTAATAGAAAAAGAAAGAGCTAGTGAAATCTATATGTCAATTTTTATATGGTTTAACCTTGTTTTTAGGTATATATTTTAGACATCTATATCATTTAAATATGTTGTTACTATAGGGTAAAAGTATTTATGCTTAGAAAAGTAAAAGTAGAATTTCCAAAGGTTTTTGAATTAAAATGCAACGTTTTAAAATACATCTTCATTAATTGGGGTAGCTAAATAAACCAACATCAATTGCTTTTATACACCAACCAATTAAAATTAATGTAACTTTATTTGCTAATCTTCTTGTTTTCTACATTTTGTAGATTTCTATATGATTTTAGCCTTTTTATTGGCCCATAAAATTTTTAAAAGTTTCTATTGTCTATTTTAGTAATATGTGCAAATAAGTAATTATTTTGATAATCATTAATTAACTTTATAAACTTTATATTTTTTACTTAAAACTATTTTCATATCTAGTTATTATTTAATTTATATTTGTTAACTATAAGTCCGCTAACTAATTTATCAAAAATTAAGATGTAGATACTTTAGTTAATAACGTTACCCAAAAAAAATACTTAATAACGTAATCAAAAAAGTAAAGCTAAAACGAAAATCAACAAATAATCGAAATGAATACGTATGTAATTTGTAAAATTGCGTAATCAAAAAAAGAAAGATAAAACGAAAATTTTGAAGGAAAAAAATAAAAAAAAGGGTTAATATAATTAGATGACCTTCAATATTAAATTTAAACTTTTAGATCAAAATAATGATCCCATATAATATTATTATTAACTATTTTTATTTTAAAAAGTAATTAATTGTAACCTTGTAACTTTAATATATATGTAAAAATAGTTTGACACCTTAGTAGTAGAATATGTGATTTTTAACATTCTTATAAAATAATTGTTTTGGGAAAATAAAACAAGGAGATTGTCTTTTTTGTCGCTAATAACTTTTGAACAAAAAACGTTGAAAGAATTAATTGTTGAAAACTCTCAAAGTTAGTTGTATTAACAATAATAATATTAAATAAATAATTTAAAATAATATTAAATTAGTTAATTGAAAAAACACAAAGAAAAAAAAAATTCAATGAGAAAAGATGACCCATTACTTATTTATAAATTCCAACAAAAGAAGATAACCCACTATTTCTTCAAAAATTCCTTTTATATTTACCCACAAACAATAGGCTGATATTCTTAACCTATCAATATTCGTAGATTTGTTGCTTTTTACACGTGAAAAGACATCATGTGTTAGTGTTACCTTTTATGCATATATCTGTTATTTTGTGCTTTTGGACCAATGGTTCTTTTTAGTAGAAGCTCGAATAACTTGGCTATAATCTTATCATTTTATTATATTTTATTTTAACAGTAATCAATTTTAGTATTAATAACAACAATTTTAAATAATTTTGGAATATTTTAGACCAAAGGAATTTTAGTGACCGATCTATATAATTAAATGGGCGAATGTTAAGAACGAACCATAAAGAACAAATAATTAAATATTTAATGGATTCTCGATGTTTATAGTTAATCAAATAAAGTACGTCTAAAAGCTTCAATCAAACAAAGTATTTAAATACTAAAACGAGTATTGTGAAGAAAGAAAGAAAACCGATGAACCAAGCAAAGAAAAATATCTTAAAATACACCACTGGTTCAGCTGATTTCCTTTGAGCGTTTGAATTTCATCGAATTCCGTCACCATAATCAACTTCAACGAAATAGGAAATAAGTTGATTTTGCCATTATCACACAATTGTTGTCTTGGACTACATCAGTTTTCTAGTTAAACCTAATAACTGGTTAGTAGAGTGTGAAGTACACAATCGTTTGAATTAACCCGATCTCAACTCAGAAACAAGTTGTAGTTAACGAGGTTCGCACTTTTCATGTTAAGGTACGACACCCCTAGTTGGGTTCCAAACGAGATTTCCACTAAAAGATCAAATGTCCAAAATCTAAATGGGGTTTACCAGAGCCAATACCAAATTTAATAAAACTATATAGGGTCAGAATATGGTCTCTTAATTTAGCAAAAGTGTTTTTTATTCTTATTGTGGTATTAGTTTTATAAACTTAGGAACATTTACATGGTCAAAATTCGATAATTTACTTTTTAACAAACTCTATATAACAAAATATCATTCTAACTTTCTTGTGTTTTGATGAGCATACAAGTATAACGTTGATTCACATTTTAATTACTATTGTTAGTATTATTCTTTTTGGGTACAAGAGGGAATCATAAGACAACAAAAGCAAGAAATAATAATATGCGTGTGTAGTTTTTTATAGATATACAACCAACTACACAAGTAACACAATTATTATTCACCTACTAACTACATATATTTCTATTAAATGCATTTCCTAATTAATTTATTCGTCAAGTATTAATTATTGTTTACTAATAACTATATTTCTATTTTCCTAATTGATTTTTCCGTCAATTATTAATTATTGTTACTATTATTACTATAATTATTTATGAGGACTCGGTGTATGATTATTAGGGGTGTTAAAAAAAAAAACGTTATCCGTAAAATCGAGATGAACTATTCGAATCGAACTCGAAACCTGAAAAAACCGATTTATTACCGGTCGATTAGGGTTTTCATTTTATAATACTCGCGGGTATCCGAACCGAACCGATATATGTATATATAAGTTTAATTATATATCCAAAAAATTATAAGTGTTTTTTCTTATATACATTACATTTTAAATGTGTAAATATATTTTTTTTCTTGAATTTTAGTAAATATTTACAAACTCTCCCATTGTAAATCGTATTCAATTAATTTAGTTGTTGTATCATGATATTTTATTGTGTAGTTGTTGTTATATATTAATTTAAACTATAGTGTAATATAAATTCATTATGATTTTTTTTAAATATTAAATTTCATATTTTTTATGTACGATTTACCTCATATCAAATTATAGGGTACCCGTGACCCGAACCGCGGATAATCGTCTTGTTTCGGGTATCCGAAGTTAGGGTACCCGCATCTTTAAAGTCGGGTTAGGATAGTTAAATGAGATATCAAACCCACAAATACTGTTAAAAAAATCTAACTATTCAAATCGAACCGCCATATCAACACCCCTAGTGATTATATTGATATTCAAACCTTCAAGGGGTATAATATTGATTTTTCCGTCAAATATTAATTATTGTTTACTCTTTTTAAGATGTATGTTTGCAAATAAGCTCTTTTTGTCACAAAAGGTATAATTATCCATTGTTGTAGGAGTTTGATTTTTTTTTTATTTTTTTTTTAATATTAATGGAATGTCAATATAAGATCTAATCAAAATAGAAATTATCAATAAGAATACAAATAGAAAGTAAATTGATCTCAAAGGTGGGGATTCAAAAAATCTAAAAAGTAGAAAATCACATTGATTTTTCAACGACACCCATCATAGAGAGTATAAAATTAGATTAATTGTGAACTCATGTCACCCTGTTGTAGGAGTTGATAAGTATGTATCGTATCATATCATATATAATTTGTAACCATGATTCATATTATATCTCTACTTAGGAAAATTAGATAAACTTATAAGTCGTATATCAGTTTGTCAATCACTTAAAAGTGTGTGTTATAGTAGGTTTTAGTTTTGCATACATTCTTGTAATTCTTTTATACTGTAATTCAATTAATACTTGAAAAGCCAAATGTTTTGTTCTTAAATGTTACATATTTTGATCCATCTTTTGTGTTGCAAATAGTTCTATTTTACGTCTTGCATACATAGTTGCAAACAATTTAGGACTTACAGTACCTACAAGTGACCGTTCCTTACGAAGATAAAACCGTCACCCTCAAATAACTAAACCTGACAATGTTTACGTGTTGTCACTTTATACTTTGTATTAGACTCGACAATCTCCTTGCGAATAACTTCACGAGTCTGTTGCACGTCTTTAACTAACTTTTTTGCTTGAACTACGGTCCCCTAATGTGAAATCTTGGCTCCGCCCATTGGTTTCAACTACAAAATTTTAAGTTCCACTGCCAAGTAGCAAACATGTAGTTTTAGTCGTTCCTTAGACTTATTTATATTCCAACATCAATCTTTTTTTTTGACATTAACCAGATTTATTCATTTACATCATTTAATGAATTCTTACAAATACGAATTCTTTAATCTATATTCAAGGAAAGCATTTATTCTTTAACTATCATGTGTTAACTGCTAAATTCTAGTTTTTAAAATAAAATAAGTGTAAGTTGCCAAGTTGAAGGATATTTTTATTATTATTATAATGATAAGATACGCATAATCAAGGTGACCAAAATGTGGGTGAAGGTGGTCCAAAAATTAAAATTGTATTGAGAATTGTCATAGGGATTTGGGGGACATTAAATAGAGTAATATTGGTTCATAATGTTTGGAAAAAGAGAGTGAAGAAATGGTTGGAAAAATTGAAACAATTTATAACATTGTTGGAAGTTCAAGGTTTAAAATGAAATATTTTAAATGTAAGATAGATAAGACTACAAAAGAGGATAAATAATTTTAACTAGGTGACTCTCGTGCGATGCACGAGGTCGGGTTGTATCGTTTTAAATTGTTGCTTATGGCTTGTCGTTTTGGTACTTGGAAGGAGGGTCGGCAGTAGTCGAAGTTGGAAAGTGGAAGCATGGGGGTCCGACATATAAATAAAAGACCCTTTCATCCACATGTTTGACCCCCATGATTCCACCCTCCAACTTCCATCGCTGTTGATCGTCCTTTTTTGAACACCGTCGCTCCCGAGTAATTGAAACGGTTTTGACTTTTGTTCGTCACCTTGGATACCAGCATAAAAGAAGAAAACAGTATCAATTAGATTCCTTTGAAGACATAAAAAATATTGCTAACTCGGGAAGGAGTGATGCAATTACCTGCATCGGAGGCGCTGAGGCAGTTGAAAGAAATTCACGTTATTCAAAACCATTTGAATTGCTCGGGGAAAATGGAAATTTCTAAACCTAAAATCCTTCCTTACATATTAATGGAGTTACCAGAAGTTTGTTGGAATGAAGATTAGCAGCAGCTGAAGCCATAGAGCGGGATATCGGAGGTTAAACAGGTCGGTGAAAAGCTTTTTCATCCAAATGTTTAACCTGTTGTATTGCATCTCTATGTTTCGGTTGCTGCTGGTGTTCGTTCCAACCAAACTCAAGTAACTTAATCAACATGTTAGTAGCAACGTTTCGTTTGGGAATTTCCATTTTTCCCGGGCAATTCAAATGGTTTTAAATTTTGTCCGTCACTTTGGATACCGGCAAAAAAACAAAACAGTATTAGTTACATTCCATTGAAAAGAGATGATAAAAAACACCGGGCTATTGAAAGCGATTCACGCTGTTCGAAACCATTTGAAGTGCTAGGGGAAAATGGAAATTTCCAAAGTTAAACTCAGTCCTTACATATAAACGAAATTACTGGAGTGTAGTTGGAAAGAAGATAAGCATCCACCGAAGCTGGAGAACGGAATACCGGAGGTCGAACAGATAGATGAAAAGACTTTTCACCCAATGTTTGACCTGCTGTCTTCCGTCCTCAGGTTTCGGTGGCTACTGATGCTCGTTCCAACGAAGCTCAAATAAATTCATTAGCATGTGAGCAGTGAGTTTTACTTTGGGAATTTCCATTTTCCCCCAGCAAACCAAATGGTTTTAAAAGTGAAGAAACCCGTAAAAAAGAACACAATTATCTAAGAACGAAACATGAAAACGAAGAAGACAAAACAAACCAAAAACTGAAGAACTGAAAAAGACGAATCGCGAGCTAGGACTGGATGTTAGGCCTTCTGAAAAGAGGTTTTTGGATATGAATGTTAGGGTTTTGAGTTTGGAAAATTTGGGTAAAGAGTTCATGAGCCAGCAACAAAAAACGCGGAAACGATTTTTTTTGCTACTGGCTCGTTAACTCCTTACCTAAATTTTCCATACTCAAAACCCTAACATTCAAATCTAAAAACCTCTTTTCAGAAGCCCTAAGCTCCAGTCCTAGCTTATAATTCATCTTTTTCAGTTGTTTAATTTTGGTTTGTTTTGTGTTCTCCGTTTTCATGTTTTGTTTCCAAATAATCGAGTTATTTTTTAGGAGTTCGTATTTGCCTGTATTAAATGAAGAGTAGAGTTTAAATAAGCGTACCTAGGCGGAATAGTTGTACGAACCAAACGCAGATGCTACACTGTCATAAAACAAATAACCATAAAAATCAATCATCGCACAAAAAATAACGTATTTACTAAACCTAAAGTTACCTTGGATACGATACGTGAACTGATCCCAGCAAGAATCCAACCCACACACAAAATTCCAAGCTTACGCGTAAATTAAATGAAACAAAAACATCAATACAAATAATAAAGCTCGAAAATACAATTAAAAGGCTCAGATTTGCAAATACAAAGAAGTAGTAATTAGGGGCACCAGACACCGTCATGGCTGCAACACCAACATCCCGGGTTGCCCCGTCAAAATACGGCCCGACTTTCAACCCTAAATACCCCTACTAATTTACATATTATCTCAAAAAATATAAATGCAGAAAAGCATCTCCTCATAGCCTGTTAAACCGCTTCTGGTGCTTTAGAACTCCCAACCCGGAGAAGTCCAACCCAGCAACCCAACGGATGGTCGGACGAAATAAACGAAAAAAAAACAGGACAAAAAGCAACACAACAGAGCCCATATAATCGAAATAACCCGGGCCAAGGCTCATTTTTTAAGAATAAAAAAAAATTTAATCTTTTACACACAATACAGGTCGAAAAGAAAACAAAAAGGCTCAGACCTGCAGATACATAAAATGAGTAATTCATACGACCAGACATCGCTATAGATGCAACACCAGTGTACCGGGTCGCCCCGCCAAGATACGGCCCACCGCCATGGCTGCAACACCAGGTAACCGGGTTACCACGCCAAAATACGCGCTGATTTTCAACCCCAAATATCCTCAGCAGTTTATATGTAACGCATAAAAATCTATCATCATCGCCTGTTAAACATCTCCTCTGTAGGTAAAGGACACGTAGAAAAACACGCGTCGAGCACCTGTAGGAAGGAACCGATAAGCAGCCCAGAGTAAAACCCAAAAAATGGAAAAGAAGAAGCCCAAAATAAAGCCCAGATAACCAAAATAACCCGGCCGAACGCACAGTTGCATATGAATCAACCAAATTTAAATTTAATCTAGAGAATAATAAAAGTCGAAAAAAAAACAAAAAGGCTCAGACCTGCGTATACATGAACAAAGTAATTCATACGACCAGACACCGCCATAGCTGCAACACCAACATACCGGGTTGCCCCGCCAAGATACGGTCCACCGCCATGGCTGCAACACCAAGTAACTGGGTTGCCCCACCAAGATACGACCTGATTTTCAACCCCAAATATCTCCAGCAGTTTATACATATGCTCGGGAAATATAAACGCATAAAAGTCTATCATCACTGCCTGTCAAACATCTCATTTGTAAGTGACGGCCAATTATCAAAACATCGACATAATATATAAAACAACTAAAAGAGATACCTTAGGTGCCTGTAGAACACGACCTTTAACTTATATAAGACTACCACAATACGTCAACGGATGCTCAACATCAAAATCATTAACTTTCAAAGTCTGCAAAAATACACTAAGCAATACAAAATTACTGTAAAAAGGAAACGCAAACAATAAAAATGCTACAAACAGAGAGGAAAAAAGACATACAGCTACTGATTGCAGGGTTTGTCACTCAAATCAGTTATCTTGTACTCGGCATTAGTTTCATTAGTTATCCAACCAAATTTAATCCAGAGAACAGTTCCGAATATAACTAAAAGTACCAGACAGCACCATAACTGCAACACCAACCTACAGGATTGCCCTGCCAAAATACGGACCACCGCCATGGCTGCCACACCAGGTTACCGGGTTGCCCAATAACACCATCAAACCCCCACCACCAAAACCCTATACAGATCTCTAGATTAAAAATGTATAATTACTGCCCCGCCAAAATACACTAAACTAACATTAACCACATAAAAAAAACGACACTAAACAGTAAAATTAGGGTTCATACCGGGTTGCCCAATAACACCACCAAACACCCACCACGAAAACCCTATACAAATCTATAAACATCATTCTCTACTTATTCTCTAGATTAACACTGCCCCGCCAAAATACACTAAACTAACACTAACCACATAAAAAAAGAGACAGTAGATAGTAAAATTAGGGTTTACAGTTACGGCGACGGTTGGACGACGGAAAACGTCGACCGCTAGGAGATGACAGTTCATGTTGACATTCGGGTGGCGGAGAAATAAACACTGGATGGAAATCGAAGAAGGCGAGTAGATTGCAGAAAAACAACACACAAAAACGACACGTAGAAAAACACGCGTCAGGGAGTCGGAAAGAAAAAAACACGTCAGGGAGTCGGAAGAAGGAAACAAAAAGCAGGCCAGACTAAAACCCCAAAAACGGAAAAAGAGAAGCCCAGAACCAGGCCCAGAAAACCGAAATAACCCGGCCCAGGGCACAATTCCATAGGAATCAACCAAATTTAATCTAGAGTATAATTTTACACAAGCTCCTATTACATGTTATTTATTTAACATCATAATATTTTAAAGAGAAAATTACAAAATTAGTTGTTGGTATTTGAACACGTTAAATTAAATATTTGTCTATAAATACGTAAGTCTACGAGTAGCACGCATTGTCATTTAGACACGACTATACGTTTATTTATTTGTTAATTATTATTTAATATGTTAAGTGTAATAATTAATAAATGAGAGGGTTTATTATGTAATTATGAATTGTTTCCTAATTATAATACATAACTTGCATCCCAAGTAAAGATAGCCTATATAATAAACAATGTGTTTAGTGTTTTGGTATCACAAAAAACCGATTGGTTTCTTTCCCCTTCATCCGATCGATCGAACTCCCAAACAAGGGATTCGATTTTCGTTTTGCGTGTCCCTCGGTTCTAGTCGATCAACACTCTTTGTGGTGGTGTGGTTTCGGGTTTCGGCTAGGGAAAGGAAAAGGAAAGCTTAGGAAAACGTTGTAAAATCAATAAACGTGTACCAGCATACAAATTTGTTGCTTAACGGAGGTGTCGTCTGCAAACCTGTAGAGGGATTTCACTATAAATCCTAACGAGGTAATTCAAGAACCAAGGTATAATCTTAACTTAGTTAATATTGAGTACGTGTAACTAATTGCTTCTGTTGCGTGTTGTGTGACAACTTAATTAAATATATACCTATAGTGGTATCAGCCAGACCGTATTTTCATGTTAACTAGTCAAAAACATAAAAAAAAATTGTGGAGGGGTAGGGGTGGGAGAAATCGACTGAGATTTTTTTAAATAAAAAATAAAAATTATTTTTTTGTTTATACTTTACAATTAAAAGTTAATAAGAAGCTACCTAAAACGCAAATTATGATGTTTAATTACCTTTAGTTAATTTCATTAAGCAAATAATCATATTTTTAAAATTATATGCATAATTTTACAAGTATAATTAGATATTAGATATTCTTGATTGAACTTGATCTAAACATATTATTAAGCGTTTAATTGAATATGTGCGACACCTTACAAATTAACTTAAAATTGATCTAAACATATTATTAAGCGTTTAAATAGCTTACATAATCCATAATTGACATATTTGAAAGGATGTATGTGGTCCGTTTTCTAGTAAAACGGGATATATATATATATATATATATATATATATATATATATATATATATATATATATATATATATATATATATATATATATATATATATAGTGACCATAGAGACCTTTGAATCTAGCCGCACGTACAATGGAAGAAGATAGCAAGGTTCCTTTAATCTTAGGTCCACCATTTTTAAACACCACGTATGCTATCATCCGTGTAGAATACAATGAGATTTCATTGGGGGTTGGGGACGAGAGAATTAAATTTTCTTTCGATAAAGCAAATAAAGGAACCTTGCTACTTTTATGTGCGGCTAGATGTCTAACTCCTATACATCACGTGTATTTGAACACGACAAGCTTTAGTTCTACGTGAGACGTAGGTAAAGAGTGTTTCAAGGTGGATTACCACTAATCGTGAGACGGTGGTGGACTATCTACAGTCTTCAAATGGACAACTTAAATCGGGTTAAGTGGTGAGACCTTAACACCGATGCAATAAGATGCGAAAAATCATGATTAAATGTCATGATCACCATATAGATGCTTGCTCATAAATTGACATTAAGTCTCATTTCTAGGAATTGCATCGGTAAATGCAATTATTGAACGTCACTTACCATTTGAGTAACATTTGTTCCTAGCAGATCAACTGATGGAACGGTGTTATGTCTTTTGAATCCCGGTCTTATTGAAACTTAGACCATGGGTTTTGAATTTTCTTAAGAATTAATTTATCAAAAGTACTAAATTGAACTTTCTTTCTTATTTTGTAGAAATGGCACAAAATCCCGATTCTAGTGCGATTATGTCAGAAATCAAAACAATCTTCAAAAGCGAAAAACTTACTGGACCAAACTTTAATGATTGGTATCACCAGCTGAGAATTGTTCTCCGAGTGATGAAGCGATTAACAGTCATTACTACAACGATGATCCCGGAGCCTGAATCTGCTGACGGGGCAGTTTGGCCAACTGATACAGCAACATATGATCGTCATAATGAAGTTGCACGCCTGATGCTCAACGGTATGACCCCTGAACTATAAAAGCAGTTTGAGAATAAGTGGTTGGATGATATGATCAATGAGCTTCGCTCTATGTATGAGAAACAAGCTGGTATTGAACTAAACGACTTGATTCGAGAGTTACATGAGTGTAAACATGTTGCTGGTACGTCAGTTCTCAACATGAAAAGCTACTTTGATTGTTTAGAAAGAATAGACTACACATGCCATCAACCTATTGCTGTTAACATAGTTCTCAATTCCCTTTCATCGGGTTTTAATGAATTTATGTGTAACTTCAATATGCACGGAATGGCTAAATCTCTCAATAAACTTCACACCATGCTCGTGGAATTTGAGAAAAGTCTTCCCAAGAAATCGGCTACCAACCAGATCCTGGCGATAAGTGGTGGTAGGGTTCATAAAAAGAAGAAACAACCGCAAGCTAAGGGAAAATCTAAACAAGATGGAAAGAATAAACAAGTTGTTGTTTATGTTCCCAAGCCTAACGTACCCTTACAACTAAAAAGAAGCATCGTGCTAAGGATGATGGATGTCATCACTGTGGATTAGTGGGACATTGGAAAGGAACTGTCCTAAGTATCTAGTTGAGGTGCAAGATAGGAAGCGAGTCGGCAATGTCGGACCTTCAAGTATCTTCACTATAGAATTATATTCCTTCTCTAAAACAAATACTTGGGTATATGACAGTGGTTGTGGTACTCATATTTGTAATTCCGATTTAGGGAAAAGAAGAAAATAAAGAATAGATCTTTGTACCTGTACGTGGACAATAACATACGTGCAGATGTGGAAGTGATGTGTAAAATCTAGTCTATTAAACTCGGCCTACTATTTCACTTAATTACACACTATAGGCAGTGGACCTATTCGTATATAATATAACTTTAAGTAAGTAAAGGTTCGTTCGCAGGGACTGAATAGTTTTTAATTAACGAATTAATGATACTAAGTTTTTTTTTGGGGTTTTTGTGTTGTCACGATTAATTAACTAATTAAAACTAAGAATTGATTATAAAATCGATTTGATAAATAGTAATTAAGATTATCAAATATTGGAGAAATTACACTTGTTTGGCACCTCACTTGTTTTCCAATTAAGTTTACGATATTGAAACTATATTTAACTTCTAAGATATAGTAAAATTCCTCTCGGATATTTTACTAACTTTAACTATTTCAAACTATAATGTTCCTCTCGAATACAGTTATAATTATCAACAATTAAGCATTAATTAACAAGTCGGTATTTAGTGATTTAACCTTATAAAGATTCCTCTCGAATAACTCCTCTAATTATTAAGTCCTCTCGAATCTTAACAAATAGACTTATTCATTTACGTTTAATTATCTAAGTTGTTATTACTAGGTCCTCTGGAATCCTAACAATTTTAAACTAATTATAGACCGATTGCTTATTTCATACAATTTATTTAACCTATCTAGATTCCTCTCGAATACCTAGAATGTTGATTAATTAATTTCCATATAAACAACTTTATGATAATATATCAAAACACAAACAAATAAGGATCTACGGTTAAACACAAATACCTAAACAATCAATAACAAAAACAATAGTTATCAAACAAGAATTGTTAATCAAACAAGCATAAAAAGTGTTTTAGCTACTCATAATAAAGTCTAAATAAGCAGAAAACAATGAAGAAAACATAACTAAAAAGTCTTAAAAAGGAAAAGAATACAAACTAAGAAACTGTGAAACGTGTCGTGACCGAAAATTACGAAAACCGAATCCTAGCTCCTCCTCTTGACCTCTAAACGTAAACTCCAGCTCCAATACTCGAAAGTATTAATTGATTATTATTCTGGACGATTTGGGTTGGTATTTATAGGCAAAAATTAGATAGAAATCGTATTCGAGTTGAATTCCAATTCTGCGAAACTGTGCTTAGGACGTCGCACTCTTGGACTAGAAGGACGCAACGGGTGGAATTTTTCTTGACCGCGGCGTCCTACTTGATTACAACGTCGTCCTCTGCTTCAGACTCGCGACAACGGCTCCCTAACCCCTCCAGGGCGTCGTTCTGCTTCCTAAATTTACCATTTCTCATCGTTTAAGCTCATTTCTTCCTCCAATTCCACTTCCCGATCATATAAACCTGTAAAATGGACAAAAAAAACTTTTCCACACGATTAAATGCAAAAACCTATCCTATCCTATCCATCATGTTTAATATGAAAAATGACCAAATATCGCATAGAAATAAACGTATAAATATGCGATATCAAATCCCCCCAAACTTAACCTTTTGCATGCCCTCAAGCAAAAACTGTTTTCAAACAAATTATCAAAGCCAAATTAAATTGCATAACCAAATATCTCACGAATTTTATTGGAAGTAAATCACACAAACTCTCAAACTAATCTAAAAGGTGTGTAACGTGTTCTGTAGAATCGCTCAATTGCTCAGTCATGGTGAATATTCTATCATAGGCTTGATAAAGAATCAAATCTCCACCACTGGAGTCTAGGTACAACTAAACGGGGACTTTTATTCGGGTTGTAATATACAGGTAAAGGCATGTGAATAATATATAATGGAGTGTAAAAGGGTAAAAATAAAATGTATACAAAAACTTAGATTAAATCCGAACTCATAAAATCTTTAACGAACCGAATTGCTTAACTTTCTTCTTCAACTTCAAGTGTACAAAATATCGTACAGAACTCAATATACACTAACTCTTTTAATTCTACAACTAACTTTTTTCTGTTTTTCTTGTTTTTTCGATTTTTTTTTTTCTTTTTTTTCAACTCACTCTTTTTTTTTTCCAGCCTAGTACATGTCTTACAATAATATTCTTCTTTTGGTAAGCTCACATGCTCAAAAGGCTATTTTTTATTTATTTATTTATTCCAAATACAAAATAATACAAAGGCAATAATAATATAACTTTTTTTCATGCCTCACTAACTTCTAAAATTCGCTTCAAATAAAATAGCAATCATAATTAAGTTCGGGTCTAATCTAAAAATGAAACGAAAATAGGCGAGTGTACAAAATATATAGTAGTGTTTAAAGAAACGAAAAAGGTTTAGGCGCAAATTGGTTTACTAGAGTTTCTAACACTGAAAATAAGTGTTACAAGGGTTAGGCGGAAAATATATAAAAGAACCGAAAAGGCTAACAAATTGGTTAATCCTAATTGCCCCTATCATTGTACCAAATTACACTAAGTTACCCTAATACAATGCTCATATGTGGTCTCGAAATGTATAACAATGTCAAGTTCTAAAGTCATCAACCATCGGCACACTCAAAGAATCGAAAAAGTAGCAATAAAAATGAATGCTTTCAAAGGCTCAAAAATCCTCACTATTTAATCGAGTAGGGTATAAAATGCGTCTGGTTATGCTTAAAGTTTAAGGTAATTACCGACTAGACACGTTATATTTTTTTTATTTCTTGTAGTGGAACCAGTACTTGCACCTGAGCCTATTCTATGACCAATACTTGCACCCTCATCACTACCACCACTGGTTGCAGTAGAACCAACAAGAGCTTGTCGCAGAAAAAGGAAAGTCATCGGAGGCGCAATCTGCCTTTCTGAACCCCGAATGTTCAGCTGTGGTGAAGAACACAACACCACCAAAATTGGACGATCCAGAAAGTTTTCTTATTAAGTGTAATTTTAGTAATACCTATAGTTGTAGTGCATTGGCCGACTTAGGAGCTAGCATAAATTTGTGCTACATGCATTATATGCTAAACTTGCTTCGGGAGATTTAAAACCTACTAGAATGAGTATCCGTTTAGTCGACCGATCATTTCAATACCCAATAGGAATTGCCTAAAATATGCTAGTCAATGTAGGAAAATTCACTTTCCCTGTTGACTTTGTAATTCTAGATATGGAGGAGGATTGTACTGTGCCACTTATCTTAGGTTGACCATTTTTAAATACCGCGGATGCTATCATTCGTGTCAAGGAAAGGGAGATTTCTTTGGGGGTTGGGGATGAACAAATTACATTTTCTTTTGATAAAGCCCCAAAACACTCATACTCCACTGATGAAACCTGTTTTCGTATTGACGTGTTTAATGAAATGTTTGACCTAGATGTGCAGGAAATGCTTGGAGGAAAAGTTGCGGTTAACGATGAGGAATATGAGGAGCTCTAGGATTTTGATCCCATCTTGAAAATGGAGTTGGAGGCATTTGAGAAGACTTGTTCGAGCTTGATACTGGAGAAATCCGACCCGGATTTAGACTTATTAAAAATAGAATATTTAATCAATAATTCGGGTGCAACGTTTTTGGAGGAAAGATTTCCATTTAAGGAAGAGCTCGAGAAATCTAACTCAAGTTTGGGGGGAAAATGTCACGGTATCTCTCCCGACCCTTTTGATTTATTTTCTTTAACTTGTCGAGAAAAGGAAGATATTTTGCAGGAATTTGAGGATATCGGGAATGACACATCGTGGAGCGAGTTTAAGAAGAAGGGTTCCAATGAAAGCAAATGTGACTACGTTTGCGAGATCAGAGATGATGGGTTACTGATTTCCGAGGCTCGAGAGTGGCAGGACGCTTGGGTGAAGCGAAATAAGATGTTCGATGTCAGGGAGGAAGCGTTGATTTTTGGTGACCATGACGGATATGAGTCGAGTGAACAATTCGTGGATGATGGAAAGCACGTAGGAAAGAAAGGCGAGAGAAATCTCTACCTTTACATGAAGTCGTAAGACGAGGAACCTCGAGTCAAGCTAACTACTCGTTCGGAAAAACTAGCGCTTATCGGGAGGCAACTTAGGTGAAGCGGCATTTATTTTGGGAATCAAGATCTCGAGAGAGAGATCTAAGCGGTTAATTGAGTTAAGTCAAAAGGCTTACATTGATAAAATACTAAAGAGATTTAGTATGGAAAATTCCAAGGGTGGAAATTTACCAATGCAAGATGGAATTAAACTCTGCATCAAGGACAATGCTTCTACACCTGAAGAGGTGGAGCGTATGCAAAGGATACCTTATGCTTCGGCAATAGGTTCTATTATGTATGCAGTAAGATGCACAAGACCTGATGTGGCTTTTGCGCAAAATATGGTAAGTAGGTTTCAACAGAACCCAGGCGAAAGACAATGGATTGCTGTAAAGAACATATTAAAGTACCTTAGGGCTACTAAAGATATGGTTCTTATGTATGGTGGAAATCCTCAGGCTAATATTGGATATTGTGATGTCGGATTTCAGAAATAACCATCTCTACAACAGAATCTAAATACATTGCATCTTCTGAAGCTGCAAATGGAAGCTGTTTGGATCCGGAAATTTATTTCTGGACTTCGTGTTGTTCCCACAGCCAAGTCTCCGTTGGATATGTATTGCGACAACATTGGTGCAATCATCATAGCCAATGAACCCGGGGTTCAGAAGGGAGCTAGACACTTTCAGAGGAAATTTCACTATATTCGTGAACAAGTTGAACGAGGTGAAATTCGAGTGCTCAAAGTTCACACAGATGATAACTTAGTGGATCCTTTTACAAAGGCACTGCCAAAGGCGAAGGTAACTCACTTAACTGAGGGTATAGGACTTCGTTTATCTAGTAATCACATGTAAATCCGTGGATTTAGTATTTGGATATATGGATGTAATAAAAAATTTTATTTATGAATGAAATAATATTTTTGATATTTTTTATTCATTTATTATAATATTTGTATCCTATTTTTCATGTTTTATCCTTGAATAATATTGTGAAATATCATTCTAAATATCCGTTGTCAATTGATAATATGGGAATATGATTGAATTACGACAATATCTAAGTGTTTAGTCAGTGTGGCTCACTAACTCACATGGTATCCATTATGATGCATACTGGATTATCCCACATGAATTGTTACTTATGGATCCTTGTCATTAAGTATAATTCATAAGGTTTATTATCCTTAGACTTGAGATGCAAGTTGCTACTCATGTACGTAGTGCATTATTTGATCATAGTCAATACTATTCCTGGAAAAGGATAGCAAAAAGGCTATTTTTGGTAATGTTGCGAAATACGATGACTACCAGTTGTATTCGAGATAGGATTTGTTCCTTTAGTGAAAACTGAAGTTAGATACTTATTGGGCCGCTCATGAATACTTATGATGAATGTTCGGACGAACCCAAATGAATCTAGATGTGTCTCGATAATATTTGGTAATCTTTAAGTGATTCGCGAAATGAGAAAAAGTAGTTAAAATTGAATGATTTTGATCCATCTATAAAATTTTAGCTAAAGTATCTGTAACAAAGGGATATGAACCAACTATAGACTCATAGTGACTTTGGAGAAACTTCACTGGTGCATTTATGGGAGTATTGATATGTTGCTAGACATTAATCAATGTTATCATGTTTATTTGAACTTATTCAAAAGTGGGAGTTGTAGGTATTTGAATAGTGTCGAATAAATATGTGACTGTAAATGTGTGAGACTACGGGAGCGCACACATCGACATTTAGATACGACTACTAGTTTAAATATATTTATTAAATGTTACTTAATATGTTAAGTGTAATGTTTATTGAATTGAGGGATGTATTATGTAAATAAGGTGGTTTCCTTATTCTAATACAACTTGGTGAGCAAGTGGTTTTTTGGCTATAAAAGAAACCCCAAACTTCTCCATAATTCCACCACAAAATCGATTAGGGATTAAGCTAGAATTCGATTTCTGCTTTGCCCTTTTAGCCTATCGATTAACAAGCCCAAAGGGGTTTCGGTTTATGTCGGTGATCGATTTCAAGAGTTGTGGAGTTAAACATGTACTTGCATACTAGTCGGCCGATAAAAGAAGGTGTCGCGTACGCATCGATGTAAAAATCTAACGTTAGGTTTTGGTTTATTTGTTTGTTCAATAAGATACACAACTATATCTGATTTATTATTTATTATGTGATCCTAATTTCCGCTGTATATAATTGTTTGACAATTTGTTTTAAGGTCTATACCTATAAAAACCTGAAAACTATATAGACATTGAAAAATACTACTTAACATTGTTGAATAATAAACATCTTTAAGTTCATATTAATTGTGACATATTGACAAACACAAAAACATAACCCTCGTTTTCAAACTCATATGTTACAAGAAAATAGAACATGACATACGAGGATAAATAAAACAAAAAAAAAATGTTGGTGCCTTTTAACCAAAGAATGAACAATAGCAATCGGGTTTTGTTAGTCTCAAAATCTCATTGTTAAAATTTGGTAGTAATATATTGTCACCGATAACTTCAATTAGCGACACTGAATATAAGCAAGTTACAACATCGTGTAATCGCTTGACTTACCAGTTGAGTAACTTCTTACTTGATCTTTTACATAAGAGTTGCTACAGGAAAAAAAATTTCATTTAAGTCTAAGATTAAAGTAGAAAAGTTATGATTAATCACCTATATCGTTTGTTGTATTTTAGGGATTCGATCGGATTTCTGAAAATCGTGCAATCACTTTAAGATTAAAGTATTTTTTAATTGACTTGATATAAATATCTTAAAAGTTAGATACTTATAATAGAATCATTTAATTTAAATACATACATATATATATATATATATATATATATATATATATATATATATATATATATATATATATATATATATATATATATATATATATATTGATGAGTTTAGTAAGGATTACCTATGTATATATAGGTAATCCCTAAAACCTAAATATAATAATGGGCTTTTGTGGTTTGAAGCCCCTTACTACAACCAAGCCTACTGCAAGGTTGTCACCAAAAGCAGTCAGCGTCTGTCAAGCAGTCTGCGTCTGTCAAGCAGTCAGTGTCTGTCAAGCAGTCTGCGTCTGTCAAGCAGTCAGCGCCAGAGCTGTCGCCTGTCAAGCTGTGTCACCGCCTGTCCAAGTCGACAGCGTCTGTGACTGCTTTATTATCGTCATAATAGTAAGACGTTACATATATTAATGATTAAGACCGTTCAAGTATTCATGATCATCATTAATAATCAACGTTCCATATACTTGACACCCATATAAATACATGGTCCAAATCATTGTTGAGACCACTTTTTTTTTCTGATCTTATCTGAACACCCACACTAAAGCAAAAACACAGAGTTCATACACTCTTGCTCTCATCTTCAACCTTGATCACCCTAGGTTCGTCAAGAACTTGTTGGGTTTGCCCTGTGATCATCACAGGAGATCTAAGGTTGACATCACCTAATCTTCGTGTTTGACAATCGTTGCTCGAACATTGCGCCATCCGTGGGACTCGTTTTTAAACGGCGTTTCACTTTTCCAAAAAAAAAAATTTCTTCTTTTTTCTCAGTAATCAACCGTTTCCATGGAGGCAACACATCCATCGCATATCCCTTCTTCAGCGCCAGAAATAACCACTAATGTGACTACCACTGCACCGGAAGTGGTGATGACTTCACCTGTTCATAATACAATGCAGGAATCATACGTGGATTCTGAGTGGACAGTGTCGGATCCAAGGTCGACACGAGGGTATCCCTCTTTAACAAGTCCCCTTTTATCCACAAGGATGGCAGGTACAAGTATGTTTACTTCACCACCGCCAGTGACAGCCATCCCTCCCTTTCAGCCTCTTTTGTCCCATGGGACAAGCTCTCAGGAGGACGGCACGGATCAAGTCAGACAACCCGTTTCAAGCTTTCCTCAGACCGCTACTCAAGGGGTTCGGGAGGATCCAATTGTGGAGTTGCTTAGAAGGTTGGCTCAGAGTACTCAACCACCACCGCCTCCTCCACCACCTACTTCATCGGACCTGTTGTCTCAGTTGGTGGCGGCGTTGCGCCCAGCCCCACAGCCGACGCCTGTCCTACCAGTAGATCCCTTTTCACAATTATTGGAGCAGCTAAGGCAACCACCCATTCACACCCCACCACCACCTCCACCACAGGATACATCTAATGACATATTGTGAGTGTTGCAAACACTAGTGGCAGCAGCTGCACCACCCCGAGCAGCCACTATGCCTTTTTCAGTGGTTAGTTCGAAGTTCTGTGACTGGGTGGCCAGATTCCCACTCCCAGATAAGCAAAAAGTTCCTTCCATCGTTGGTACTTCCGACGGTACAAGGGATCCCGATGACCACCTTGCTCTTTTTGAACAGGACATTATGACAGAGAAATGGCTAGACCCAGTCGCTTGTCACATGTTCCCTGGCACATTGCAGGGTTTCGCTCGTGATTGGTTTGCTGACTTACCGGACAGGAGTATTCAAGACTTTGCAGATCTAAAAGCTAAATTCGGGACTCATTTTGTACAACAAAAGAAGCAGCAACGAATTCATATAGAGGCGCATCTGATACGACAAAGGGAAGGCGAGGGGTTACGTGACTTCATTCAGCGTTACACGCAGGAGTGCCAGAAAATTGCCGCATTACCCGAAAGTCATCAAATTTCGGGTTTTACCCTCTCTTTGCTCCCGGGACAACTGCAAGAGAAGCTGATCAAGCGAACTCCGGTGACTTTCAAGGAAGCCACTGACCGAGCATACGATTTCCTCAGATCCAGGGAAACTGTTACTCTCACAAGGGGAGTTCTCAACAGGAAAGACAAATGGGGGAGCTCGTCAAGCGCTAGACCAGACAATCGCCAGGATAACAGGCAGGATAGCAAGCGAGACCATCGCAGGGATTTCAGGCGAGATGACAGAGGTAACAGGAGGCCTACTCCATATGATCGTGGTACAGGTCCCAATCTAAGTAAAAGTCCAAGCGAGATATTGAAGACAGAACATGTGGGAGCAACTTTCAAAGCACCTCCTCAGATGTTACACAAGTCCGGAAAGAAAAACATGAGCAAACGTTGTGATTTCCATGAATACTATGGTCATGATACCAATGCATGTAGAGAACTAAAGGCTGAAATCAGGCACGCGTTAGAGGAGGGGAAGTTAGAACACCTTGTACCAGGGGCAAGACAACAAGCAACAAAAAATCCAGCCAGAAAAGCTTATAGTTGGCAGAAGAAGGGAGACAATGGCGATCATCCTGGACCGCCTGATGGCCAAGTATTCATGGTTCGGGGCGAGACATCATCTAAGAGAAAAGCATCGGTCCTTCAAAGCTGGATGATGGTTCCTATTTCATTTCCTCCCGTAGCGGCTACTTCCAATAATCCTGTTGTCATTAAGATCCGATTGTCCAATTATGAGATTAACAAATCTTATATTGATACAGGCTGCTCTACTGACATAGTGTTTGAGCATTGTTTCAGGAAGTTACCCCAAACAGTCAAGGACACAAAAAGACCAGCGCGGGCACCGTTGGTAGGTTTTTCTGGCGAAACACACTGGCCTGTGGGCGAAATAACTTTACCGATGATGATGGGGGGAATATCCACAGTATAGGGTTGAAATGGTAGACTTTGCCATTGTCAATGCCCCTTCAGAATACAACGTTCTTCTTGACAGACCATCGCTGGAGAAGTTCAAAGCCATACCTTCCACTATTCACGGCATGGTGAAGTTTCCTACTCCATCTGGAGTTGCTACTATCAGGGGGCAGATGTCATGGCCACAGGAATGCAAGCAAGTCGAAAAGCCAAAGCAAAGCACCAATCGGGCTACACAGGCGGAGGTAACAGAAGGTCCAGAGACCAAGGTAGTAATCAATGCCAATTTTCCTGATCAACCTATCATTATTGGCTCACAATTACCTTCACAGATAAAAAACAAACTCATTAGTTTGTTAAAATCAAGCCTAGATGTTTTCGCATGGCAGACGTCTGATATGACAGGTGTCCCTCGGAGCTTTGCCGAGCACGCTCTAAATGCCAATCCAAACATTGTCCCAATCAAGCAGAAAAAGCGCGGGCTTGCTATTGATCGCAGCAAAGCAGCATGTGAACAAGTCAACAAGATGGTGGAAAGTGGAATCGTCAGGGAGGTAAAATACCAGACCTGGATTGCTAACCCGGTCATGGTCAAGAAAAGTGATGGTTCATGGCGGTTATGTGTCGACTTCAAAGATATCAATAAAGCATGTCCGAAGGATAACTACCCACTGCCAGAGATCGACTGGAAGGTAGAATCCTTGGATGGCTTCCGGCTAAAGTGTTTCTTAGACGCTTACAAAGGTTATCACCAGATCCACATGAAGCGCAGTGACGAGGATAAGACAGCTTTCCATACAGACCAGGGCATCTACTGTTTCCAAAAAATGCCATTTGGTCTAAAAAATGCAGGTGCAACTTACCAGCGCTTGATTGATCAGGCGTTCAAGGATCAGATTGGATGAATGTGGAAGCTTATGTCGACGACATTGTCATCAAAAGCAAAGCGGAGGATATCATGTTGGCAGATATAAAAGAAACTTTTGAGGCACTGCGGAAGATCAACATGAAGCTTAACCCCTCCAAATGCAGCTTTGGCATGGAAGAAGGCAAGTTCCTAGGGCACATCATCACGCCAAGAGGTATTAAAGCTAATCCCAAGAAAATACATGATGTTTTAGATATGGTCTCCCCATCCACTAAAAAGCAGGTGCAAAGTTTGAATGGTAAGCTAGCAGCACTCAGTCGATTCCTCTCAAAAGCAGCTGATCGGTCTCTACCATTTTTCACACTTTGAAAGGCTGCATAAAGAAACAAGATTTTGCATGGACACCTGAAGCTGAATCAGCATTTCAAGAGCTAAAGAAGTTTATGGCCACCCTTCCTACGCTCACAACTCCTGTACCGGGAGAAACATTGGTGGTATATCTGGCTGCTTTTGTGGAATGTGTTAGTGCAGTTATGATGGCGCAACGTGGGTCTACCCAAATGCCCGTGTATTTTATCAGCAGGGTGTTGAAGGGTCCAGAAATAAATTACCCGTGCTTGGAAAAATTAGCCCTTGCTTTGGTACATGCAACTAGGCGTTTGAGGCGTTACTTTCAGGCTCACCCTATTCATGTCTTAACAGACAAACCAATCAAGCAAGTATTGGGAAAGCCTGAGGTGTCAGGACGTTTGGCTAAGTGGGCAGTCAAATTGGGGGAGCATGAAATCTCATTCCATCCAAGAACTTCTATGAAAGGTCAGATCTTGGCAGATTTTCTTGCGGAGATAGACGGAGAAGAAAAGGAAAGGAAAGTACAGGAGGTGGAAGATTCACCATGGACCCTTTTCACTGACGGTGCCTCTAATTTGGAGGGTTCTGGAGCTGGTTTAATTCTTACAGACCCCAATAAAAATGAGTATACTTATGCCCTTAAGTTCGAGTTTCCCACAACCAATAATGAAGCAGAGTATGAAGCTTTGTTAGCAGGCTTGAAAATCGCAAGGAAAATGGGGGTGAAAAGCATATTTGTATTTGTAGATTCACAGCTCGTTGCCAACCAAGTTAGTGGAGCATTCGTTGCAAACCAACCCTCCATGCAGCTGTACTTAGAAGAAACTAAATAGGTAATCTCCGAATTTACAAAATTTACCATTGAGCAGGTGCCTAGAAATCGCAACAAGCTAGCTGATGCACTAAGTAAGTTGGCTTCGTCCGCCTTCGCCCATCTTAAAAAAGACCTACTGGTGGAAATCTTGAAAGAAAAGCCCATTGCACGACCAAAGGAGGTTACCACGATCACAGAGGATCAATGTTGGATGACTCCGATTTTAAATTTCCTCAAACATGATGTACTACCAGCCGATCCACAGCTAGCAAGAAAAATTCGTATGAAGTCACCAATGTACACGTTGGTTGACAACTGCCTGTTTCGCAAATCTTACTTGGGACCACACCTACGTTGTGTTGGCCCAACCCAGGCTAAAAACATTATTGAAGCTGTACATAGCGGCGCATGCTCCCTCCACGCTGGTCCACGCTCTGTCACTGGTAAAATCATGAGATTGGGATACTTTTGGCCAACGATGCATCAAGATGCAAGGGAGGAAATCGAAAAGTGCACAGCCTGTCAACAAAATGCTTCTGTCGCCAAATTGCCGAAACAAGATCTTATCCCTGTTACCACTGCTTGGCCATTTTACAAATGGGGGATTGACATTGTTGGGCCATTTCCACCCGACGTTGGCAATGTCAAGTTCCTCATTATTGCTGTTGATTACTTTACGAAATGGATAGAGGCAAAGCCCTTGGCAACTATCACAAGGAAGCGGGTTATAAATTTTGTCTGGGAGCACATAGTTTGCAGGTTTGGGGTACCGCATGTCATGGTAAGCGATAATGGTAAGCAGTTCGCGGAAAACCCGTTCAAGGCTTGGTGCCCTGACATGAACATACAACATAAATTCACGTCAGTGGCACATCCTCGGGCCAATGGCCAAGTCGACGTCATGAACAAAGCCATCGTGAAAGCAATCAAAGCAAAATTGGGCAGGCTCAAAACTGCATGGGTGGATCTATTACCAGGTATCCATTGGGCTCATCGAACCACCCCAAGTTCAACTACATCTGAAACACCTTTCAGCTTGGTTTATGGCACTGAAGCAGTCATTCCTCTTACTCATCCAACTCAAAGGGTTATGGACTTCAACCTAGAAGAGAATGAGGAAGCATTGCGCCAAAACTTAAACATTGTGGAAGAGCGTACGGAGATCGCTCTCATCAAGCAGGCAGCCAATCACATGCAGATGGCAAAATATTACAATCAGCGGGTCCACCCTCTCTCTTTTCAGCCAGGCGATCTGGTATAGAGGAAGAATGAGGCCAGCAGGGAAGAAAGTCAAGGCAAGCTAGGCCCTACATGTCACACCCCGCTAATAGCGGAAACACGGAATGTTCCAGTTATAATATCAAGAGTCAAGATTACAACAATATAACCGATAAACAAAACATCAAATTAAATAGATCATGCCAAATGTTACAAAACACATCATAAAGTCAAAGGCGGTAAGACGCCAAGTACAATACAATTCCAAAAGAAATAAACAAACGGATCGTCATGGAAATTACAATAAGCAATTTAAATTCAAATTTCCCATAAGCAGCGATCCGAAAATAAACTAAGGCATGATCGACGGAAATCCTCAATTTCCCGCAAAGCGTTAAAACGACATCAACAACATGTTGGTGAATTATTCGCAATTTTAAGTAAAAGTTGACCCATCGACGAGTTTTCAATAAACATCATAATTTCAAAAGTCATATCTTGTTTCTCAACCCTAGCGAGGATACCATGCCTAGATTAGTCATATACCGAAACTGACCACAATTTTTATCTTCCACACATAGGAGCATCCTACCGAGAATTTCCTAGCATCCGCTCATAGGAGCATCCTACCGAGAACTTCCTAACATCCACTCATAGGAGCATCCTACCGAGAATTTCCTAACATCCGCTCATAGGAGCATCCTACCGAGAACTTCCTAACATCCACTCATAGGAGCATCCTACCGAGAATTTCCTAACATCCGCTCATAGGATCATCCTACCGAGAATTTAGCTTAACAAGAGTATAAGACACCTAATCTAAGGCAGTCCTATTCTACTAGACAAACAAGATAATCAGAACAGTCCCGCATACATGCAGACAATTTAAAATACACAGACAGTTTAAATTACGCTTTACAGCCCAAAAGTATTTAAGACAAGGGCTACGAATAACTCACAATACAAGCTTCAACAAATCCCAGATAAACAATCACGGAGCTACAACCCCACCGTCTAAGTGCCCTAAAAAGCAATAATATAGTCTCAGTATCTCTACAAGTATAGTTCGGTTTAGCCTTGTCGGTTAAGATTAAGTTTAATATAACATTCCAACGATTAACAAGTCGAATAAGGATGACGGATTAAGAAGACGATGTTCCGCGCCAGAAAGTGCCGATCGGCAAGATATCGATCTTTCACGTCAACAGCGACCGTTGGAAGCAAATGATAACTCCGAGTCGAAAGGATTATTAAAACAAATGTTCATTATGTCGACCAAAATTAAGATGTTGACTTATAAAAGTCAAAGGTCAATTAAGTTGACTTATAAAAGTCAAATGTCAATTATGTTGACTTATTAAAGTCAAATGTCAATTATGTTGACTTATTAAAGTCAAAATAAATTTAAAAGTCCAATTTGACACTTTGAGTAATTTGAAGTCTTTTCATACCAAAATATTTAGAGTAAAGTACCTTTCAAAACCATTTATAAAGTTTGTCGTAAAACATATTTCGATGAATTAAAACGATGATCAAATATGTGGCGAAGTTAAATATATCGCAAAAAGGTTGGAAATATCCGTTTTAAGTAATATTATGACATTTGTGATTGCGTTGGTGTCTTTGAGTCCAAAGACAATGTTATTGTAAAACATGTTACTTTTGTATACCATTTATTTATATAAGTGTTTTAATGTCGTAAAAAGTCGTGAGTTGAAATTTCGGCAGCGCTTCCGCGTCTTAAAATATTCGTCCAAAATTTATACACTTTCCCGCTTAACAACAATTGCATTTTAAACCTTATTCATAGTACATAATACAATAATAAGTTTAATACAATACTTTGGTTAGATTATATTTTTAACATTATTGTCCAAATCTCAGTCCAATTCGATAAAATACGACGAGTGTTGGTCTAATAATTATTCCTAACCGTTTTCAAGGCTAAAACCGAATAACGAATATAATGAAATCAAAAGATTTACAAGGACAACAAATTATACCGCTAACACCCGCTTGATTTGGACAAGGATCTGGAATGACAACTTTAGTGGTGTAGTGATGAGAATATCCGCCTCCAAAACACAAGACAACCACCGATAATTAGCAAAACGAAGATTTTGAGCACACAGACTGATCCAGCCGCCGGCTGGGACTATCCAGCCGCCGGCTGGAAGCCCACGGTCAGCTTCGGATTTTCGTTATTTTTGTCGATTTTTAGCATTTTCAAGAGTATTTTCGGTAGATTTCGACATGCAACATAAAAACCCTTTAATAACATCCATAGATTACTTCAAATAACAACTTTTATATCAAGATCTTTGTAAAAGTTTATAAAACTCATGTTTATAGACAAATCACCAATAACTTTTATAAAAACTCATTATTTGTTCTTTGATGAAACATGCATATGTAAAAATATGTATAAAACAGTGGGAAAAGTTTGTTATACCTCAAGGAAAATGAAAGTAAGATTATCAAGCTTGATTGATGAAGATTTTGATGGAGATTAGACCCAAAAATGATGAAAACCAAAGCAACAACCCGGATGAATCACCTCCCCTTGCTTCCCTTGATGATTAGAAGATATTATTGTGATGTTTTATGGTGATTTTATGGTGGAACAAGGCTGGAAATCACAGCAAAGGTGAAGAACAAAGAGAGAGTTTTGAGAGAAACACACTTTGTGTGTGTGTTTTTGAGGTAAAGAAATGAATGAAAATGGAAAAGAAAAGAAGAAATGATAATAATAAGGCATTGGGACAGGCATTTCTGGCAGAAACGTTGGTCCAATCGGGTTTAGACAAGTTGCACCACTCAAATTTCATGCAAAAATGAGTCACCAAAGCTGACCAGACACATCCAGCCGTCGGCTGGATGGATTCAGCCGCCGGCTGAATCCCTGCCAGCAGCTGGCTGGTCGGCTGGTTCGGCAGACTTGTTTTCGATCGTTAAGGAGTTTCGTTCGTCGAAAGCTCCCGATTCTTTTTGCGTTGAACTTAGGAAAGTTCATACTTTGATTTACTTTATATTAGGTTCATTTAATATTATATTTTCACTTTCGATTTCGAGATTCGCACGATCTCGGTAAAGGAGTAAACAAGAGCAAAAGTGCGATATCTCGAGTATAAAGGATCCGTTAGCCGACAAATTTGGCATAAACCTTCTAACTTATAATTATGAGGATACTAACTAATTGGCACTTAGATAAATTAATATTATTACGTCCCGGTGGACGAATCCGCAAATACAGAAAACCCGATACTCAATAACGGTAAATCGTGAGCAAAACAAAGCGAAATTCAAGGGTCGAAATCAATTGCGAATAAAATATAAATAATAACGGTAACATAAGTACTTCAAATTGACGGGACGTCACACTACATGGGAAGGCCCTTATCAAGTACTTCATGCTAATGGCAATGGATCTTACACCCTGTCAGACATGGACGGACAAGCTATTCCCAGGACATGGAATGTCATGAACCTGAAGAAGTGTTATGTTTAATAATTTGGTTTGATCATGTATCCCAACTTTTATTCAATAAAATCAATAAGATAACACTTTTTATCATGTATAATGTTACAACACATGCATGCAGAAATGACATAGTCAAGAACATAGTTCAAAATAAATTACACCAAGTCAAACAAACAACCTTGCTTGGTCTATACACATGCATTCAATTTCATCTTTTCATCAACTTGATAAAAGATAAGCACTTCCTATTCGTAAGCGACATCCTCGCGAGTAAAACATTTTTTCAACGGTTAACCAACAAATACATAAATAAATTCTATAGCAAAGTACACGCATAGAACGAAAAATAAGTAATTTCAACCATAGAAATTCCAAGAAATTATTCAAAGGCTATGAAGCCATAATCCAATCACAAAATAAGCCAAGTCACAAAGTCATAACGTATTACATGCATGGATAAACAAGTTAAGGTTGTGGCTGTGGTTGTGCCGACAGTAAGGCAATGATAGCTGGAAGTGACAAATCCAAGTCTTGCACCAGGGTAGTCATAATGGGAAAGGCCCTGTCTGCAAATATTTGGCTCACACGAGTCATGTTACCATGAGTTGCAGGGTCCAAAAAGGCAAGATCTCGGAAGAAATATTGGGGAGTGCATCTTTCACTTTTTTAATGGCAAGATGTCTCCCAAACAGATGAGAAGCCTGGTTAAAGTAGTTAAGAACATTAGCAACAGCAGGATGTTTAAGCATCAAATCAAATAGCTGAGGCAATGCAGCAACCAAATCTTTCTTCATGTGCACGGCAACATCGCGTTCTTCACGCATCTTGACCATCGCTTGCCTCATAGTCTCTAGCTCACCATCTTTTTGAGCCAACTGCTCATCACGGACACTCAAAGTTGCTGACATCTCCAGTTTCTCTGTTTTAACCTTAGACAACTTGGACTCCTGCTGGGATACTTTCTCCTTAAGCATGCGCACCTCCTCTTGACAACGACTAGATGTAGTCTGCTCAAGCACTAGCTCTTTCTGTAGAGAGGTAATATCATCTTTGCTATTCTCAACCTGCGCATGCAACTCGGCGCACAACCTTTTTAATTCCCCATGTTCATTACTTACAAGTTGTCGAACATAATCCATAAAACACTTGAACATTTTTATATCGGCTGCATCAACTGCACCCCCAGAACTCTCGGTCATAGACTGTGTCATACCAAAATTCTGGCTAGATGCCACCCTAGTGGCCCCAAAAGGAGCGCTGATCGTGCCAAACATACTACTGGATGATCCAATGGTGGCGCTTGCTCCAAATGATCCAGTGTTACCCCCGCGATTAACCAAAGTCGCATTTGAGGGTAGATTAGAGGGAAATGTCAATTTTGGCACCTTGGACGAGGGGATGTCATAATCACTTACATCTACACTCACTGCCCTTTTCCCTAGTCCCAAGGTATCCCAGTCATCCAATCTGGAATCTGGAAGTGATGTCGCTCCCAGGGGATCGAATTCCTCTGCATATTCACAATAAGATCGTTAAGCAACAGGTAATAAGTAGGCAACGACTATAATTATAGTGTTACCTGTTTCATCCTCGTTATCACTCTCAGCGATAGTCCTGGACAATGACTTTTCATTGTCAGCGACATCTGTGAAGCAAAAATAATGTCATTACTTTTTACCATAATAAATACATATGTATAGAGGTTGTGTAAATACCTGGTGTTGAGTTTGATGTAACATCGGTGGTTGATGTCATGTTTATCCCTGAGTTAACTTGAGAAGTGGCACCAGTTTCTTGTTCACCAAGGGTAACATCACCGGGACGATTTTCAATCTCATACGCCATCCAAGCAGGATCTCCCTCCATGAAATCCATCAAGCTCATGGCTGCAGTGAAACATACAATAGTTCAGTACCTGTAAAAAGCTAATATAAACGCATGTCAAAATAACAACAAGCACCCACGTTTCCCGGTCTCCGAGTCCACTATAACAGGCTTCATCCCTTTATCCTAGTTATCCGAAATACGAGCCAACACCAAAGCACCTTCCTCATAAACTCGAAATATAATTGATTTTCGTAAAATCTGCTTGCACAGCCTTTGGCTTTGAGGCGTCAGGACAGGAGGATTGTTTATCGATTTGTCAAGCCCAGTTTTCCATTTAACCAAGTTACTAGCCCAAATATTTATGAAAGCGGTATCCACAAACACATATCTATATCTCCAATTCTTATGACTAGTGAAACACTCCCGAACCAATTTTTTCTTTCTATCTTTCAACTCTAGGGAATACCAATCATGAGATTTAGTCAGCTTATAGCACGCCCTAAACAAAGGTACTAAGGGTTTTATTCCCATGGCCACCAATAACATCTCAAAATTCGTGACTTTTGATACAGCTACTGGGTGTAACTGTGCAAAACCCAACTTGAAATAGTTCAACACACTCGAATAAAACGCGGTGGCAGGAAGTCTAAAGTTGGAGTGGGAAAGGTAATGGATGTAGAAGGCTACTTTTCCTTGCGGAGGGGAATGGGCTCGTTGATTTGGCTCAGGTATGATAGCATTATATATCCTAAGACACGGATACTCATCCATAAGTTTTGTTAGCATGTGGTCCTTGAGATTGCTAGGGCTACGAAAAACTGATGGAGTTTCCATCACAATAGAATCTGTCACTGGCACTGGCTCTCCCATGTCAAAACAACCACAACTACCATATGACTAATAAATAATAAGGTATATAAGCTATTACTACCTACAGGTGTAAACAAAGCAAAGCAATGGTCAAGCAAATACGTACATGTAAGGTAGCTAGCAATCCGGTAAAACCTGCAGCAAAACATACAATTACAATTAGCAAAGACTTAATTACGCGTACAAAATAGTTTGCACTGCAAATGTTAGTTGCCAAGATTGTGGAAACCAAGCTAAACAAATTGTCCACATATGAGATGTAAGACTCGTAGTACGAGCAGAAGGTTTCATCGCCAAACGTCGCGAAAAACAGCCGCCGCCGCCGCCGGTACCAGTCCGCCGGTATCACCTGTTCGCGGTTGCTCAAGCATGCTGCCAAGTCTTTGTCGCGGTACCCGGTTTACCACATACCGCCGGTACCCAGCTGCTTCTTATCGCCGGTACAGAGCTCCTCCTTACCGCCGGCCGGATTGGTTGGCTACCGCCGGTTCGGCTTGGTTGCTGCCGCCGGACGGTTTGGTTGCTCCCACCGGCACCCACAGTCGGTCACCTCATCACCGGCAACCTCACAACCGGTCACCCACCAGTCGGTCACCGCCGGTCACCCCCTACTCGCCGTCGAAAAAAAAAAAAAAAAAAAAAAAGACTTACGAGTAATGTTAGTTACAACTTGCAAACTGTTATTTTGGCAAATCCTAACTCGGGGGCATGATGAGGTTAGTAAGGATTACCTATGTATATATAGGTAATCCCTAAAACCTAAATATAATAATGGGCTTTTGTGGTTTGAAGCCCCTTACTACAACCAAGCCTACTGCAAGGTTGTCACCAAAAGCAGTCAGCGTCTGTCAAGCAGTCTGCGTCTGTCAAGCAGTCAGCGTCTGTCAAGCAGTCTGCGTCTGTCAAGCAGTCAGTGTCTGTCAAGCAGTCAGTGTCTGTCAAGCAATTTGCGTCTGTCAAGCAGTCTGCGTCTGTCAAGCAGTCAGTGCCAGAGCTGTCGCCTGTCAAGCTGTGTCACCGCCTGTCCAAGTTAACAGCGTCTGTGACTGCTTTATTGTCGTCATAATAGTAAGACGTTACATATATTAATGATTAAGACCGTTCAAGTATTCATGATCATCATTAATGATCAACGTTCCATATACTTGACACCCATATAAATACATGGTCCAAATCATTGTTGAGACCACTTTTTTTTTCTGATCTTATCTGAACACACACACTAAAGCAAAAACACAGAGTTCATACACTCTTGCTCTCATCTTCAACCTTGATCACCCTAGGTTCGTCAAGAACTTGTTGGGTTTGCACTATGATCATCATAAGAGATCTAAGGTTGACATCACCTAATCTTCGTGTTTGACAATCGTTGCTCGAACATATATATATATATATATATATATATATATATATATATATATATATATATATATATATATATATATATATATATATATATATATATATATATATATATATATATATATATAAGTAAAAGTCGAATACATTTTCAAATATTTATCTTAATAAAAAAAAGTAGTGTTAATGTTTAAACTTGATAATTGTTTGATCATTGAAGAGCTAATGTATGTATAAATAAGTCTCATCATAATGTTTAAACTTAAAAAAATGAAAAAGGATAATTAAAATGCCATGGGTCGATGATTATAAAATAGACCACAATATGTTGTAATGTATGTTTTAATACATAGTTTATATACTATAATTAGAATATAATTTGGTTAAGAATTTAAGATATAGAGTATATAATATGGTTGATAGGTAGCCTTATCATTTTGGGGAATGAGACCGATGAGTGAAATTGTGAGGCCATTGAGAAGTTGGCCTTGGAAAAGGGCGAGTTTGTATTTTTGTGTCACACAAACAAAGAATGATGGCTATGTATGCATTATTTTCATCACCAAATCAATTGATTTTAGAGGAAAATCCGCATATTTGTTTTTTTTTCATAAAGTCTATGTCATGTTATTTTATGTAAGGAAAAGGTTAAGATCACGAAAATGTAATATAGTACGTAGTACCTAAATACTCGAGTTTAAATAAATTTGTAAATTCCGTTCAGACATACGAAACGCTTTTAAATTTGAAACTTGAAACTCTCACTGCTGGATAAAGAAGTATCAATTTCACTGTCGGAAGTCACTAGAAAGGAAGGCGTAGAGCAGTGTATGCCGTTGGTGAAAGAGTAAGTGTAGAAAAAATGGTGTCGTAAAATCTCCGGTCTTATGAAAATGACCGGCCAGCACGTTATCAGGTAACTAATAACATACCTTAAAAGGTTATCGAGTTTGTTTAGCAGATCACATATCCCACAACATATGCACCCTTATTTTTATTTAACGAATATACACACATCATACTTTACATCTTTTCTCACATATCGAATTTTATAAATGAGATGTCATAACTTTTTTAAAGGCAAAACATTTTGTGAAAAGAAGTCGATTTGTGTACAAGCTAATGTATGATGAGATAGAAGACACAAATAATGACATATTTTTTGAAAACAAAAGAGGATCTCTCGTCACATGCAAAAGAGGGAAAGATGTCACATGCTTGTGGGTGTGCCCTATGAATGCAACCAAGTAAAAGAAACATTATAATTTAAGAAAAATATATTTTTCATTAAACTGTAAAATATAAAAATAAAATAAGTGTTTTATGGAACAAAAGAAAAAGGTTAAAGATTAAAAATATAAATACTATCTTTTCACAATGTATATCAGGCAAGATTATAGATAACGTAAGCTGTAGCGTAACGGCATCAGTAAACCTCAAGTTTTGCAACAAATTGTGAGATATGACGTTTTTCAAAAGGTTACAAGGCCGCAAAAAAATTTAATATATTTTATAATTTTATATATACTTATATATATATATATATATATATATATATATATATATATATATATATATATATATATATATATATATATATATATATATATATATATATATATATATATATATATATATATACTATTATTAGGTTATATAAATATCAATAAATTTTCAAAAAGTTTGTTTTTTAAATTTAAGTATATATATATATTCTAAGATATAGTCACAAATTTACAATCAAATGATTTTTATAGCCATTTTTAACTATTTTTTTTTTTTTTTTTTTTTAAAAAATTCATAACGCGTTACAAAAAACTCGCGTTAAGGCGCGCTATGACCACGTTTTTTTGTCGTCACGTCTAACAAAGACGCCTTACATGTTTTCGTAATTTCTCGTCACGCCTCCATAACATGTTATTTAGAACCTTGGATTATCAAGCAATGTTCTCAAACATTTATATTAGAACATCTTTACTTCATGTCTATACACAAGTTCATATACAGTAATATGGAAATACAAATATTGAACTTTTGCAGTATTTTAATAAGTTTATAAAAGTCTATAAAAACAAGTTTATGTATTCATACAAAAAATGGTGGGTCTATAGTTATTTTAAACCATTTAAATTAAATATAAATTTTTAAATAATGATAAATAATATATATGACCTAAATATGAATTTGGTAAAAAATTTAAAAATAAAGATGAAAGTTTATAAGAGATATTAGGTTTATAAAAAAAATGATGTGACATAACGTTGACATCTTAAAGTTCATAACATTATAGATGAGATGTATGTATTTGACATATACATAAAAATGTTTTTTTTTACTTATGTGGGTGACTTATTGCTATACAATTTTTAAATTTAAGTTTTGATAAAAATAATATAAGAATAATATATAAAATTTATTTTTAAATAATAAAAGTAGAAAAAAGTTATAAGATAGACTTTAATTTTTCAAAAGAAATCCCTTTCATAGTTTCATTGGCACATGATTACTCACCCCCACACAACTTTACACAAGCCCCTTTTAACACTCATTTTCTCATATCCATAAAGTGACAAATCTTGTGACCATTATCGACTATAAAATTACTATGTTGCCCACCAAAAACTGACTAGATATAAAACAAAATCCATTCCAGTCTCTTTCTTTTTTTTAATAAATAACAATATATTTTGCTTATTGTTTTATTTTAGTACTTATATATTAAAGATTTGCTTTTACTTTTATACTATCCTTGATTAACATTCTTATTAATAATAAAGTTTGATTAATACCACTTGGACATATTTAAGTGATTTGCTCAAATCGAGAACTAGAAATACGTTAAACATATGACTAATATGCACTAGATTTTTTAAACATATTAATGTATGTATGTTGATGTTGATATAGTAAGACATTATTCAAACATGTTTACCTTTTATGCACTAGTTTTTTTAATCTATAGTATAAAGCATACACTTTAATAACTCGACCCAAAAAAGAGGAACTTGTATTGCTTGATCGTCGTTTCAACATAAATAAAGAAAAATATAATTGTTATGAATAAATATGAAATAGATATCTATATCTTATAAAATATTAATAAGAAGATATTTATTGTTTTTTGATGATTAATCCACCATATACTATAAATACATATATTTATATGAGATGAATAATACAATTATTTATTCTGTTTTCCTATTGTTATTGTCTTCTTTATTGTATCTCAACACGTTATGAGTACGCTCTAGATCTAAGTTACCGCCTACGGAAAAGGATGGTTAAAGAACACGTACAAGAGGTCGACAATTAGGACGGATGAAACCAATTCGGTTTCAATGAAAGTCAGATTTGATTTTTAATGTATATCTTAAACTTATTCATATAATATCGATTTTATCATGAGTTCATCGTTGATGTCACTTTCAAAAGTTGTTAAGTAATATAATTTTAAATTTAAATCTATTTCATGGCAAATTATAGCTAACAAAATGAACAAGGAACTGAGAATTGTAAATAAACTTCTTAAATAATTAATATTTAGTTTTTGTTTGAAATTTCCATGGAGGTTAAGTTTATATTATATACTCCTACTTCATAAGAATTAATTGAAAGATTTATTAGCGGTTTTAGTTGTATATTTGTGATTAGAGTTATCTGGTAAAAGTTTATTATATTAAAGATTTTAAAATTTTATTAAATAGTAGGTTTAATATAAATCAACATAATATTTTTTTTGTTGACATAAAATTGTTGTTGCTATTAAGAATATATTATTGTTTTATTCTTGTTTGTATTCTTATTTATCTAGGAATTTTATAAATTATCTGGTAAACTTATTAAAATCTTATGGAATTTCTAGTAAACTTAAAGTCTTAAATGCAAGTTTTTATGTGGACATGAGTAAGCATATATTGTTACTTTCCACTAGTCATGATTATGAACATTCTCATATAACTTTTATTAGATACTCTAATGAACATATGATTTGTATTATGCCGGTGCTAAACTTTTGGCTCTTTAAGTTTTATTTATTATTGTAAAGGCGAAACTTATGTTGACTCGAAAATTTAAAAATACCCCTTATTTATTGAATTTAAGAATCGAAACAATTATATTTTATACTTATCTTATTAAAGGATATGTGACTTGCCCAATACTCTAAACACCAATATATTTTGATGTTTGATTTGATATTGTATTATTTGAACTCGTTACCTCAAAAAATTATATATCTATTTAATTTTTGAGAAATTTAAGGCAAGCCTAAGACACAAAGTTGTACTCCACAAGCTTGTTAAAATTGAATTCACATATAATTATTATTTATATGAATAACAAAGTAATTAAATAAAGGGATATTTACATCTACATCCTTACAAAACTTCAATATCACGTCAATATCCTTGTAAAAATCAAAATTACGTAAATATCCTTCCAAAATATGAAATTTTCTCATATATATCCAAAATAATAAATTAATAATATTTAAATGCTTTTAATATTTAAATTATTCATTTAAATATTAATTAAACGTTTTACTAAAATATATTAGGTTTAATCTAACATTAACCAATGTATCCCAATTTCATATACTCGTAATACATATTTAAAAAAGATTGATTTCTATAGTTTTGAACATTAACCATAATAAAAATGTTGCAAAATTCTCTCGTCTTGATTGATTAATGTTTTGTAATATATGTTTAAAACAATTTCTTCATAAATTTAATTTATTCAGTTTATTCGGTATTTGATTCTTGATTGACATATTTCTTTAAATAAGCATGTTGATTAGTTTTATATATTTATTCAATAATTTAAAATATTAAAATCATTTAAGTATTATTAATTTATTATTTTGGATATATATGAGAATTATTCATGTTTTGGAAGGATATTAACGTAATTTTGATATTTACAAGGACATTGACGTAATATTAAAGTTTTGTAAGGATATTGATGTAAATCTCTCTTAAATGAATAAATCACAGTGTAGAAAAATTTGCTATGACACCTATATATTTCTTAGTTATGCTTTCTTCTAGCGAAAATAATACTAAGTTAAATAACTCAATCATATCCATGTGCACAACCTCTACATGGATAATACAATTATTTATTCTCTTTCTCTATTGTTATTGTCTTCTTTATTGTTTCACAACACGTTATCAGCACGCTCTAAAAGAATTTTTAGTTCGGATCCAAAGTTTTGGTCGAAAGTTACGACCATCGTTGAGGTAAATGTTTTAACTCAAATATTTAATTGATTTTTTGATCTAAAGCTTAGGATTGCACAAAAATCAGTAGCATTGAGGTTTTAAGATTTACTACTTTATAATTAGTGTATAGAACACATATTTAAGCAATTAACTAAATATACAAAGTAAACATAAAATAAAACATATAAATAGAGAAGAATAAATGTATTTGATTTATCTATACCTAATAATTATATTGTTATTTTATATTCTTGATCTTATAAACTTATATTTGAAATATTAATGACTTATATGGATTATTAATATTACTGAATATAACACTCAATCAATCCATATAATTCATTATTGACTCATATAATACTTCATCTTATAAATTTATATTTGTAATAAAAATAAAATTTGTACTTAATTATTTGAAATAAATAAAGGTAAGACATGATATACACATTGTGCTATTCGATCAAGCTCGTCATAGATAAGTTTATTGTAAGATTTTAAATCGGTGAATAAGTGCAATTGAAGCACATATGGTCAAAACCAGAAATTTTATGGATTGTTATTATATTTGGTCATAATTATTTAGTCATAAAACTGAAGTTTATAGACCTTGATTATTTAATTGATTGTCATGACCGGTTAGACCATCCCGAGTCAACGATGATGCGAAATATGTAGAAGAACTAGAATATTTTTCATGATTTTTATGTGTTGTTTACTCCCAAGAGAAGTTAACTAATTCTCAACTAAGTAGGGATTCAATCCCATAATTCTGGAAATTATAAAGGGGTATAATAGTCTTATACACCCAAATCATGGACCATTTAGAGTTTTAAAATCGATGTATCGTCTAAATGTTCATCAAGTCGCAACCTGAAGTTTGTGTGATAAGTGGCTCAACTAATGAGATATTTAGCACATTGTTCCAGATTATCATATTTGTTTTGGCAAACTTCACAAATTTATAAATGATTCTTGGAATAAGTGTTGACATTGAGTATGTCTTACGCAAATTGCTTTTGTTAACAAGCTTATCAAGCGTCTTCAGTTGATTGCAAAGTCACCGATCATAAGAGTAAAATACAAAGATTTTATTTGGGGCCATGTATTTACATTAAAGAACACTAATTCGCATCAAACCAATACTTATGATGATTACCCCAATTGTAATTGATTTTTGGTAATAAGTGATTCCCATAATATATTTTGATTATGCTTATATGTTTAAGTTGCTCCACCATAACGAATAAATATGGGATGCAAAAAACTGTTAGGAATATATGTTTGGTATGAATCTGACCTAAGTTTTGTCTTGAGTTATATATTGACCATGCGAATGATGGAATCCTTACACACAAACTAAAACTATGCATTGAGCACTTAAATGGTTAAGAGCCAACTTTATATTGATATGACCCCTTTTGGCAAACAAAGACGATGATGATTCCTGGAGTACCACATTTGATTGATATTGAAAAATTGAGTTGTTTATATGAGATGTTATTACTTTCGAGATGTTATTCCTAGATATGGTTGATATCTCATCATTACGAGGAAATTTAGTTAATCATCATATTAGTCGCTAATAAACCATATGTATATTGTGAAGAGATGACATTTGATTGTGCCAGCTCAAGGAGCTCAAGTAATGTGATCATCCGGGGGAGAAATACGCGTTGCACACTTTTTTCCTTGGCCTTGGTTTTGTCTCATTGGATTTTCCTGGTAAGGTTTTTAATGAGGTAACATCCCAAAGCGTATTGAAAAGTTATGTACTCTTTTTTCTCACTAGATTTTTGTCTCGTCGGGTGTTAATTAATAAGGTTTTAACGAGGCATACTTTTGAATTAATGGTCATCCAATGCGGAGTTTTATGAATAAATATGGAATGGATGTCCATATTTTATAGAATATTAGTAAGGAGATATTTGTTTATAATTAAGAGATTGTTTCTTGATGATTAATCAACTCATGTACTATACATACACACCTCTATATTAAATGAATAATATAATTATCTATTCTCTTTCTCTATTGTTATTGTCTTATTTATTATTTCACAACAACAGTTTAAATTAAAAAAAAAAATTGTCATTTTGTGCACAATTTGATCTAGATTTTCTTTTTATGTGAATAAAACATTTTTACAAAAAGGTTGTAAGCTTTTTTTTTAAAGATAACCGTTAATATTTAGTGTTACTTTTCGAATATATATAATTTTCAACCTAAATTGTTATTTAAAAAAATCTATCTTTTGCCAAAAATAATACATTTATCATGATTAATAGAAGAAACCAAAGAAATTAGTTAAGGAGATCAACATGGCACATGGTACAACTTGGCTTAATTATACCTAACATAGTTTATAGGCAATGATTAATGAATTATATGAGATAATTATATTGACAAAAATATATATACATAAAAATACTAAGTATTATAATGCAAACATTTTAAAGTATATTTTGTAAATTCTATAAATATATTAAAAATGCCATTCAGACATATATATAGAGGTGAGTTCATTTAGGAACCATCAATTATTTAGGAACCATTAGGAACCATTTTTAGGCAAGGTGGCAATTTTGTAATTAAGTCAAATCCCCAAATTGGAAATCAATTAAAACCCACTTTAAAATACTAATTAACTTTAAATTAACATATCTAGAGTATAACTAGGTTTTAGGAAAAACTAAATACACCATTAAAACAAGCATTTAATTATCTTTCCAACGAGCACCCACTTGATATACTTTTGACGACTTTTTTTTTTTTTTTTTTTTAGTGAGTTTCGGTATATACACTAGTGTATATACTAAATATTCACCAGTGTATATACTAATTCACCAAAAACACATCTAAACCATATACACTATACACTAGTGTATACACTATATTCACTAATGTATACGAATCTTTATATTAATTTCATTTTAATTGTGAATACGCAATATACAAAAGTGAATATACAATATATATATACACAAGTGAATATACAATATACACCAGTGAATACGCAATATACACAAGTGAATATACAATATACACCAGTGAATACCATGTATTCAATAGAGAATACATCTTATACATTAGTGAATATAGTGTATACACTAGTGTATATTGTATAAATACACTAGTGTATAACTATACATTAGTGAATATAGTGTATACACTAGTATATAAATACACTACTGTAGTGTATAAATACATTAGTGTATAACTATACATTAGTGAATATAGTGTATACACTAGTGTATAGTATATATGGTTCAGATGTGTTTTTTGTGAATTAGTATATACACTGGTGAATATTTAGTATATACACTAGTGTATATACCGAAACTCACTGTAAAAAAAAAAAAAAAAAAAAAGTCGTCAAAAGTATATCAAGTGGGTGCTCGTTGGAAAGATAATTAAATGCTTGTTCTAATGGTGTATTTAGTTTTTCCTAAAACCTAGTTATACTCTAGATATGTTAATTTAAAGTTAATTAGGATTTTAAAGTGGTTTTAATTGATTTCCAATTTGGCTCTCAATTTTGACTTAATTACAAAATTGCCACCTTAAGTTTAATTACAAAATTGCCACCTTGCCTAAAAATGGTTCCTAATGGTTCCTAAATAATTACATGGTTCTTAAATGAAACCAACTCTATATATATATATATATATATATATATATATATATATATATAAAAATTATCAATAGTATTTATTTTTTTATAAAAGTAATTTAATTTCTTATTTCAGTTAATTTAATCAATAACCATTTTTTTTTAGTCAATTTAACCTAAAAAATTTCTCCTAACACAATAATCTTTCAATATTAATATAAGCGTCTTACTAATATTAACGTCTTATTCATAAACCGAAAATCTAATTCATTTTGATTTTCAACCAAACTAAAAACCAAATTATAATTCATATTTAGTTTATTTTGAATTTGGTTCGGTTTAATTTATGAGATTTTTGGTTTGAAATTATGAACACTCCAAGATACAAGTGTGATTTGCTTATAAGCCTAAGCTTTTTTTTCGCCCTATGTATTAATTATCTTTTGGTATAAGATAGAAAAATATGAAAATATAATTCTTATAATAATATCTAACATTTTATCCATAAAAGTATAGTGTATAACTGTATATTAAATGAAATGGGCTTATCCTGTCTGTGAGTCGTATATATGGACCAATTGAAGTAGACCCTGGTGGGCTCTATGTGGTTAAGTGGACCCAAAATTATTCTATTAGTATTTTCTTAGAAGTTGAAAGTCACATGCAAAAACTATATGCCATATTCTATATGCTCCCTTGTACCTTTCAATAAGTCATCTATATTATCTTATAACAAAATGATAATTGTTTTTGGGTCGATAGCAAAAGTTCTATATTAGTGTAGCACAAGTTTATAAAATAAATAATCGTCCTATGCATTTCCGGAAACATTCTTATATTTGTGGAGCATTAAAAAATTTATGCATGTTTTGAGTTTTAACCACAATCCTAGAGTGATGATCAAGACTAATTGTATTTTAATTCATTCTTAAATGGTCAACATTTTCCTTATGGTGGTTGGATTGGCTTGACTTGTCAACATTTTACTGTCGGTTTTTTGGAGTGATTGATATCTTTTGAGTGATAAGAGAACCGAACTATCATGGAACTATTTTAAGTTCAAGAATCTAGGGGTGAGCAAAACCGAACCGAAAACCCAAAATCCGAAAAAACCGATAAAACCGAACCGTAAAACCGGTCCGAATACAAAAAACCGATGGTTTGGGTTTCGATTTTTGAGAAACCCAAAAAGACGGTTCGGTTTGTGTCGGAGGGTAAAACCAAACCGAAAAAAACCGAACCGAACCATTATATGTATGTCAATTTTAATATGTTCACTTTTAGTAGATATTTTAAGTTTTATTCTTTTTATTTTCTTCCTTTGTCTAAAATTCTAAATCATCCTAATTAATTACTCCCTAAACACACAAACTCTCGATGCTAATAATGAAGACTCAAAGTTTTCTTTTCTAAATTGTCAATCTCATACTTATCAATATGTAATCTTTTTGTGTCATATATGACACATTACTCAGCAACATATAGGTTTATTTCTTCAATTTTGATTGTTTTGTTGTTGCCATGTAGGCTATAGTTTACTAAGCCACATATAGTATTTTTTTTTTCTTCTTAATTTTGTGTTTAAAGTTTTCCGACTCATATCATTATGTTCTAGTAATATGCACAACTTCATGTTATAAGTTGTGAACTGCTCCGCCAATTATTGCGTAACATACGCTTCCATTTGAGATTTATTTCACAAGTTTTTCTTGAAAGATCTATGAATTTGCCCATGTCCAAAAACCGAAATAAAAAACCAAACCGAACCGAAAAAAACCGAAACCGAGAGGAACCGAACCAATATAGAAACCGAACCAAACGGTTTGGAACTTTCAGGAACCGAAATTTCGGTTTGGGTTCGGGTTGAGGTCGGAACCGACCCAAACCGACCCATGCTCACCCCTACAAGAATCTAAGATTGAGATTTTATCAATTTGGCCCGTTAAAGATAAGTGTTTCGAAAATGCCAACTTGGTTTCATTTTCATTTTTCAAGTTTGATGTGTTCTAAATAGTTCAATACTTTGTTAATTATACAATGTGTAATAAAGTCATCAAATGCTACATCATGGACCGATTGAAAAAAATCTATTTGACGATGTGGATGAAACGATTTGCATAAAAATAGTCCGTCCGTCACATATTAAGTGTCTACAATCAGATTTTGAGCTCTTTTTTCGCAACTTTAACTTTAGAGTAAATCACATAAATGGTCCCTTATGTATGTCATTATTTGCACGCTTAGTCCAATTTGAAACCTTTTGCAATAACAATCTCTACGGTTTGTGTTTTTTAACACGCATAGTCCCTCGTCCGTTAAGTTTGACATATTTACTGTTAAATATGATGAAATCATCATCTTACCCTTTTGTACCAGCTTAATTTAATTTAATTTCTTTTATTGATTAGCTCTTTCTCCCTTATAAATTCAAAAAACTAAAACCCGATGAACTCACCATCACCTCCTATCACCGCCAGTCACTTAAACCAAGCACCACCCGCTTTTGCCAGTCACCGCCTACACCACCGCCACCATTCGCTGCCACCACACGTAATTTTTCACAACCCCCTAAATATTTTAGATCTAAACAACAAAAATCTTAAAAAAAAAACCTAACACGAATTCAATCATTGTGATTTAGATCTGGAAAATCTCAAATATTTATATATATATATATATATAGAAGGAACCTGCAACTTAAATTTTTTTTTCTTGCAAATCTCATATGTAAGCTTTGTTATGTGTTATGTCTACAGAATGTGGAAATATGAGATTATTGAGAATGTGGGGAGAGGTCGAATGTGTCTTGACGAGAGGGAGATTAAAATTTAAAATAGAATAATTTGATTAAAAAAAAGGGTAAAATAGTAATTTGACCTTATTTAATCACCAAACCGTAATAGTTAACGGACAAAGGACTGGGCATGTTTGATAATACGAACCATAAGGATAGTTATTGCAAAAGGTTTCAATTTGGACTAATGTGCAAAAACTAACATACATCAAGGACCATTTTTGTAATTTATTCCTAACTTTAACTATATTTTTTTATGCTATATAATATTTGATGTAAAATATATGAATGAATTGGATTTTAAATGTATTTTTTATTGGTATAATTTTTATATAACAAAAACAAAAATATTTAAGTCAAAGTTAGAAAAATAAATCATTAAAAACTGAAAATAAAAACTTATTATAAAAGGGAAAAAGTATGAATTAGTGGTGTGCATTTGGGCAATTTGCCTCTCATGCAAGCAGGCCACCAAGAAAACGTTTTCTGGAAAGCTTTATTCGATAAAAGTTGGTTTAAGTAGCAAAAACTGATACCACCCAAGTCTGAGAATTCGTGTCTTGTTGTAAGACGGAGTCGCTATCATTAAAAAAACTGGCCTTTAACCCTTCTTTTCCCCGGAGATAGCGGTAAAACTTTAACAAACTTCATACTTTTTCATAACATTGCGATATTTGACTTGATCATGAGTCATACCATGAAATGAACATTAAAATAATAAACTATGTAACACGTTATGCTTTTTTAATGTGCCTTTTCGATCTTAAAACTCATGAAAGCATACCAGATATGATAAATATTACGTATAATTATACACCTTATTAAACAGCACAAGCAATTAGTTAAACTTGAAACCATCAAGGTATTTACATACAGGTTTTCGAGAATCCTTAGAAATCTGTTGAAGTCGGAACTTATGTCATGATTAACCTTCAACTATATATTCATTGTGATTTCATTCCAATTCCCATAGTTGTGCTACAACAACAAGTGCTAGTAAATCTCGGCTATATCGGTCTGAAAAATTAAATAATATCTACAAGTAACACAGCAACCAACAAAGCAAGAGTTTACATGATCAAATTCATACCAATCACGTCGTTACAACTGCAAAACCATATGCCTTTATTATACCTTCACATACTTGTCAACATAGCCCTGTAAAATAACAAAAGAAAATTTAGTTTGGGGGGTTATTAAGCATATATTAGGAAAACCTTACGGGCATAAGTTTAAAAATAATGAAAGGTGAAATCTGTGTTTTCTTTAGTCATGGTAGTGGTTACGAAAATTCATCTTTAAATTTTACAAAAAAAAATTATTGTTTCTGAGACTGCAAGTGTTTGCTGAATAAGGGTCTAACTGGGCAGATAAGGGAAACGGGTCAAAGGGGTAATTTTAACATATGTTCCCATTAATTTACAAACAAGAATGTACTATATGATTACATATAGTTACAAACTTTATTAATATAATAATTTTAACGGTTTAAATAAATCGATTTAGGAGGCTGAAAACATTCAAGTATAATTTGAGAGACTTTTAACCTGTTTTGACTATGACCCATGTCATTAACAGCCGACGGTTGGAATTATAATATCAACCAAGCTGACCCAATTTTTAAGTAAATGGGTTGGAAATGTCACCTCGACTTTTTATTCTTCAAACAGAACAAACAAATAGCGGTGGCAATTTTAACCCATCGACTTATAAATGGGTCAATTTGCGTTGCGTTTTACCCCAAAAACGGGTCAAATGGGTGATGTTTTTAACGCATACCTCCAAAATCGTTTATCTTAAAAAGATTTAGATTACTATTGTAATAATATTGTTTTTGATAACTAATGCATTAACAATTAATGATTTATATCTTTCAAATCGACAATATCAGTTTGCAGGTCAACCCATACAGAAAATGACCCGTTTCATCCTGATCCACCCGTATCCCAACCTGCCAAATTACCACCTCTAATCCCTATAAATTATAAGTTTAAAGTAGTAAGGAGTTAAAATGCATCTGGTTTACCATTACAAGCTTTGTGAGTTTTCTCTGAGAAGAGTCGATATAATGATTTATCTTCGCCTGTGACTTGGGTACCTGGTGTTTCTTCATAGCTCCCGATACTTTATCAACAGTTTTCTTAACAATCGTCTTAAAAGCCTCTTTACTCATATTACCCTGTCGCCATGACGGCTTTAAAACCTCCTTCACAAAATCAGCAACAGAAACTTTAAAAAGTTTCATTGATCTCGAATCTTTGCTTTTCTTAGGTTTCACTTGATCAATCTCCATCTCCCCAGTACCCACATCCCGTAAATCAATCGGAGAGCTATGAGTAGGACTGAAATTTTCCACAGCGCCCACCTCAGCATCTGCTGTCTCACCAAACTCGTCATTTTCTTCACTTGCAGATACAGCAACAGCAACAGCAACAGCAACCTCTTTCGTACCATTATCACCTTTCTTTAATGACGATGGATCAATACTGTCAAACAATGGATCGTATTGATCACCTCCAGGTGTGTTCTTCTGGTCAAGTGAAGGACCGAATGTGTTACTCAGTGGCTTATCAAAGGTTGATGCATAAGGATTGTAGTGGCTCAAGATTCTAGAGAGAGAAAATTCAGATATGTTTTCAGCTACAGGGTTTTGCAAGAACGATTGTGTTATACCAGCCGGTTGCTCCTTAGAATTTAAAGAAACTAAATTTGGCGATGAAGAAATTTGTGCAAAGTTGTCTTTAGCGAAACTTGTGGGACCTACAGGTCTAGAATTTGATGAAACTAAATTTGGCGAGGAAGAAATTTGTGAAAAGTTGTCTTGACCGAAACTCGTGGGACCTACTGGTCTAGAATTTGAAGAAACTAAATTTGGCGTTGAAGAAATTTGCGCAAAGTTGTCTTGAGCAAAACTTGTGGGACGTACAGGTTGTTGAAGGATCGGGTAGTTCATAGGGTACACCCCAGGATGAGTGGTTATTTGAGGTCCATAAGGTGTGACAAAAGGCTGAAACGGATAATTAATTTGAAAAGACGGCTGATTTTGCTGATACTGTGGCATGGGCCCACTGAGTTGCGGACGTGGCGGCGGCGGTGGTGGTGGTGGCAATGAGTTCCACAAAGGAGGTTGTAATGGCAAGACACTGTATTCTCCGGCCACATGTGGTTCACCACCTGGCATAGCTGTTCCAGTTGCAGGGGGTTCACTTGCCACGTTAGTGGCGTCACCTGGAGACTCCACAAACTCTTTATTGACAATCTCATTACGATTCGTGTTTTTATCGACCTCATCTTTCTCAGGCAATATTTTATCTCTATCTGATACCGGCTCAGTGTAGTGTTGTTTGTTCCTATAACGCCACGATTCCTCAGTCTTTTCAGCATGAAAGTACCGACACGTTTCACGGAAGCATCTGCCAAGACGAAAATCATGACAAATTTCTTGTGTATGACTTCTATTCCTTCTGTTATAAGGAGACCTGCTCCTAGGTCTTCTCTTCGGGGACCGGCTGAAAACAAAAACAAAACAAAAAAAAGATTAAGAAATCATAATCTATTAGAAAATATATATCAAGAAAATATAGTACCTGCGGGATCGACTACGGTTCTCCCTCCTCCTTCGCGGACTTCTCCTTCTCCTTTCATACGGAGATCGACTTCTACTCCTACTTCTTCTACCTCTTTTGCTTCGCCTTCTGTTATAGTCATCCGAATCACTCTCACCACCACCTTTTTTCACCATTCGCCCAAACTCGTCCACTTCTAACTTGGCATTTCTATCTTCCTTCTGGGCCCCACCATTTTTGCGACCAGTTGCATCATCACCTTCTATAGAAGTATCACCATTATTTCTTTTGTCCAAACTTTTTGTCTTTGTGGAAGTTTCTGGAATATTAGATGTTATATTCAAAGAACCTTCCACGACAGGCACAGATAATGTCGAACCGGTTTTTTCTTGTGGGGAGACTGCTACAGGACTAAGATTTTCAAAAAATGGTTCGTTTACAGGACTAACGTTTTCAAAATGTGGTTCGTTATCGTTTTCAGAGCTATTATCTGAAGCATAGCCTTGTATAAGTCTAAACGGGCTTTCCTCTGATTGTTTCGTCTCTTGATGTAAATCAATATCGTATTGCTCTTTTTTGCTGTCTAAAGCCAGCTCAGAATCCACAATACCAACCGTCATTGTAGGCTTTTCAAACTGATTATCATCCGAAGTCAAATTGATCCCTACGGTACAGAATAGATTTTATTTATTAGCTTTTTAAAACAGATTAAGGTGGATTTTATTTGTGGATTTGTACCTTCTTTCGATTTTATATCAACGTCATTGGATACAATATCAGGTTCACGGTTTGCACTCTCCAAAGACTTACCAATACCTGGCTCCTCGGGCTGAGTAATATCATCTGAAATCAAAACAGAAGGAAAAATAAAGTAAAGTTTTTGCGAGAAAAAATATTTTAAATTCATAACGTGCAAAAACGCTAACCTTCCATATCCATATCAGAACCAGCAGGGGAACGAGATAAATCCGTATTACGCTCCCGCTCAAACAATTCACTTGAAATACATTTCTTTTTCATCCATTTAAAATATTCATGTGAAATCGCAGCTTGACTTGCCGGCGCTCCTCCAAACAGAAATTCAAACTCGGGATTACCAATCTCCTTTTGACAAGTCATGCGTTCAAATTCGTCACCGTTTTTAGCAATATACTGACATAAAACTTCAATCTTCCTAACCGTTTTCTCATCTCTAGGAGGAGGTGGAGGGATATCAGGTGTATCTTTCACACTCGTTTCAGGTGGAAGAGGTGGCGGTCCGGGAGGAGGAGAAGAAGGTGGAGGCGGTGGTGCAAGTGATCCAAAAGGAGCAGGCGAGAAGTAACTGGAAGTGGGTAGCGGGGCTAATGGTGGTGGCGGGACTCTGTAAAAATGTTGCCCTTGCGGATATGGTGGTGGTGGTGGTATTCTCGGAGCTGGATGTTGACTTTGACTCCAGTTCGGATTCTGTTGGGGAGGAGGTGGTGGAATCAAGTATGATTGATTTGAAGAACCCGAAACAGGTGGGCGTAAAGGTTGGGGACCTGTTTGTTGAAATTGTGGAGGAGGTAAGCGTTGCCCGAACTGCTGATAGTTCTGTTGATTATACATAACAACGACGTAAATTTATATCAATATTGCAATTGCAGTAACAAAATCATCAGCAAATCCTCCGTAACAACCCTGTCAACCATAAATCAAAACGGTAAGATAAAGTACTTCAAAAGTCAAATTTTCGCCGTCATTTCACTTAAACTTTTAAAGAGGTTTAACGGCACAACGTTCAGCTTTAGTTTCAATGTAGTTAAATTTATTTTGAGAAAATCGTCTGTAACTAATATTACCGGTTATATATATATGTTGATGTGGTATGGCAATTGTATAAAACTAACGAGAAGGCATGCCAATTGTATAAAAACGATGACGGGCATCCCGTCATCTATTTACACAATCAGCATTCTCATCATTAGTTTAATACAATTGGCTCACCACATTAGCATATATATATATATATATATATATATATATATATATATATATATATATATATATAACCGGTAATATTAGTTGCAGACGAAACCGTTAAACCTCTTTAAAAAAAAAGTTTGAGTGAGTTAGTGAAACAATTTAAGCAATAATATAAGCATAAAACCAAATACTATTTCAAATTGCAATTTGTAATTTGAAAAAAAAAGGAAAAACTGAAATCAAATACATATATATACATAATTAAGGAGATGAATAAATAAAGGGATATGAAAATTTGATTACCAAAATTAAATAAATAAATCGGATAAAATGATTGAAATCGTAAATCTGGGAAATAAATATATAAATATTTGGGATTTAAAGGATCGGGCAAGTGCGTGATGCTGAAAGAGGGTTTTTCTCAGGCAAATAGACCTAGATATATAAATATTCTCAAATTTGTTTTTTTTTTTTTTTTTTTTTTTTTTTTCTTCTTAATAAAGATTGTTTTTTTTTTATTGGTATGCAATTTAATAAGATTGGTTAATTTAAAATTCGATTTTATAATATGTTGGACAAAATTTTATAGTTTGTATAGTAGCAAAAATTAACCATCTAGAGATTAATTTATGTATGATATATGATAGGCTATACCCAAAATATTACTAGAACTAAACTAATATGTTTACAAAAGGCTTCATCTAGAAGAATGACGTATGATATTTACAAAAGGAATATCTTAGATATGATAAGATTTGGAAATATTCTCTTTGATACAACTTGCACACAAGTTGCTCCTGCATACATGCACTATAAATAAGTCTAATTGTTTTACAAAGAGGACAGAACCACTAGTCTAGTTCTTTCGCTTTCACATATTTGTGATAAACATATTCTAATAGTTTGCATGAAATATTGCATGAAGTATATGGAGCAAAGAATTACATATAAAGCTACGTCCAATTCATAAGAAAAGGATCCACGATGATCTAAAACCCTTCAAGGTCACCCAACTCAAACTCGGAATTGTGGCGTAAAACTACATATATAATATGAAGTTACCTACGGGGAATCGCCACCCGAAGAGTTAATAATAACCACCCTCTCCACATGACGTTGCACTACTAAAGATCATACATATTCCGACACCTAATCTATCCTTTAAAAATGATTACGGACTCATGTCATACGATAGTTCGGTAAAGGTCGAACGATCTCTACATGTAACCCAGCCTCGTGAACATCCGTATCATCAATATATGTAGAAAACCGAATCTAAAAAGCTCAATCAAATCCGATCAAATATGCTTGCTATTTAAGTTTACGAAAATATACATAATCAACGTTGCTGGGAGATGGTTTAGTTGCACCAACAAACCAAAGAGAATTATGCGAAAACTTGAAGCTTTGTATCTTGCGAGTATATCTAGAAAACGAAAACGAAAAAGAAATAGAAATATGAACAACTTGTCTAAAGGTTCTTTATTGCTAATGAATGGAAAAGAAATGTATAAGGATAAAAGGCGCCCTTTACTCGAAGGAGGGGGTGGGGTGACGGGGTGTAAATCTCTAGTCTCTAAATTGATTTTGGAATAGAAACCTAAATCGTTTACATCTTGGGAGCTAACTTGGTCCCAAAGTTTAGACTAGTCAAACACAAAAATTAACTTAACCTAATCCTAATCTAGTTATTAATAATAACACGAATATTAATCTAATATTAGATAGACACGATACTAAGCATCACAACATAATTCACGCATTGCTTGAACATCGATCCTAAAACCAGCTTCTTTCTTAGGTCTTTGTCATCTTGATTAGGAAACCTTTAAGCAAACACATATTCTTTTAATTCTCATCTAAGCACCACATACTCTACTCATATAGTCATGTGATAAACTACACACTCCTTTACCATGCAAACAACACACACATACATGACCCTCGACACACCCTCATAAGGGTCCTTTAAACAATCTACATTCTCGTGTTCAACCGGATCTCCTCTATAACTAGACCCACCTCTGCATAGCCTTTCACAAAACTCATCGCGCGCACAAAATTTGGTCTATCACAAACCATTAAGTCTCCTTAGACATTCTTATGTGTACCCTTACTCGTCTTTTGCACATCCCAATGATTTTCAAGGAAAACCTTCAGTGAAAACTTGAAAGAGTGCTTCCAAAGCCATATATATCGAACCATCATTATGTGATAAACCCAAAATTTCCTGCTAATACCTCGACCGAGACACCCTCATGGTTCGACTATCTTTCTTCCAAACAATCAACGTACCAAGAACCTTGTTTGTCATATCCTCCATGTCGAAAACCTTCTCTAGCAAACCATTGGTTGGCGTGTTACATTTGATAACCGTTTAGATATTATTCCCAGGTTCACCTCCTTATCACTACTTTCTTTATTCACCTCAGTTTCGTGATGACTTATGACCATGTCACCTTGATCGTCTTGTGGTTCAGTCTCAAACTTGACATTTCTCTTGGATATTATAATAAATAGACAATTAATTTATGTGAAGTAAAGAAAGATTATATGGTCTATTATATATATATATATATATATATATGGGAGGGTTCATGTAAAAAGTGATAAATTTGTAAAAAGTGTGAGAATCATTGTGAGAGTGACATGTGGCAAGCTTGAATTTTTTTATTTTTAATTTTTTTTTAATAAAAAATAATATTTTTAATAAAAAAAATATTTAAAAAAAAAATCGAAATTTTTTTTTTTCGAGATTTTTTTTTTTCTTTTTGCTCGAAAAAAGTTATTAAAAAAAAAAAAAATATGATACACATTTATGATGCACATCTATGATGAACATTTTATGTGTGCATCATAGTTGAATATTATAGTTTTTTTGTGTGCATCATTTATATAAATCATATTTTTTGTGCATCATTAATGTGCATCATATTTTGTGTGTGCATCATATGACGTGACAAATGACGTTATCAAAAAGAATTTCAATTTTTTTTTTTTCCAAATTTTTTTTTTTTACGATTTTTTTTTTTCAAAAAAAAAATATTATTTTTTTAAATATCTTTTTATTATTTTTTTTTTTCCAAGCTTGCCACATGTCACCCCCAAAATGCTTCTCACACTTTTTACAAATTTAACATTTTTTATTTGATCCTACTCCTATATATATATATATATATATATATATATGTATATATATATATATATATATATATATATATATATATATATATATATATATAGATTGGGGTTCAATAGAGATCCTCTTTTTGCTAGAGATCCAGGGATCACCCTCCCAGCCACAAGATCAACTAAAATTCGTGGCTGAGATTAAAAGTAGAGTTAAGTGAAAATCCTTTAAAAACACACGGAGGGGCATAATGGTCTTTTTACCTTTTTCTCTTTTTTAGGTCCACGCGCTTCCAATCTTAACTTAACGTGTTCCTGATTTTGAAACATAACTTCACCGATTCAGTTTTTAACCTAATTTTTTCGATTGAGAATCGAATTGAACTCTAATTCGTCAATTGAAAAAGAGATAAATTTCTTCTTATCTTCCGATTAAACATGTCATCCACAGGTAATTTTTTGATTTCTTTTATACATTTTTTTTTTTTTTTTTTTTTTTTTTTTTGGTTTATTCAGTCACATGTGATTTTTGTTTGTTTTTTATATTTTTGTGTTGTTCTCTTGTAGGTCGGACTCGTAGAAGTGAACGGATACTCAAAAGAACTGGTTTGAGTAAATTTAAAAACACATCCACTACTCCTGTTGTTATTGAAGATGTTGTTGATGGTAATGTATCCAGTTTTTGTGTATATATTTTTTTATATGATGTTTTTATTATATTTTTTCATGAATCTGTATACGTATTTACATTTGTTTGTTCTATGTTTTTGTGACTGGTGCACAATCACCTGTGATTGGGGGACAAGCAGATGTTTTTGAAGAACAATCAACTATTCCTGTTGTTACTCAAGATGTTGTTAATGGTAATTTATCCAGTTTTTGTGTATTTTATTTTTAATATGATGTTTTTGTTATATTTTTTCATGAATCTGTATACTTAGTTACATGTTTTTATTTCATGAATCAACTGTTTTTGAAGAACAAACACCTGTGATTGGGGCACAAGAAGATGTTTTTGAAGAAGAATCACCTGTGATTGGTGCACAAACAGATGTTTTTGAAGAAGAATCAACTATTCCTGTTTTTACTCAAGATGTTGTTAATGGTAATTTATCCAGTTTTTGTGTATTTTTTTTTATATGATGTTTTTGTTATATTTTTCATGAATCTGTATACTTAGTTACATGTTTTTATTTCATGAATTAACTGTTTTTGAAGAACAAACACCTGTGATTGGGGCACAAGAAGATGTTTTTGAAGAAGAATCACCTGTGATTGGTGCACAAACAGATGTTTTTGAAGAACAATCAACTATTCCTGTTGTTACTCAAGATGTTGTTAATGGTAATTTATCCAGTTTTTGTGTATTTTTTTTTTATATGATGTTTTTGTTTTATTTTTTCAACAATCTGTATATGTAGTTACATGTTTTTGTGCTATGTTTTTATTTTGCAGCTGAAGAACAACCACATATGTTTGAAGGTCCATCTTATGTTTATGACACTACTATTACTGAAAGTGAGAAAGATAAGACAACGCAGGGTATGCCTAAGAAGTACACAAGAAGTAAGATTCTTGAAGAAATTAGAACTTCATCCCTTTGTTGTTCTGTTATTAAGCCTGATGATTTATCAAGAAGGAAAGAGGTTGTTTCTAAAAGGAAATCAGTTTGTGTTGGTGGTGTTGATGATTCTGTTTTGGTAAAGGTTGCTAAACCGAAGAAATTTTTAGCTATTAGAACTCGCATGTCCCCACATAATTTATTCATTGCATTGAATAATTTAAGTTTAGAACAGAAGTTTTGTTTAAAAGAAATGGGTTGATGATTCTGTTTTTTTGTGGTTCTGCATTTCTGTCACATTTACCAAAAGAAGAATATATTCTTTTTCACATACAAAATGCATTAAAAAAATATTTAATTCCAAATACCAAGTACATATTCTCCAACCACTTGCAATAAAAGCCAAAATACAGAATGCATTAAAGAAAAATTATAGAATCACCGGTGATTATTAATAAAATCACCATTTTAAGCTACATTATTAATAAAATCACCGGTGATTTTCCTTTTTCAACTTTCTTCAATGCATTGAAATGTCATTATTAATAAAATCACCGGTGATTTTCTCTGTGTGTTCTGCATTTGATTTTACATGAATCTGTATTTTTTTGCATTGAATTGTAAAGTAATATTTGATGGATGTATGGATTAATGGTTGAATATGTTTTTTAATTCCTTTTTTGCTTTTGTGCTTCTTCTTTTGGTTTCACATTTACAAAAACTAGAATATATTCTCCAACTACTTTCAATAAAAGCCAAAATACATAATGCATAAAACAAAATTATATGTAAAAACTATATAATCACAGGTGATTTTCCTTTATAATTTGTTATTTATGGATATGTAAACAAACCGAAAATACACCAAACCGAAAATATTCTCACACAAAATATTTTGTCATCCAATAATATAAAATCAAATGTCATTTCAAAAAATATTCAATTAGTAAAGTAACATATTTTGTCAGGTACCGACATTCGAAGTTTCATAATCCGATTCTTCATCACGCAATACATAATCAACTTCATTTGCAGCGGCATTTGATGTAGTAGTTTTCTGTCTCTTTCTTTGGTTTGACAAAGTATCATAAGTATCATAATCTGATTCTTCTTCACTTACATCTTTATATGCTTGTCTCGCAACTTTTTTTCCTCTAGTCTGTCTTTGTGCAGTTGGTTGGACATTCTGCTGTTGAAGTTGTTCTTTTCCGGATTGGTTTGCAGCATTGATTTCTGTTGTTGTTGTTCCAGTATTTAGAAGTCGTTGAATTTGTTGTTGTTGTTGATGAGTTAGATGTTGAAGTTTCTGTAGATTTTCAAGCTCTATTTCAAATCCTTTACATGTTCTTCTGTCGTGAGTATTAACAATTAGTTCACAACCTCTACACGTTCGATATGGTCTTTCATTTGCCTTTTGTGCTCTTTCACCGTACCCTTGCATCCTTGAGTTACTTCCGCTTCCTTTGTTTTTTATACCTTTCGGATTATGGATCAAAACTTGGTCTGGTTTTTTGACTCCAAGAATATCTTCCATCATTTCGGTTTTGTTCTTTTCTGGGACATCTTTTTCAACTTCACTCTTGAGATTTTTTAGCTTTTCAACAAAGTAAGCTAGCTTTTCTTCATCATTTCGTAAAATAGCTATGCAACTTTCTACACTGCGGCATGCTTCATTCGCTAGTTTCTGGCATTTTTCGGTTAAATTACCTTCATATCTATGCGTTTTGTTCCTAACACTAGGTGGAATTAAGTCTCTTTTCCAACGTCTTGTTATATACTTTTCTGGTATTTCGTCTATGCCACATGATTGTAAAACACAGAATATATGTCTACAGAGTATTCCACAACGTACAAAGTGATTACAGGTACAAACGTAAGTTTCATCCGCTATGTTATGTTTGACCTGTAATTTAAAATCTATTATGATCACAGGTGATTACTATAAAATAACATCAACATACTAATATTAGTATAAAATAAAAGTTGATGTTTAGTAATCACATAATAAGGCACTAAACTAATAAAATCACAGGTGATTACTATCAAATAAGATCAACATACTAAGATTTAATATAAAATAAAAGCTGATATTTAGTAATTACATACCTTAAATGTTGCTTCTTTTTTAACTTGAAGTTGAATTTCTGTTGCGCCTATCTCAGAAAACGGGTCAACATCCTTTCGTTCCTGGTTTTTTTCCTTTTCCTTTTGTTTTAGCTCTGCAATTCTGTTGTTTGTCTTTTGTTCTTTCTCTAATCATCATAATCTCACAACCTTCTTCTGTAGTGATTGAAATTTGGGAGCACAAATAAAGAGAATTATCAATTTCTTCTTGTACCAAAAAAAATATTTCCTTGGTGTAAACATTTCTTGCATGTTCCTCGATTGGCCATCTTGTTTTCAATTTTGGTGTTTTGCTCAATGTTTGATGATCTAAAATTTCTTGTTCATGTCTCTGCTTCTCCATTGCAGATTCAAAGAGATTCATAAAATTGATGAGTGTTGATCCATAACTTGTGAAGTGATTAAAGAAGGAATTCTCACTTTCTGATCGTGATGTTGTTCTCATTAAACCGCACATTTCATAATCAATGAAGTAAGCGGGAATCCAAGTTGATCTTATCTCAAACAATTTTGCCAGCCAAACGTTGTCTTCTAGGTCAAATTCTTGCAATAAAGAAATCCATTTTCGTTCAAAAACTTCAGGTTTATGATATCCGTTCCATATCAGTTGATGGAGTCTCGGTCTGAAATTAGTGTTGTCGATTATGTTTCTATCAATCTGTAGTAAATAAAATAAGTTTATTGAACATATCAGTTTTATATATGAATAAAAACAAGAATAAAGTTCTAAAATCACCGGTGATTAATAAACATATGGTTACATTTTACATCTCCATACTAAGCCACCAAATGTACTAAGGCATTAATTCACAAAATTAAGGTATTAAGGCACTAAATCACAGGTGATTTTTATTTATACTTTGTTAACTACAAAATTTTTAAGAACCTTAAATGTATTAAGGTATTAAGGCACAAAATCACAGGTGATTTTCCTTTATAATTTGTTGAATATAAAATTTAATAAAATTTTAATAACATGTAAACACAAAAATAAATTTTTTTTTTGTACCTTAACTGTGAATTTTGTGACGATATGCCACATGCAAAGTCGATGCTTTGTTTCTGGAAAAACAGTTGCAATTGCTCTTTTCATTGCAGGATCTTGATCGGTTAATATTATTCTTGGTTGCTTCTTGAAGGCGTCTAAGAATGCCTTTAGTAGCCAAATGTATGTTTCTGTAGTTTCATTTCTCAGCATACCAGCACCAATTGTAACACACTTTTTGTGATTATCGATCGCAGTGAATGGAACAAATATCATACTGTACCTATAAATCATTAAAATCACATGTGATTATCAAATTTACAATTTCTTTAAAAAAAAAAAAAAAAGATTTAAGTTATAATATACCTGTTTGTACAATAAGTTGCGTCAAAAGAAATTATATCACCAAATTCTTTGTAGTTTGCTTTTGCTGTTTCATCTGCCCAAAAGAAACATTCTAACTCGCTGTTTTTTATATCACAGGAGAAGCTGAAGTCTTTCACATATTCTTCTCTGTTTGTGAGTTTGGTGACAAGCATTTGAGCATCACTTTCTCCAATAAAAAACATTCAAATCCCTTTTGAAGTTTTTGAAATCAGTTTTCGTCCCACTCACATGTGAATAACCCCCTTTTGTATTACAATATAAATTGTAAGAAACTGTTGCCCCATAATTTGAGTCCGCCATTTGTTTCATAAACATCAATTCTGGCATACCTAATTTTCTATTTTCCTTAGAAAGATGCCTATACTCTATTGGGTTCAAGGGGTGGTTGTGTTCTTCAACAAAGAGGTGCAGCTTATATGTGGTAGTACAATCTACAAGTTTAAGCATGATATGAGCATTGCATCCTGTTACCTGGAAAGTCGATTTTCTTTTAAGCTTCCCACTATTTTCTGGATCCAACGTGTTGATATTTATACTTGGAGGTGCACCATGTTTGTTGCAACGAATATACTTGGTCTTAATGATTCCACTTTTTGTTTTTTTTGATGATGATAATTTTATATCAAATCCCGACTTTATTGCATACTCTTTATAAATTCTGAAACACTCTTCAAATGATCCATAATTTTTTCCCCTAATTGGTTTGTCGTCATCTTTAACATAAGGTAACCAATATCGAGAACCACCAGGAGTCTCTATGTTGTTGTTATCATTTGAAGATGCTGTTGGAGTGCTGTAGTGTGAACCTGTAAAGTCAAAGGTAATTTACATCAACATACTAATCCATATTAATAACAAAATCACCGGTGATTATTAACCATTTGGTGGCATTTTACATGAACAATCTAAGGCAAATTATTTACAAAATCACCGGTGATTTCTACTTGTACCCAAGTCACTGAAGAACCTAAACAACTTTTAGTTGGTTCAATTGTTAACAACAACGTTAAACCTTTTTATAAACCATGTGTAGTTGCTACAACGGATTTAAATATTGCTCAAAACACCCATCAAATGTTTTTTTGTTCAAAGAAGTACAACTAAAGTCACTTTATTAAACAAAATTATATGTAATCACCGGTGATTACTAAACATATATGTTTAAACATTCTAAACTAAATTTACATACACAAACTAAACAAAATTATATGTAATCACCGGTGATTACTAAACATATATTTTTAAACATACTAAACTAAATTAATACATATTTAGTAATCACATACTAAGGCATTAAACTAATAAAATCACATGTGATTACTTACTTTCCAGTATCTGGTTATTGATGTTGTTTTCGTTGTCATTATTTTCCAAATTATTGTTGGTTGTTGAATCCCCTCTTTCTTCAATAGTTTCTTCTGAAATTAGCGTCATTATCTGCAATTAAAAAAAAAAAAATCAGATCTAAGAATCGATTGTTAAAATATCCTTCAATCGATTGTTAAAAAAAAAATCGGATCTAAGAATCGATTGTCAAACCTTCAATTGATTGTTAAAATTCGGATTACAATTGATTGTTAAAATTCTGTTTGAAAAATTGATCGAGATTCAATGAGGTATACTTTTTGTTTCTTTGTTCTTTAAGCGCGTGGCTATGAATGAGTTAAAAAAAAAATAAAAGGTAAAAAGACCATATTACCCCTCCGTGTGTTTGATGGGTTAATGAAATTGTGTGGCTGGGAGGGTGATCTCTGGATCTCTAGCAAAAAGAGGATCTCTATTGAACCCTCCCCTATATATATATATATATATATATATATATATATATATATATATATATATATATATATATATATATATATATATAGAGTTGGTTTCATTTAAGAACCATGTAATTATTTAGGAACCATTAGGAACCAAGGTGGCAATTTTGTAATTAAACTCAAGGTGGCAATTTTGTAATTAAATCAAAATTGAGAGCCAAATTGGAAATTAATTAAAACCACTTTAAAATCATAATTAACTTTAAATTAACATATCTAGAGTATAACTAGGTTTTAGGAAAAACTAAATACACCATTAGAACAAGCATTTAATTATCTTTCCAACGAGCACCCACTTGATATACTTTTGACGACTTTTTTTTTTTTTTTTTTTTTAGAGTGAGTTTCGGTATATACACTAGTGTATATACTAAATATTCACCAGTGTATATACTAATTCACAAAAAACACATCTGAACCACATATACTATACACTAGTGTATACACTATATTCACTAATGTATAGTTATACACTAGTGTATTTATACACTACAGTAGTGTATTTATACACTAGTGTATACACTATATTCACTAATGTATAGTTATACACTAGTGTATTTATACAATATACACTAGTGTATACACTATATTCACTAATGTATAAGATGTATTCTTTATTGAATACATGGTATTCACTGGTGTATATTGTATATTCACTTGTGTATATTGCGTATTCACTGGTGTATATTGTATATTCACTTGTGTATATATATATATTGTATATTCACTTTTGTATATTGCGTATTCACAATTAAAAGGAAATTAATATAAAGATTCGTATACATTAGTGAATATAGTGTATACACTAGTGTATAGTGTATATGGTTTAGATGTGTTTTTTGTGAATTAGTATATACACTGGTGAATATTTAGTATATACACTAGTGTATATACCGAAACTCACTCTAAAAAAAAAAAAAAAAAAAAAAGTCGTCAAAAGTATATCAAGTGGGTGCTCGTTGAAAGATAATTAAATGCTTGTTTTAATGGTGTATTTAGTTTTTCCTAAAACCTAGTTATACTCTAGATTTGTTAATTTAAAGTTAATTAGTATTTTAAAGTGGGTTTTAATTGATTTCCAATTTGGGGATTTGACTTAATTACAAAATTGCCACCTTGCCTAAAAATGGTTCCTAATGGTTCCTAAATAATTGATGGTTCCTAAATGAACCCACCTCTATATATATATATATATTTATATATATATATAGGAGTAGGATCAAATAAAAAGTGTTAAATTTGTAAAAAGTGTGAGAAGCATTGTGGGGGTGAAATGTGGCAAGCTTGGAAAAAAAAAATTACATTCTCTCCTTCGTTTCAAAATTACATTATCTCTTCGTTTCAAAATTACTAATTAATCAATATACAATTACTGTAACATTCTCATTTGTTTATGATTTTCTTCTAATAACTAAATTTGAATCTTATAATAATCACTAAGATTCGTCTATACTTTTCATGATTTATCTCCAAGTAGCTTATCTTCGGCAGAACTAAGCTTCACATTCAAACCCGTCATGTTCCATATCCATCATTTTCTTTTTTAATTATTGATTCACGGATCTAAGACATTTAACTCTAGATTTAGAAAAAAAATTCTACATATTTAGGGGCATACTTCATATACAAATAACAATGACTACATACTAATCTGCATACGCAATGAAACATTTTCAAGGTCTCGTTGCTAAAGCCGACTCATCAATTGAGAGCGCTACTTAATGCTCTTTGCTTTGATTTCAGTTGATTGATTAGATGATCTGTACATTTATGTAAATTAACATGCTTAGTCGTTAAAATAATCAATGAAAATAAAAGAGAGAATGAGAGTTACCTCATCGTCTTATACGACTCTCTAGCTGCGTTTTTTCAAGAGAGAATGAGAGTTACCTTCGTTTTTCAGCGAGGGGTGTGAATAAATTAGGGTTTGTGGGTGTATTCTATGTGTAGTGGGTTGGGTTTGTTGTAATGTGTGTTGATTGTATTATACATTTGTTAGTCAAATTTCTTTTTTTTTTTTCTTAATCATTTTGTCCATTTAAATATAGGTATAGTAATATGTTTGTCATCTATATTTTAAAATTATATATAATTCTTCCAATTCGAGTACTCTTTCAGTAGTTTGAGTACTCGCGACAGCGTTTTCCCTTGACCGGTCGAGTAACCAGTTCTGAAACATATGTTATTAATTAAGAGTAAATTATTTAAATCGTCCCTGTATTTATACCTTAATTTCACTTTTCGTCAATCAAACCTTTTTATTGCGTTGATCGTCCCTATCTGGAAAACTATACACACATATCGTCCCTATAGCTAACAAAAGTTAAATTAATCCATTAAAATTCTCATGTGCCATGCACATGATGATAAAATAGTCATTTTTATTTTATCTTTTTCATTTTTTTCACCCTCTCTCTCCCTCCCTATTTTTATAGAATGTAAGCAATTTAATTTATTTATTTAACAAAAATTCTAAATCAATACGCACATTCAAATCCCTAACTATAAGCTATATTTCGGCTTCGAATCAACATACAGTAAAAATAACTCTATAAAATGCAAGTGTTAAAGTAAAATTAGACAGGTGGATCCCTTCCGTCGTAGAGAAGCCGAAGGGGTTATAACAACTTACACACAAAAACAATAATAACTCTTAATGATATGTATTCATTATTACAATGATATAAATGATTGCTTGAGAGATAGATTAATGTCCCTGGGTTATGGAAATGTGTTATAAATGTAGAATTCTTCTAAATTGAATACCCTAATAATTGTTATAAGTTCCCTCTTCTATACTATAATCGTCCGGTCCTTACCCAAAGGGTTCTTCTCAGACGGACCGGTCCGTCCGTTAGTTCTCCGGATTTCCATGTTGGCAATCGACGTGGCCTATTTTCTTCCACTTGATGCTTATGTGGTGTCCAATTGTTCCTCGCCTTGTAATGATGGCGCGTGGGCGGCGCCTTGTCTCTCACGTTCCTCTTCATTAAATGCTATTGTTGCCGCTGTCTACATCACTACATTAAATGCCATACTTCTTTTAATGCTCCTACTTTCTAACACGGTTGACCACGTGTGAGACTGTTCTGTCGCCTGTTCCTAGGTATGGAACCTAACGGTTCAGAACCGGGACGAAAGGTGCATCCGGTGTTAGTGGATATTACCCTATCCCAACAGCAAGAAAAAAACTAAACAATAACAATTATCAAAACAGTTCCGAAACTCACAAATACGACACAACAGTAGCGAGAAGAAATTTCGCTATCTTATTAGCCTGATCACTACGGTTAAACTGCTTAGTAACCGAACCGGTATGCTCGTCAACCAATCTAAGTTCCTGATCAAGAGCGCAACAGAAAACCGGTAATGACGGTAACAACAAGCACAAAGTTACTTCAAAATGAACAGTAAACAAGCCTGATACCTTTAGGTATTCTGCTCGAGTGAGAATCGAATTCGACATCGGAATCGGTATCTCGGTGAAGAATAATGTGAGAGGAGTTTCATTAATGGCGGAAATCCCCGGGAATTAGGGTTCCGGTTTGAGAAAACTGGGGGAAATGGAATTGGAGGTGGTTTTGGTGGATTTGAACCCTAGAGATGAAATGGAGGTTACAGTAATTTTCTGAGGGCAAATATGTTATTAAGGGAGAGAGAGAGAGAGAGAGAGAGAGAGAAAGAGAGAGAAAGAGAAAGAGAGAGAGAGAGAATTGTGTATACTGATGTTTTTTTTAAGGGTGATAATGAGTATAATTAATAAAAGAGTAAATTACACCGTTGGTCCCTATATTTGTACCCAAATCACTAGTTCGAGGCTTTTTTTGAAATAATTACGCCATTAGTCCCCATTGTTGTAAATCCGTTACACCGGTGCCCTCCACACGAGGGCATTATAGTCTTTTACCACCCTCACTCAACTTATTAACACCAACAGTCCTCAAATTAAACCCAGAAAATCATAAACCTAGAAATTCATCCCCAAATATATTTGCTACAAATATCATAAACCCAGAAATTCAATCCCCACATTAAACCCAGAAATTCATCCCCAAATCAATCAAGAAAATTTTCACAAGAAATCAATGAAACTGGTAATCTCCTCAATTCTTCAAAACCTCATCTTCAATAAACTTTTTCCCCAATCTCTCTCTATATACATTTGTTTTTCACTAAAAATCCAGTATAATATCTTCATCCCCAAATCAAAATCAAACCCAAAGGGGTAAATCAAAATTCTTAATCAAAAGGAAATTATCAAAAAGTACAATCACTTATCTGTGATTTTTTAAGAATTTAGAGCATGAAGAGTAATGATCGGTGTCGACCTACGTGGCTTCCGGCATCGTTACTCCACCTATGGCCATCGTTGAGCTCGTTGCCAGTTTTAAATGGTCGCATGTCAGATCGGGTGGAAGAAATTGGTATTTTTTATATATATTTATTTTGTTTATCGAATAACAAAAGAAATATATATTTAGTAACAGGGTGTGGAATTATTTTGAAATTTATTTGATTTTTATGTTTTTGTTTCTTCATACCTATGCCTTCTTTCTTCTTCATGTTTGATTTTTATGTTTTCAAAATCAACTTACAGAGATTGAAGAATCAAGGTTTTCTAAGGAAGATGAGGTTGAAGAAGGAAGGAGATGTTCAAGTAGAACTCGTTGTCTCTCAATTGCTCGGTCCATTTTTGTTGTTGCTTGTGTGTATGAAATTGGCTAACTGTGAATATAGATAGATATATAGAATTATAGATACAAATATATGTATATATATATATATATATATATATATATATATATATATATATATATATATATATATATATATATATATATATATAGAGAGAGAGAGAGAGAGAGAAAGAGAGAGTTTATTGAAGAGGGGGTTTTGAAGAATAAAGATGACTATTGGTGTTAATAAGTTGAGTGAGAGTGGTAAAAGACTATAATACCCTCGTGTGGAGGGCACATGACACGGTTTCCGTCAAATATAGACGGACGTTTGAAAAATGGACCACCGGTGTAACGGATTTACAACAATAGGGACTAATGGCGTAATTATTTCAAAAAAAGCCTCGAACTAGTGATTTGGGTACAAATATAGGGACCAACGGTGTAATTTACTCTTAATAAAATAAGTTGGCAAAAGACCATTGTACCCTCACGTGAATGGCACATGATGGTGTTTAACAACATCAGTTTACGGTCGTTAGGCTCCAGGACAATATGTGTGCATAGTTTGCAAGATAAGGACGATCAATGCAATAAAAAGGTTTGAGAGACGAAAAGTGAAATTTAGATATAAATACATGGACGATTTATGTAATTTACTCTATTAATCATGTAAGGAACAAAACGTTCAAACAATAAACCCTGGATTATATATTTAAATATCATAATTGGTAGGGGTGTGCATGAGTCAGGTTGGGTCGGTTTTAGCCTAAACCCGAAACCAAACCGGAATTTCGGTTCTTGAAACTAGAAAACCCGTTCGGTTCAGTTTTATAATGATTCGGTTTTTTCGGATTCGGTATTTTTGTGGTTCAGTTTAGGTTTATTTTCGGTTTTTTGGACAGCCAAATCTAGTTCGACAAAAGGTTTTAACATAACATATATTTCTAGGGTTTTCGAAGAAAAGGTTTACTAACAACGACCATTATAATCATGTTAGCGAAAGAGAAAAATAATATAAACATATGTTCTATTAATCTATTTCACGTTTGAAAGAAGGTTTTTAAAGCATATCAAATTCACTATGAATACCATAACAATATACAACATAAATATCAAATCCTATTGTGATGATACCGATTATTAAGGTTCACTTTTAGATCTTTAGTCATTAGCACAGTGAAAAAAACCATATATGAAAAATAAATTAAAGCTATAACTATAATGTTTAACAAAAGAGACCGGTTTGGTTTCAAACAGTCCGATTTCAAACTAACAACCGAAAATTTCGGGTTCTCAAAAGTTAAAACCCAAACCATCGCTTTTGTATTGGTCGGTTTTCGGTTTGGTTTTTTCCGATTTTTTGGTTTTTCGATTTTTGATTCGATTTCTACTTACCCCTTATAATTGGAATAATGTTTTGTTTAACATTATAACAAATCCGTCATAATTCACTCTCAAAATTTCAATCAATCAAAAGTTGTTACTCACACACGAGTCTTTTTCACTAAATAGATAAATCGAATCATAAACACTATTAAAAACAACATTAAATAATTTTCCAAAACTTTAATTTACATTTTTCCTTAAAAGCATAAAGTTGCAAAGTTCATCCCCGCAATGGCACCTTAGCACTGACATTTAGCTAAAGCAGAGGTCAATGGTTCAAACTTTGTCTCGTGTCTCTTATCTACTTTGTTATGGGATTTATCTCTCCCATGTAGACCGTGGAACCACCTGATAGGGCCTAGACGGTAGGATACAGTTCATTCGGACAACAATCATCAACCAAAACACCACTTCGCAAGTTGTAATACCGTGGAAGAAATACAAAGCTTCAAAGTAATTGGGTGAAAATGTAACGTCAAAATAGCCGAATATTATTACATATCCCTATAATGAACTCATGGACCATAAATTACAAATATATTTAAAATGATGAGGATGATGCATACACAACTATTGAACAACAACTGAGAAAAACGCAATTCTTGTAGATTCTAATATCTATGCACAAAATGATATTTTGACACGTTATCATGCACAATTCATACAAACCTACCTCACATGTTTAGATCGGTAAATAGGCAAGAGGAGAATCTAAATATTGATGGTTGCGTCCCAAAGTCTGAGTAGTCCATTACGCCCACCACTGCATATCCTTTTCCGTTCAAGATCCGAAACAACGCACCGTACCTGACAGTTACATGATTTTATAGTTTAACAAATCATAGAGACTCAAAATATGAATAAATACTCCTTTGTGTTTGAATCTATAATAATACTACTGTTTGTGTAATCACAATTAGTACAAATACTACTAAATTTTTTCAAAATATGAACTCAAAAGTGTTTGTGGGTCGGCCCAACCTGGACACTAGGTTTTAGACAAAGAGGATGCCTTCCAAGAAAATGGATGCCTTAAAAAATTCATTGTTGTGAACACACAAGAAAACTGACGAAAAAATTTGAGAGATTTATGTGTCTAGCCCAACGGAAAGCCTAGACTCGAGATGTCAATTATTCCTCTAACAGGTCAAACTGTTATGCTTAAAAAAATTAGATAGAATGGAGAAGGAGAATGGGAAAAATTAGATAGAATGGAGAAGGAGAAAGGTATTCAAAATTGCATTAAACCTCCTAAGAAAGGGAAAACTGTACCATTGCTACGGTTTTTTGGGGTGTTCTGTAGAGCTGCCAGCTAGGGATCTTTGAAACACCAAGTCTTTCTTGAGAGCGATGGAAGAGAGACATGGTATTATCACCAGCCCCTATTCCCAACCAATTCTCTCCGGCATTGATTGATAGAACAGCTCCACTATGAATCGTCAAGTTTTTTGAACTTTTCGGTCCTCCTGCAACACGATATCAACTACATTAATTTTTATCCAAATGGACTCCAAAAAGACTGTCGTAATCAAAAGTTTTTTTTAGAAAAAATGGATCTTTTTATATGGTTTTACAACAACTCGGAATGAGATGTTGCATTTTAAGTCCATTTTTTCACAGTTGGAAGGTGCATTTCTGTCCTTTCATCAAAAGAAAATATTATAATTAAACACAGTTAGGACCCTTTTTGCTATCTTACCTTCCTCATTTTCCCAAAACCTGACTACACCATCACTTGAACCTGAAATGAAATATATTACAGGTTAAAGTACAAAAAGAAATAGAGCAAAAGCTAATCAAAAACTGTAGAGGTGGCCCATTTACTTGTGAAAGGGTCAATTCGGATTATGTTTCATTCTTGGCGGGTCAAATGGGTAATACCAAAAAAACAATTAGCTAAAAGATTAATAAGTCAAGCAGGTAGAAAGTTGCTAAAAAGTAGTTATAATGCATACAATATCGCTTCATTAAAGAGTTAAATAAGTATCGTAATAATACATGTTTGGTAATAATATCTATATATTATTTATTTATTCAAGAATATGGAGTAAATAAAAAGCCAGGCAAATAAGTGTTCCAAGTGAAACGCGTTGACCCGTTCTAATTGCATTAATCTAGGTTTTGTGAATTTGTGTATAGAAGAAGATCCTCTGATCTGATTTAATACACACCGACCCGACCATTTTTCCACCTCTAAAATATTGGTCACGAAATATGCATGAAAAAGATTGAATTAACTTAAATGAGTCCTTTTAGGTAGGACGGAAATTACTAACCAGTAAGTACTCCTCTATCTGACTTTGAGTATTCAACACAAAGAACTGGGCCAGCGTGACAAGCCAATACAGCATCACATGTGCCTCGAGAAATGGACCACATTCGGGCAGTCCAGTCATCACTGCCTGTAACAACGGTGTCCCCAACCATTCTTATCGACCTGCACAATAATTACGAACTCGTGAATCCAGTGACCACTAATGCTTAATATATCAACCCTTTAGAACGTTTAAGATCACCTGATCCATTTGGAGTGTCCTAAAAGCTTGTGCATTTGTCGACCAGACCGAATGTCCCAAATATTTGCAACTCTGTTAATGTAAACTAATAATATGGTTAGTCTTCAACTCATTCATGAGTCGAATAGGGTTGTCTTTTATCTGTTAATGCCACCTCTATTAAATAACAAAAAGAATATCATAATACATACGCATCTCTTCCAGCGGCAGCGAGGACTCCTGTAGAGTCATCATATTCCATGCAAAGGACAGCACTGGAGCACCGACCAACAGTAGCAACACATGTATCAGTTCTTACATCCCACATTTTTACTGTTCCGTCATATGCAGCAGTCAGCACACGCTCCCCAGATAGCATGCGAGCACAACTAACCTACAACCATCAACCAATAAACATCAATCATGGATAATTAAATACTGAAATTCATAAACCACTATTAGAATTCAATAACAGATATTGTTCAAATGGCTTATCGGAATTGTAGGAATAGGGTCAGGGTGAAAACCTCTGCATCGTGGCCCTTGAGCTCTTCTAGAAGTTGTGTTGTCTGTTTATCCCATACAAGCACATAGTGATCATCAGATCCTGATACAATTTTACCTCGGTCGGAACTAATAGCCCTCACAGTCCTGCATATCCATGGAAAATATCAAAACGTTTGAGACCAACTATAAGCTCATAGACCTCTTTAAGAAAGCATTACCTTGTATGTCCCTTTAGAGTTGCCCTGAGTTCATTACCACGAAGACTTGGATCCCAAATCTTAACCTGCATTACATACATTTTGGTTCAAATAGAGTATTGATGTGATAATATATAAATAAACTAGATTGAGCCATGTCGTATAACGTCAATATATATGTAGTCTAATGTCATCAGTCAGAAGTGGCAAATTCAATATGGATTGGTCACTTTCAGTTATGTTTATCTCTCATGGGTTTCTAGAATATTCCGAATAGAAACTTGCCACATTACTTGCCATAAACTAAACAGCCAAAAAAATTAACAATGGTCTAAGTCCGTCATAATGCAGCTGAGCATTCAAGACAAGGTAATACCTCAATTATCTTTGAAATCAAGGGAATCCTGCTCAACAGGTGGCTAACAGGTTAACAACAAATCTTAGAAATCGAAAGGTCTACAAGCACACTACCAAGTGTTCAACACTTCAACAGATCTATAGAGTTCTTCTCGAAGGTTCGAGTTAGACCTAAGCTCGGAAACTTAGTTTTAAAAGGCTAGAGGCACTCCGATGCGATAAGCGTCAAAATGCTAAGATGCTAGGCCCCTCGGGTAAAAACAGGGACATACTTGCAATATTCAGCAGCAGGACTTTCATATCAATTAAGGCGTTTAATTTCTCCTACTACGCCATTTCCGCTTAGGCGCCAATTAAACGCCTCGAGTAAAGGGACCATCTGAGTAACAAAAGGCGTTCAGGTTCTCCTAGCGCTTAAGCACACCTAGGTGTTGCCTTTTTAAACCAAGCACGGAAAGAAGTTATATGGGAGTAGCCAGCAACTTACAAGCTGGGTCCAGAAGTTTCCCGTGTCATATATATATAGCAAATCCCCTCGTGGACATATATATTGTTCTCACATAAGCATGGACATATATATAGCAAATCCCCTCGTGGACCAAATATTGTTCAGTGTAAGTATACTATAAATTGGCACACTTTGATAACAGCAAACGTGATATCAGGACGACAAAGAGTAACATATTGAAAAGAAAGGGTGACATATTGCAACAAGAGTAACGTACACCCATAATTTGTCTATATTTAATGAGAAATCAGCACTGTCAGCTAGAGATAGCGTGGTCATGGGGAAAGGCATGGGCTTCGAGTCTAAAAGACTAGCTCGTTGTAGAAGCTCCAAAATATACTTCTTTTGAGTAGGTATCAAGGTTGCAAAAATCGAATTAATCTTAGGATTAATCAACGATTAAACCCTAGGCGGAATTTTTGGGAGGAATTTATCCAAATCGATAAATTAATCGGTATATGGGATTAATAGGATTATTAGTCGACTAATCCCTAAAAAATCGGTATTCAAATAAATTTTTTTTCTTTTTTTCAATTAAAACCTAAATTAAGGTTATTTTAACAAAACAAGCAAATTTTGTAGGTAAAAAAACCCTAAGTTTAGGTTGATTGTAGTTAGAACTATAAACTATTTTATGGTATATGTCTATTTGAAGTATTTTGTTCATGTCATGCATATATATTTGAAAATTTTCACATAGAAAATGGGAAAACGATTAATTCGATTAATTCCGATTAAACCCTAGTTTCTATTTCACCGACTATGTTCGCCTAGCGTCTTCTACAACATTGGTAGGTATAGTGTCCGGACCTCCAAAACATACTTCTTTTAAGAAAGTATGATGTTGGAACCTTAGGGAACAACTTCAATGCCAAGAAGTAGTTAAGAAGGCCAAGATCTTTTACATCAAAAGTCGACTCAAGTCTTTGTTCGACTTTGTTGATAGTAGGAGTGTTGTTCTTGGTAACAATAATGTCATCGACATACACCAAAACTTTAGAAGATGCATGCTCATGAGAAAATAAAGAGTGAAGGGTCTACCTTGGAACCTATGAAACCAAGTGTACTAAGAGCCTGAAACCATGCCCGTGGGAGCCTTCATGAGGGCATAAATGGATTTGTTAAGCAGACAAACATGATATGGTCGTTGTGGGTCAATGAAAACAAGAGGTTGCTTCATATAGATGGTTTCCTTAAGGCCGCCATAAAGAAAGGCATTTTGAACATCTAATTGCCTAAGCCATCGTTTCTGAGTTATTTCAAGGAAGAAAATAACCCATGTTTAGCCACTCCGGATATTTGTTGGCAATGGTAAACCAAGTAGGTTCAGTATGTAGGGTAGGACAGGTGGTGGAGTGATTAGCCAAAGGATCGAAAGAACCCGTTTGTTAGGTATTTTAAGACGAAGAATGCGGGGACACTAACAAGTATGTGGGAGCGATGAGTTCGAGCGGTGGAGGATAGGTGGTTGGTTTTCAGATTTGTACCAAGAGCATGCAAACAGATTCACATAATTCAAGAAATATATTTGTGTTATTGCATGATGTCATGGAATTAGTTATTTACAAGGGTACATGATGTATACCAAGAAAGAAATTAAACTATTGCAAAGGCCTAGTTACTGCTCACAGAGAGTTGTAAGATGATTATCTTTACACTCGGAATCCATAATAAAACCAAAATCAGCCTATAGATTTAGCCTTTGTGTGTGTTTCTAAATCAATCAGTAACGATATTAAATACCTACGCTTTTGCACTACTTTAGTGGATATGACAAGAAAGTAAAAAATTGCTCAAAAGGAAATAGGCCAAGGTCACTTAAAATATATTTCGGGCATAAAAAACTCCCTAATTCATTTTATTCAAAATGTATATTATTATCAAAAAAACTACAAAATTGGTAATCATATTTGACAAACTAATGGTTTCCCGAACCACTAATCTTGCCACCTCTACGGCTTGATTGAAAAATGTTGGAATATGCCACCCAATACAGTCCATGGCTTCTAAAGTATAGTGTAGATAATATGTACCAACTATACACAGTCGATGTACTCGTTCTGGTTTTTTTTTTTGGGTAAAGATATACTCGCTATTTGCAAATGAAACACATTCAAACAGATTTTTCCTTCTTATTTGTCTCTGATCACCACTCACAAAAAACTGTGACCACCTATTGTAGTTTAAAAGCAAATCTAGTTATAGCTTACCGTGCAATCAGTACTTCCACTTATAAAGAAGCCTGCATCTTCACGGTCACCTACCAGGTCCCAGACTTCTCTTTGTGTCACACAATGCAATGCAGTAATTGCACCATTATGTCCCCTAAGTGTTCGGATGCTAGATTGTACTTTAGGTTGCCCAGCAGCACCGTTCTCACTTTTACCTATTTTTATGAGGAAAAAAAATATATTTAACAAAATGCATATTCAAGATACATAAATACAAATGTAAAAAAATAATGTACCACCTTGATCGGAGGTCCACTTACGGACACGTGTGAATGAGTTGGCCCTTGAAGTAGTGTCCCTGCTAAACATGCTCTGCACCCAACTTCTTCCCGAAGCTTCCGCAGGTTGTTGATTGTCTGTAATAGCATCTTGTGGACGTGGGGAGGCTATTGTCAAAGAAGAGATAGTTTGGGACTTCACCGAATAAATACCCCAATAACCAACACATAGTTGCTGGATATGTGACATATATCCCCTAAGCTTTATCTGGTTAGATTTAGAGAATGAACAGATTTCACGTCAGCGGGGTGTATTTAGTAAGGATGCAAACACACATCTATTATCAGGAAAATCTAACACCATAGAAAGCGTAATTCCTAATTATCATAACTTTGTTGTTGGGTAATGAAGTCAAAAGAAGATTTCAGTATGACATAAGTGTTGAGTATTTTTAACTTACGGTATGACTGTAACCAATGTTGTTTTTCCTTCCGATCGTTTCGATGATATACCAAGAATCCGTGTCAGGAAGACCTAACCCAGCCTTTATGCAAAACCAAGGACTAAATCAATATAAAATTATAATAAAGGAAAATATAATGAAATAAAAGAACATAAATTGTTGAGATGGAAGGAGAAAAAAGACCATGTGTGTGGCCAAAATGATCAGCTGCGCCGTCACCAATGCCGCATAGTTAGTTGACCTGACAAATTGTTTAGGCTATGATAAGAATCATGATATTACTTCTCTAAACTCTACACCTATACGGGAGGTGTATGTGGAAAGGCATTCATCAGACAAGGTATATATGATCACTTAAGCTACATTGAGTAATCCTCGAAATTTACTAATACTATTTGAATTCGTTATTTTGTGTTTGGAGAACTATCTTGGACCAATTCTGTTTTAAGGCAAGGATGAAATAGACCACTTTGAAGGAAAAACGCAATGCAGAAAAAATAGCTACTTACTTGTTTGAAAGGCACTCCATTAGATACTCAAAGTATACATCCCAGAAGCTGCAATAAAAATTCATATATTTATATAAGAGTAATACAAAGTTTCAATAAAGGCAGTATTAATGTAAAAATACATTATCATCGTTCGTAAGCTGACAGCAATCAAATGATACACAAACTGAATACTGTATGAGATCAAAATTAGTTTTAGCCATTTTCATCTAATAGGTACAATCAGTCGCCTACTTTTTCCTTAAGTTGTCTTCTTGGCTCAAAGCTTTCGCAAAAAGAAAAATAGAGGAGAGCTGCTGTGTTTGAAAAACTTATTGTGATCTTTCATGATTATAGCCCATGGATCATAAGACGTGCTTACTATTCTCTACTTAGCCAAACAGATATACATTTTAGCCTTCCAACTATAGTTACACAAATTTTCCTCAAAAAAGACTCACAGAGATGCCAAAAACGAAATTAGAACATGTATAATAAAGCTAACATTAACAAGCCTAAGGAAAGTATTTCTGCATAAAAAGAAGTGTTTACATACAGCATCGAATTAGGGAAAAGCCCATTGTTAAGTTGTTTATAACAAAGTCTAATAAAAATCATATAAGAGAACTAAGTGGACGAAAAAAAATTCCAATATGAACTTCCCATAAATATGACAAATATCATAAAAGTCTTTGTTGATTATCATGAAAGTCAGCAGATCTAATATGCACAAAGATTAAAGTAAAAACATACCGTAACTCCTCCCAGATGGAAAGGGAACGCAGATGTCGCTGAACATAATCTGCAACATTGTTCCTATCTTTCTTGTACATTTCAGCTGAAACTTCAAGAGCATCTCTAATAGTTGCTAAATCATTCCGTGATGTAGCACGAGTAATTGCCGTTTTTAGCTGCATTACAATAAAAAAAAGGAGGAAAGTGTAAGCTCTTATTACTAAAGATGATTTTATCAAAAACATATCTATACAGTGAAAAGTTTAAAGCATAGACATACCAGTTCTTTCACTGCAATGAACTGCTCTTCAGTCAAATGACCTTTCCACCCCTGAGATCACAAAGAATATATAAGCTCCCAATATGACAGTAAGCCTCAATCAACATATGGTTCACAATGTTGCATACCGAGTGAATATGTTCCCCTATACATTCAACAAACCCACTGCCACCAATCCCCTCTGCATCAATTTCTATCAAAGCTGCAACAAGTTTTTGTTCAGAACCAAAGCAAGCAAAAACCCATTAGTAAAAAGGAAAGGAAAATATAACTCATTGTATAGAATACGATTCTTGTTCAACAGCCTACCAAGTATTGTTCCGTATTCAAATGATGAAAGAGGGTCGTCGGTGGCTCCCAGTTTTAAAAGACGTAACCACAGACCCTGTTTTCCATGCACAATAACAAAACCATCGATTTAAAAACTAAGGATGTTAAATAAGATCAACATAAACTTAAATGGTAAGAATATCCAATTGACTATTTCTGGAATAGCATAAAAACAAAACATTAATCTAGCACTTCTAGTCAAAATAAGAGCACCAGACAGAGAGCAGCATAGTAAACAATCATTTGATTACCATTCAAGCAAATGTAGCAATGTTTCAACAATGCAAAAGAAAATAAGAACCCAGAAAGAAATATTATAGTGGTATCTAACTTTAATAGCAACTTGATATAGAAATAGAAACAATTACTTGTGGTCTAAATCATTGTTTATACATCTTTTAGAGGAGAAGGAATGATATAGAGATACATAATGAACGAGAAATACAAGATGGTACTCATTAATTCAAGGACATAACTTTCCATTTGTTATATAAGCTTGGACCATATAAAAGGGAAAGGATATGGAAGACATAAAAGCAACCTCTTGGGCCCATGTGATAGAAGCGTGCAGACATCCATCGTTTATACATGTAAGGATACTTGCGCAACATAGATAGACATGTATGAATGCATATTCATTCACATACACAGAAAATATTTGTATACAGATTAAAGAGAGGGAGTGTTTCTTCAGATCATTAATTTGACATGAACAATTCTTCCTACAGAAAAAAAAATTATAAACAGGCCCCTTCTTACCTGCAGCTTAACTTTTATATCCAAGACCATGCGTTCGCGTTCCGCCTGTAAGTTAAAAAATGTTCAATATAAAATCTCACACACTAGAAATACTGGACATGACTTGTAATCAAGAGAGCTTACAGCCCTCTCTCTTGGACTTAGGCTTCCTCCCTTAGAGTCTCCATCAGTGTACACTGAAGGTAAACTGGTATGAAACAACATACGAAAAGTTAGCAACAAAGTTGGCTATAAGAATACGGTTTTTATATGTTTTTCACTTAAGTATGAATCTTTCACCTAGTAGTACGCTGTACGGTATATTCAAGAGCACCAGTAGCTGCAGATAGTATCTGCTTCCTTTTCTCTTCCTGCTCTTCTGATCTATAGTTGGCGGGGAACCTGTCATAAGTGTATTTCGCACCAGATACTGACGCATACAACAAATTTTATTAGAAAGGTTACAAATAAACTAAGAAAATGGTTCTGTTTGATGGTAGTAAAAATCAACATACAGTACAAAGACACCTTCGATAAGACAATCAATATGATTGATAAATAAATAACATAAATATCAATACATACCCAACTCATCAGGTAACAAAGACCTCTAAAGACTTGGTGGTGTAACAGGCCTTTCCCCTGGCAGTATCCACCAACCAAAAGTTATGGGTTCAAGTCCCAACAGGGACAAGTGTGTGACTAATTTTTTATTCAAAAGAGGATGTCCAATTAAACTATGTGCATAAGTCCTATTTGGAATAGGCTTTAGATGAGTTGAAACTATAACCAAATTCTCCATATATGGGGAATTGCACGAGTTCATCATTACCAACAAGGTTGATCTTTGTATTTCCCGAGATTGGTGCCCTCCGGAGTATGTATACACACGATGCGGGTACAAACTGCATCTGGAGAAAATGTATGTCTGTCCAGCATAATACAGGAAAAGAATAAAACTTAAAGTTTCCGGAGATTGGTGTTGGGTTATGACTTAGACAAAACAGTTTAACCTATAAACAATACGCTTAACAACAAGAATAGTAACTTAAACGATTAATGCGGAAGACATTAAAAGTTACTACGGAAGAACAAGTTAGTGCGGCTGTCCAATCAAGTTACTACTGCTGTTAAAGTTGCTACGGAAGATAACAAGTTGATGCGGTCATAACAAGTTAATACGGAAGACCAACTTGCCGTGCAAGAATAATCTAACTAGAACTATAATTAGATTATGTTTATGTTTCCTTTTGTAATTAGATATAGTTTCCTTATTCTAGATAATGATCGTTTTAGATAAGGATAGAAGATGTTTCCTAGTTTATCTAGGTCGGCCTCAAGGTCTATAAATAGATAGATCCTTGTATTGATAAAAACACGTTGTATTGAGATAATTCATTAATACAATTGAGGCTTATAATTCGACTATATTCTGTTTGTTCTTATTGTTATTCATATAACATTATATTGTTCGATAACTCGTTAATATTGAAGTGTTCATCCGCTGCTGAACTTCTTCAATAGATCACGATCTTAACGAAGGCGAACTGATTAGTTTATATTAGCTAATCCGATCCTGACAAGTGGTTTTCCGGAAATCAGAGTATTTGAAGGTTTAACCAGAAGCCAGAAATCAACAACTCTCAAAAATAGATGTTTTAATACACTCTCCCAATTTTCAATGACATGGGAAACGTGGCAAACAGAGGCATCTAGCGGCAGCAAGATACGCGCTTGCAAGAAGATATAGGCTAAAAGGTGTTTCAAATTCAGATATCCCGACAGCAGATTTGTTTTATCAAAGAACGAAACTGACTGAGAGAGAGATATGTATAGAGGAAGAGACGTGCAGAGAGATGAAGAAAAGTTGAAAATTCACAAGAAACCGATTGAATCAAATTTGTATTTAATATATTACCTATCAGCTAAACAATTTTATCCAACAATTATAAAAAGCTACAGATTAATCCGTATATAATACATGGTTATTGCTTTCTGTCCCGATCAATTGATTTCTAGGTTACGGACTAATAACCATTAAAGTTTTCTCTCCTTATTTTAGTCTAAATAAATTAAAAAACCCAATATACATGCTGCAAGAAAGATGCTAAAAGCACGCTTCACTGGATGCAGGTTGATGGACATAGCAGCACCTTATGACATCTGATGCAGATGCGACATAGGTTTCAGCCTCACTGCGCCTAGCGACTAGGAGCGTCTGAGGCAGGCTATTTAGTTAAAATACTCGATCCAAGGATTTAACTTAAATCTACTTTTGGTGTGACAAAAATGGACTGGAGAAAGGAGTCATCATCAAACACCTTACATATAAACGGGTAAATGGAGAAGTTTTTCCCTGTTTCAGATTACCCAGGGAGGGCCACTCTTTGACTAGGATGTATGCGGACTAACCGGGGTATCCCCGTGACCAATCCGAACCCTAGGCCATCCGAACGTCTTACCGCTACGCCACCTTGGTGATGGTTATCAAACACCCTTATATATGTTTATTCAAGATAGTCTCAAATACTTTAAACCAATATAAATCTAAAAGATAGATTGTCGGTGCTTAACCCTCTTAATAACAATTTTATTGGTGCCAAACTACTAATAATAAATGAAATACTATAAGGTCATGTACCTTATTGTGATAGTCCAGCATTGAAGTATAGAAGTGTTATCAAGCGTTTTAGAATATAACGTGTCATTCAGAGCTGTATAATATTTTACTTAAACATTATTATGAAGAAAAACAGTGGCCTGCGGCAAAGGCTATCATCCCCAAATGTAGTCTAACTATATCTTCTATACTCATCTTCAAATGGGAATATAGATATCAACCATGTCAAAATTGACAAACAAAATGCAGACAGAAATTTAAAAAAAAAAAATAATGTGGGGGTTTAAACTGAAACAAAAATTCAGGGGACAAAATCAAAACTGTCACAACAATATAAAATCAGCATCCACCAGAACTGCAGAGGAACAATTGCTGAGACACTTTCAAAGAAAAACCAAGTCTTATATGACCTTAGAAATACATTATCAAAAAATAAAGGGTTCATGAATACATGCATTATCAGAGAAAAAATATATAAGGTTCCACAAACAAGGCCTATGAACAGTGTATTAGCATGAGTAAACTCTAATAACTACTGGTAGAAGAATTCAATATATTAGAAAAATGAGAAATACCTGATATTCCCACACCAGGGTCTGATATGGTTATTATCTCTGGCTCGGCGGCTGCTGAGGGCAAAATAGAAAGAGGATTTTGACCACGTCCAATTGCATCTTGTAACTTGTCGAGAAGATTATTACTGTTTTCACCAGAGCCTAAACCCCTTTCTAAGTAATCCAAAAATCCTTGAGACTCTAGAAACTGAGTTACCTGTGCAACAGTAGAAAAATAGATTAATTGCAGTTAGCAGGAAAAAACATAAGAATGCATATATAAACAGAAATTAATCAGACAAATACTAATGAACACTTTCTGGAAGTTCCAAGTGTAACTTAAACCATCATATACATGTCCTTTACCATATCGTCTACTTGTTGTGGAGTTGCCCGTGATCGCTTCTTTAAAAATGCTTGAGTGTTGAACACTTGGTTTGCAGTATTTTCCTAGAAATCAGATGATTATATCCAATGAGACGCAAATTTCGAAAGCAAATTCATCTATTAAACAAAATAAAGGCTACGTTTCTTACTATGAAGTTGCGGTAACCTCCCAAGATTGAGGCAAAAAATTTAAGAAAAATAATCCTGAAATATAGGAGGGGGGAAATATTCAACGGGTTAGCATCTATTAGATCTATTAACTGATAACAATCTCCTTTACCTTCCTACATATTCAATAGCTTATAGGTGTGTAATCATTACAGTGTCCCTACTCAAGTTCTTGAAAAACCAACCCTAAGCAAGAAAAAATGAATTGATCCCCAATTTGACCAACTCATGAGAGTTATGAGTTGATTCGACTCGAAACGAGTCAACCGCTAAGGTGAGATTCGAGTCTCAGTACATACTCAACTTTTGTTAGGTGTAAAATGACTTGACTTGTACGAGTTTAACTCCATAAGTTTATATCAAGTATACCGATACGAAAAATAGCAAAAAATGTCTATAACGAACTGGTTAACAAAAGCAATCAGCCTTAGAACAATAATAAAAGGAGGGTCATTTCACATACTCGAGCCTCCTAACCTTATTTTGGCTCATTCTAATAAACTAGTTGTTTTTCTAAATACCATGAACCTGAAAAAACAGTTTGGGAATAGCAGTTTCGGATAAGAAAGACAGAAAAATTGAATAAGTTTCATTTTACCTAAGCTGAACGTCATTTTCTGGTGACCAAGCCTTGCTATTGAATCTTGCATGTTGCTCGTATGATTCAAGGTCAACCTTCATTGAATCTATCCAAAAAACATTAGGATGCAATAACTTGAGAATCTCATTACGTAATGAACTTCCTTCTGGCTCTGGTAAGGGAGGAATTTCCTCGGATGTGGTGATGCAATTTTGTTCAAGATCAACAACTACTACCTACAAAAATAAAGTTCGCAAAAGGTCTGATGTTGGAGCAACATTGTTTTAATGTATTAGCACAAACAAATTCAAGAACTTACACCATCCATTGACAAACCAGTAGTATCAACATCTGAATGAAGTCCCATCATATATGGTGTAGGAGCATCAATATAGTCAACTCCACTGAAAAATAGCAACGGAATGTATACATGCTTCAGAACACAAACAAACAAACAATCATCAGATTACAATCCAATGAAAGATCAAATAATTGCTCATGTATGCACCGGCCGAAAAAGTTAGCTTTAACTTCAGTGTTTAAGACACGTTATTGAGATGAACCATTATTAATATAAACCTTTCAGACATTCTAGCATAAGTTCTACCTGCCACCGGAAGGGATAGATCAAATGGCATATAGCTTCAGAAGCGAGTGTTAGTAAAGAGTATCTGTATAAAGCAAATAATTCAAGAATTAATACGTGCATTTAAAATATCAAGGTAAAAAAATTCTTAACCTAGAGAATAAAACATCCCAGTAGTAATTAACAATGATATCCAGAAGCGTAAGAACTATCTTTCACTTGATATATACCAGAACAAACCAGGGGACCTAGTAAAATATGTCTAATATGTTTGGTCATCCACATGCTACTTTAGCTTCTAAACATACTTTCACATGGGCCAATATCACTATACAACTATACATGCTCAATGTGGGATGCATGATCCGGTGAGAAATCCAAATACAGTGAGAACGGTGAGAAGCAATGTAGAACACTCATTTGAAGAGAAAAAGTCAAAATTAAGGAGAGAGAAACCCGCAATACAGGGGGATTCACATTAAAAGTGTTTCAAGCCAACCTAAAGTTACCCATTTTGGCCCGAACCTGTTTTGAACCATTACACAACCCACACGACCCACCCATTTTGCCATCTCTACACAATAGTATCATGCAGGCCTAAGATTTACTGAAAAATCGTTCTACACGACTTGAACATAAAACACACATTTGAAAAAAAATGTCTACACTCTACGGAGATTTACAACGTTGACAGCACAACCAAAATTATGAGATTAACTCTAGATCTAAAAGAGAAAATTGTTCGGACAAAAAGGAACTCAGAACTTTGATTATTCAATGTAGCTTAAGTGAAAGAAATACTTATTTGATCGAAGCAAAACCCTCCTCTCGATCAACACAGCTGTAAACAGTTTAATGAAATTGTCAACATCCAGGCACTGCACCAGCGGTTGAAAGGATATCTGTTCAAGTAAATAGGCAATAATAATCAGGTGAAGCAGCAAATGTTTTACAGGTTATATCGTCATATACCATCAAGTAATTCAGGAAAAATTAATGCACTTACATCAGCATGAGGAAGCCCATCCTTAGGTGGTAAGTCAACTGAAAGCAAACTATTCTCAATAGCAAACAGAACACGCTCTTTTCCAGGAGTAGGCAAAGGTACATTGGACACAGTATACGCGATAACATCCCATAATGGCTTGCTGCAATGATTCCGATATTGAATACATTATTTAGAATAAAAAAATACCGAAGGCAGTTAACTTGTCCTAATATAAATTACAACTTTATAGAATTACTTATTTACTAAAGCTCTAAACAACAAATCGTTATTTACAAGAACTACATATTCAAAAAATCGGAAATTGTAACCAATAATAAAATCTTACCAACTACCATTTGGGGAAAAGCAAAGAAGATATATTTCCTCAAGTACTTCCCGTAAAATGTGAAAACTGGGAGCACGAGAAACAAGACAGATACATTTGTCAGCATACGAATTATCCGGAATGTGATATCCTTGAATAATATCCTCACAAACAGGATCCCGAAAAGCAATGCAACTAACATAAATTTTAGAACCATCACCCTCTGCACCAAATATAACTTTAAATGAGCATATTCTACTACATAACGAAAACAATATAAGTAATGAAATGAATACCAGTTAAAACAATAGGATAGCTGCGGGGGAAAGATAACGGATTATTTGAATCAAAGCCAGTGGAGTAAAATTCGACACCGGCGGGTAGAACACAAGTAGGAAGTTGTGGAGGTGGAGGTGGATAGAGCGTGTGCGTAGGAGGCGGGTATTGATCAAGTAAGGAAGCTAAATAGAAAACACCGGTTCCATGAAACCCTTTATCACCATCAAGTGTACGAATCTCGGGTCCAATTCCACATACAACAAAATACTCCAACAACTGACTACGACTCATTCTCAATCTATATTCAAGCTATTATTCTGAATTTATTGGATCTGTATCGGATCTAGCATCTTAAATCACAATTCGTGCGCTAGATGGAAGAATGGTGAAACTGATATTCGTAATTTAAACAAAAAATAAGCAAAAGCGAAATCAAATGATATACAAACCCAATTATGCAGATGAATAAATGCAATTTGATAATTAGCTTAACTAATCGACTGATCTTTGACAGATAAATAGTGCGAGTCGGGTAGAATCTACAACTTCGTATACAAACTAATCTTAAAATGCTTCAAAATCAAGTGGAAATATAGAAACAATTTTATCAAATTCTGGAAATTAGTAAACATTTAACTCTATAAAATATTTAAATTATACCTTAATAATTATATTAGTGTTTCCCGTTTATAATTTTTATGGGTAATATCTCTCTTAATAAATCGAACGTAGGAAAACATTGGTTATGTTATTTTAAACATTATTGTTCGGAGTATTGTTGTTGATAGTTGGGGTAAATGTTACTTTGAGCGTTTCTTTAGTATTTTGGTTTTGTGTATTGGTGTTATTGTTTTCAAAGTTTATTTTGAATTTAAACAATTTCTTGCTTACAAATTTTGAATTGTGAAATTGCAAGTTATATAGTGTTAGTATGTCAAAACTAATTTTTTTGCATAGCTTGTATGTGTTTGTCATATATCATGCAGTTTTAAGAATTCCAATTCATAAATGCCGAGGCACACCGTCTACTTTTAAGAGTTCTAATTCATAAAAGGAGTTAATTACATAACTGGTCCTTCAACTTGTCCGGATTTAACGGTGTGACAACCGTCAAAACTCAGGTCGACTACTCTAACCTAACCTCGATACGTATATTTGATACTTGCTATAACTAATTTTATGTGTTACGTGGTTACGTAATAACTCTTTAAGCTAAGTTCGATGCAACTCATACAAAACTTTTAACGTAGGTTTACGTTACTCAAACATTAAACGTGTGTGTCTCGGAAACGGAATCGGAAATCGGAATCAAATCATTAAATGAATCTTAATACCAAGAAAGCACTTAATGAACTTGCCTAAGTTCATCTCAAAACAAATCGTAAACTTTCAACTAGCGAAGATGCTTAACGATAACACAAACGAAAAACGAAAACTTGCAGAAATCTGCTAGATGCGCCGCACCTGGTGCTAGATGCGCCGCATCTAGGGTGCAGATCAGCAATTTTCCAAACTCTTGTAACTTAACAAAAACGAACCCAAACCCAAAAGCTTCGGGTTTAGACTTGTCAAAAGCCTTTTGGGGTCCAACAACTAACTACTAACACCCTCACAAGACTCTCATTTGGTCACCATAACATCAACACACACCTACACATACATTTTATCTCACTACTCTCTAATTACAAACACTCTCCAAAAACTCTCTCTAACCTTTTCATTTACAACAATTAACCACACAAAAATCACAGTAAATTCATCATCATAACACACAAAAATCGTTCATAAACAAAAGAAGGAAAGGAGCAGTCATCCATTTGGGTTGTCTAATCGGTTTTCTAGCATTTTGGGGCTAAAATCACCAAAGGAACTCTTCTATCTTCATCAAATCATCTTCCATTCGGTAAAACTCTTTTAAATCTTCTGTTTTTACAAGATTAACTCGTTGCATGTATGATCAAACAACTAAAAACAAGTTTTTATGAAGATTTATAACTATTTCTATACAAAAACGGGTTTTTATAAAATGGATGTTTAGATCTTTGATTTTGTTGTTAAAGATCCAAGAAAAACTGTAAAACTATCAAGTATTTTGATGTTTTAACTATTGCATGTCGAAATCTACCATCAAGATAACAATTTTCGCCACAAAAACGTTTTCGATAACTGACCAGGCACTGAATGCGCCGCATTCAAGGGTACAGGTCCCGGAAAATCGTCGTTTTCGCTATAAATCGTAATCTTGAGCTTATTACTTAAAACCGTTTTAAAGAACCTGTAATAAGCTTAAACTTGAGTATAAAGTGACTATTTGAACATGTTAATATATTATTATGATTGGTGAATTAATATAATTAGTGTTATAAAAATTGTAAGCGGGAAAGTGTTGAAAAGTTGGATTTAGAAACTATAGCGCGGAAGCGCTGCCCGATTTTTGTAAAACCAATTACAAACACTTTATAACATAAGCATTCGTTGACTAACGATTATATGAACTAATAAACAATGTTACTTACGCCAAAACTTGGTATAAAATAGGATTCCGGTGATTCCGAGTACCTTTTGAGCAATTCTGAGCACGCTAGAAATCTTCGCAAACAGTGAGTTACAAAACCCTTCTTTTAAAAGCTTTTAAACATATTTTGGGGTGAAATGCGAGTCTTAGGGTTAAACACTACATTTAAGCTGAAACAAACTTTGAACGCTTAACGAGACGCTTCTTACATAAATGCTATTACGAATACTATTTTTGCCATCATTGTTGATGGTTTTTGCCAACAATGCTGAGGATACAAACACTAAATTGCCAATGACTAAACATCGGTCGTCATGTTGCGGACGTTGTACAACATGGACGTGAGATACCACGAAAATTCCCCTACACTCTTGCATAACAGTTGCTATTAATCTCTGGGAGAGGACCGATATAATTTGTGGATAGCGCTATTAGGGTAGATTGACCCTCACCACAATGATAACAACAGATGGTGCATAATTCTAGTGGGTAGGCTAAAGGCTTAGCAACGATCATTGGGCAATACTTAGGATTGTCACATAGTCGCGCTATGTGGTCAATGCCTACAAACACGAATACTATACTTTACGCATGGTTATGCGACAACTATTTGAATACTATACTTTACGCATGGTTATGCGACAACTATGTGAATACTATACTTTACGCCACTGTTATGTGCGTAGAAACTTAAATGCTTTACTTAAACTTTGTAGCTCACTAACTACGTCTCCCGTAGTTAACATTTGACTCGTATTTTCAGGTAACGAGTAAGCTTGAGATGATGCTTGAATGCTTTGGGCTGATGACTTCAAGAATAGGAAAGGGTTCGGGTGGTTTGGTTATGAACACCTTATTTTGTATTCGGATATGTAAACGATGTTTTAAACTATTATGTAAAGTTTGAAGTTATGTTTTGTTTAATATAACTTGGTGATTATCTATGAACTTGTGTATCGAATACTCTCTCTCTCTTCACATCCCGTGTTTCCGCTTTAGCGGGGTGTGACAGACTTGGTATCAGAGCGCAAGGTTATAGTGAATACCGATTTTTCAAAAATCAAACTATAACCAGTTTCTAAACAAAAGATTTTATTTAACCCAAAACGTGAAGGCATTGTTTAACTTAAATTATTTGGAGCCTGATCACCTACGAATAATTTGGACTAAATTATGCGAGAACGGGATTGGTAAACATTAAACGAACCTTCCCGGGAATTCTTGAAGTCGGACCCACACAGTCCTAGATGCTAAACTTAAGATACTTTATATGCTCAGCTTATTACTAACACTAACATGAGCTGTAACATCGACTTAACTCGTTTTCGGTCTAGGCTATGCCGAGAGGGAAAGAGTTAGCTACGTTCGACAACGAAACGCTATATGCTTTAGACTAATACTAAGATAACATTAAGACTTAGTGGGAATTTGATCTCATTCACCTTTCTATGATGCGATGAAAGGAACGAATATAACCGTGTCAGACAACGAGGTGGATACCCGACGCATACTCTTGAGAACGCACATATTCCTACGAACTCGATATACATTAGAGATACATTATCGAGGTACATGAGCGTTGAGCTAACATCATCGTAAACTATTACATTACCTTATAACGAATCGGATTCGGACTGGTTTATACTATCCCATGCCGACTATATCTTCCGTTCTTTAGGCGGAGACGCACATTCTTGACTATCAACACCGTATACACTTTATTCCACTAATCTTTACGCGATGCCTTTTATGGAAACTGGGAAGTATTCCCACATGAGACATGAGTGCAGTTGCAACTCGACATACTAAGTGATGCACCCAAGATATCAGATAACTAAGGATTGACACTGGAAGACATGATGGGTTCATGCGACAAGTTTACGGATCTTCAGAAATGGTCCAGAAGTCGATGTATCATGAAACTCGTATTCACAAACTATCACTCGACATACTTCATACCAAATAAACGATACATAGGGCAGTCCAGACAACTCGATGCTAGTTGTGGAATTGCTACACGTAAGAGTTTTGAAAATCACTGTTATCGTTCGTTCGCTTTTGTATACACAATATAGTAATCTTCGGTCGCGCACATATTCTTAATCTTCATTACATGATATGCCCCTAGCATAAACATGTATGTCTCATACCTTACTTTCATTTATTGACATTATAATCATGCGAAATCATGTACAATAACTGATTGTACTCGATTAAGGGGCTAGCATTTATGAAATCGCAAGGATATCACAAACTTATCTAGGGAATCGTTGGTCAGTGTGGATTCCTAGACTAAATACGAATCTAAGGTAACTTCAAAAAAAGGTAGGTTTTGAAAGTATATCCTAAAACGAAGGATCATCACGAAGATATGATCACATTCTTATGTTACGGTAAACCACAAAATAGTTATTTGTCAAACATGTTGAAGTCATGTCTCTACAGGGAAATCATCTAAACATCTGCTCTACAATAAGACCTTATTCATACAAGGCGACATGGAAAGGACAAGGCTAAACCTTATACCCGAAAAGCACTTACAACCGAGGTAATGGCTCATTGCTATTTAACCAAGAAAGTGCCCGAGGAAACCGATTAGTAGTAAGGGAGTACCGGAAGTATTTCCTGGTGACTTGCCCGCACTATTACTAGTCCATTAAGTAAACTTAAACATTAACTCAATACTCAGCATAACCTTTGCGGCGCGAGCATCATACAAGTTAGATCCTTCATGATAGGAACTGAGGAAGCGAGATACGACCCCCGAGTAGTTGCAGCTTTGACGCAGTAATAGAAATGGACTGGTTGACCATTCAAGATGCGAAGATATTTTGCTTAGATAAGACGATTCGGATGCCATTAGGAGATGGGAAGGAATTGACAAGGAGATAGGCCGGACAAACTTCGAAACTTATATCGGTGATGAAAATGCGTCAATACCTAAATAAGGACTGCTTTGCATTGTTAGTAGACGTAAAAGACAAGCAAACGAAAGCAGCAGACCTTAAGGATATACCGATAGTTAGAGACTATCTGGAGGTATTTCCCGAAGAACTACCTGGACTACCACCACAGAGGCAAGTAGAGTTTAGAATCAAGGTAATTCCTGGAGCGGCACCGGTGACAAGGACGCCATATCAACTAGCTCCGACAGAGATGCAGGAATTATCCAACCAAGTTCATGAATTATTGGATAAATGATTTATCAGGCCAAGCTCATCACCATTGAGAGCGCCGATTCTATTCGTAAAGAAGAACGATGGATCGTTTCGCATGTGTATCGACTACCGAGAATTGAATAAACTAACTGTCAAGAACCGATACCCTCTTCCGCGAATTGACGACCTTTTCGATCAACTCCAAGGCCCGACATACTTTTCAAAGATTGACTTAAGGTCTGGGTATCATCAAGTTCTGGTTTCTGAAGATGATATACCGAAAACCGCATTCTGTACTAGATACGGACACTATGAGTTCCTGGTAATGCCGTTTGGACTCACAAATTCACCAGCGGTATTCATGGATTTGATGAATAGGGTATGCCGACCGTATCTAGACAAGTTCGTTATTGTATTCAGTAACAGCCCAAGCACACCCGTAGCGTGATATTGTCCGCTTTGCCCACCGACGCACGGATTTGTTTCTGGCACGGAGCCCGTGCCAAAACGCGTCATGCTAGGAGAGGTATCAACCCCCTTATAAAGAAGGATTTGTTCCCCTCTCCAACCGATGTGGGACAGATGTTACAATCCTCCCCCCTTATAGGCACAACGTCCTCGTTGTGTACATCGGTTCGGGCCCTGGCTCTGATACCATTTGTAACAGCCCAAGCACACCCGTAGTGTGATATTGTCCGCTTTGCCCACCGACACACGGATTTGTTTCTGGCACGGAGCCCGTGCCAAAACGCGTCATGCTAGGAGAGGTATCAACCCCCTTATAAAGAAGGATTTGTTCCCCTCTCCAACCGATGTGGGACGGATGTTACATATTCATCGACGACATCTTAATCTACTCGCGTACCAAAGAAGATCACGCAGAGCACTTAAAACTGTTGTTAGAAGTACTCAAGGAACAACAGCTCTACGCAAAATTTTCGAAGTGCGAATTCTGGCTGCGTGAAGTCAAATTCTCGGTCACGTAGTTAATGGATCCGGAATTCACGTTGATCCATCAAAGATCGAAGCAATAGAGAACTGGAAAACTCTCAAAAGTCCGACATAAATCCGGCAATTTTTAGGACTAGCTGGATATTATCGGCGATTCATCCAATATTTCTCTAAGATAGACAAACCCTTGACAAAATTATTACAAAAGAACGAGAAGTTCAACTGGGGAGATGCACAAGAACAAGCCTTCAATATCCTAAAAACAAAACTGTGCAATGCTCCAATTCTAACTCTTCCTGAGGGAAACGAAGACTTCGTAGTATATTGTGACGCATCTAACCTAGGGTTAGGTTGTGTATTAATTAAACGAAACAAGGTCATAGCGTATGCATCACGACAACTCAAGAAACACGAAGTAAATTACGCTACGCACGACCTAGAATTAGGAGCGATAGTTTTTGCCCTTAAAATCTGGAGACATTATCTCTACGGAACCAAATGCCCGGTATTCACGGACCATAGGAGCCTACAACATATACTAGATCAGAAGCTACTCAACATGAGGCAAAGGAGATGGTTGGAACTCCTTAGCGACTACGACTGTGATATTAAGTATCACCCTGACAAAGCGAATGTCGTAGCAGATGCCTTGAGTAGGAAAGAAAGGCAACAATCGACTCGAGTACGTGCATTAGGGATCTACATTAAACCCGATTTGAGGACGCGTATAGCAAGCGCTCAACATGAGGCTTTGAAAGCAGATAACATAAAGGTCGAAACTTTGCACAAACTCGACAAGGATTTTGTAAGGAAGGGCGACGATGTCTATTATTTTTAGGATCGAGCATGGGTTCCTACAACTAACGAATTGAGGAAATTCATTATGGATGAAGCACACAGAACACGATACTCCATTCATCTAGGGTCGAGCAATATGTATAAGGACCTCAAGGAACATTATTTTTGGCCCGGAATGAAAATAGATGTTGCTCTGTACGTAGAGAAATGCCTAACTTGTGCGAAGGTGAAGGCCGAATATCAAAAGCCATCAGGGTTACTACAACAACCTGAAATTCCCGAATGGAAATGGGAACAAATCACAATGGACTTCTTTACAAAATTACCTCGTACATCAAATGGTAACGACATGATCTGGGTTATAGTGGATCGACTAACGAAGTCAGCCCACTTTATTCCCATTAAGGAAAGTTTTAGCGTGGAAAAACTTGTCCAGATATACATCAACGAGGTAGTGACTCGTCACGGAATTCCCACGTCAATTATCTCTGACAGAGATACTCGTTTCACTTCCAGATTCTGGAAGGCATTCCAAGAGTCGTTTGGCACTCGATTGGATTTAAGCACGGCTTACCATCCACAGACCGATGGTCAAAGTGAGCGTACTATTCAAACACTAGAGGATATGCTGAGAGCATGTGTCATCGACTTTGGAGGAAGTTGGGATAACCACTTACCACTGATAGAATTATCCTATAATAACAGTTATCATGTTAGCATCAAATGTGCGCCCTTTGAAGCTCTTTACGGAAGGAAATGCCGATCTCCACTGTATTGGTTGGAACCAGGAGATCGACAACTAATTAGCATGGACGTAGTGCAAGAAACGATCGATAAGATTACCACGATAAAGGAACGACTTAAGACTGCGAGCAGTTGTCAAAAGAGTTACGCTGATATGGGCAGAAAAGACTTAGAATTTCAAGTCGGTGACAAAGTAATTCTTAAGGTGTCGCCTTGGAAAGGTGCAATACGCCGCGGAAAACATGGAAAACTTAGTCCAAGATATGTAGGACCGTTTGAGATACTCGAAAGGGTAGGTCCAGTTGCGTATCGTTTGGAACTACCACAAGAACTCGGTAACATACATAACACTTTTCATGTGTCGAGACTGAAAAAGTACTTATCAAACGAAACACTTATCACACCTTTAGGAGAAGCACAATTAGACGAAAAACTTCAATTAGTTGAAGAGCCGATTGAAATCATAGATCCCGAAACTAAGAAACTAGACACAGTCGCATCCCTATAGTAAGGGTACGTTGGAACGCAAAACGTGACCCCGAATACACTTGGGAACGAGAGGATCAAATGATGCATAAGTATCCTCATCTCTTCACTTCTCCCACAACGAATACTACAAGTTGAAATTTCGGGACGAAATTCTTTCAACGTGGGGAGAATGTGACAACCGTCAAAACTCAGGTCGAGTACACTAACCTAACCTCGATACGTATATTTGATACTTGCTATAACTAATTTTATGTGTTACGTGGTTACGTAAACATAACTCTTTAAGCTAAGCTCGATGCAAACGTAGGTTTACGTTACTCAAACATTAAACGTGTGTGTCTCGGAAACGGAATCGGAATCGGAAATCGGAATCAAATCATTAAATGAATCCTAATACCAAGAAAGCACTTAATGAACTTGCTTAAGTTCATCTCAAAACAAATCGTAAACTTTCAACTAGCGAAGATGCTTAACGATAACACAAACGAAAAATGAAAACTTGCAGAAATCTGCTAGATGCGCCGCATCTAGGGTGCAGGTCAGCAATTTTCCAAACTCTTGTAACTTAACAAAAACGACAAACCCAAAAGTTTCGGGTTTAGACTTGTCAAAAGCCTTTTGGGGTCCAACAACTAACTACTAACACCCTCACAAGACTCTCATTTGGTCACCATAACATCAACACACACCTACACACACATTTTATCTTACTCTCTCTCTCTAATTACAAACACTCTCCAAAAACTCTCTCTAACCTTTTCATTTACAACAATTAACCACACAAAAATCACAGTAAAATCATCATCATAACACACAAAAATAGTTCATAAACAAAAGAAGGAAAAGGGCATTCATCCATTTGGGTTGTCTAATCGGTTTTCTAGCATTTTGGGGCTAAAATCACCAAATGGACTCTTCTATCTTCATCAAATCATCTTCCATTCGGTAAAACTCTTTTAAATCTTCTGTTTTTACAAGATTAACTCGTTGCATGTATGATCAAACAACTAAAAACAAGTTTTTATGAAGATTTATAACTATTTCTATACAAAAACGGGTTTTTATAAAAAGGATGTTTAGATCTTTGATTTTGTTGTTAAAGATCCAAGAAAAACTGTAAACTATCAAGTATTTTGATGTTTTAACTATTGCATGTCGAAATCTACCATCAAGATAACAATTTTCGCCAAAAAAACGTTTTCGATAACTGACCAGGCACTGAATGCGCCGCATTCAAGGGTACAGGTCCCGGAAAATCGTCGTTTTCGCTATAAATCGTAATCTTGAGCTTATTACTTAAAATCGTTTTAAAGAACTTGTAATAAGCTTAAACTTGAGTATAAAGTGACTATTTGAACATGTTAACATATTATTATGATTGATGAATTAATATAATTAGTGTTATAAAAATTGTAAGCGGGAAAGTGTTGAAAAGTTGGATTTAGAACTATAGCGCGGAAGCGCTGCCCGATTTTCGTGAAACCAATTACAAACACTTTATAACATAAGCATTCGTTGACTAACGATTATATGAACTAATAAACAATGTTACTTACGCCAAAACTTGGTATAAAATAGGATTCCGGTGATTCCGAGTACCTTTTGAGCAACTCCGAGCACGCTAGGAATCTTCGCAAACAGTGAGTTACAAACCCTTTCTTTTAAATGTTTTTAAACATAATTTTGGGTGAAATGTGAGTCTTAGGCTTAAACACTACGTTTAAGCTGAAACAAACTTTGAACGCTTAACGAGACGCTTGTTACATAAATGCTATTACGAATACTATTTTTGCCATCATTGTTGATGGTTTTTGCCAACAATGCTGAGGATACAAACACTAAATTGCCAATGACTAAACATCGGTCATGTTGCGGACGTTGTACAACATGGACGTGAGATACCACGAAAATTCCCATACACTCTTGCATAACAGTTGCTATTAATCTCTGGGAGAGGACCGATATAATTTGTGGATAGCGCTATTAGGGTAGATTGACCCTCACCACAATGATAACAACAGATGGTGCATAATTCTAGTGGGTAGGCTAAAGGCTTAGCAAAGATCATTGGGCAATACTTAGGATTGTCACATAGTCGCGCTATGTGGTCAATGCCTACAAACACGAATACTATACTTTACGCATGGTTATGCGACAACTATTTGAATACTATACTTTACGCATGGTTATGCGACAACTATGTGAATACTATACTTTACGCCACTGTTATGTGCGTCGAAACTTAAATGCTTTACTTAAACTTTGTAGCTCACTAACTACGTCTCCCGTAGTTAACACTTGACTCGTATTTTCAGGTAACGAGTAAGCTTGAGGTGATGCTTGAATGCTTTGGGCTGATGACTTCAAGAATAGGAAGGGTTCGGGTGGTTTGGTTATGAACACCTTATTTTGTATTCGGATATGTAAACGATGTTTTAAACTATTATGTAAACTTTGAAGTTATGTTTTGTTTAATATAACTTGGTGATTATCTATGAACTTGTGTATCGAATACTCTCGCTCTTCACATCCCGTGTTTCCTTTGGTCTATCATCAGCTTTTGAATAAGTACAATCAACACCAATTGGTTCCTCATCATCACTTTCATTCGAAAATATCATATTTATGTCAATCTTATTACTATTGTTCAACCTCAAACTCTGTCTTTTCAGTCTATCCTTTCTTAACTCCTCCTCACACTCAGACAAATGATCTAAAGAAGCAACATCACTATGATCATCATCAATCCAATCATGACTACAATCATCTGAAAAATGATGATCTTGTGAATTCATGGACCACACCTCAACATCATTAAAATCATTATCATTAAACTCTTTTATTTTCTTTGTCAAGTACACATCTATTCTACCACTATTGTCTTTTGAAAATTGAATAAAAGAGGCATAATTATCATCATTTACAAGGAGACTAACACCTTCAGTAGATAGTTTGCCAGGTGCAAAATAGAACATGTCTTCGAAATTAGTGAATGTCATCTCCTTTAGCCACATAAACATACGACGACAGTCAAAATAAGTGATATCAATATCGCGAAAAGTATCCATCTTCCCATCCACATACCTCCTTGGAATACCTTTGAAATGACCATCGAAGTAAACATCCATTGTAAGTATTATCGGTGAATTCATTTTAGGGTTTGAATGATTTGGGTGTGAACTGATGAGAGGGTTTGAGGTTTGAATGATTTGGGGGTAACTTGATTTTAGGGTTTGATTGAATTGGGGGTAAGTGAAAAACGGGTCAACAAAAGTCATACGTTAAAAAGCAACCGGTAACGTGATTGTAACATAGAAATATGTCCGATTGTAAAAAAAAATGAAACTTGAGTCCTTTAATTACAAATTAAAAAGTACAGTGACTTTTTGTACATTTTCCCCAATTAAGAATAACTAAAAAAAAGTTATTAGTCACATGTTATATAGGTAACCGATTTCATACAATAGACGAGATAGGAAGTTAAAGTACACCCACTATATGTGATATAAGGAAAATCTTGAATTGGATCCTAAATTGACGGGTTAGTGTGAGCTTATCCATGCGGTTATGCACTCTTCGAATAGGAATCCATTTTCTGAAAGATCCTGGCTTTCGTGCTTTGGTGGGTCTCCGAGATCCTTTCGATGACCTATGTTGTGTTGATATCTATATAATCCGATCGATTGCGTAAAGCCCGCAGTAGCAGTGGAACCGCGGAAAGTATACGGAAAAGACGATTCTTTTATATTAAATTAGTATTTTCTATTTAATTCATATTAGATTAGTCTTAGTTAGTGATCCCGACTTAGTGAGTCCTTTCCTCCGTGATGAACTGTTGGCGCCAGTCCTACCCAATAATCTAATAATGTGCCTTGGATGATCCACATCTCAGGGTCAGGCGCCGATGAGCACATTGAACTATCCATGTGGCTGAGAGCCCTCACAGCCCAGGCACAACGACGCAATTATCAGGGGCGCGCTCTACCACTGAGCTAATAGCCCGTCGAGAAACCCCATCCCTCTCTTTCCTTTTTTCGCCCCCATCAGACCGCTTCTTCCAAAGCGCGTCCCATTCGTTCCGCTCGCAACAAGTCAATTAGTTCTCCGGGCGAAAAAACATTAGAAATTTCATTATACATCCAATATATTTTGGGTTGAAACTAAGTAGATTTGTAGACACTTAATCCAAAAAAAATTGCGTAATTAGCTCTAAGCTAAAATAAAATCAAATGGCTTTAAGTGGATATTTTTGGAGATTCATATGCAACTATGGTCATTAATGATGGACAATTCTTGATTTGGTGGAGGTTTTTTGACATGGTTATTGAGTGAGTCTTTGATGACGGTAAGATGATGAAGAAAGAAGGAAGACATAACTAGAGTTAGGAAGAGAGGATAATTGGAGCTTTTTTAGAAAGAGATTACTAGTTGTGATTTAGGAAGAGAGAGGTTAATTCATCAAAATCTGGAAGAATAGAGACATGAGTCTTGATGATTGTTACATCAAAGAGTTTTTCGTTTTATGGAAGATTTACCTCTTCGCAATAGTTTTTTTAGATCAAATCGTAGAGGCAATAAGGATGATTAGGAACTTTTGACTTCTTTCTATGGTACACGACGAGATCATGACAACAACGGCTTTGACCTTTTCTGGGTTAGCTTCAATACGTGTTTTGAGATCACATGTCCTAAAAACTCGCATGTTTTAATGCTAAATCCATTTTTATTTTGCTCTAGCTTCATATTAAAATGTCGTAGGGCATGAAAGGTTTCTTCTATGTCTGCGATCAAGCCCCCTTCATTTTTACTTCTAATTACCATGTCATCAACATATATTACAATATTTCAACCAAGTTGACTAGAGAATGCTTTCTCTCCAACTTTTGATAGGTTGCACCATCATTTTCAAGCCCAAAAGACATCACTTAATAGAAGAAAGCTCCATGCTCTTTGTGGAAGTCTTTTCTTCATCCACGTATGCCATACGTATTTGATGGTATCATTATTCTATGTATGCATCCGGAAAACATTTGAACTTGAATCTATCCAAGGATTCAATCTTATGGTCTATCTCATGCAACGGATAACTATCTTTCACATAAGATTTATTTAAACATGTGAAATCAATACAAATGCCTCAAGTTTCATCGCTTTTTTCGTACCATAACAGGATTCACAACCCATCCCCGTCCCCACTCCCCACTCCCCACTTCATCCCATCTCTTCCCATCTATCTATATCAGGTACTACGTTAATATCATCCCCGTCCCCAAGAGGTATTGAGGATGCCCACGATGAATCATATTGTTTTTCTCTTATCCAAAATATCAAGAATATTGAAGAATTCGATAAAACAAAGCTCGAGTATCAAATTTCCCACAAAATACAATATCTTTTTTTTCTTTTTTTGGCCATCCTACCCATTTTATAGATATATTGCGAGTATACACATGGTTTTTAAAACCGAAAATAAATCAAGAAAATAATTTGAGAAAATGTTATGTGCAACAAATATCACCTTTTTCTTTTTTCTTTTTTCTTTTTTCTTTTTGACTTTTTTTCTCTTTTTGCAATTTGCAATTTATTTATTGGGAGAAATTTTGGAACCGATTTTCCACACTGCTATATTGACTAACTAATTCCAGATCTGATCCCAAAACCACACTCCAGGGTACGTATTTCCCTCTCTCTCTCTCTGTGCACCAGTTTGATTTTAACACTTACGGTTTATATGTTCTAATAACTGTTAATTATTAGTTGATCATTTTCTGCTATTTTATGTTTCGATTCGTGTTTTTTTAAGTATTGGAATCATAATTGCCATGTTTGTTACTTTATTTTTTTATGCTGTTTAATTGATGAAACTATACAATTACTAGTTCTGAACCGATCAATGTATTAGGTTGGAATGTTGGATATACTTTAGGGTTTCTTTACTTGTTTTCGTTATCTTGTCTCAGGATCATATAAATTCTTTCTTTTTTACAAATGGGGCGTCGACATTATTACCAATACACAAATATACATAACTATTTGCTAGATTACATTTTACTGCTTCTTAATTGCTGACCGCTTATCATGGTTTTTTTCATTTTTATGAGAAGCAGGGTGCGTTTTTCACAAGTTCAAAGCCAAGAATATGGGACGTGGTGTCAGCAGTGGTGGGGGACAGAGTTCACTTGACTACCTTTTTGGTAGTGGAGGTGACACAAAACCCGCCACTCCGCCTCCACCAACCCAGGTCCATGTTGCCGCCACTACTGAGCCTGCTAAACCTGCAGCGCCCGTAACACCTCCAGATATTGCAAACCAGATTCCGGCTGGCATCCAGAGTAGTAAGCTTAACAACTACATCCGAGCTGATGGTCAGAATACTGGCAACTTCCTCACGGTATGATTTTATCAAACGTAATCGTTGCAAGTTAAGATTTCAAGTGTAACTTTTATATAAATAATCAAAATCAAATAATTGTATTTATTTTTGGTTTATTGTCTATATTTCTCGAACTACAAAAAGATTTTTTTTTTAAAACTTGTTATTTACATTCGTGATCATGTACAGGATCGTCCTTCAACTAAGGTTCATGCTGCTCCAGGAGGAGGGTCTTCCTTGGGTTACCTGTTCGGTGATGGAAGCAACTGATATCTCGTCGTTGTAAAAATAAGATTCAGTTATTGATTGCTGTCGGTTTTTATCCATGGTGTGGTTTGAAGAAACCCTTTGTCGTTTCATGCTAACTTTTGACATTAAGAATTGTAATATATGTTTGTTCCAAATTTCCCAATATGGCAGTTACCGTGCCTATTCTCTGATAATTTACAAAATTCGCTGAAGATTGAATTATTCTGCTTTCTTTTAAGCTTTGACACAATAAGCATATTTATATAAGTGGTTTTCTTAACTAATGTAGAGTACTTCCTGAAGCTTTCACGAAATGCTATCGTATGGTAATTCTAGGGCAAGTATGTAATGGGGACACTGTTATGCATTAATGCCCAGGGTAAGTTTTTGGGTGGCATTCTAACATTTTTAACCCCTCTTACCAACTCAAATAAAGGAATTTTAAACCGGTAAGTTAGATTACGCCCTTTTCAGGGGATAGCAAGACAACATATCAAAGAATATTTCTAGAGCACATACACAAAAAATAATCTATTATGTAGGGACTGCAATCCAAAAAACAAAAGGATTTACAAGTAACCTCCATGAGAACTATTGTCTTAAAACGACCATAATGGGAGTGAAAATAGAAAATAAACAACACCATATGATATAATAGAATCCAAAAGTCGTGAGTCAAATAAAATAGCTCTGACTTCAAAAAGGTTCCTCAGCCGTACATACGCTATAGCGCCATGGCAGCAACCGCACCACCTATGTGAGAAGATTCCAAGACTTGACCATAGGCACACCTGAAACATTTAAACCATAATCGTTGTAGTTATAGAATCTTAAAAAGAAGCCGGCTTTAGTTCCCCATGAACTGTTACTTAGTCTTACATTCAAAACAAGTTTACAATTGATATCTGAGGTCAAAGGAATTATAATTTATTTTCAAAAATAATTCAAGAATGAGTGCACACTTATAGCTTATACTTACAGTAGAGGTGGCAATTTTGACCCATTCACGAATGAGCGGGTCAATTTTGATTCTCTACGAATCTTCTATCTCAACCATGTCAGAAAAAATAGTTAGAAAGAAAATGGGCTAAACATGTTGAAACCCAAAGTGTATTTTTTATGCATACAATCTTCTTATTAAAAATCTAAATATTATTGTAGTAATATAGTTTTTGTGATTAACGTTAATGCATTTATTATTAATAAATAATAGTTAAAAACATGTCGGTGGCCTAATCCAACCCTGTTTTGACTAATAATGAAGACTTACCAGTTTTACCCGTTACCCAACCCACCCACTTTGCTACCTCTATTTATCAGTTTCAAGTTCGGAATATATTGTGTTTGACCTCATAAATCAGGTATTCTGGTGGTGTCTTTTTCCGATTTTAGGAGAATTGTACCTTTGATGATGGGTCTAGAAAAGCATGGTGTGCACCAAGAACGTCAAACCAAAAAACTCTTCGAGAAAAATTTTGGCACAAAATAAGCCCACTCTGTCAAATGAAGTGTCAAAAAGATAAGTAAACGAAATTGTGAATATTAGCTAACTTTCTAACAACTCTTTGCCCTTTACAAAAGTATGAATTTAATTATGCGAAAATTAGTCAAATGTGGATGTGTAGAACATATAAATATCAAAATACCTTTACACGGCCCAATTCATAAAATGATGTCCCAAGTTTCCCAAATGCTGCAACAAAAACAAATAATTTCTCCATTAACGAAGTTGCTCCATAAAGGACCTCATGTTATTCAAATCTTCTTTCGAATCTGGATACTTCGGTGGTTGAAAAAGCTTCCACAATCCTTCTGGATGCCCTTTCCTAACAATAATATCCGCAAACCTCCCATATATCTTCTCACACTCTGGGTACGGCTTCACATAAAGATTATAAAATCTCAACCGACTAAACTTAACCAAAGACCTCAACCCCACTTCATCACCTATCCCACCTCTTGATCTCAAATGCTCAATCACACTATAACGAGGAACAATTTGTTTCTCAAAATTTACGCCTAAATACTCAGGAACTTGAACCAAACAAAGAATATCAAACTTCATCTCATTTATTAAAAACTCAATCTTTTTATCAATTTCCTTCAATTCATATAAAATCACCCTCGGCTCTCTCCACAATACACTAAACGCATCTCTATACACCAACCCGTGTTTGTGTAAGCAATCGATTCTCAACTTAACTTCATAAGACGCCCTAAACGCCCCTTGACTAAAAATCTTTTCTTTAATAGGAAACCTACATTTCAAACTATTCAACATTCTCAAACATTTCGACATTTCTCCCACTTCCGACCCAAGAACTTTCGGGTTTCTAACAATTTCATCTCTAATTTCATTAGGCTTAAACCCCATTTCCGTAAACTCGGATATCAAAGGCTTTAACTTCTTCTCCACCCCAACTCCCAAAATCCCAGGATAAATTCGGATCACCAAGTCGATTTTACTCCTATGAATTCCAATTCCTAATAAAAACTCAACTTTACCCCAAATCTGTTCTTCATTCATAGTAATAGCCATAGGAAACTCTTCCAAAACTCGACTAATCGTAACCGAACTAAACCGAAAACCCTTCAAACACTCAATACACTTAAAAACATCATCCGGGTACAGCTCAAATCTCCTAGAAACTTCAAGAACACTTTGAATCATTCCAAAATTACCCTTTTCAAAAAACCCTAATTTGGAAATACCCATTTCCCATTTCTTGAGAAAACTCAACTCTAAAACCCTAGGACAGGTATACACTATGGAATGAACAAAATTGTTTGATGGACATAATAAAGATAGGATTTTTAATGATGATTCAAGGTTGGAAATGGTGGAATTGAGTAAAAATTGGTTTTTTGTTAAGAAATTTTCAAGATTGGATTGTGGGAAATTATATTTTTGGAAAAGATTTGAGAGATGGGGTGAATTGGGGGAGAATGTTGAAAAGAAATTAGGGTTAGGGTTTATGGGTTTTGAGTGAATTAGGGTTTTGGTTATGATTCTGAACGCCATTCATGAATTTGAGGTTTTTTTTTACTTCATGTTTGTTGCAGGTTTTGAGTTTTTCTTTTTGTAAATTAAAGGTCAACGGGTGTTGTTTGGATCATATATTTTCGGTGTATATTTCATATTGAAAAAACGTCAACGGAATTTTAGTGTTTAGTTAAAATTGTGTTTTGACTTATTTTATAGAAATAATATCAATCTTGATATTTATTTCGAGAATGTATTTATTAAATCTGCAATCCCAAATATCCGTCTACGGCTCTACATATGAAACGAACCGTTTGAGTTTGCAAAATTAACCAAGAGGTGTTTGGTTAGCTTAATAGAGAAACTTTTGGATGTTTGTTTTAGCTTAATTATACGGTTTATTAGGCTATTAGTTTATGAAACAAAAATAAGTTAATATGAAATGTTTGGATAAACTTATAAGTTTATAAGTTTATGTATGTAAAATGTTATAATTACGTATGCATATATTTAAACTTGATAATCATATCAGTATTCCTGTAAAATAGCAAAACTTTCAATAATGTCACTCGCATATTAATATGAGAATCATTCAACTATTTATTTAGGTTCGTTTATGTAAAATCGGTTAACAAAATTGTAAAAAAAGCTCTAAATATGACAAGATCCCTAACATGAATTCAAATCAATAATTTAAATTGATTTAGGGATTTTTTTTTCTAATTGAATATCGATATTTTCTCTCCAAGAAAATAACAAACCTATAAGTAATTTACATTTCAAAGATAACAATATATTCAAAAATGTTGATGCAGAAGCTATTCTCAAAAAAGATTTCTTCACAAACCATACGATCATACCGAAACCCTCATTACCACCACAATCACCATGGTTTCTCTTGTTTCGCAAGTTTTCGTCAGTCGCAACAAACACCCTCCAACTCTTTCATGAAGGTCCTTTTAAAGCGGTTTTCGCCTGATGAACCTTTGAAGCTAAAACCTCCAAGGAAATTCTTTATGGATTATGGAGGATTTGGATGTTTAAGAGATCAGTTCAAAAGATACACATTTCGATTCAATCAACTAAAGAGTAATCAAAAAGCATGGTAAATAATTCATTTGTTTTAGTTAGGGTTACGTGCATCAAAGTGTATCAAACTTTGTCTACTTTGCTATTGTCTGTATCTAACTTTTATAATTAACATCAATGGTGTGTATTAAACTTTTATTTTTTCGTAAATAATGTAAGGGACCTAATTTTTGTGACGTGTAACTGGTTTAATTATTGGAAATTTCTCGTAAAAAATATTGCAATGACGTTTTTGAGATATACACACAATAGCAAAATGAATAAAATTTCTTACATTTTCACGCACTAGCCTTTTTAGTTATTGTTTTTTCCTTCTCTCCGAAAACTTAACATAAATATATTAATTCATTGTTATATTCAAAGGTTGTCACAAGTTAGATGGAGGAGAGTAATAGTTGCTGGCGCGATAATAAGCTTGATCGCAACAACCGTGGCCATGTTTGTGCTGCTGTTGAACCTTGTTTGCTTTTGCTTCATGTTAACGGTGAGTTCCTAATATGTCTATGGTAGTTTATTCTTTAGTTCCTTTTTCAACATCTTTATCTAATCGACTTTATGATTTTATGATTAGGTCGAATCGACACTTACTATTGTTTATTTTTGCAGAGTCTTTTGGCTTATAACATGATTGCTGCAAGTTATTGTCAATCAATCATGATCGAGTTTTTACACCTTAATTTGATTTTGATAACATGTATGTTCATGTACCTTATTTATCTATATTTTAGAATTGTTATTTACTTGTTACATTTTTTTTAATTTTCTTTTTACTTGTTACATTTTTATACATTTTTTTTACCGGATTTACACTTAGAGTATTGAAATAACCGGGTAGGGTTGGGTTAATTTGGAGCGATGCATCGAGCTCTATAAGAGACTTCACGAATGGATAAACATATGGCCAATGACGGTACATGCGTCAATAGTTTTGTGTGTGAGAAGAAGTATCGTGGAGCTTGTGGAAAGTCTTCGATGCCAAATTGAATCTCACAACTTTTTCACGTATTTCCAGTACCAAGAACGAATCATCTTCTTTTTCTCCCAACACAAGAGGCAGTAGAGCATACTTGAATGTAAGAAGAGATTGGGGGTTATAAACCAACCTCAATAATCTTTCTTCAACTCATGAATTTTGAACTTGGAAGTGGGTGGGTGATTGATTTCAACAAGAAGCAAATGATCCCGGGACTCAATATTATAAGTCAAATAGTGATTGTAATCGCGAAGGGGGTTTGTATTTGATGAATAATCTCTTGATCCAAATCGAAAAACAAAACAAATCCTTTAGATTTAGCCAATGAAAGGCATTGTTCCAATAAACATTGCTAGTACATAGTTATTTCAATACATTTAAAGAATTGAAGTTATTTTGTTAAAAATATCACTCGACTTCATCGAGTGAGCAAAACGCAACATCATGAATTAACTTGGAGAATGTTGATGTAGAAATCGTTTTGGTAAATTAATCTTCTTCATTCTTGCCCTAATGATAATGCTGATGTAGAAATCATATTCGTAAATAAATCTTCCTTATTCTCACCCTTTTGGGGAGTGAAAAAGATTGTTGGCATGATTTTGTTTAGTTATATTTTAAGTTAGTTAAACAATGCAACATTAAGGGGGCGGTTGGTTCAAAGTATTACCCTCGTTTGGTTGAGTAATGGTTTATTGTCTATTAATGGATATAGTGGGCAATGATTGATTACCTAATGACAAACCAACCACTATCAATGATTATCATTACAATTGATTAACTCCTATTATAGTCAACCAAGCACACCCTAACATCATGTATAAATGTTCGTTGCTTCATTTTATATAAGGCCTCATATTCTTGAATTTCCACCTCTTGTGATTACATATTTCGTTTTAGATCAACTCTCTTTTATATCTTAAATGTGTATCGATTTGATTTACTATGTCTTCACTCGAGACATTAACTATCCCACCTATACATTAAAAAGTGTTAAATAAGGTCATGGTTACTAAAGCGAATGATGTGATGTCACATAAATTGGAATACTTCTTCGTCATCCTTTAGGGTTTGAAAGGGTTCATTTTCTAGATCAAGTGACTAAACAACCATTTCAAAATACAGGATTCAGGATTCTGATGTGCACTTTGTAAATTAGATAGTTTGTACGTACATATACACCAGAGAGCAACTTCATGCAGTCATGGTGCTATACGTCCAACGATAAGGTCAATTTGTCTTCAGTTGATCAATTTCGGCTTGCTTAATATATACTTTTCTCGTTCAAGAAAAAAAACAAAAACAACATTTTTCAAACACATGTCCCTAAACCCAAACAACCCGCCCTTGGTTTCTTTTGGAGAATCACAACTTTCACCACTCAACCATCGCGATGAGATAAAAAGAGGAAAATAAGTTTGTTAAATATTAGATAAAAATATAGGTAGATTTTAAAGTTGGTTTGTTAACTATTTGTTAAACAAATTTGTATAATAAAAGTCAACAAGTTTGTCAAAATATTTGAAAATAAGTTTGTTAATATACTGGTACATTAACATTCCCGTTCTCTCAAGATCATGCTCGTTTATATCATATTTTGTTTTATAAACATCTTATATGACACATAAATCCTATTTTGCGGTTTTAAGGAGCAAGTGCTATCTTGATGCTACATATATTCCTTTACAGAAATTCTGCTGGTTAAGTTTGTAATACCGGTCTATATTAGCGGTAATTTAACTCTCATAGTACTGCAATATTAATACAATTTTATTGGTTGAAACTTCTAGATCTCGATTTTTACTATAGGGCCAAGTACATGAAGATATAACAAACTTTACCCATTTTGCCATTGTTTGTATCAAACTTTTAAAACTTCTATTGTGTGTATTCAACTCTTATTTTTTCACGAATAATGTAACGAACCGGATTTTTGTTGATGTCTAAACGTTTAGTTATTGAAGATTTCGCAAAGAAAATCGGGTTAATACATCATTAGTGAAAAAATAAAAGTTTAATACACACAATAGGGGTTTAAAGAGTTGGATACACATAATAACAAAACGTGTATAGTTTATTACATATTCATACACTTAGCATTTACTATATACTTAATTAAATGTGCGCAAATTTGGCCAATTTGTTCATGTTTCTTTCTAATTAAAAGCGATTTGTGACCACATTTTTTCACAGTAACTTTTAAAGTTTAGCCCAACTTCAAAGGTGTTAAATGTAAAAAATGATCAATATTAGTTGATTTGTTGTCTTTTGTTTTGCCGTTTAGGCATTAGTGTTTGTATATTCAATCTTCTTTTTGTAGATGGTTTTTAGTATTGATACAATTGATAAAAAAAGTTTACTTTTGAATATACTTTGATATATATTAATTTATTTTTAGATGAGTTTAATCCTATAATACCATCTCTCCCTATGTCCCCCTCCCCCGCCGTATACACTTAACAGATCGCCCTCCTTCGCCACAACCTACTATAGATGAGGACCTTAGTTGAACATAACAAATATGTTTGACACAATAGAAGCTACAAGTTGTAGCTATAGCTGCTGCTGAAAGCCGAAAATTGAAGATTCCTATTTTTTGAACTTTCTAACTTTCAACGTTTTTTAAACGAGGTTCTTTCAAAATAAAAGAAAACTTGGAAGCCTACATGTCCAAACGAGGCTTTTTCGGGAGCTTCTTTTTAAAAATTTAAGATTTTGAAACTATAGACGAGTACCTCTAAATTTTTTTAGTATTCCTTATTTTACCCGAAAGTTTTACTACCTTTGACTCTTAAGGGCAAGTACTCCAAAATCATTTACATAGCTCTTCTCTTTTTCATATTTGGTCGCCTCGTGGATTGTATATATATGCCTTCCAACGACGTGTTGGTAATTTTAGTGTAATTGGGATTTATCGAGACCGAAGGGATTTCAAATTAAGCTTTATTACGAGTTAGGAGGTGCGGAGTGCACACTCGTATAAGTTAATTTGATTTCGGTATATTGAATGTTAACCTTGTTACTATTTATTAAATAGTGTAATTATTTATTAAATGGTATAACAATTCATAAAGGATTGTGATTTTTTACCAAAAGTTACACCTTTTCATTTGTCTATTATAAATAGACTCATTTGGTCTTTTCAAAATACACATGATGAACAACATAAACAAATTCAACAAATTGCTCTATGTTTTGATTAGTGATTCTATTGCCTTGAACACTAATTGTCATTTCTTGAATTATCCCATTTAAAGATTTCGTGGTAACCCAAAGGCAAAGGAATTGGGACGAAATACTTTATTGAGAAAGTGAATTCCATACACGATTCAAGGAATTATCCAAGATACCATAATCCAAAATTTCCAACAAATCAATAAAGTATTCCGTCATAATTATGGTAGTTGAATTCGTGTAAGAAATTGAAGAAATTTGGCAAGACATGAAGATTCAGGATTGTTGAATCAACATAATCGGCACAAAGATATTTTAAGAAAACTGATGGAAGAATCAAATGGTGGGAAAAGCGATCATGATTAATTTAATCCTACTGGTACACAATTTTCATTTTCATTATTATTATTGTTTTATATATATACTAAAACATGTTAGATTGCATGACTCATATGCATGGTGTAGACTTGTTTAATTGAATGATCTTGATGCTATGTTTCTAAATAAATTTAAAATTTATGAACTCTGAATTCATGGATTAGAAAGACTCGGGAATTTTATTATTATTGATTTTATGTGTGAAGCATCAATTTTGATCAATATTAGAATTATAACTACATGGCAAACTTGATAATTGATAACTTTAAAATATTATATGAAAGGACAATTCCCAAGATTTAATTTTGCACGAAGTAGTTAAAATTAACTATGTTTTGTCAGTTATTGTGATCGGCGGGTATTAATTTTTTGCGGTTATTTTCCTGCATGGAATTATCAAAGATACATATGAATATTCATAAATGAATTAAAACGGAGTTTTGAAATTTTAATTCGATGAATATGAGTTCGTGTATGCTTTGATTTAATTAATTGCCTTGTTTGTTCCGATTACGGATTTGATTTAAATTAAATCAGTGGGTGTGGTCATCTATCTATTGAGATAAACTATATAATGAATTTTGGAGGGTACATCCATTATATTTATAGTTTGCTTATTATAAAAATCATGGAATGAAAAAGGGAGAATTTGATGGTCATCATCACAATTTAGTGGTTAATTGCCTTTAGGTGGTTTGGGTTTGTCTGTTTATCTTTTGCGAAATAGAAATTGCAAGTCATCAATCGGCAGGTCGGGTGTCCGGTATTTAGTAGTTGATTACCCCTGTAAAAGCAATTTCTATAAGATAGGCTTTCGGAGTCCGAATGACATTTTGTAAAACACCAAGAACAGTTTTGGCTTGATGTTGGCAGAATCAAAGTTTAAATACATCACAAAGTATACATTGAATTATTTTGCGATGATGATTCATGGAAATTATATACGGAGTATGTGATATCATGATGTTCAATGTAAATTTTAACATCTTGGGAAAATTTGTTTATTAAAAGTACAAGGATTTAGTAATGATTGGTGGGTAACGGTCAAATCCGCATCCTTGTGTTTCATGATATACTTTCCTTTGACACAGATTAGCAAAATCAATTAATTCGGAAAGTGGGGTGCATGAGTTTTGGTCTTTTAAACTTGTTTCAAATCATTCTCTTTTGTGAATTGATTCGAAGAATAAGAATAAGAATAAGAATAAGAATAAGAATAATAATGAGTCCATCTGTTGTATTTTGTAAAAGGGGGTATTTTGTAACCCATCATGGTTTGACTATGAAGTTATGAATGAATTGGCATGTACAACATTACTTCTGATTTTATGGTGGTAACCGTAAATGTTGCAGTTGGTTTTTCCTCAAAATATTTCATAGAAAAGGGTTGGTTGAATGTCATGTCATAACCGAAAATTTTCATAGATGTGTCGGTGAATTCATATTTCAATATGTGGGTAGTAACTAATAAAATTAGTTATCCCTTAATTTGGAGGGCAGTTAACATATGAAACGTTGACATGAATGTTTGAAAATCAAGATAGTGGATAAGGACAAAACCACTTTGTAAATCATAATTTTAATTTGAATAAATTATGGAGTATATGTATGTAAATTCAAATATGTTAAAAATTTACATGGTAGAGAAAATACACATTGTCAACAAATTAGAAACATGTTTGTTTGAGATAAGATTGACGATAATATAATGTTATATAATTTATGATTGATATTGGAACATTTTAATGGGATCATCACTTTTGATTCTTATCTAGTTGAACAACATTGAAACGAAAGTAAAAGGTTTTGATTAGTTGTTTGAAAATGTGATATCATATAAGAGTGTAACAAATAAGTTGCAATACTATTTGGTTTAAAAAGAAGTTATTTAACCGTCCATTTTATGGACTTTTCTTAATCATTATACATGATTATGTCAAACTTTAATTAAACTATGGTTTATGTTTTTGGAATAAAACAAGTATAGTTTAGAATTATGGACATGATATAAAGTTTTATTATATGATCGAGAAGATGATGCATCCAGAAGTTATTGGATTTTACTTTTGATGTGGATGAAGTATATCTTGGATCAAAGAAATAATGTTGGACTATGATGTTATGACTTGTTGCATTTGCTTCTTATAGAAGGTGAGTGACTAAAGGGTTTGTGGATACACGTAACCTTATTGTCGAAGTCATTATCATATTATGAACATTATAATTATATAAAAGATGTACAATTAAGAGTACAATAGTAAGTCTTGAAAGATTAGACTTAAGCAAAAGACTTATCAATCAATTTATTAAAGAAGGGGTGATCACCGGTATTCTCTTACGATCTAGTAAGAACTAAGTGGATCCTTTGTGAAAGGATTACTAAGGAAATTGATTGAAGTCAAAGGGATGAGATTAAAGTCCATTTAGATCCCTAATTATGGGATACCCAATTCCCTTCTAGTACAACGCTAGGAGCAGAATTCAATGTGGAAAGCCCATAATTAGTGATTGGAACACATGTTATATATCATCCCAAGTATGTGTTCGGACCTACGAGTATGTTAGGTTGAAGTTTATCTTCTTAATAGTTCTTTTGAAAAATTGCAAACGTGGGTGCGAGATTAAAAGAACTACCTATATGAGTATGAAGTGTTGCCGCTTCAAGAAGGCTTGGACTTGGCTTTCGATATGCTCATTGAAGGATAGGGACACATGGCTTATAATAGTGTCAAGAATAAACATTAGAGAGTTGTAGTAACTTATGTGTATATTTTCTTCATTATATTCACTATGGATAGAAAGGGTTCAATTCTTAGTAACACCCTTGATATTCGATTATATGAATTGAATTTATACTAAGTGAAAATTCAATCGTCACGACATTTTCATTATGCATGAGTTTGATTTGTTTATTATTTGGTAGATCAAGTATTACACTAAAATGGGGGAAGATTGTTGGTAATTTTAGTGTAATTGGGATTTATCGAGACCGAAGGGATTTCAAATTAAGCTTTATTACGAGTTAGGAGGTGCGGAGTGCACACTCGTATAAGTTAATTTGATTTCGGTATATTGAATGTTAACCTTGTTACTATTTATTAAATAGTGTAATTATTTATTAAATGGTATAACAATTCATAAAGGATTGTGATTTTTTACCAAAAGTTACACCTTTTCATTTGTCTATTATAAATAGACTCATTTGGTCTTTTCAAAATACACATGATGAACAACATAAACAAATTCAACAAATTGCTCTATGTTTTGATTAGTGATTCTATTGCCTTGAACACTAATTGTCATTTCTTGAATTATCCCATTTAAAGATTTCGTGGTAACCCAAAGGCAAAGGAATTGGGACGAAATACTTTATTGAGAAAGTGAATTCCATACACGATTCAAGGAATTATCCAAGATACCATAATCCAATTTTTCCAACACGACGTCGCCTACTCATTTCACGGTCGTCTACTAAACACATCGGCTTAAATAGTACTCCGTATTAAGACGTATTTGATTGTTAATCTTTACTCATTTGACTATTGGCTTTCTCAAGTAGTCCTATATGTTCTAGACTTCACATAAAAACCAATTTGACTGTGTCTTTACTGCATGATCTTTCCATGTTAGTTTGTTTAATTTCGTTCATATAATGTTAATAAAAGGTAAAAAGAAATTTGATTAGTGATTCATTAGGGTGAATGTATCCTTATACGAAAAAGCAACCAATGACCATTCTTTGAAGACACCATGAACGTTCATAGTTAAAGGAGATGTCGTCCTCAATATTCTTGAAGTATTGACACGAGATTTAATGTGGCCGGAAGTTAATGATCAAAACTACGTGGAAGGGGATTACATAGAGATTGTTTCGACACCGACGAACGTTTGTGGTGAGACTACTTCTCTAATTCGTCGACATTCCAGGAAATTATTTTCGAAGATGATTTTGGATAAGCAAGTCATTGTTCGTCCGCATATGTCAAGGTATAACGTCTTGCTTTTAACTACCACTACCTTTGTATTGTTAAAGTTTTTTCATCAAAGGCATGATTTGTACGAGTAAACTTCATTTGAACATATTAAATTGCATTTTCGGCTTACGCCACTTGGCATATGACTGTGCATGCCGATGCATTTGATGAATACTTACATCCGAGTTAACATACTTCATAAGATTGTTTTGAAACCTTTTGTAAATTTGTATTTCAAATATACTCGGCGTGTACGTGAGAAAATCAACACTTTAAGATGTCTAACGGTTACATGCTAAACATGAAAAATTACATGGTTTTCGTGAGACGCTCGGAAGCATCAGTTGCATGGAAAGGCAAATGAGGTGATCACGGTCATCTAATAATCATGCTCGAAGCAATGGGCTAATAAGATATGGGGATTTGGCACGCTTGCTTTGGTCTTGCGGGTTCGAACAACGACATAAAAGTTAAGTTCTGATTGAATCTGATTTGTTCAACGATTTACTCCATGATAGAGCTCCTAGGGTAGTGTATAATGTGAATGGGGTTGAATGGATATCATCTCGCTGACGAAATTTTTCGAAATTGACGTCTCTTATAAAATCAAGTACGATTCTAGAAAAAGAATATCAAATACAAAAAATTCCAAGAGAATGCAAGACGGACATAGAAAGAGCATTCAATTTGTTTCAAAGTCGTTGTAAAATCCTTATAACATCAACTACTTACGAAGAATCATGTTTACTTGTGTGATTTTACACAATATTATGACCGAAGACAATTGAAGTACAATATGTTAAATTGAGGAAAACAATCTTAAAAACCCGAATAATTTTCTATGATGTTCGTGGTTGAAGAGGGTTGCATTGCATGATCACGAGTCAAAAATGTATCATTCACTTTGATATAATCTTATCGAACATATATAAATCCTTCTGTAAAATTTTTGTGTTTGAAATAAGTAATGTAATCGGTTTTTTTTTTTCTTTTAATATAATGTTATTTCTAAATGTAACCAGGGGCGGAGCTACTCTCAGCCGAGAGGGTTCAATCGAACCCACTCAGGTTTTAGAAATTGCTACTGGTATGTACACAAATCTCTTGAATTTGATATAGTTTGTTCAATTGAACCCACTGATTTTGTTTCCTTGAACCCTTTGATTTTGTTTCCTTAAAATCCATTGATTTTTTAACCCTAATTCCTTATCTAAGATTTCAAATCGATTCTTCGTGACCCTATTTAACCGCTAATATTGATATTGCTTTCTAATTTTACTAGATACCATAATGTACTTGTTTTTCAGTTTTTAATTGGATGATTTTTTATTGTCTGTGCATTTCCAATTAGATTTTGGTTTTGATTTCCGATTGGGTTTAGTGTTGAATCCCATTTGGGTTTTACATCCTCTTCATTAGTTCTGTTGATTTGTTAAAAAAATTTAAAAAAGGAATGTACCAAAAAGAGTCTTTTATGTATATGTAACCTTTTTGTGAGCACAAGGTGCTTGATGAAATTCCCGAGTAAGGGTAAATAAAAATATTGTTTGATGTCCTATTTTCTAGTTACAGTTTGATGTTTTTAAAATTTGAATTGTGCTATTTTTTTTATCTATGTCAAAGTCATTGATGTTGTAAACTCTTAGATAGCTAAGTGTATTCATTTTGTGTGTTCAACGTGTTCAAATTGATTGAAAAAACACATACCAAATATTAGCTCGGTTTATGATTATGTTATCATATATATCAATATTTCAAGTTCTTAAAAGCATATAACCAAATTATATGTTAGACTGGTTTACCATTAGCTGTAGGATTTTTTTTGTTTGGTCTCTAAGACACTTTTGAGTAATTTGCATTATCATAATGCAAAACTTTTATCCAAAATATTATTTTAGGTGCTCATAAGCTTACAAAGGAATTAAAGAGTAGAAACTTGTGTTAAGTTACATCTCCTTGAAATTGGATTTATATTATCTCATAAGCCATTTCTAAAAGGCTAAGGCGCGGTTAGGCTTAGACTGACCGCGGATGCTTACTAGGTTGAGGGTTAAAAAAATTGTGAACTTTTTGAACCCTCTCAACAAATTCCCTGGCTCCGCCCCTGAATGTAACGATCTTTTGTTTTTAATGAATGAATGTATTTTATAATAGTTACTAAATGAAATAAAAATAAGACTACTTCACCCCTTTTATTTTTGGTTTTACTAAGTATTTACGTAGCTTTAAACTGACGATTCAATTCTTTTCATTTGTTACCATAATAGACAATGAATAGTCTAAGAGCGTCCGGAGTGGTGTTGTTGTGGGCTCGTTCTGAGACCCACAACAACGGTTATCGTCGTTATGACACCATGTTGCTTCGTTGTGAGGCTCGTTGTCATCCACCATGAGATTTTTTTTTATTTTTTATTTTATTTTTATTTTTTTATTTTATTTTATTTCAAACGGCTATTTTTTTAAACGGTAATAAAGTCGTTGATTTTAAAATATATCTTTTTTTTTTTTTTCTTTCCAAATTTCACCTATAAATACCCCACAACTTAACCAACAAATCACACCATTTCTCACTCTCATTCTAACTTTATCTCTATAATCTCATAACACATACACTTTTCAATCGTAAAAATGTCTTCGACGCCCGAGTTTGTGTACAAAAAAGGTGGCATGGTTCACGTCCGAATTGGCTAATAGTAATTGTCAAAGTAAACAATAACTCCGGGTGCTAGAGCAAGTTCAACTTAATCCAATGATAGTAGAAAAAAGTCAACTTCTCTTACGTTTAGTTTCTGACTGTTCAACTGAACCAACCGCCTTTAACCGAATCCCAAAGGTGGTTCAACGTGATTTACGCCCTTTCAACAGTTGGCATTCGATCAACCTGTTGGAGGGTCGGAGGTCACGTTAAATCGTCTTGGCATTCGGTTAGAGGCGGTTGGTTCACTTGAATCGTCAGAAACGAAATGTAACTCAAGTTGACTTTTTTCACTATCATTGGATTAAGTTGGACTTGTTCTTACACCCGAAGTGATTGTTTACTTTGACAATTATTATTATTACGCTACTTGGACGTGGACCATACCACCTTATTTGCCCACAAACTCGACAACGTTAGGTTTTTTTATTTTATGTATTTGTATTTTTTTTTAATTATTATATTATTTTTTTTATTCTTTTGTATTTTTATTTTAATTATTGTATTTTTGTTTTGTATTATAATTAAATCTTATATTTAAATCTTTTTCAAAAAATAAAAAATAAATAAACTGCCCAAAATTTAAGAGAGAGATGTAACCAAACCAAACTTGACTATACCCACCCCATTCTTAATCTAATCACAAAGTTTTTAAAATTTCACTGAAAATGATTTTACCCAAAATAGAAAGATCAAGTATCATTTCTATTTGATAATTAGGGTTCTAAAGATTCAAGCTTTCAGCCCATAATTCACTCACACTCACACACACAATGCAGAAGCTATTCTCCCTCAAATCAATCACAAAAAACCCAAGAAAAATTGCATCACAAACATTCCGATCAAACCCAATTCCCATTCACCGGACCACGCCACCACATCACCACCATCATCGATTCTTTCACTACACTACTTCTCCACAGGCGTTGCAGAAAACACCAACCAACTGTTTGATAAAAGTCCTGACAAATTCATCACTTTTAAAAAATACCCTTTTGAAATTGAAACCTTCTAGTAACTTGTTTAAAGGTCATGGAGAATTTGGGTTTTTGTTTAGAAAACACAGTTTTCAGTTTAATCAACCAATTAGCTATCATAATACTACATGGTAATTTCTTTATTTGTTTTTGTTTTAGAGGCGTAGTGTTCGAGTCTAGTAGGAGACAAATGTATATATATTTGTGTTTAGGTCTTGTTCCCTTCTTGTTTATGAATGAGGAGCCAGAAATTTTTCGTGATGTTTTATAGGGGTAAAAATTCAAAAATAGCATAAAATTTTTACTATTTTATACTGTGAAAAACTGAAAATGTTGTGGTAGGGCAACTGCATACTAGGCCTCCGAGCCCCCGTCCTGGCTCCGCACCTCTTTATGATACTAAACACTACAACCAGGGGAGAGTAGGCAGTTTCCCCAACTCCAATTTCAGTTTTGTCGCAATGTAACAAATAGTTATATTTATGTTATTTTTGAAAATTTGTCCTATGAACAATGAAAATTTACCCATTTGAAAAGTACTCTTTACTTTGCCCCCTCGTGAAAACTTTTCTGGCTCCTTCCATCACTACAACTTGAGCTTGGTGGTACAATTTAAGCATGTTCACATATGATAATATATTCATATATTGTAATGTTCACAGGTTGTCACAGTTTAGAAGGAGACTTACCACTGATGGTGTGTTAATAGGCTTGATCGGAACGAATGTGGCTGTGTTTTTGTTGTGGAGAGTTGCTGACCGTAGGTTCATGGTGCAGAATTTCATGGTGAGTTCTTCTTGGCTATGTCGTTTGACTTTGAGCATTTCCAATCCATTTAGGGAAACATATCAGTTCGGGTTGAATTTGATTAATAACGGGTCAAGCAGGCCATATGAGTCCAACATTTTAAATGGGTTATTTGCCTCTATTAAAGTGTATTTCGTATTCAGATATTTCAATTTAGTAATCATATTCAATAGATTAATTATTTACAAAATTAAGAAAATAGACCAAAAAATGTTGTTGGGTATGCCCAACAGGACCTGTTTTGACCTACACATAAACATTAAAAATTAACCTTTTGACTCGAACCCATTTTGATATGTTACTCAAACCGTGGTTCTGCCTTTACCCACCTTTAATCTACATCAGTGTTACCATTGTTTGAGCTAATTTATTTGTGCAGGTTCAATTAGACAACTTTAAAAGTGGACGGTTCCATACTATGATAACTTCTGCTTTCAGTCATCATGAAGTTGGACATATTGTTTCGAACATGATCGGGCTTTATTTCTTTGGGAGGAGTGTAAGTTCACATGCCTTAGAATCTTCATACAACTTTTGCTCCTTTTTTCTAACGTAGCTAGATGGTTCTGAGTAGTTTTGAGATTTATATGCATAAGCTAACCATATGTAAACGCATTGGTGTGTAATAGTCGACAAATTGTTTTTTTGTAAACCATGAAAACGTCAAAATTAAGTTAACAATTTATAACTGCTGTTTACAAGATGCTGAAACTAATTCTGTTTTTCTGGAAGCATACACATTTGCTACACTGTTCTCGTGTTGCAGTTTTTGCTTTAAAAAAACATGTTTGTCAAAAATAGATAACGTAAGTGTTGCAAAACAGGGCATATGAAATGGAAATACTAGATGCGTTGCTTGTTTTGTCGTTGTCAAAATAATTTTCTTCCGCAAAATGGTGATTATATACAATTTGCTTACTTGTCATTTCCGATGCTTCATATGACAGATCGGGCACAATTTTGGACCTGAATATCTGTTGAAGTTGTATCTAGCTGGGGCTTTTGTTGGTTCAGTCTTCTACTTGGTGCAACACGCTTTTCTGGCCCTGTCGTCAAAGGTACAACACTGATAAACGGTTGTTAGAATTTAAATAATAGCATATCATGTTGATCTCTAATAATAGAGGTGACAGTTTAGACCCATGTAGTACGACTGGGTCAATTTTGGTTCTGTTTTATCTGAAAAGGATCATAATATTTCTTTTACCATAATGCGAACGGATTGAATGCATCTATTTAGTTGAACGTCGCCAACATCTATTTTTAATGCATACAAGTATACAACCTTTTGAATTAATTTTTTTAAAGATTTAGATTATTTTTGTATGTATATTGTTGTAATCGTAATTAACAGATTAGTTATTTACAAAAAAAATGTAAAAATGGACAAACGGTTTTTTGAAGGTCAACGAAATTCAGCTTCTTCCGTTTTGATATGGACTAAATTATAAACATCTCATTTGGATTGTAACATCCATTATTTTCAAATCACCTCATTTCCCATGAGCATCCGGTACTCATTTTTACATCCATTGTTTTCAAATTTCACATCAGATAAACAACGTACTGACGATTATCATTATTTGTATGCCAAATACAGGAGAGACGATTGTTTGAACCTGACCCTTCAAAAGTTCCAGGCCTGGTACTTCAAACATTATTGTTTCTTTCAAAATCTTGCTCGTATACGTGAATCGAACCTGCAATTTTCTTTTTTATCTCAGGGAGCAAGTGGTGCAGTGAATGCTATCATGCTACTTGATATATTCCTTAACCCTACAAAAACTATTTATCTCGAGTTTATCATTCCAGTCCCTGCTATCTTATTGGTAAATCAGTTTTAAATTTATTTCAATAATCGTATAAGGTTTGTTTTCTATTAATATATGATGACATTTGCTTCATGCGCAATTTCAGGGGATATTTCTGATTGGGCATGATATGATGAGAATATTAGAGGTATGATCCTTGATCATCCATCAACAATCTGTTTTCAAATACCGTCAAATATACTGTCGTTGAAAGTTGATATGTTTACCATATGTTGTAAATTCAATTCTGACTTAATGTGAGATTGTATAACCACAAGTATTATCGTTGACTTGTTTCAGGGAAATAGTCAAATATCAGGATCTGCTCACTTGGGTGGTGCTGCGGTTGCTGCCATAGCTTGGGCACGATTGAGGAAGGGGCGTTTCTGAATTCTTTCCGTTGACTAATAGAGTATAGATTATATTAGAGGTGGGTCATTTGAAAAAGGGATCAACAGGTTCGGTTTATTTTGTAACTTTCACTCCCATTTGGGTCAATTCTAGATAAACATCTCGTATGGATGTGCACTGTAAAACCTTTAACTATTGGGAGAGGTCTCTAAATATGCATCGAAGAGCCCCTTCACGATGTTGTGTCTAATTGTATTTACCGTCAAGATTTTGGACTTAAAGGTCTGCTTGGGGATTTCTAGCAAAAAATGGATTTATCCCCAAGATGATTGTCTTACTGAACGAACACAGACAACCTTATTTTTATAGGAGACCTTGTTCCTCGTTACTTGTTTCATTTACAACGTTACAAATTGGTTCTCTTTGTATTTAAATTTTGACTCTATAATTCTCATAAAACTTTCAAACAATCAAACTCCTCACTATTGGTATTGATTTTCAATTCAAGTCCAAACCAAGTAAACGTTAACCCGACTAATTGGCAGGCTCATTGTTTGTTGTCTTAACTAGCTTATTGACCCGTCTAGAATAATTATATCAAAAAATATATAATGTTAACAAAGAACATATAACTTATATAAAAAGATTAATAGAAAGCTATTAGTTATGTAGACAAAATGATTATGTTAACAAATGTGAAGTTAAATAAAACATTTACTGTGAATTCGGAAAAAACCTTATTAAAAATAAAATAATTATAATATATAAAAAAACTAAAAATATTGCGTAAATAGGACGAAAAAAAAAACAGAAGATTTTTTTATATGATATGTTTTTCGTTTATATGCAAAACACTCGTAAAACAATAAAATAATTTTCTTTTCTTTTTTATAATATATAAAAAAAACTAAAAATATTGTATAAATAGGACGGAAAAACCAAAAGATTTTTTATATTATATGGTTTCGGTTTATATGCAAAACACTCGTAAACACAATAAAATAATTTTAGTTTCTTTTTATACTAAAAATGTGTATGTGTTTGAAGAAAAAATATGTTTTGTATTCTTTTAAAATTAGTTTAAAATATAAGTATAAGATTATTTAAAATAAAAGGTTAATTAGTTTTATTTAATTATTATTATTTAAAATAAGTGTTAAAATGAAATTATTAATGATGACATCATCAAATGATCTAATTGTTCAAATTAAAGTTGAATTTTCATCTAATGGTTACTACTTTGTCAGGTGACATTTTAGGCTTCTCTTTTATTATATATTAAGATAAAATAAGATAACAAACAAGCAAACTTTTCTTCTTATGGTTGACTTCTATAGCCTCACCCATTTGATTTGGCCGTGTGAGCTTAACCAAAATAAATCTGATTATAAACTCTTCAAATATTTACAAAATATGTCTATAACAATCCTAATAATTGTAATTATGATTCTAACAAACACATTCTTCTATTTGAATTGTGATAACTAGCAGGGTACTCGTTTTGATCATGGGGATCAAAACTAAAGTGTCACATTGATGTATACACAACAAATTTTCTTATGACTTAATAGTTTTTATAAAATTAATGATGAATCTCTCAACGAATGTGTGTGTGTGTGTGTGTGTGTGAGAGAGAGAGAGAGAGAGAGAGAGAGAGAGGATTCAACTTTTATCTTAAAATCTTACGATCGTAATCTAATCAACCAAAACATGTCGATCTTACTATGAACATTTGTATAACTTGCGAATATATTGATGGACACAAGATATGTTGGGTTAATAAGGTAATTTGCATAACACATGTTTTAAGGCCATGTTGGAATTATAGAAGATTAGATGAAATACAAAATCTTCAAAGTGTAAATTTTGTTAACTATTTACTCAGGATGAATAACATCTGAAGTAAACTAGAACTAAGAACTCATTGAAGCATTTACTTTTGATGATGAGGATCAACAATAAAGTGATGATCATCCGAAGTAATGAATGTTAGTTGTAAAATAGAGTCCGAAGTATTTTTAAATAAATATGTGTCTTTATGTAATTTATGTATGTTATGTAATTCATTGTCTATATATAGTGGTTAGGAAAGTCTGTATTTGTGTGCTTGAATACCTTTGAAACTGTTTTTCCTGTCAAACTGTTATGTTTAATGAAATACAATATTCAGTGAGTCGTGAGTGTTGAGTGTTGATTAGTTCTAAATTTTGTATTCGATTAAACATGAGATTCTGCATCATGTTTAATCAAGCTTATTACTGATTAGAGTGTAGAATTCATAGGTTAAATCATGTCAAGCCACATGACCATAAATCTTAAATTCGTGAGTGGGTAAAGCTAACAATATTATGATCATGATAGGTGGGGTGTTTCAAATTTACTAGCTATAAGCAGATTTTGTTGAGAATTAGGGATACATTTTCGACTTTGGTCGTTTTGTCCTTAAAATAATTCAAAAACGCGTGAGTAATCGTTGTGATACCTCAAACTATCAATCTTAAATCTGTCACTAGCAAGTTGAATTACGCAACAAATATTATTAGTCTCCCTTTCTCTATGTAAGGTTTACATTAAAACTCTTAAAACTAAGAGTCTATCTACTTCACTTAGTAGCATAGTGCAACTTTAGAGAGCCTCTATATACACATATCAAATAATTAATCTTCTAAACCGATAAAATGTTTTGAAACTCTTATATTTGATGAGAGTTTTATCTAATTTACGAATCCCAACTATTACATAATCTAGTAAGGTTTTAATAATATTTATACGAAATTATTTAGTGTCTAATCCACAATGCATTTACTAAGATGATGTCTTACCACTTAAACGTTAGTTATTGCTTTGGTTTTGACCTAAATACGATTAGGGGAAACGATGACTCGAATTATTCCAACTAATATTCTTTTTGTCTCTAACTTGAGAGGCAAACAAGAAATGATTTAAAGATGAACTTTGTTTAAAGAAGAAAGTTTTATTTTCTTTATATTTCCTCATTTGGTATGTGTACGTTTATATGTTTAAGCATATTAAGTGGGGGATAGAGTTTATACATCTTACATAAATAAACAAAAAGGAATTTATGTCATTGGTTGACCTTTTAACAAAGTCAAATTAATAATTTGCATCTTTTTCATCTTTTCCAAATATTGCTCCTTTTTGCTTCACTTAATTTAGGAGAAATGACAGAAACACGTAATCATTTATCGTGTAGTGAGACATAAACTATCACTAGTATAAAATACAATAACTTAAAAATCGATTAAATATGAGATATTATTTTTCTTGATAATTTATACGACGGTTTTTATTTTTATAAGCTGTCTACGAGTTTTCTTATTTGAAATATAATAACTCACTATAAATGTATTTTCTGATTGCGTTGAAGAAGAATTTGAGTATGGTGTTGAGAGGAGTACTTGGACAAGTGTTAAAAGCACTAGTTAAGTGAATGCGTGGTCGGCCTCATGAATCACCTTCATTGTGAGAATTAGAATTTGGACAAGGTATAGAGAAGATGAAGTTGTGTGATTTTTAGGGTAAGAAAGGTATACTTGAATTATGGTTGATCATCTTCTGTTTATAAGGAAACGATGATGTTCCACGAAGACTAGGTTTCGAACTAGCCTTGTCATATTAGTACCTTTATGTAATCCATGTTGGAAATGAGGGTTTGTATGTGATGATCTTAGATTTCTCAGTGTATAGTGTAATTCACTTTCCGTATTAAGTATTTTGACCCTATCAATTGTCTGGGTTGCACGAAATCCTAATCGGGATAATACAAAGAGAATTGTCAATTTGTGTTCTTGGCATTGAATCACAAATCCGAAAAGTAAATGAAATTGTGTGTATTTTTCGTATGGAAAACTGAGACAGATACATCAGTTTTAGAAACTAATCATAAAGCAGTTTGTGACGGTTACCGTCGGTTTTCAGACAGTTATAACTGTCTGAAAACTGTCCCAAAAGTTGGGACCTTGACCCCTGCTTTACTGTCGTGGTTAAGTTCATATCAGCTCAACGAGTGTGCACTCCACACTTCCATGACTCGTATCCGAGCTGAATATGAAGTCACATCAATCTCTAGTAAATCACATTACCTAAATGACCGTCGATGACACTAAAATCACCAACAATCCAAACTAGTTTTGTGTAGTAAGACAAAAACTATTAGATAATAAGCCCAAACCCGATATGTGGGTTTGGGCTCATTAGAGTTTCTGATTAGGGTTTATTGTATTCCTATATATATGTTTGATAAAAATAATAATAAGGAAGGGGTTTTGTATCATTCTTCATGGTATCAGAGCGCGTCTGATCCCGTCTCTATTTTTTCTTCTAACCCTAATCGGCGTAGGGATGAGACGCGTCTGATCCCGTCTCTATTTTTCTTCTAACCCTAATCGGCGTAGGGATGAGCCGCCTAGCTTGACTAGGTTCCAAACCCTAACAAAAAAAAAAAAAAAAAAAAAAAACCCTAAAAATTCGGATTTGTACACCACCGGTCACTGTTTCGGTCATAACTCCTAAAACGCTTGGAGTTAGATGATGAGGTCGGCGCCAGTGGCTTCGTAATCAAATTCCGAAGAAAAGCATTCCGGAATCGCAAAAGAAGACCACTAGACGCGCCCAAAAACATGGTTATATCATTATATGTGCTTCAGATCTCCAAGCCAAATAATTTTGACTTGTTATAAGAATGTCGACCACGTTGCTACGTGGCACTTCAAGCACTTGTAGTTTAGCCAATAGGAACAAAGCCTGAAATGCCATACGAGCTGGTAGATTTCATTCGGTAAATCTTAGAGACAACTTCATGTGTTCGTAAGCTGTATTTGATGCCTAGATGCAATCTGCAGCTTAGGAGACAATGTGATTCATGGCCTATCTTTTATATGTGATGGGGCTTGTAGCCTATCTTATTACAAGAAGGCTTGGAACCTATCTTATTCTAAGACTAGGGCTCGCAACATATAGTTTTTTTTTTTTTTTGCCTTTAGAGTTTTTACTTTGTTGAGTACTGAATTCCTTTAATGTATTAATATATTGTAATACAATTTTCCGCCTTGATTAATCAGTGATTTAGGTATTTAATCATGTTTATGACTAGGTACGTCATTGCTAACCATTGTTCTCTTTCTGAGTTTTGGATTGTCCAATTTTGTCACATTAGTTATGTAGCAATTTATTATAAGTGCATCACCCCAGATTTCTTTCGCAAAACTAGTTTTGTAATGTAGGACGGAGTTTTTAAAAGCAATCTTAATTTGTGTCATTTTCGGTTTTGGTCTGGTTTTTCAAAATTTATTTTGAAGATTCTTTACGTTATTAAAAAGGTCAAAGTACATGATCCATCCAAACCGCATTTTAAAACACCCTCATAATCTATTTCAGCTAAGTTTCATGTGGACGATCCAATTAAGCCATATTATTTCAACGTGTAACATCTAGAACCACGAGTCGACTAATTTTAAACTATTAATTAAAATATTTTTCATAGTACATAACGTTATCTCAAAATTAAATAAATCCAAAGAAGATGATATGAACATATACAAAAGAATAATCACATTGGTTACTTTTGTTGGTGTTGAGCACGAAAAAGTGGAAAAATGGTAAAACAGGTTATAAGTTAAAGCTAGAAAATGTTTGTATCTGAAACTTATAGTTTTTGTTTAGAACTTGAAGCTGAAATTTATGATTGTAAAAAAGTTAGCAGAAAAGATGTTAGCTTAGTAGAAAAATGTAAAACTACATTATAGACTTATAGTCAAACCCTTACAATACAATAGTTATATGACTTAGAGCACAAGGAGTAAGGGCGTTGTGGCCTCGTTCGCCTGCTTGTTGTTGGCTTCTATCTTGTTGTCCGCACTATGGATGCTTGTTCTCGCTTCCAGGGTCAAGCTCGTCATCTGGCACACCAGCCGTTGTGAGTTTTTTTTTTTTTTTTTTTTTTTTTTTTTTTTTTTTTTTGCAATGGTTAAAAGTTAAAACAAAAGAAAAAAAAAATTTGACAACACACCACAACCGGTTTCACTTCGTCAAAATTCCACAACCAGGTTATAGGTTGGTGACGTGGCAGTGACAACCGGGTTATCAATCCTAGGGCTCCTATGTTACACTGTTTTTTTACCATGAAAATGTTCCTTTTTTTTAAATGTTAAGAGCACGGGAAGTGATAACTAGAGTTGTGGATGGTTGTGAGATTTTTGTGCTAACGTGGCATCCATAACTCAAGTTGTGGATTTTTTTGGTTGAGTGACAACCCACCAGAACCGGTTTCACTCTTCTTTTTTTTGACATTTAAATAGAATAAGTATAACATTTTATTAATAAAAATAAAATTACAAATACAATAATTAAAATAAAATACAAACACATACAATAAAAATAAAATTACAATACAATAATTTAAAAAAATGCAAATACATAGAATAAAAATAACTAACGTTTTCGATAGTCTTCCGCAAATGTCGAAATGTACGCCACGAGATCCTCGCAGAGTCTGCCGTGTGTACTGCTGTCTCTAATCTCTCTATTAATCCGGATACGTTCATTCACTCTCTCGTTATAAGTTCGGGGAACATCTGTAACCGGATGAGCATATCATTCATGTGCATCACAAATCGACCGTCTGTTGTTTTCAACAATCATATTATGCAATATGATGTCGTCGTACATAACTCTTCTCAACTTGTTCATCTTGTAAAATCTCGTTGCATGCATTATAATCCCCCAACGACCTTGAAGAACACCAAATGCCCGTTCGATATCCTCTCTCGCACTCTCTTGAAAACGTTTGAATATTTGATGCGGTTCGTCGGGTGGGCAAGAAAAAGCTTTAACAAATGTAGCCCACTTCGGATATATACCGTCTGTAAGGTAATATCCTTTATTGTACTCGTGGCCGTTGACGGTGAATTTGTAATCCAGAGATAAGTCGTTGAGCATATTGAAACATCGGCGATTGTTTAAGCACACTAATATCATTGTTCGACCCCGCGACACCGAAGTAAGCATGCCATATCCAAAGATCGTACGACGCAACGGCTTCCAGCATAACCGTTGGATAACCATGGTCACCTCGTGTGTATTGCCTTTTGAATGCATTTGGACATTGATCCCATTTCCAGTGCATACAGTTTATGCTACCAAGCATACCCTTACCCGTGAACCTCATTGTTGGGTTATAACATAGTCAATATTGTTTAACCATAAACAATACTCTTAACAAACACGAAAAGTAACTTAAACAGTTTAATGCGGAAGACATTAATACATTAATAGTTACTACGGAAGAACAAGTTAGTGCGGCTGTCCAACAAAGTTACTACGGCTGATCAATTTGATACGGAAGACCAACTTGCCGTACAAGTATAATCTAAGTTATAGAATTATAATTAGATTATGTTTCCTTTTGTTATTAGATAGAGTTTCCTTATTCTAGGTAACGATATATTTAGATAAGGATAGTTGATGTTTCCTAGTTTATCTAGGTCGGCCTCAAGGTCTATAAATAGATAGATCCTTGTATTGATAAAAACACGTTGTATTGATTTTTTCTCAATTAATACAATTGAGGCTTATAATTCGATAATATTCTGTTTGTTCTTATTGCATTCCGATAACATTATATTATTCGATAACTTGTTAATATTGAAGCGTTCATCCGCTGCTGAACTTCTTCAATAGATCACGATCTTAACGAAGGCAAACTTATTAGTTTACATTAACTAATACGATCCTGACAAGTGGTATCAGAGCACAGGAGGTGCTTTAGATCCATTGATCAACAAGTTTATAATCCTCATAAACGAAGAATCAATATTACCATCATGACTGAAATCACAATCGGCAAAGTTCCTGTTCTAAACAGCAACGAATTCGACTTATGGAAGCTACGAATCAAGCAACACATTCTACTTTCTGACTATACAGTTTGGGACGTGATCATTAATGGTAACAAACGACCTACTCCCCATGGAGCTGATGGAGAACCTGGAATTGCTGCTCGACCACCTTTGTCTGATCTTGAACGAAGAGAAAAACAAACAGAAATCAAGGCTCTGAGTATTCTTTTAATTGCAATTCCCAACGAATATCAATCGCAATTTGAAGAATATCAAGATGCAAAATCGCTATGGGAAGCTTTGGAGAAAAGATTCAGCGGAACAAAGAATACAAAGAAGAACAAGAAAGCGCTTCTTAAACAGGAATATGAAAACTTCAACTCCCTGAATGGCGAACGAATGACACAAACTTTTGATCGTTACAAAAAGCTCACCGGAGAGATGATCAGCGCAGGCATTAAGTACGATAAAGATGATCTCAACAGAAAGTTCATAAGAGCTCTAAGCAAGGAATGGAAAGTATACACAGTCTCCTACAGACAAGGAGACACCTTAGAGGAACTGGAATTAGATGATCTTTACAACGACTTAAGAGTGTTTGAGGCAGAAGTGGAAGCAGAAAAATCTAACAATAGCAGCCCTGATACTAATAATGTCAATACTGCACTTGCTACGACATCTCTAGGACCAAAACATGATATCAACGAAGAAATTTCATTCGACGCATTTATATCTAAGTGTTCAAATCTCACTGGAGAAGATGTAAAACAGATGCATCAGGATGACTGTGATGAAATTGATCTAAAGTGGCAATCTGCTATGCTGGAACTACGAGCAAGAAGATTTCTAAATAGGACAGGACGACGATTCAATCCACGAAACAACGAACGAATTACTTTCGACAAAAGCAAGGTGAAGTGCTATGAATGCAACGAATTAGGTCACTTTGCTAGGGAATGTCCAAACAAGTCAAGAACCAACAATCCACGATCCACTCAAGACAAAAATCAGAGTGCACTTATGTCGCAAGACATCTTTGGATATGATTGGAGTGACTTAGCTGAAGAAACAAGTCAAAATAGGGCACTAATCTCTGAGGAACAAAATCACGTAGAAAATATTACTACTGTTCACCATGCATGCATAGCCGTAGTAATGGATGATACGGACATTATTTCTATGGAGGAATTAGTTCCTACGGATGACTTAGTTTCTACGGAGCTAGTTTATACTGATGTTGGAATTACTGAAATTGGCAACAACATACTTGGATATGACTGGAATGATGATGATCAAGGAGCACCTCAAGAGGATGCTCTAATGGCGATTGAATCACCATCACCAACTTCTGACAATCCATCTCTTATGGCCGAGGTAAATTCTAAACTTTGTACTTCTGAGTGTAAGACTATAATTGTTAAATATAAAAATCATAATCAATTGATGAGTGATTCAATTAAGATCTTAGAAGAACAAAGACAATCAGCTCATAGGGTAATTGATAACTTAGAAAATCAGATCAAGTCACACAAAATTAATGAACAAAGTTATCAAGAAAAGATTGATCTAATTGAATGGCAAAAAGAGGACTTACTCCTTAAACTCAAGATGGCTAGGGACGAAATCAAACGACTAAATCAAGAACATGATAAAGTTGAGTTAGATGTAGGGAAATTAGAATTTGCTTCAAAATCAGTAAATGACCTATGTCAAAAACAAATTCATGGCAAGGTAAAGGCTGGTTTAGGTTATAAAGAAGTTGCCCCTCCATTTAACCAAAACTATATACCTCCCTACTTAGATGAACCTAGGATTCCCATCTCTCAGACACCTCCAATAGAATCATTCAATGTTGATCCAATCAACTATGATGAAGTTCTAATTGAGGACTTAGTTGAAGAAAGTAAGATCCATATTGTGAAAAACAAGGATATTCCATTGGAAAATCACTTACTCACAATAGAAGGCATAACACTACCTTCTACACAAAGTCTAGTGTCTATGCCACCTTCTGACCCCATTAAAATTGTCAAAACACCCACTAAAGGTAAGAACAAGATAGTTCCTAAGGAAAACGATAAGGCTTGGAAACACATAGGTAAAAGAGGAAACCAACGAAATATGAATCAAGTCAAAACTAAAAAGGGACATATTGTGAAAAGCTCTGGGAATGGATGTTTTATTTGTGGTAAATTGAATCACTATGCAAAAATCTGTTATCACAATCCTCAAAATCAAATGCAAGTGAGTCAAAAACCACATCATGGGGTGGGATACACAGGAAGGGTTGTCCATAACAATAACTTTGTCAAACAAGTCTCTTCAGAAAATCAAAGTGTTAACAAAAGAAACGTAATTTCTAACAAGAAGAATAGAGTTCCTACTGTTAGACAAAACTTTGTTTCTACTGCTAAGGTTAATACGGCCAAACATAATGGTGTTAATACTGCCCATATTAATACTATGAAACATAACCATGTTAATCCTGCTCGTGTTAATACTGCCAAGAGTAACTTCGTTACTAAGACTACTATTAACACTAAGAAACAAAGGCATGTAAAACTAGTACCTGTTCCTATTGTTAAATCAAAAAGTGTTAACACTAAAACTGTTCAAAAGGCAAAATCTTTCAAACAAGTGTGGCAACCAAAGATCCAAGTAACTCAACCACCTATTCCCATTGATTTCTCAAAACTAGTACAAAGGAAGGTGAGTTACTTTGATGAAATGGGCAAACCCAAGTCAACTTTGGCTTGGGTTCCCACCAGAAACTAATCTCTATTGTTTATGTGCAGGGTCAGCCAACAAAAGAAAGTGAGAACAGTTGGCATGTAGATAGTGGCTGTTCCAGGCACATGACGGGCAACATGTCATGTCTTCAAGACTTTGAAAAGTTCAATGGAGGATATGTTGCTTTTGGAGGCAATCCAAAAGGAGGAAAGATTACTGGGAAGGGAACAATAAGCAATGGTACACTACACTTCAAAGACGTGTACTATGTGCAACAGCTTCAATATAACTTGTTGAGTGTCTCTCAAGTCTGTGATGAGAAACACACACCGATCTTCACAGCTACAGAATGCATTATAATGAAGCCTGGGTATGTCATAGATGAAAGCATGATCTTACTCAGAACACCAAGGAGAGACAATGTCTATTGTCTAGACATGTCAAAGGTTCAAATCAATTCACCTGAAGCATGCTTGCTCTCAAAAGCTACTTTAGATGAATCCACGTTATGGCATAGGAGAATGTGCCACATGAACCTGAAGAACATCAATAAACTAGTTAAATCTAGTTTGGTTAGAGGTCTCCCAAACAAGCAGTTCAACCTTGAAGACAACTGCTTAGCATGCTTGAAGGGCAAGCAACACAAGTCGTCTCACAAGACAAATGAGATTAACTCTAACACCACTCCTTTACATTTACTTCACATGGATCTCTTTGGTCCTACTAATGTAAAGAGTATTGCAAAGAAGTCATACTGTCTTGTCATCACTGATGACCTTTCAAGGTATACATGGGTATACTTTCTTGGTACCAAGGATGAAACAAGTCAACTTCTCATCACTTTTATCACCAAGATTGAACTTCAACTGAACCTGAAGATCAAGAAAATTCGATGTGACAATGGCACGGAATTCAAGAACCAGGTAATGAATGACTTATGTGACAAGAAAGGAATAGAGAGACAATTCAGTGCTGCTAGGACACCCCAACAAAATGGAGTTGCTGAAAGACGAAATAGGACATTGATTGAAGCAGCCAGAAACATGTTGGCTGATTCCAATCTTCCCATCTTTTTCTGGGCAGAAGCAGTTAACACTGCCTGCTATGTTCAGAATAGAGTTCTTCTAGTCAAGGCCCACACCAAGACTCCATATGAGCTCCTCCACAAGAAAAAACCTTTGATCAGTTTTCTACGCGCCTTTGGATGTCCATGCACAGTATTAAACTCCAAAGACTACCTTGGTAAATTTGAAAGCAAAGCTGATGAAGGTACATTTGTTGGTTACTCATCCCAAAGCAAGGCATATCGTGTTTACAATCACAAATCTAAGATTATTGAGGAAAGCTCAAATGTGACATTCAATGAACACACGTATACCAAGAAGGGACACGGCCCAGACTGGGTGTTTGATTTGGATGCCTTAACCAAATCGTTAAACTCTAACTTTGAGTTTCAATCCAAATCAGTTAATACGGATCTTGTTGATGCGCCTAGCTCTATTCCTACTGATCCACTTACTACGGAGCCAGTTACTACGGCTCCCATCACAGGTACTGCTCGTTTGGATGTGATGGAATACATAAATCTTCCAGTCTCTTTGGAAGATCCAATTCAAATAATTGATCCCATCACCCCAGAGGAACCAGATTCTCCTCATAATGAGGAAGCTTCTACAAAGGAGGACAAAGCAGTATCACCACACTCACCAATTGCTACGGATAATACAACACGCCCTAATGGTGTTCCACGCCTCATTGAAGAAGATGACCATGGAGTTGAACAAATAGTCTATGAAGATTTTGAGCCCTATACTACTGACATACCTACTTCAGTCACTACTCCTCCATTCAATGCACATTATCCTAACAATGCGATGCCAGATCTGAATGATACAAATCTGGGTGTTGAACTAAGACTTGAGAAGATCCCATCTTCTCGTGTTGCCAAGAATCATCCACCTTCTCAAATAATTGGTGAACTTGACTTCTCCATGGCAACTAGAAGTCAAACCAAGTCCAAAAAGGATCCTCAGACTACTCTTATCAACACATGTCTATTTGCATGTTTTCTTTCTCAAATGGAGCCTAAGAAAATCCAAGAAGCACTACTAGATCCACATTGGATCGAGGCATGTCAGGCAGAGCTACTCCAATTCAAGATTCAAGGAGTATGGGTACTAGTGGAAGTCCCATATGGCAAGAAGGTGATTGGTACACGATGGATCTTCAGAAACAAGAAAGATGAACGTGGAATTGTGGTTAAGAATAAAGCACGACTGGTTGCACAAGGCTACACACAAGAAGAAAGAATTGATTACGAAGAGGTCTTTGCTCCAGTGGCTAGGATTGAAGCAATTCGATTATTTCTAGCTTTTGCTTCATTCATGGGATTCAAGGTCTATCAAATGGACGTCAAGAGTGCTTTTCTATATGGTGTCATTGAAGAAGAAGTATATGTCAAACAGCCTCCTGGATTTGAGGACCCTCAACATCCTCACAAGGTATACAAATTGATCAAAGCTCTCTATGGGCTTCATCAAGCACCACGAGCTTGGTATGACACTCTTTCAGATTATCTTCTTCAAAACAACTTTCAACGAGGCACAATTGACAAGACTTTGTTCTGCAAGAAATCTCACTCCGACATTCTTCTTGTTCAAATCTACGTTGATGACATCATCTTTGGTTCTACCAAAGATTCCTTATGCAAAGAATTTGAGGACCTCATGCACACTAAGTTTCAAATGAGTTCCATGGGTGAACTCACTTTCTTTTTGGGCTTACAAGTCAAACAAAAATCGGATGGCCTATTTATAAGCCAAACCAAATATGTCAAGGACATCCTAACCAAATTTGGCCTCATGGATGCCAAGGTTGCAAGCACTCCGGTTGAAACTCACAAACAACTGACGCCTGATCTTGAGGGGGAGGATTACATAACTATAGATCAATGATTGGATCTCTCATGTATCTCACAGCTTCAAGACCAGACATCATGTTTGGAGTTTGTATATGTGCAAGATATCAAACAAGGCCCAAGATGTCACACCTCATTGCAGTCAAGAGAATCTTTCGCTACCTAAAGGGCAAGCCTAATTTAGGCTTATGGTATCCTAAAGACTCTCCTTTTGATTTAATTGCTTATACTGACAGTGATTATGGTGGTGAGAACTTAGACAGGAAATCAACGACTGGAGGATGCCAATTTATTGGCTCAAGACTGGTGTCATGGCAATGCAAGAAACAAACAACGGTGTCAACCTCTTCCACAGAAGCTGAGTACATTGCCGCTGCTAGTTGTTGTGCTCAAGTACTTTGGATACAAAATCAAATGATGGATTATGGATATTCCTTCATGAACACGCCAATCTATATTGACAATCAAAGCACAATAAGCATCATCAACAATCCAGTCAAACACTCCAAAACAAAGCATATAGAGATACGCTACCACTTCATAAGAGATTGCAACGAGAAGAAACTGATCCATGTTGAGAAAATCCACACAGACAATCAGCTTGCTGACCTTCTCACAAAAGCATTTGATGTGGGGAGATTCACATTCTTAATTACAAGCATTGGAATGACCAATATGGATAAATAACTTATATTCCTTTCTCTTAGTATTTCTATTTGTTTAAAATAAGTCCCTTCGAGAAGCAGTAGTAACCTTATGATGAAAATCAAGTACCTTACTTTCTAGCATTGTACTATGTTACTACTGAAACATTAATTGTAGAAACGAATTGTGACCAAAGTATGATTAGTACGGCCAAATGATGAGCACTAAGGGAAGGTTTAACTACTACTGCCCTAAGTCTATCTATTTGGACGGAATGGTTAATGCGGACTAATAATGATTTGCTACGGACCTCCGGATTAATACTGCCAGTAATTCACATTACTACGGACAGTCCAGTTAATACGGACGCTTAACCAACTTACTACGGACTCATTTGTTAATACGGCAGATTATCATATTAAAAGGTTTCTTAAGCAATAAGAATACCCTAATTAATGATGATTTGACAAGTTAAAATACAACTTGTAACTCACTTTTACACGTGGCAAGTTCCGATTGGACCTAATTTTTAAAATTCAGGCGCGAGGCACAGCTACTCGTGACACGTGGCGATTTCTAAAAATCCGTTACTTTTAAATCATTACCCGCGTCTAATCGGAGTCATCAAGTTGTTACAAAATTTCAGTATAAATAGGGGTTATTTTTAACCGTTTGAACTTACCTTTCTAAAAACCCCTAAATCTTCCTAAAAAGTTACCGTTAGACTCCAATTTCTCAATTTTCTTTATCGTTGTGACTAACTGTTTACATTCTTGTTCATTACTCTTATAATCAATCAACAGAATACAACAATGGCGGAACTACAGATTTTCAAAACTCACAACATGGTAGCTTTCTTGGAGAAGAATGACGAAAACGCCGATTTCCATCAAATCATTGATTTCTTTAATCATTCAAAGATAAAGACGGGGTTAACCATCGATCCAGAAATTGATGAATCCCACATTAGGGATTTCTGGACATCCGCTGCAATCGATGATACGGAAGCAGCCATTAATGCGGTGGTCGATGGTAAAGCAATCAAGGTTACAGAGTCTTCTCTACGCAAACATCTACACTTGCAAGACTCAAGAGGTATGATAAAAGTTCCTTATGACATCCTGATCGAAAATTTTACAAATATGGGATATGAGGGGGACTTAAATCTTTCAACCTTTCGAAAGGCAAAATTCTCCACTCAGTGGAAATTATGTTGCATACTTTGCAACAATGTATGTCCCAAAAACGAACAGGATGGCATGAGGGCAGTTCTGCTTTAGCCAATGCTATGGTGTGTCTGGCCACAAGAAGAACTTATAACTTTTCTTACATGATATTTGAAGGAATGCGTTGGAATATTTTAACCCAAAACATAAATTTTTGATGTATCCTCGCTTCCTTCAACATTGTATTAACCTGTGAGCATAAAGATCTTACTAGATCAACAAAACGTTTTCATTCACATGCTCATTCAAAGAAAGTTTTACAACATGAGACAAGTTAATAAAGGTTTTTCAGCAAATGTGACACCACTATTCTCTACAATGTTGGTGGTCACCATTCCTCCAGCTGAAGGACAAGTGAGTTCACCTCTGTCCCAACCCCCAACTGCCACCATCAGTACTACTGCAATATCCGTGGGCACTAGTGCCATATCTGAAGCAGGTACTGCAGGTGGAATCCCTGAGGTTACTACGGCAGTTACTACTGCTCATGTTCCTCCAGTTGCTACTGTGAGTTCTACTCCAGTTGCTACTGCACCAGTTACTACTTCTAAAGTAACTAAACCCATTGTTTCATCACCTCACAAACCACCCAAGGCTGTTTCAAAAGACTCAAGAGGGTTACTCAGCCTCTTGTTTCTAAAACCATCCCCCATACTCTCACTGCAAAACATTCCTGAAACATCTTCAGGAATGCCACAAACATTAGGGGAAAACATTGAACACACCCCCTTGTTCACTGAGGTGGTCCATAAGGAGAGGGGAGACCATGTAGGGAGGGCTGATACTACTGCATCTTTCACTTCTTTTTGTGAAGCTCAGGACAGTATCAACATCACTAAGACCCAAACTACGGCAACACCATCCTATGCTGAGGACTTGTTCTCAGACTTGGAAGGTGGTCCCTGGCGCCAAGAGACCATGGAGAGTTACATGCTTCTGCTAGGCAGGATAGTTTCTCTATTCCCTATGATCCACCCCTGTTGGTACCCAACAGGAAAGGGGTGAGGGTAGTGGTGGTCAGTTTAATGAATTGATGGCTTTGTACCAATCTCTAATGGTGAAGGTTGAAAAACAGGGTGATATGTTGTCTTCTCTTACATCTTTGGTGCAACAGGTACTGGCACAACAAGCACTACTATCAGCCCAGTTACTGCCCAAAAGAATCACTACACGAAGTGCTGGAAACTCACCAAGACCTTCAAGCTCCTCATGTTCAGATGACTCTCTGCAGATGATAACAAGGGGGAGAAAGAACCAATTATGTTGTTCTCATCTGAAGAGAGCAAGGGTGAAGACAAGGGAAGTGCAGATACGGTGATCACTGCCACATCCAAACATGATGAAGATATGGAAGGCAGTACATTTGAGGGGGAGACATAATTAGAGACTGCTGATATGATGGTAGATGAAGAAGGGGAAAAGATGGCAATTGATGAGCCATTGGTTGAGGAGCAGCCAGAAAGAAGTGAAGCAACTGGTTTGAAGAAACAGTAGACGAGATGGAAGTTGAAGCTGAAATGACTTCTGAAGTTGCTACTGACACACTTACTGCTGACCAAGTTAATGCGGATGATGAGATGGTTGCTGCGGACACTTTTACTACGGAGTCAATGGTTACTAGTCCAGTTGCTACGGACTTAGTTGCTGCGGACACAGTTACTACTGACCCCATGGTTACCAGTCCAAGGACAGATGATGCGGATCACTCACATCTTTTCACAACTACTCCTCCTACATTCTATCAAGCTTCAAATCCTTTTGACTGCAATATATTCTGAAGCTTCAACACTTTCAACCACAATATCTGAAGCTACTGTTCCTCTTTTGATCAACAAGAAGCTGCAAAGGTTCTTATTCAAGACGGGATGACAAGAACAAGTGTGATGGCTGATGAAGACACAATAGCATCACAGCTGCTAAAGATCAAAGCAGAGAAGCAGAAGCAAGAAAAGGAGAAAGCAGAGGAGAAGAAGGAAGAAGATGATAGTTGAGCTAGTTGCTAGACAAAGAGCAGCAGCTGCATTGGTTCTAAACTTCAGCAGATTCTATACCTACCTGAACAACCTGCTAGTGTTATGTTTCTACAGGTAGAATTGGATATGTAACTGTGGATAAGAAGAAGAAGAAGAAGATTCAGAGGGTTGAACCTTGTATGCTCCAGAACATAAAGACACAGGAAAAGTATAGTCATGGAGAAATCAAAGGAAGAAAAGCAGGAAGAAGAAAGGATTGCTCAGGAAGAAATCAATTTTCAAAATCTTACACCTGAAGAAAGAGAACAGCTCAGACGAAGAGCAAATTGAAGCTGAACTGATACTCAGAATAGCTGCTGAGCATGAAGAAGAAGAAGGGCAAGAAAAAGAAACTAGCTGAAGAAGATGAGCTTCAGGCTAGAACTGAACAAGTCTCCAACTCAGCTGAAGAGAAGAGAATGGCTAGAATTGCTGAGGAGGATGCAATCCCAGCAAAGGAGATGTATAATGAGGAGATTTTAAATGATTTGGCTTATCAAGGCTTGGTGAAAGCAGATGAGAGATATGCTATGAAGACAGTTGAAGAGGATGAAATTGCTCTTCAGCAGCAAGGCAAAAGCCAAAACAAGTCTGAGAAGAAGAAAGTATCCAAGTCCACACAAGCAAAAGTTAGCTGAAGACAGGGAGAAATACACCACATACCTCAAGAGCAAAGGTTACAGTGGTAGGTCATTAGGCCCTATGAAGTTAACTAATATGTTGGATTCTGTGAAGGAAGAGAAACAAAAGGAAGCCACAAAGAAACAGCAGCTCTTGAAAGATTCAAGAGAAGAAAGAAAAGACACTAAAAGCTGCTTTGAAGACTGGAAGGAAAGTGTTCATTAACCAGAACCTGTTCCTGTTGTGGAGAAACCTCATGAGAACCTAAAAGACAAAAGCTAGCCTCAAAGAGGATTCCAAGGCCTAGCTAAAAGACAGAAGATGAATGACGATGCTGCTGCCTGGTTTCAACCAAGAAAGTCCAGACATTCCATTTATGGATGTTAAACAAGAGCCTGAAAGGTATGGAACAAGATCCTCCTAGCACTGCTCAAGGGGGGAGAGTTACTCTGCATACTAATCATGTTGAAGGACTTAGACTCCATTGGCTGTGAAACCTCCAATCATCATTGACTGGAAGTATATTGGTGGGCAACCAAAGACTGAATATGAAGTGATCAGACACGACAAGTCAAAGAAGATACTTCATGCCTTCCATGAAGCCTAAGAGTTTTTGACAGGGATGACTTGGAAAAAATGTATCACATAGGCAAAACGAAGTACTCTCATCAAAGAGGAGTATGTTCGGATTGATCTTGCTATGGACATTCTATGTGGACTATTTGAACCAGGTTACAATAAGAAAAAGCTCAGTGTTCAAGAAAGGAAGTCCAAGCAATAGCGCAGTACTCAAGTGGTTCATCTATGATCGAAGTGGTGTCTACTCCATCAGAAGAAAGGAGGGAGCCATGGAATTTTATTTGGTTGAATATACGATAATCCTCATGATCTGAAGACTTTGGAAGAGTTGATTGAAGTCAAGCTCAATGGACTTCATGATTCACCTCTTGCACATGAACTTGTTTGGAGGATATTGGTAATTGTAGATGAAAAGAACAAAGGCAAAGAAAGTGATTGGCCTAAACAGAGATGACTTAAAACATGTAATCATTAAATCATCTTGTGTTTAATAGAAATAGTTAGTACGGTTGGAGCATAAAACTTGTACTTTTGATGTGTCATAAAAGTTCAAGGTTAGGGGGAGATTGTTGGGTTATAACATAATCAATATTGTTTAACCATAAACAATACTCTTAACAAACACGAAAAGTAACTTAAACGTTTAATGCGGAAGACATTAATAGTTACTACGGAAGAACAAGTTAGTGCGGCTGTCCAACAAAGTTACTACGGCTGATCAATTTGATACGGAAGACCAACTTGCCGTACAAGTATAATCTAAGTTATAGAATTATAATTAGATTATGTTTCCTTTTGTTATTAGATAGAGTTTCCTTATTCTAGGTAACGATATATTTAGATAAGGATAGTTGATGTTTCCTAGTTTATCTAGGTCGGCCTCAAGGTCTATAAATAGATTGTATTGATAAAACACGTTGTATTGATTTTTTCTCATTAATACAATTGAGGCTTATAATTCGATAATATTCTGTTTGTTCTTTATTGCATTCCGATAACATTATATTATTCGATAACTTGTTAATATTGAAGTGTTCATCCGCTGCTGAACTTCTTCAATAGATCACGATCTTAACGAAGGCAAACTTATTAGTTTACATTAACTAATACGATCCTGACACTCATCGTGTTTTTGATATAGACAATTAACATCATCTTGTGTTGGGGTTCTTAGATAAACGTTTGTATAAAGATAGATTACACATTTTAAAATATTATCTAGGGATTCAAATGATGTTCTTTCTGACATTTGTAAATATTCGTCAAAAGCATCTGGAGTAATCTCATACGCCATCATGCGCATAGCGGACGTGCATTTATGTAAACAACTAAAAGCCATTTTACCCGTACAATCAGGTCATTACTTAAAATATTTAAAATAGTCGGGCAAAGGTTCTATAGTAATAGATACACCTTCGACTATTTGAGGAAAAGAGGTTCTCATGCGAAATCGTCTACGAAATCACCGGAGAAGTAGGCGTTGCACGTTTTCGTTTGCTGCAGTTCGATCCCGGTTGATATAGGGTTTTTTCTTTTTTTTCACTACGACGCGAGTTTTCCGCGTCATTTTCTTTCTCCTCCATTTTTTCAACAGCTTCTACCGCCATAACTATTAATTCGGCCAATGACGAATCCGTTACATCGGGATCGGTTGAAGAATGTGAACTAATTTTTTGTTGTATATATTTTTTATAGAAAGATTGAGATAGATTGAGAAATATTATGGATTTTGGTTTAAGAGTTTATGTTATATTTATAAAGGAAACGTGAAATAAATAAATAAATTTAAAAAATATAGCCGTTGCCATGACCGCCGGTAATATTTTTAAATTTTTTATTTTGAAACATTTAATTGTTCGAAAAAAGAAAAGAAAAAAAAAGTTACATAAACCACTACGACCACAACAAGAACCACAACGAAATCCTATACCGAAACATACCGGAATGGTAACGCTCGTTGTGGGACGCTAACGAGCCGACAACGAGGCCCCTTTTCATCCATTCCCTGTGCTCTAAGTTTAAGATATGTAAATCGCTACCTACTTAATACGAAGATGTATGTACTAGACATACTAAGGGCAAAAATGTCATTTACAAAAAACATATGCCTCCTATAATGTAGGGGGTACCATACATACTGAAAAAGACATATCTGATGTCCCCAGCTGTATCATATGCATATTTCGGGGGAATGCAATACAAAGATATTATTCTCTTTACTCATGTTTTCTTTGAGTTTAAATATTGTACCAGTACAAAACATATTTTTCTTCTTTGATCTTTGCATCAAAATTATATAAATGTGGTTTTGAATTTATCCCCTTAAATATATTATATTAACTAAAAATGAAGAGGTAATATATACAAATGTTATACATCTAGATTACGACGTGCATTGTAATTTTTTTAAAATTATTTTATTATAAAATATTAACTATAACTTTTGAATAGAAAATGAAATTAACAATTCTTTTAAATAAAAAAGTTAAAAAATAATAGTTTTATAGGTTATCCAATTATTAGATTTTTTTTCCGTTGTAGTCAATCCCAACAATTTGGTTGATGAAACTTTCAAAATAACAAACATACCTGTAAATATAATACTTCATAGCCTTTAAAGGTACCAAACGATTAGAAATAACCCAGAATCAACGTCAAATGTGTTTAACTAATCGATCTTTAATCGATTATTTTAGATAAATTATGTGTATTTTTGTCATTTACAATCTTATTTTAATCTTAATATATAACAAAAGAGAGACCTAAAATACCACATGTCAAAATTTGAACCGTTAGATTAGTTTTAAACTTTCATTTAGGCTATTAGATCAATTTAATAATGTCATCATATACTAATTTTATTTTAACTTTTTTACTTTAAAAAATTTAGCCCTTATATTAATATTTGTTTAGAGCAAGAATCGACAAGCTCAGTAACTTGAGTTAGATTGATCACTCTTTTGGCCTCCTGCTCAAGCAGTGCAAACCTAACAGACTCTTGGCGAGTCTAAGGTGGACAAGAGATTGATCGGAAAGGCTTGACGGAATATGGTTAAGTATACCGGTCAGTGAGTATGTGAGGAAGATGATGAAGCTGCCTCTAAAACCTGAAGCGTTGGGTATTTATACCCAACATTGCCAGGTACCAACAACAGTCATGATGATCATTTATTGTTCATCAATAGGATTCCAACGGGTATAAGTGAAAAGGTAACGCTCCTGCAATGATATAATCTCATCAATGCCTTTGACGGTTACATCCAAACATTAGGCTTGGATGTCTGACTGGCAGAATGTCAGGAGCATGATACCTTGAGATGAACTCAAAAGCATCAGTGTTGGTCTAGAGTAATTCAGACATATGTACACAAGTCCTTAGACATGCCAGAGCATGAGTGTCGGACTGAGCGTCGGATGCCGGGGCAGATCTCCGGGCACGGGGCCAGCTAGGTGCCGGGACACAATTCCTGGACACCAGGTGCCGGGGCCATGATTCCCGGACACGGGGCGCCTAGGTGCCGGGACACAACTCCCGGACACGGGGCCACGATCCCGGACACGGGGCGCTAGGTGCCGGGACAAACTCCCGGATCCCGGACACGGGGCCACGATTCCCGGACACGGGGCGCTAGGTGCCGGGACACAACTCCCGGACACCAGGTGTCGGGGCACACCTCCCGGACACGGGGCCACGATTCCAGGACACGGGGCGCTAGGTGCCGGGACCACAACTTCCCGGATCCGGACACGGGGCCACGATTCCCGGACACGGGGCCTTACTCCCGGTGTCGGGGCTCACGTTCCGGGTTCTGGTCCTTTTGTCAGATTGAGATTCAGTGGGCCGGGCCCAAGTGTTAGGTTTGATAGGCTATAAGTATAAGTCATCACCTACTAACACCATCAATATTCAAATAAAATTAATTAACTCTTTACATTAAATAACTTAACACGGTTGCTTTAAATTAATATCTAAAAATATACATAAAATATATCTTTTAAGTATTTGACTTTTAATTTTCTTTTAAATATATGTAACGTATATTGACTGTTTTTTGTTATCGTGACATTGTTAAAATGCAACACGTAATGTATGTTTATTTGTCTTTAATTTGTTTTTCTTTAACTTCGAGCCTATCTTGACAACATTCACGAATTGTCTTACAAAAATTGTCAATATGTATATGATATTTTTGAAGTAATATAATAATTTTATCTTCCACTCTACAATTATTATTTCTTAAAAATAAATGACATGAAGTTCCAAATAAACTCGCTTATGTATAAGCGAAACAACGTAACATTTGTTAATATAATTCATTTTGTTTAATGACTAATAAGTTTCTATTAATTTTTCATATAGGTTATAGTCTTTGTTTAACATTATATTTTTTTCGATATAATTCTCCGTCTATTACGCGGGTCAATAAGCTAGTTTTAGATATAGTAACAATTATAAATCATGGCATCTTATGATTTTATAAAATGTCGGAATAATTTTTTTTTATGATATTGATTTAAACAAAAATAAAGCGATACTTTAATGGTATCTGAAAATAGTTTAATATTTAAATGACTATAAGACCGATATTAAAGGAGGTAACTCACGAGCGTCAATCATCCTTCAGTTGATGAAACTATAGACACCAAACTAGTCAGTTGGTTTGCTTCGGTTTTCCAACGAGTTAAGTGAGGTGTTTGTGGGGCTCGACGAATTATAAACCAATTTTTGTATGTGTGTTTATTTTTCAAGTAAGTAATGTGTGGATTCAAATATATTAAGGAACGAGTTATTATTGACACTTTTTAGTCAGTTTGGTGTCGATTGATTTGACGTTGAGTTGGTAAAGCCATACCGTGTCACTTGACGTCACTTTTGAAAGTGGTCTCATAAGCAGTTATCAATTTATTTTGTAAAGGCAAATTTTAATGAAAAAAAAAAACGCTTATCATAAAGGAATGGTAAACAACGATATACAAAAATAAGGCCTCTAAGAAAGAGAGACAAAATCGACAATTACATAGAAACAAAAACTTAGAAAATTATAGTAAATTCGTAGGCAAATTAAGAGAGTGTTTGTTTTGGTTTATTTAATGAGTTTATGAGTTCATGTTCTTTAATAACTCATAAGCTTACTTTATGTTTTTTTAGCTTATTAGCTTATCAAGTTGAGTTTAAGACTTATTTAAGGTCATAAACTCATCAACTTGATTAGCTTATAAGCTGGAAAAAATAAATTTACGATTATTCTAAAATTTAAATAAGTTTATAAACTTGTTATATAAACTTATAAGCCGAAACTAACACCATCTAAACGAACTCTTTTCATCTTACCTCAATACACAAATTGGAAGCTACATACTAAATTAACTAAGAAAAACTAAAAAGTTGTTTATTTTTGGTTAATAGTATGTATGTAAATATTTATTAATATTAATATATACTATAAAAGAAAATGTTTTTGCTTAAGTTAATGTAAATTATTGTATGTAAATATCTATAAATATATACTATAAAAGAAAATGTTTTTGCTTAAGTTAATGTAAATTAAGTGGGTGTTTAATTTGTTTATGGATAGGTAATTGGTCAAACCATCTAAACCGGTTTTGGTTTCAAACTGGTTCGGTTTGGACCTGTTTTTCAAACGTAAAATATTAACCCGCTCAAATGGGTTTCATACCGGTTCCAAAAACCGGTTAAAAACCGGTTTGGACTATCTCAGTTACGTTTTCAGGACCTGATCTCGGTTACGTAGCGTAACTGTAGTTACGCCAACGTAACTGTAGTTACGCCAACGTAACTGTAGTTACGCTAGAGTAACTATAGTTTCGTTAGCGAAACTGAGATCAGTTCCTCTATTTTGTCAAAAATCTCAAAAAAAAATGGTCAAATAACGGCTATCAACACTTCTTTAACGGCTAGATGCTTAAACCGATTTGGGATAAACCGGTCTCAACCCGGTCCCTTTGCTAAATATCCAAACCGGTTTCAAACCGACGGTTTGGGTCAAAACCGAACCGGTTTTGGTCAAACCCGGTTTGGACCGGTTTCGGTTTTCGGTTGTTTTTCGGCCTCGGTTTCGGTTTTTTTCGGCACGACTATATGAAAGGTATGAGTTTATAAACCTATTAATTTTAAAGGATATGAGAAAACTTTTGATTAGTGGATTTTATTTCAAATTTTCAAAACCATATGCACAAATCAAACAACATCTTTCGTTCTAATTTTTAATCTCTAATTTCATTCCCTTAATGTAAACACATTCTAAGCTTTAAGAGGCGAAGGTAATACATTTTCAATCTTTTAACTCTCTGGTAATTAAATATTATAATTACATTCTATATTAATTTAATTTGATATTTAAGCTTTTAATTGAAAAATAATATTTATTAATACTGTGTGTTTGACAACTACTAATTGATAGTTTAATATTTATTATTTAAACATTGAATTATTTAAATCTTAGCATAGAATTTAGATAAAATTTAGCTAAACTTATTTTATTTAATATCTTAATTTTAATTTTATTTTAATTATCTTATCTTAATCTTATATTAATATATAATAAAAAAAATTCCTAAAATGTTAATTGGCAAAATAGTAACCATTAGATATGGTTATAACTTTGATTTTGTTCATTAGATCAGTTTGATAGTGTCATCATTACAAAATTCATTGTAACGTTTTTACTTTAAATAATTTAATCATTAGAGTAAATAATTTAATAATATTTAAATAAACATAATAAACCGTTTAATTTAAATAATCAAACACTTGTACTTATATTAATATCTAAAAACAATACGAAACATATACGTTGTACTGATGTAAAGTATATATTATAAATTTTTCACATTTTTTTCAATGTAGGTTGTAAACGAATTGATCACGAATCGTTCGACGTGAAACTCGTTTATGTTCATTTGTTTAATAAATAAGAGCACAAACAATATTTTTTTTGGTTCGTTTAGTTAAACACACGAACATGAACAAAGACCTCGTTCGTTCATTTACGTTTGTGAACGTTCGATTATGCTGTCTAAAATTTATTATATAAATGCCAACTAGGATATTGATGTTATTGTGACTTTATGATGAGATAATAATGTCTTTATGACCATTAATACAACTAGTCCCTTGATCTTTAGCTTCTTATTTATCCGTGTATGCTTATTTATACCCGTTTATATTCCTTTGTGTTCTTTTTTCTTCGTTTAACTTATTAACAAACGAAAATAAACAAATACAAATCTTAATGAATAAACATAAACAAATTCTTTATCTGTTTACGTGTTCATACATTCGTTTATTTGTCTTATTAAAGTTAAATAAACGAATATAAACACACATCCATTCATGTTCGACCGATTCGTTTTCGGTCCTACTTGGATGTACATCCAAAGTCAAAAACGAATTTATATTATCAAAACCGTAGTAATTTCGCATGTGAAAACGATATATTTTTACTGGCATCGGATCAAGAAATCACATCACCTTTGAATCACGTGAAGTGGTCTGCTATATGTGGCCTACCCTTCGAGCATTCCCCAATCACACAAGCAAAATTTCTAATCCTCATGAGAACTGTTTTCTGTAGTAATTTAAATGTCATTTTTTTTTTACCATTTCTCTAGTAATTAGCAATAATAAAAATGTTTTAATTACAATTTTTAAAATATTATGAATTTTTCCAGTGAGACATTATATTTGAAAAATTAAAGTCACTTTTTTTCAAGTAAAAAGTGTATATTTCGATTTATCTGATTTCATTTTGAAAGAAAACATTATATCAGACTACAATTTTTAAACTCTGATTAGTGACTACAATAACAAATGATTCGTCACAGATTTCTTGTAACATTTCTTTCGTTACGAAATTACAAATATGATACTCAGACCAATAAAAATTAAACACACGCGAGTCTCGCGATACTATTTATTTCTCGCGATGTTATTCATTTTTCGACATGTCAAGTTTTAATTGGTTTAATTATACTTTATGTACTTCTCACGACAAAAAAATAACACGAGAAATTCATCACAAATCAGATAACTTTTCTTTTCTGATAAGTATTTAATGTTTAGGTCGTTATTTTGATGATTATTTATTTACATGAGTTGTGGCTTGGGGAGGGGATGAGGGCTAGTGTAATAGAAACCGTACACATGATGTGTTAAAAGTGCATTGGAGAGTGTGTAAGGTGGGGTTGGGTTTTAGGGAGTATGTTGTCTTTGTTGATCAAAGGATTTGCTGGTTGTCAAGATCTTTTGGTTGATTCACCTCAACAAATTGAGTTGGGAAGGTCTTTGATTCCATCATGACTTGTTGGGTATTTTCCTTTCCATATTCAATATTTGCCAAAAGGGGTTTGCTTTAGTCAGAGGGTATTATATTTATAGTCCAGTCCCTTTGAAAAATATATCTCAAATGTTTAATAAATCATCTTTAGTGGTTACTCTAGAAAAAACCTTAACTACATTAACATAATAACGAATATCATATAATACTGAAAAAAACATTCAAACAATTAAACTAAAAACATGTATTTGATCGGGATTAATAAATTTTGGAACATATTTCAAAACTCATCATGCATTATGTATTTGATGTCGTCCACATGTGGGTTTGGAGTAAATTAAGTTTAGGGTTTAATATGTCTCTTGTAACTTATTTATATCACATTAATAATACAATAATAACCAGGGATATATCATTACCCCTACACCTTGTATCGGAGCGTGACGGCGCGTCCGATGGTCTTTTGTTGCTATTCCGGTATGCTTTTCTTCAGAATTTAATTACGAAGCCAACGACGCTGACCTCGTCAGTTAACTCCAAATGGTTTAGGAGTTATGGCCAAAACAGTGATCGGCTGAACTTCAAATCCGATTTTTTTTTCTTTTTTTTAAGGTTTGGAACCTAGTCAAGCTAGACGGCTTATCCGCCGATTAGGGTTTGAAGAATGATAGAGACGGGATCAGACCCGCTTTGATACCATATTATAGTGATAAACCCCTCGATATTATTGTATTATTAATGTGATATAAATAGGTTACAAGAGACATATTAAAACCCTAAACCTAATTTACCCCAAGCCTACATGTTGGGCTTGGACCACATCTAATATTATGATATCGAAAAAGTTTTTCTTCTTCCCGAAACACATGCAATAACTAATCGTCTAACAGACCATCAAATCACCGTCACCACTTGTTCGATCTCGATTTGCTCGATCCTAACACTTAACGAATAACTTACCAAAATGTGTCACCTATTTGCTCGATCCTAACACTTATGAACAACTTATTGTTGGTACAAATCTATGTTGAATATGTTAAAAAAACTTATTACCAAAATGTTTCAACCGTTGGACTATTTTCGAATATGTGAATCTAAATTTCTGCTAAATCTCTTTCTTAATCTCATGATCAAGATGGCTTTCATGGTTAATTGTGTAGTGTTTACAAATGTCAAAATGTCACATACTACTCTAAAAATATAATGGTTTTAATTAAAATCGGCAACAGTCAAAATGTTACATACTTCATTATTTAGAGCACACGGGATGGTAACCAGAGTTATGGATGTTGTGAAATGTTTTGTTGACGTGACATATACAACCATAATTCTGAAATTTTTGTTAGAGTGATAATCATGGTTGTGAATAATTATGGGACTTCTAGTTTTTTGTTTTTTAAATATTATATTAAATTAAAAACTAATATGTAATAAAAATAAAACTAGCATACATGATTAAAAGTGTTAACCTGACAAACTTCTTTTTTACTTATTTGAAAATAAAATTATAAAATTCGAAAAAAAGTGTAGATAATATCAAATAAAAGGTATAAAATGAAAATTACATAAAATGAGCATCTTCTTCGCCCTTACAAATCCTGCTAAAAAAAACTAATGGGCGCCATGTTTGGCAAAGTAACTCAAAATTTATCATTTTCCTTAGACAAATTCATTAAAATTGAGAAATTAATCTTTTTTCTATTACTTTCTGACCATTAAAAAAAACGAGCCGTTGAAAATTCCACGACCCGGACCACGAAGCTCCACAACGACCCAGGTCAGAGTGGTAACAAGCAGGAGCGCTCATTGTGGAGCGACAACGACGCCCCAACCACACTATTTCGTGTGCTCTAATATTTTTTTCAGAAAACAAAGATTACAACATCTTTACTTAATAATTAACATATTCTGTACCTTATAAAACTTGAACCTTGAACTATTAGATTTAGGGTTAGAGTCATAAATTTTTTTATGTAAAGGTAAAATATACAGTATTAATCAAGTGAATAAATTTTTATATTTATTTTTTAAACAAAATACATTTTTATATACATTTGCATTAAATATGACGTAGAAAGAATTTTTATGAAATATCATAATATTGAATTTTTTTTAACTTAAATACGTACACTAGAACTTTATACTAAAAGTTTAATAAATAAAAAAATATACAATAAACATCTATATTTATATGTTTAACTATTTTTTTATATAAAAAATTATTATATGAATATTACTATACTAATACATAAATACATAATATCTAACTATATTATATCAAAACACAAGTTGATAACATTGACGAATATAACATTTAAAAAAAATAAAACATTAATTGTCGGAGTTACTATATCGATCCCAAATGTGATCAATAAGCGCATTATGAAGTTCAAAATGAGCATCTTTATCTTTCGTATTGATTTAACTCATCGGAAAAAGAAGTGACTGCAATGAATCCTCGAGAAGTGAATCTCAAAGATCAAATAAATCTATAAAATCGTCATCATTTCGTATTGATTTAAATGACGATTTTGTGTTTAAAAACGATTGCAATGAAGTCAAAAGACCAGTCGAAAAGAAGAAGGAATAAAATAGAAAAGAAAATTTGGTGGAAATGAAAAAAATAATAATTTTACATCCACGTCTAAAAAAAGTCGAAATGATGTTGATTCAAATGAATTTTTTATGAAAACAAATTTGGATATTTAAATAAAAAAAATGGAGATGACACAACAAAAAAAATAATCAAATGATACATATCAATTTGGATTCAATAATGGATTCATTTTTACATGAAGCAATGTCGAAAGAATAAATAAAAATTTGGGCAAAACCAAATGAACAAGAAACACATTAAGGTGGAGTGGGCTCACAAATATCGTCTGTGTATTGATTTCGAAGATATGACGACAACCTTCCAAATCATTGAATTTGTCATAATTTATTTTAATGTTTTGTTGAAATTGTTTCTATTTTAGTGATTATGTAATATTTATACTTTAAATGAATATTTCATCATTTAGTTTTAGTTTTTAAATATAATTTTGTATAGTTAATCCTACTTCTAACATTAATTAAGTAACAAATATCAAATGCATTTGAATATAATAACAAACAGAAAAAGGTTATTAAATTAAATAGTTTGTTAAAATATATTATTTTAAGATATTGTGTAGCGAATAGTGTTACACCAAATTCGATATAATTTGGTGATTACTTTCAAAGTTATAGATAACATACGTCACAAGAAGGAAAATTTTAATATATTTTACAGTTTTATATATAGTTGTATATTTGTTTTTTACTATTATTAAGTTATATAAATATCAAAAAATCAATGTTTTGACATTTAAGTATACATATGGTCTAAAGATATAATTATCAGTTAACAATCAAAAGATCTTTATAGCAATTTAAAAAATATATCAGTTTTCAAATTTTATTTATTTAATTTCCAAAACGTGCTGCAGAATACTTGGGAACGCAACCCCATAAGACCATCCCCAAAGAGATACTTTAAAACCCCCTAAACTCTAAATATAGAATATCAAACACATTTTTTAATTTTTTTTTTAGAACGAATATTTTAGTGATTTGGGACCACAGTGACATCCAATTGAGATATGCAAGTCAGGAATCTTACACCAAAGTTAGTTATATCTTAATATTAATCCACCAAAGAAGGAACATGTTGGTATTTGAATAGTTTTAGCAAATGTGTGTCCGTAAATGCAGCCTATGGGGTTGCACACATTGACATTTAGACACGACTAAGCGTTTATTATTTATTAATTATTAATTAAATGAGTTAATTGTAATAATTAATAAATTGGAGGATGTATTATGTAATTATGGATGTTTTCATAATTATAATACAACTTGTTCTCCAGTACATTGCTTGGCTATATAAGGAACATCAAGTCCTTTATTTTTTCTACACCAAATCGATTAGGCTTTCACCTAAATCGATTTTTCTGCTTCTTTCCCTAGTCGATCGACCAAGCACCCAAACAAGGTTTTCGGTTTTTTTGGAGTTCGAACAACAAGGGTTTCAAATACCCAGGAGGTGTAGTTCTAGCATTCAGTTTAAGCAAGGAAGCTAGACAAGAGTTGTGATGATTATAACGCGTACTAGCATACAAGTATGTTGCTAAATAAGGTGTCGTGTACAAGCCTGTAGAGGGATTTCATTATAAATCCTAAACAAGGTAAATCAACATCAAAGGCACAATTCTTAACTTAATTAATATTGATTATGTGTTTGATTTTAACTTGTTTCCGCTGCATGTTGTTTGACAATCTAATTAGATGCATATTTATAGAACAAACACATAAATTACACTTCAACCATTCTCTATTTTTGGAGCAAATTTTAGATTATTGAATAGTGATACTCTAAATATAGAGTATCACTAAATACAGAGTATCAATATTCATTCCTTTATAAGTTTTTATCAATATTTAATTATTTCAAATGTTTTTTACATATAATAATCCTATAAAATAATAATTTAAAAATATAAAATCATTGAATTTTGTATTTTTAGAGTACATGGTTGAAGATTGATTATTATTTAGAGTATTAACATTCTAAAACCAAATTTTGCATACTCTAAAAATAGAGTATGTGGTTGGAGATGGTCTAATAAATTTGCTATGCATGTTATTGGGAATTAACGCCTAACAAAGTCCCCTTTCATATCGGGACGGGTGGTTGGAGATGGTCTAAAATTTGTTATGACACGTTATTGGGAATCAACGCCTAACAAAGACCCATTTCATATCGGGACGGTTATCCCAAGCCGACACCATAACGTTTTCTTTAGAACACTGATTCTATTTACCACACCAAATTTAGTGTCATGTTTAGGGTGTGTTTGATTTAGTTTATTAAGTGGGCTTATTAGTTTATTAGCTTATGTAACTTTAATAACCTTCTTTTAAGTGTTTGGTTAAGCGTATGAGTTTAAGCTTATGGGCTTATTAAAGGGGAATTTCATAAACTCAAATTTTGTGACTTATGGGTTTATATAAGATTTTCTTTATTGAATTTTATCATAAGCTAATAAGCTAAGGCAAACATCTTATAAAATTTAATAAGCTCATAAATAATAAGTCCTATTTATAAAATATAAGTCTAAGCAGATATAATAAGATTAGACACACATCTTTTAGTGTAAATATTAGAAAGAATATTTTATAAATGTATATTATCCCTCTAATTAAAACTCATCAATGTCTATGGAATTATGCATTTTATTATTATTATAATAAGAATATTGTCTTTAAATACAATTTTTTTTCATTTTGTTTATAAAACAGATTGTTGCTGGAGTGGTTTAGGCGCTGCTCCTGTTACCCTGTAGACTAGGGTTCGAATCCTGCAAACCCCTCATTTCATTACATTTTTTTTACTGATTAGCAACATGAAAAATATACTTTGCGAATCAAAAATTTGCTGGGTTTGGGCTTAGGGGTTTGGGCAACATGAAAAATATACTTTGCGAATCAAATAATCACGTCAACAAGATCACAGATTTCGTTTCGCCTCGGACTCGTCCAATATTAAATTTGATGTAAATTAAAGTTATGTGAATATCGAAGTTTGGACAATCTTAATATATAATAAAAGAGAGACCTAATATACCAAATGGCAAAGTAATAGCCGTTAGATGAATATTAAACTTTAATTTGGACCATTAGATCATCTTGATGATGTCATTATTACTAATTTCATTTTAAACCTTTTACTTTAACTAATTTAACCATTCATTTAATACAATACAAATAACAAATTAACTTTTCTACTTTAAATAATATAACACTTCTACTTTAAATTAATACCTAAAAAGATACAAAACATATCTCTTTTTAAAATATTAGACTTATTTTTCTTTCATATACATAAAAAATTATTACTATAAAGAAAATATAATTACTTTTGAATGTTTTGCGATGAAACATAAAAAAGTTAATGAACATATATATTGACTGTTAAGTGTATATTTATTTCTATTTAGTTTGTTTTTCTTAACTTCGAGTCTATCTTGACAACATTCACGAATTGCATTAAAAGAATCGTCAATAGTATATGATATTTTGAGGAATAAATAATAATCTCATCTTTAACTCCACATTTATTTTTTAGAAACAAATGACATAAAGTCGTTTACGTATAAACGAAACATCTTAGAAACAAATGGCATAAATTTGGAGATAAAGTCGTTTAAGTATAAGCGAAATATCTAAGAAACAAAATACATAAATTTGGAGATAGATATCGTAATATTTGTTAAATAATCATTTTGTAAACACGATAAATAGTTCTATTAATATTTCTATTTAGATTATGTTTTTTGTTTAACATTATATTATTTTCGATATAGCTATTCGTGTATTACACGGGACAATAAACTAGTACATAAAGCTTATAACACTTGTTTAACCATTCTTTAAGTAAATTTTGTGAAAACAAAAATGAGAGAGAGGTGGGCCGCGTTTATGAAGGTGAAAATTCAACAGAGGAGAAAATAGTGATGGGGAGGCGGCGCAGTAACGGCCGTTCTCTTTTCCTGCGTCAGTGTCGAGAAGTTAATGTGTATGTCAGTCACGTGTCTCTTTAATACCCCATTTCCCAAGTGAAAAAGATTTTACAATCTCAAATTAACCTTATAACCCGATTTTAGCTAACAAATGTTTTGAATAAAACAAACTTAAAACAGAAATAGTCAAAGAATAAGAAGTTACTGTAACTGATATTCAAAGAAATTGGAATTCAAATAATATAGAAATGAATTTAATTACTTTATACTCCTTTTATATTATTTTTGGTGTTCCTTTTTTAGATATTTTAAAATAATTATTTACTACTAAAATAGATAAAATTATTTGATAACTTTATCATAATCTTTAATTAAAGTTATTATTATATATTATATAAAAAATATTAATTAATTAACTAAAGGTAAAATTATTATTATAAATAAATAAAAAAGAAAACATTAATAATTATATTTTCTAAAACTGTATGTTTTTGTCTGGGAACAATAATTTTGGGACGAAGAAAATACTACACATTTAAACCTTTACTCGTTGAAATTTAAGTATAAAAGTATGGACTAATTGTTTGGAAATGCATCGAACTTTATATCCAAAACTACTGTATGCATCCATCTTTAAATTGGTCGATTGTATGTATCTAAATTTCAAAAATCTCTATTGAATGTATCCAACTTTCAAAAATCTGTTATTGTATGTATTCAACAATACGTGTCATCCATATAATGTGCCACGTAAGTTGCCACATCATCGTTTTGCTAAAATTTCATTGGTTGGATATATAAAATATCGATTTTTGAAAGTTAGATACATACAATAGACCACTTTAAAGATGGATACATACAATAGTTTTTGATGTAAAGTTCGATACATTTCAAAACAATTAGCCCATAAAAGTATTAAATGATTTATAATTTGTTATTTAAACACTTAAATTAGCTAACTAGTTTGAAATAAATTTAAGTATAAAAATTATTAAATTATCCATAATTTGTTATTTAAACACTTAAATTAGATAACTAATTTGAAAGATTTTTTTTTTTTTACTAACTATTATTTTTTTTAAATATACATTAATTCAATTTTGAACAAATTACATTTAAATATAATTCAAACCACATAAGACTTATTTTTAATATTCATATAAGTTTTTCATAGATTTTTAGATTCATTTGTTATTTGTTATGTACATGTCAATATGGTGGGAAAACGTTCTCAGATTCCCGACATCCATCCGATAAATACAATAAAAAAAATTAAAACACAAAAATATACGTGAAAACTCCAAATTATAGAAAAAACCAGAGGCCTAAAAAAAAGATTCCACTATATGAAAACTTATTACAATCACATAGACTAATCATCCAAAGACTTGACTCACACTTTATACAAAACAAAAGAAAGAAAGAAAGAACCAAATACTTAAGATTTATATTGATTTGGTGCACTTTGAAACCAACACCGTGGCCTCCTTCTACAATCAAATGACTCCCCCACATTTTGTTTCATCTATCGATTTGGGACAAAAAACCAATTTTAATTTTAGCAAAAACTAACAATCTCCACCATAGATAAATTAAAAATCATTTTGTCCTTACCATCAAAATTCGAAGAGAATTATCATACTCTCCACTTAGAATAACCCATTCTAAACATTTAACCTCGTCACATGTCAAAAAACTTGCCAAAACGGTTTAAGGTGTAATTTCCCTGTTTGGCACTCATAGAAGTTCTTCAACCATCGATATAAATTTCCCCTCTACATCTTGCATTTTAAGCCAAACCAATGCCCATGTGTAAACTATGAAATCGATGACAATCATCCATTTCCATACTGGCGCGGGCACACTATGAGGATATTAGAGCTCAAAAGAACTCACTATTTTCCGTGAGAACGAACATTGTCAGCAGAGTTAGATCCCCTTGCCGAATCCGCTCAACTTGAATAATTCATCATGACATGCCTAGACTTCCTGCACTTCCAACATATTAGATTCTTCCTAGAGTTGTTCTTCTTCTTATCTTGCTTACCAAAATCGTACTTTATGAAAAAATTCCGTTGTTACCTTCCAGTATTTTCTCCTCGGATAAGAGTTTGCTAGTAACATTTTCAAATTTCAGGGTGTCTTTCCCATACATCAGAATATGTTTCAGGTGCTAATAGGAGGATGATAGAGATAATATCACCCTCAATGATTTATCTTCATCATCAACCTCAACTCCAATAGCCTTAAGTTTTGAAACAATACTATTAAGAATACTAAGCTGATCAAAACTTTTTGTACCTCTATTCATATGTTAAGTGTGGAACTGTTCCTTGAGAAACAAACAATTTGAGATGCCTTTGCCTTGGTACAACTGTTCAAGCTTATCCCAAAGCTCCTTCATCGTTGATAGCCTATGCACATTTCCAAGAACATTATTTGCAAGACACAAACGAATAGCACTTGACACTCTCAAATTCATATATTCCCATTCTCCATCATTATTCTTACTTGCTCCGTCAGAATCCACGCTAGGAAAAGAGGTTGGTTTTCCCCTCAATGCCTTGTGTAACCCGGATTGAATCAACACATCCTTGACTTGAACTTGCCACAAACCAAAATTGATCCTGTTGGGAAAATCAACGATTTAACCCAAGTTAATAAATCTGTTTATTAAAGTCTTAGTTGCTGAGTCTGAGTGACTTTGAGTCTGAGTGACTTTGAGTCTTAGTGACTCTGAGTCTGAGTGACTAAAAGCGACTAAGGCATTATGGAGCTGACTACTCAGCTTCATAATGAAACGTATTGCTTTATTTTAGGTATGTTGGTTAGATTAAATCTTCTATCTTTTTAGAAGATTTACTAAGATTCGTACTTATCAAGCTCACTATTGTTGTGTATAAATAGTGAGCTTGAGCCTAGTAATCGGTTGTACCTTTTGAATCAATATAACTGTGTGTTATTTTAGTTGCTTCGTTATTATATTTCCGCTATAATAAACTAAGAAACTGAGCAATTAATCGATTCGTAACAATTAACATCTAAATACTTATTTGTAATTGATTAGCTAGTGTTTGAGATCTTATTGAGACCTAACAACTGGTATCAGAGCAAATAAGATTTAAATTTTAATAAATTTACTAATTTTAAACGATCAATACATAAAATCTCAAATACAATGTCATCATCTTCATCCACTACACCTGCTATGGCTGGAAAAGGTATTCCTATTTTCAGTGGTCACAACTTTGCTCACTGGAAACTCAAAGCTGAGTGGCATTTGTCTGGAATTCATGAAGAAATGATGAGGACTGTAACGGAAGGACCAATTATTCTAGGAAAGCATATTGATGAGGTCAAGGAAGGAGACAAAGTTGTCAAACGTGCAAGGTGGGTTCAAACTCCTAAATCACAGTGGACAGATCTAGATAAGCTACTCTTTAATCTAGATCCAAGAGCAAGAAGCATCCTAGGAAATGCTGTGTCAGAGCAAATATTCTCAAAGATTGCAGGATGCAGATCTGCTAAAGAAATATGGGATACTTTAATTGTATCTTATGAAGGAGTTCCAATAGTAAGGGAACAAAGGTTGAACAGTCTGATTAGAAATTATGAAAATTTCTACGTAAAAGATAAAGAAACCTTAGCTGATGTGCATACAAGGTTCCAAGTTCTGTTGAATGACCTATCAGCCCTGGGAATGATGAAGGAAGATGATGAAATTTGCAAAAAGTTTGTTGACATCTTGCCCAACAAATTTGAATATGTTATTACTTCTCTTGTGGTTAGTGAAAATTGTCCACCTACAAGCTGCCTGGACTCTTTGGATTGATGCTGAATTTTGAAGAATCTCAAGAGAGGAAAAAGATAAACACAAGAAGGACTACAAGAGATCCAGAAGCTGCATTAGTTGCTACCAGCAAAAGGAATAAAGAAATTTATTCTAAAGCTGACTCATCTGAGTCTGAGTCACACTCAGATTCAGAATCAGATGATGAAACTGAGGTCAAAAAGCTAAAAAGTCAGCTTGCCCTGTTAACTATGAAGCTTGAACAGAAGACAGGCTACAAAGGAAAGAAACCTTTCGATCTGAAGAAAGTTAAATGCTTTAAATGCAATGAATATGGTCACATGGCTGCTGACTGTAAAGTAAAGAATGCTCAGACTGAACACATGGATGAGGTTGCTGAGAGGGCCCAAAGATACCGACAAAAGTATCTTAAATACAAGAAAGGCAATAGTTCAAGCACTCAAAAGCCTCAAACTGAGCAAAAGGCATTCTTTGCTGAAGAATGGTTAGATGAGGAACTATCGTCTGATGAGGAGGAAGTGGTGGATAAGTGCTTGATGGCGTTCACAGAGGAAGTGACTGAAGCTGAGAAATCTGCATCTCAGTTCGAGAAGGATCTGAAGGAAGCTGAGAGACTGAGCTTTAACTCAGACTGGAACAAATCAAAGATTTACAAGGTACATAACTTTAATACTTATACTAATGAACAGAAACTTCAAATGTTTGAGTATATGTTTATTGATTTAACCACCACTTTAGAAGAACAATATGAACTTAAACAAAAGATTAAAGAGTTTGAAAATACTTTGAAAATTAAAGATGATAAAATAAGTGAACTAGAAAGTTATAAAGTTCTTTTAAATGCTCAGATTGAAGCTTATAGTGATCTTGCAAAAGAAAATTATAAATTTAGAGAAGAAACTGAGCATTATAAAAGAATTTGTAAATCATGGTGCATATCATCCTTAAAAAATGAAGATTGTTTAAGCAGACAGGTACCCAAACAAATTCAAGTTGTGTTGGGTGAGGACTTCAGTCTGAAGAAGCATATGACTGAAGAAGAAGAAGAAGCTGAAAAAGCTGAAAGAGAAAAAATCATTTTCAAACATGAAATTCTTCCAAATACTTTCACTTATATGAAAGGAGAAAAAACAATGATGTCAAATGCTTTTGTCAAACCTGTAATTTCCCAAGTTTTTAATAAAAGTGATTCTTCATCTTCTTCTCAGTCTGAATGTGTTAATTTATCTGAAACTGATACAAATGTGAATGCAGAAAAAGATTCTTTGCATTTAAATAAAGTCTTGCCCAAGGTTGTGAGTAAACCTAAGATTCAGCGCCAAGTCAGTTCCAAAATTCCTAACAAAAGTCATGAAACAAAAACTATTGATAAATTGGGAAATCAATTGTTGGAACTGACTAACATCGTAAAAACTCTGGTCAGGAATAAATCACCTAATCACATCAGGCCTAAGACTCCTCCTAAGAGAATTTGTTACAATTGGTGTGAAAAAGGACATGAAGCTGTGTTTTGTAAGCAACTGACCCAGTTTAGACCACAGAAAACCGCTTTTCAAAAATCAGTCTCACCAAAACATTGGTCAGCTCCATCTATACATAAGTCAGTTTCGCCCAAGTCTAGGTCAGTTTCATCAAAGTCAGTTTCACCTCAAAAGCAGAGACAACCATCTCAATCAAAGACAAAGTATGTGAAACCTACCAAGACTAAGTCAGTTTCATCTCAAGTCAGTCTCAAAGACACTCCATGTAAATACTGTGGGGTCATAGGTCATTATTCTATTAACTGCATGAAGGAACTAAATAAATGGAACTACATCAGCTCCAAAACTGACTGCAAGACTGAACCTGAACTTAAATATGCTTTAGTTCATGGATCCACTCTAAAGTGGGTACCCAAAAGGAACTAATATTTTCTATTTCATGTGCAGGACTCTACAAAATGGTATCTAGATAGTGGAGCTTCAAGGCACATGACTGGAATGAAGTCTTTTCTGCAAGACTATAAAGAAGAAGATGGGCCTCAAGTGAGATATGGTGACAACGGGGTATCGATGACACGAGGATATGGAAAGATTCATGTTGGAGCTGTTACATTTAAGAGAGTTGCCTATGTAGAAGGATTACAACATAACTTACTAAGTGTAAGTCAAATCACTGATGAAGACCATGAAGTCAGATTCAGAAAGCAAGCTGGAATAATCTACAGTGCCAAGGGAAAACCATTACTACTTGCCAAGAGAGAACGAGATGTCTTTTGTCTGGATCTGAGTACAGCCAATGATGAGGCTGAGACGTGTTTGTTCACAGAAACAAAAGAGGAACTTAATTGGTTGTGGCATCGAAGGTTATCACATTTAAACTTCAAAAACATAAATGCCTTGTCAAAAAGTAAATTGGTTAGAGGTCTTCCTGAACTAACCTATACCAAAGACAAAGTTTGCTCAGCTTGTGTGCTTGGAAAGCAAACTAAGACTCAATTCCCATCCAAAATGTTACACATGGATTTGTTTGGACCAATTGGGATTGAGAGTCAAGGAGGAAAGAAATACACCCTTGTAATTGTAGATGAATTTACTAGATTCACTTGGGTTATATTCTTAAGAGCTAAAAGTGATGCAGCTGAGGAAATCATCAGTCTGATCAAAAGAGAACAGCGACAGAAAAATACTCTTGTTCGCCAGATGAGAAGTGACCATGGAACTGAGTTCAAAAACTCAGTCTTGATAGACTTTTGTGATCAACTAGGAATAGTCCAAAACTTTGCCTCAGTTCGAACACCCCAACAAAACGGAGTTGCAGAGAGAAGAAATAGAACATTAATTGAAGCTGCCAGAACAATGATGTGCTATGGGAACATGAAGATAAAATTCTGGGCTGAAGCTGTGAACACTGCCTGCTTCACACAAAATAGGTCCATCATAGTGAAGAGGCATGGAAAAACAACATATGAATTGTATCATAACAAAGTTCCTTCCATTCATTATTTCCATATCTTTGGAAGTAAATGTTATATTCTGAATCAGAGGGACTTGTTGTGTAAGATGTCTCCTAAAGCTGATGAAGGATTGTTCGTTGGATACTCAAGCATCGCAAAAGCATTCAGAGTCTACAATGAACGAAGAAAGGTAGTGGAAGAGAGCATTAATGTTACATTTGATGACACTACTCAGTCCGACAAAGATGAATCATCATTAGACTGACATAGCCACTATCAATCAGCTGTGTGATGAATTACTAGTCACCACATTTGAAGCTGACTCTCAGGCTGAAGATCAGAATGGTGCACAAATTCATCAAAATCAAGAATCTGAAAGTGAACCTGATGAATCACCTTTCCAAAGTGTCCCTGATATTGAAAGTACTGAGCCCACTGAAACTGATGAAACTCAGACTGACACCCTTCAGTCTGACCAAACTCAGCTTCAAACCACTCAGCCTGATGACACTCAGACTGATGATACTCAGTCTCAAGCTGATGCAGTTTCCCACAATGAGATAGGAAACATCAAGACTGTCAAGGGACATCCCATATCATCGGTTATTGGTTCATTAACTGAAGGAGTCAAAACCAGACGAAAGACTGCCACATCTAATTTTTGTTTCTATACAAATTTCTTGAGTTTGATGGAACCAAAGAAGGTTGAGGAAGCTTTATTAGATGAAGACTGGGTTGATGGCATGCAAGAGGAGCTTGGTGAATTCATAAGGAACAATGTTTGGACAAAGGTCCCACGTCCCCTGTTTAAGACTATCATTGGACTCAAATGGATCTTTCGAAACAAATATGACAAAGATGGAGTGGTGATCAGGAATAAAGCTCGATTGGTGGCTCAAGGATACAAGCAGGAAGAGGGCATTGATTATGATGAAACATTTGCCCCAGTGGCCAGAATTGAAGCAATTCGACTATTCTTAGCATATGCAGCTTTTAAAGATTTCTTGGTGTATCAAATGGATGTGAAGAGTGCATTTTTGAATGGTGATCTACAGGAGGAAGTCTATGTCAAGCAGCCTCCAGGTTTTGTCGATCCTAACTTTCCTGATCATGTCTTTAAACTAAACAAAGCATTATATGGTCTCAAACAAGCTCCTAGAGCTTGGTATGATACTCTATCTGACTTTCTTCTCAAAAATTATTTTAAAAGAGGATCAATTGATAAAACACTTTTTATCAAAAAGGAAAATGGACATGTGATTTTGGTACAAATATATGTTGATGACATCATATTTGGATCCACAAATGAAAAGTTGTGTACTTGGTTTTCAAATCTCATGTGTAGTGAATATAGGATGAGTATGATGGGAGAACTCACGTTCTTCCTTGGTCTACAAGTAGAACAAAAGAAAGATGGAATTTTCATAAATCAAAGTAAATATGTTCATGATTTAGTAAAGAAATTTGGTTTTGAAACATGTTCTGAAATGAAAACACCAATGAGTACTTCTGATAAGTTGCATAAAGACTCATCTGGCAAGTCAGTTTGTCAAGCTACTTATAGAGGTATGATTGGCTCTTTACTTTATTTAACTGCTAGTAGACCTGATATCATGTTCTCTACATGTCTATGTGCACGTTATCAAGCTGACCCAAAAGAATCCCATCTTAAAGCTGTCAAAAGAATTTTCAGATATCTTAAGGGTACACCAAATCTTGGTCTATGGTACCCTAAAGATTTTGGTTTTGAATTAATTGGCTACGCAGATGCAGATTATGCAGGGTGTCGATTGGACAGGAAAAGTACATCAGGAGGATGTCAGCTTCTGGGAGGAAAACTAGTCAGCTGGTCAAGTAAAAAGCAAAACTCAGTGGCAACTTCCACAGCTGAAGCTGAGTACGTGGCTGCAGGGAGCTGTTGTGCACAATTACTATGGATGCAACACCAATTGGCTGATCTTGATATCCAGATTCAAAATACTCCAATCATGTGTGACAACAAAAGTGCAATTCAAATTACTGATAATCCAGTCTTCCACTCCAGGACAAAACACATTGAAATAAGACATCATTTCATTCGAGACTGTGTGGAGAAAGGCAAAGTCAGACTGGAGTTTGTAGCCACTCATGATCAATTGGCAGACATTTTCACGAAACCTCTGAGTGAGGACAGGTTTTTCTATCTGTTGGGAGAACTGGGCATGTTAAATCCTTAATCTATCAAAATAATAAAGTTCAGGCTGACCTTTTAGTCAGCTTGTGATTTGTCAGTCTGACTTGTTAGTCAGCTCAAGATTCTTCAGTCTGACCATGTGCTCAGACTGAATGTAATTTTCGTATATATCTTTTAAATTTTTAATTTTTTTTCTCTTTAGTCTGTAAAGTTTTTTATTTTATATTTTTTTTCTTTCTTAATTTTTGAAAAAGGGTCAGTTCTCATTTTTTTTAATCTCAAGGGTCATATTTGTCAATAGAGTTAAAATATATAGATTAAATGGAAAGTTTCCTAACTTAGTTACTTAAATTTCGCTCTCTTAGTTTAAATACAACTTAATTTCAAATTGTAACCTAATTCTTATTTTCTCTTAGTTTTCTCTAATCTTTTTCTTGAAAGCTCATCAATGGCGGATATGAACATGATTCTTCACGTTACTCCTCGCATGATTCCTGGCGCTAATTTTCACAGTCGAGTTCAAATTAAAGACAATAATAGGGTGGCCACTATTGATATTCCCGCCAATCGACATAACAGGGGGTTCGAGCAAATGTGTCAATTCATGAAGGCACATCCACTCTATGGCGCTTATTTTTGTGAAACGGTGATGTACCCACCGGTGTTGTGTGAGTGGTGGTACACCTGCACCGCCAATGATGAAAAGAATGCACTCACTGGCACGTATAATGATGGGAGACAGACTATTACCATCACTGAGGAGACCATTCGCGCAGCCTTATTGCTTCCCACCGTTCTTGAAGCAGGTGAAGGGGGATTTCAGGCCAGACTGACCAAACAGCAGGCTCGAGCTGAGGCATTCCCTCTTATTGGTCAGCCTGAAATCCAAGGCGTAATTGAATATAAATTTTTTTTATCGGTAGATGGAAATTCCTATTTTCCATGATCACACATTCACACGGTGTTTGGGGGGCAAATCTGGCAGTTTGAATCAGATGAATGAATTTGAAACCCATCTGTTTCATTCTATGGTAACGGGTAGAAGAATCTCTTATTCACAACTCTATTTTGATGAGATTCTCTCCCTTGCTTTGAAAACAAAACGACGGAATGATGTTCCATTCATTCGTGTCCTTTCACTCAGTTTTGAGGAGGTTCTGGGAAAAGAAGCTTATGAGCAGCTTGAACAAACTTTCTATGTGTGCCCTCTTCCCAGGCTGACTCCAAAAATTTTCACTTACATCATATTACTGAGGCTGAGCCAGGGTTAACCCAGTTATGATTCAGTGGATTGAAAATCCATTTATAGATCATGAACTCACTGAGTCTGACCATTCAGACTCAGATGATCAAACTGAAGGAATTGACGGGCAAATGGAGGCAAACAATCCTGCTGCAGATGCTGAGGTAGAAATGGGTGGGGCAGGGCGCGCTGAGGCTGACCCAGGTATGAATATAACTCTTTCTCTCCCTCAGTCTGAGGGTATCCCCTCTCAGTCTGAGTTGCAGTCCACTCCTCCACTTGATGTCTTAGCTACTCAAGCGACCAATCTAATGACCTCACCCAGTTCATTTGAAAAAGCACTCACATCAAGCCCCACAATAAATCAGGCACTAGTGGATTCACTTTTCCATGAGGCTGAGAGTTCTATACTCCCCTCCAGTGTTGTAGATCAGACCATTCTCCCTCTGCTAGAGCAAGAGATGGATCTGACTACCATGACTACCCAAAGCCCCCTTAGAGTAGTCAACTTGGAGAAACACGTTGCTGCTGCCACACTGACACATGTGGTAAGCATTGAAGACGATATTCCACTCCTGAATATCCTTGTACCTAGTATGGGACCACCCCCCTCAGTTTTGAAGCCAATTTCTAAGGCTATTTTCACTAGCTCTGTGCTAGTTCACGATAAGGTACCACTAAATCTCTCACACTCCTATGCACAAGTCGTCAATGCCTCACTTCCCAAACTGAGTGAGGTACAGACTTCATCTTCTATGGCTAAGGATCATTCTCCTAAACAACAAGGAGGGAGTGAAGCTGTACCACCTGTTTCAATCCCTACTGTTACTACTCTCCCTCAGTCTGAGGTTGCTATGACTGTTCCTGTGTTGTTACATGCAATTAAGGACATGTCAACTCAGTTTGATGACAAACTGAGTGCAATGCAGACTGAGTTACACGCTATGAAATGTCAAAACACTTAGGAGATGGAGGAATTGAAGGGAATGGTGTTGAAGCTGACTTCTGAGATCAGTATGATGAGAAAGGGGAAACAGGTTGCTGAGGTATCACAAGGGGATGCTCAGACTCAGGGGGAGAAAACAGTTACACCAACTGATGAGTCTGACCTTCCCAAACAAGACTTGAAAAGAAAGAGGGATGAAGGGGAGAAAAGATACTACAAGACAACCAGATTCAATCTGAAGATTGGTCAGTCTGAGATCTTCTATGAGACTGATTATAGTGATATATCCAGTAGTGAATCTGAGAAAGAAGACAAAGAGGGTAAAGGCAAAGTTGGAGCTGAGACCGATGCTGATCAGGCTGAGGAAGAAATTGAAATGGAAGAGCCAATTGTTCAGACTGAGCTAGAAATAGAGATAAAGAAAAGATAAGCTGAAGCTGAGAAACTAGCTAAGCTTCAAAGGTATGCTCATAATCCTGGGATGACAGTTGAAAAATACAAGGAGTATGTCAAAGGGTTATACATGGAGAAATTTGAGGATAATCCACAAGATCAGTCAATGAAAGCAGCTGAAACACTTGAAGCTGAGATGAAAGAAGAAGAATAGTTGGCCATTGATGAAGAACAACATAGGGTTGAAGTTGACAGACTAATGGCCAAACAGGTGTTAAGAGAGGAAGCCAGACTGGACTATATTGAGTCAAACTTTGCAATGAGAAGAAACATGAATAAAATCCAAAACTTGGATTGTGCTGATACTGGTGGATCTGACCTCATGCTAACTTGTTATCACAAAGAGGGATCTTTCAGAGTTGGAGTACACAGAATGCACACTTTGGGTTTAGAAGAATGGAAAGAAATCGCCAGTCTGAGCTCAAGAATAACAAACATTGCACACAGAATGGAAGTCAAAAGAGAAGTTGTTTCAAATGTAAATGTTGCTCATGTGCTGAAGCTGATCTCAGATGAGGACTATAGAGCATTTTGCACTGTCAATAGAGTGAGAGCTGGGGCTAAATCTCTTGGGCTAGAAACAAGCAGTCTTCATCCTGTCCCCAAAGGTGTGATCTTTCAAGACAGAACTTATGCGAAGAATGATAACCATGAGGGCCTGTGTTATGTTGATTGTGGGGGAGAAGAATGCTTTCAGGCTAAGGATAGATTGAACATGTCCTCAATCTATCACTGCATTGCTCTACTCAGTGAATGCGAATCTGATCAATGTATCCCCTTCCGAATGAAGCTAATCAGTTGGTTATTCAATAACCTTCGAAGAATTGAAGATATGGGAACATTGATGGACAAAGTTGAACTGATCAAGAAAGAATATCAACTTTTGTTCCACCGATCAGATGCTGAAATGGAGAAATTACTTGAATGGAAGACAGAGAGACTGCAATGGGCAAAGGAAGTGAAGAAGCCTACTCCATGGGAGGTGCCATTGAAGCAGAAAATATCCTTCAAGAAGAGAAAGTGATGTGTCTTATGTGTCCTTTTGTTCACAAACAGTTTTATGTAAACAATTTAAGTTTGTGTTTATTTTTTATGCATGAATTGTAAAAGCCTTTAATCCAAACAGATAGGGGGAGATTGTTGGGAAAATCAACGATTTAACCCAAGTTAATAAATCTGTTTATTAAAGTCTTAGTTGCTGAGTCTGAGTGACTTTGAGTCTGAGTGACTTTGAGTCTGAGTGACTCTGAGTCTGAGTGACTAAAAGCGACTAAGGCATTATGGAGCTGACTACTCAGCTTCATAATGAAACGTATTGCTTTATTTTAGGTATGTTGGTTATATTAAATCTTCTATCTTTTTAGAAGATTTACTAAGATTCGTACTTATCAAGCTCACTATTGTTGTGTATAAATAGTGAGCTTGAGCCTAGTAATCGGTTGTACCTTTTGAATCAATATAATTGTGTGTTATTTTAGTTGCTTCGTTATTATATTTCCGCTATAATAAACTAAGAAACTGAGCAATTAATCGATTCGTAACAATTAACATCTAAATACTTATTTGTAATTGATTAGCTAGTGTTTGAGATCTTATTGAGACCTAACAGATCCTTCCATCCAATTTCTCTACATCGAACCTTACCGGGTTAAACTTTAACATCGTATCCGTATCTCAAAACAATAGAAGTTCATTTATGAAGGAAGATCAGATAACACTCCAACCACAGAGTATACGACGAACAGCTAAAACAAAGATACCAAAATACGATAAACAAAATTCTTTCTAAATGTAGAAGCTCAGAAAAAGATGCAACTACATAGCATACTAAGAAGTTCCAAAAACCGAGACCTCCGTCAAACCTTGGTTGTGCTGCCACCTGTTGGGAAAAATGGTCTCAGAGATTCCCAACAACTCACCTGATAAAAAAAATAAAGAAATTAAAACACAAAAATATACGTGGAAACTCTAAACCCGAGAAAAACCCACAAGCCTCCAAAAAGAAAAGATTCCATTATATGAAAAATTATTACAATCACATAGACTAATCTTTTTGTGACAACCGCGTTTTTGAGGTACTATTTCGAGGTTTCACTTGTCGTTTTTATTTATCGATATTTTTTTTTACCCTGTTATTATTATTGTTTCGTTTATCACGCGTTATTTATTGTTTAGTCGGGAATTTATTTAACGTTTTGTCCTTCGTGACGGAAACATATTCGATACCTAAGTGCCTAATAGATATAGTACGCTCGTAAGATAAGTTAGGGTTCCTATGCCTTCGATTATATGATTAAGATTAACGTTAAAAAATATTACAAACTTAGTCCTTTAACGAGAACTAACGTTAAAATTATTTCAAAATTAGTCCTTTTAATGGAAAGTTAACGAGAGTTAACCGATTGGCTGGCCAGCCGACGGTTGGACGTGGTCAGGAATGGACTGCGACGCAGTCACGGTTTCGAACAAAAAAAGTTAAAAACATCTTTTTCCTCCATTTTGAGATCTACAATGCCACTTTCACGTGACATTCGCCTGGAATCTCCTCAATATGGTGTATTTTGACCATATTCAAGATCTAGAACACCATTTCATCTCTCTTTCATACCTAAACTGTCATTTACATCTTTCTTTTCATTTCCTATTTTCATTTCATCCATTTTCTACACCATTTCTCTCTATTTCTCTCTCAAAATTCCAGAAAGCATGAACCAAATAATTAACACATAAGTGAGTTTTACAAGAGTGGAAGAATCCTTCCATCAAATTCATCATCATCTCATTTGTTCATCACCTTTTGGTAAGTAATTTCAACACCATCTTCATCTTTTTATCCCTTCTTCTCCTTCTTTGTTTATGTTAGGGATTCTAACATAAATCTTGTGTATTTTTACAAGAAATCATCCTCCATCTTCTTTTTTCATTTTTGGATTTTGTTTATCATCATGGAGACTTCTCCATCTTGAAGTTTGGTAAGCAAAATACACCTCAAACTTCTACTCAAATTCTTATTCTATTTTCATTCTAAAGCTCATATAATAAGTGTGTAATTTTGTGTGTTTGGAGTCGGATCCTCACCACCACCACTTTTCGAGCTCATTTTCTGGGAGATTTCGAGACCTTTTTCCGAAGATTTTGGTTGATTATTGCGGAGGTCTTCGGTACTCTCTAATTAACCCCTAAATCTCTTTACGTTTTCTTAATTATCACTTAATTCGTCTAAGTAATATATAAATAGATGAATATGGATAAAAATGGAAGAAACAATAAGTTATTCACATATTAAACATATTTTTCTCATATTATAAGTTATTGGTTATGTTTGATCAAAAGATCTTCAAACACATAAAGGGTGATGTTTGGGTAATTCCAACCTTGGATCTCCTGCCAAGGCAGTGCAAACCTAACAAGCTCTTAGCGAGCCTAAGGTGATAAAGGTTGGGGTTTATGGTATGGAGTGTTCTTGACTGTAAGTCGTATGAACAAGATGAGAGAATATGTGTAACTGTATGTGTAGACACGTAGAAACGTGGGAGTATGATGATACTGCAAGTATGTAAGTATTGAAGAGTATGTGTGTGTATAAGATAGCATCCTTGTGAAGATGACCATAGCTTGGTTATTTATACCTTCCAACATACATACATTAACCTCTATTTAAGTCTCTGTTGATTAGGTTAATAATGGTCTAACGTTCGCAACATTATTCAGATATAACGTCGTAGTTATTGCAGGCGTTACAATTGACTTAGACCAAACAGTTTGCCTTGATGGCCAGGAATTTGTGGTTTGGACATTGACAGCCGACCAAACTCTCTCAAAGAGTTGCGACATTCAACCACGGCTGGATTCTCGCTTGGTCGCCGGCTGGACCTTGCTGGTCGTCGGCTGGACAATTATGGCCGTCGGGCGTTTCTTGGTTGCTTAGACGCTTGGAAGATTGGACCCTTGGACGCGTGGAAGCGTGGACACTTGGAAGCTTCCCAAGTTCTGGGTGTTGGGCATATCCCAAGCTTCCCAAGCTCTGGGTGTTGGACATATCCCAAGCTTCCCAAGCTTTGAGTGTTGGACATATCCCAAGCTTCCCAAGCTCTGGGTGTTGGGCCTATCCAAATCTTCCCAAGCTCTGGGTGTTATAATTTTATGTGTGTCTATGGTTTGGTTCATATAAACATAGACCTACACCCTACTATTTTACCCTTCTGTTTATCTTTAAATGAACTTTTACCTGTCGTCCTGTTACAAAATCCATTAATCTATTACGAACATAATAAACTTTGGGGGAAAAAAAAAGAATTTGCCTAGCCCGTTAAAGACTAGTTTTATATTACCTACTACCGAAAGATCAAACCTTTGTTCAATATATTAGTATATATGTATTTAGTAGACTTAACTCATTGTATATGTTAGTCTACCTCGTATATTTGTATTGGCTTTGAAGCTCACAATTGTATTTTTATATTAAGTGTTTGCAAAATCATACAAGAGATTATTCAATTCAATATGGTATAATCGATTCTCTATTCCTTTAATGTATTGATTTTCTTCAAATCTCCTCAAATATTCTCTCCGAAATAATCTCCAACAACCTTCTCTCTCCTTCATCCATCATCGATAGCTTTGCAAAACCCTCCAACCCTACTGCTTCCATCTTCAAAAAAATTAGAAAAACCTACGCTGGAGGAGGAGGCGGTTGTGGCTGGAGGAGGTGGCGATGGCTAGATGGAGGCGTTACTGTGGAGGAGATGGAGCAAAGAGAGGGGTATGATGATGGAAAATATTTAGTCTGCATATATTCACTTTGGACTCAGTCTAAGATTTGGGTCCGATGTCTGGACCGAGTCCGAGCTATTCATGAATTATCAAACGCCCAGACCACGGACCAAGTCCGTAGTCTGAATTCGGGTCCGTGGTCTGTGGTGATCGCAAACATGCCCTTAATCTAATAGAATGACATATAACTTTCTTCCACAATCTTTCAATACTATTTTTCAAAGAAGTATTAACTTTTTGTAAATAGTGAGACGAGTTATAAGGGAAAAATCATTATGGTAAAGCAACCAAAGTTAGCCCTCGATCCATCGTTGTCTCCACTCTCGTCGATGGAACGAAGAAGGAGTAAATTCAATCTAAATATAAACAAAGATGTGGTACTTCAGCCACATTCATTTGGTTGTTCAAGCCTTTTGTTTGAGGTTAATGTGGTACTTTAGTCACATTCATTTATACTTATTGGTTTGAGTATATAATATACTTTACCGGGGTAATCATTCCCCTTTATTCAAAAAAAAAAGAAAGATGCAAGCACATAAGTACGGTGATTAACCGATATTGAAATACGCCCTCTACATGTAGATGAAAGGGTGATTTTGTAGCATCACCTTTATTCTCAAAATCAACACTTGATTATGATGATTAATATAACAATAATTTAATCTTTGTAAGAGAGTATTATGAGATTTGAATTATGTCAAGTGTGGATTAAAATAACAAAATGTTTTAGTAACATTATCTCATTCAAAATGACTCTTGATAAAATATAATATGTTTTGACTAGGTACACTCACTTATGTTTAAATAATACCAAAAGTCACTCATAATCAGTGTTCTAAATAACCCGCCATGAAACCGCCATGTCTCGCCATTTCTCAAGGCTTGGAGTAGCCGCCATGGCGCCGTCATGTCTCGCCGTTTCTCAAGGCTTGGAGTAGCCGACACGAAATGATGGATAACTTCTTTGTAAAGCTTGGTTACTATATTTTACATTAGTTGTGTATTGATATATGAAATTATTAACTTTTTATAATTTATTGGTGTTGATATAACTTAATAATAGTAAAAATATATATAAAAGTATATATAAAATTATAAAATATATTAATTTTTTGCCGCTTTTTCACACCTTGAAAAACGCCATGTCTCGCCATTTCTTGCAAAGCTTGAGGCTTGCTAATGCCGCCACACCACGCCTTACGTTATCTATAACCTTGCTCATAATATTATCCCATCCGTTTGTTCATAATAAGTCACATGGAATGTTTTAATTAAACGAAAAGCCACATAATAATCGTGATTAATGCTCATAATATGTGATCATAATGTTTAAACTAGACCAAAAGCCACTTAATATTATCAAAGTACACTTGCACACATGCCAAAATATTGTATTATCCATATAACAACTTGTCCTTACAACACACAAGTGGTACCTATTGGACTAAACAACTTAATTTTATATTCCATTGATATTTAAATCAAAATGTTTAACTAAAAATTTATTGAAAGACTTGATCTTGACATAATTTCCTTAATTTTCATTGACCGTTCTGATTTAACTAAGAGAATTGGTAATTTATCAACCCTATAAGTTGTTTCGACAAATTTATTACGCGCTTTATTATTTATACTCTACCAAAATTTATTCTTTGTATTTTCGAAATCATTCTTTCATTAATTATAGTAATAAATTGATGTCGTGCAAATTTAATCTTATAAAATATGTGGCAATACGAAAAGATTTATCGTCATCGTTCTATTATATGTTATTTTAATTCATACAAGTGGTAGATTGTTAGTTATATATTATTCCTTTCTTTACATATGACTATACAAAGAAACATGTTTTAATGGCAAATTGCATTAAAATATAATGAGTTGACATTTGAATATGGCAAATTATAGGAAGAATGTAGTGACATTTGAATATGGCAAATTTTAGAAAGAATGTAGCGTAATTAGACACCTAAAGAATTATATTGATGAATCCATAATAAAATTACTGGTCTTCTCAATAAAAAAAAACCTACAAGCTTATGCTTGATATTTTTCTTTCGGACCAAGATCATGAAAGGGCATCTGGACATTCGTTGATGTTACCTCTCGTTATGGGCTCTTTAGAAGTTGACATCGATTAAGCAATAGAAAATAATTTATTCATAAAATCTGGATCCGATGGAGCTTTAATGGCCGTTGAAAGGGTTCTCTCCTTATCTTTCTCAAACGATATACATATTATGTTCCATGTGAAATTAGGGAAAGCAACATTGAGCTACAGTCGAGAAAAATGAGTTTTTCTCTATTAGTGAGCATTTTTATTCCTATAAGAACTCGTTATGAGAGTTTTCCTGATAAAATTTACACAATAAGGATTAATATAGATGAACACTTAAGATCCACATCGATACTTTGAAAAAGGTAATGTTGTAGAAGAACTCATAATATATATATATATATATATATATATATATATATATATATATATATATAGAGAGAGAGAGAGAGAGAGAGAGAGTTAGTTTAAAATGAGAATCATAAAAATAATTAGGAACCATTAGAACCAAATTTAATATGATATTCACCAGTGTATATATATGATATTGACCAATATATATAAGGTATTTATAATTCAACTCTTATAGTTTTACATAAATATCATATATATATATATATATAGTTGGTTTCAAATGAGAATCATAAAAATAATTAGGAACCAAATTTAATATGATATTCACCAGTGTATATATATGATATTCACCATTGTATATAAGATATTTATAATTCAACTCTTATAGTTTTACATATACTGGTGAATATCATATTAAATATACACTGGTAAATATTATATATATATATATATATATATATATAGAGAGAGAGAGAGAGAGAGTTGCTTCAAATGAGAATCATAAAAATAATTAGGAACCAAATTTAATATGATATTCACCAGTGTATATATATATATGATATTCACCAATGTATATAAAGTATTTATAATTCAACTCTTATAGTTTTACATACACTGGTGAATATTATATATATATATATATACACACACACACTGGTGAATATCATATGTATACACTGGTAAATATCATATTAAATTTGGTTACTAATGGTTCTCAAATATTTAGTGGTTCCCATTTGAACCCACCTATATATATATATATATATATATATATATATATATATATATATATATATATATATATATATATATATATATATATATATATATATAGTCTTTAATTACCAATTAATATAAAAGAAAAAAAAATGACGATAATATTTATAAGTTAATTAACTTATCATAAATATATTAATAAAATTCATAACTTTTTAATTACAGTATGAATACTTAAATTAATATCTTTTAGAAAATTAAGTTGTCATACAAAACTATAAAATTTAGTTAAAATGGTTTTATATAGAGTTAGCTAATTCAACTTTGGAAGAAAAAAAAAAACGCATTCGTAATATTGTGTTTAACTATCAATATTTTATATTTATTCACCGTCATTGCGTAGGGAGTTTAATTTTATCATATTCATAAACATATTCAATAGTTTATTACCTCGCCGAGTAACGCAGGTACAATACTAGTACAAAGTAATACATATTACCTCTTTTAATTTTATCATATTCATAAACATATTCAATAGTTTATTACCTCGCCGAGTAACGCAGGTACAATACTAGTACAAAGTAATACATATTACCTCTTTTAATTTTAAAAACTATGTTTAGTTAATTAGATTTTGACTATTTATTAAAATAAAACAACCTAAGTCAATGATCAAAAATTTAAATACATCTTTTAAAAATATTAAATGTATAAATTTTATAACTTATAAACATATAAATTATAACATTAAAGTTTAATTAAATGTTAAATCATAATCATTTTAAAGCTATATTATAAAACTCTTTGAAGTTGATTAATTAAAGTAAATATAATTTACATGATATTTTCGACTTTAAAAATAATCACTTCAACAAATAACTTACTAGAATAATAGATACTGAAATGACATTTATAAATGATGATGTTTTTCGTTTTTGTGTATTTAGTAAACAAACAAACAACTAAACAATTGTGTTTGTGCTTGTTTTTTTTGATAAATAAACAAAAATTATTTCAAAAAGTTCATAAATTATTTTTCACATGTTTGATTTACTTACAACCTTATAGCATTTATTAAAATTATTTAAATATATCCCCAACCAAAATAAGAAATCAAGTCTTTAGTATTTACCATTAAATATTAATTTCGAATCATTACTCTGTTTTTAACCGTTTCATCACTCTTACTCTTTCTTTGCTATATAAACCCTGATACCCTTTCTTCTTCATTACCCCATTACTCTCACTCTCTCTCTAAAAGAAAAATGTATTCCCCTGTTTCATTTTGCATTCCAAATACTTTCTACCATGTTCTTAGCATCCCACTTTTCTTATACACTATTGTTTTCGTCTCCGTTTTCGCTTTCTTTCTCGCTCCAGGCGGTCTCGCCTGGGCGATAACAAAAACCCGAGGGAAAGCCGCTATTCCTGGCCCCTCGGGTTTTCCCATTCTTGGGCTAGTGTTTGTTTTCACTTCCTCGTTAACGCATAGAACGTTAGCGAAACTAGCTAACACGTTCAATGCGTTGCCTCTTATGTCCTTCTCTGTTGGGCTGACTCGCTTTGTTATAGCGAGTCAGCCCGATACTGCGAAGGACATACTCAACAGTTCAGCTTTTGCTGACCGACCTGTTAAGGAGTCAGCATATGAACTGTTGTTTCACCGTGCTATGGGGTTTGCCCCGTACGGTGAATACTGGCGTAACTTAAGAAGAATTTCCGCTACTCATTTGTTTAGCCCGAAACGAATAACGAGTTTTTCGGTTTCTCGTGAGAAACTCGGGTTACAAATGGTGGGTCATGTTACATCTTCTATGGATGTTAACGGTTTTGTGGAAGTTAGAAAGTTGTTACATTTTGCTTCCTTAAATAATGTGATGATGTCTGTGTTTGGAAAATCCTATGATGTTTTTAACGAACTTAACGGTGGACTTGAGCTTGAAAAGTTAGTTAAAGAAGGGTATGAGTTGTTGGGAATTTTTAATTGGAGTGATCATTTTCCAATTATTAGTTATTTTGACTTTCAAGGTGTTAGGAAAAGATGTAGAGATTTAGTCTCTAGAGTTAATGTTTTCGTTGGCGAAATCATTAACGAACATCGCGAGAAACGGTTACATAACGGTCTAGGTGACGAAAAAACGGTTAATGGTGGCGATTTTGTTGATGTTTTGCTTGATTTAGAAGCGGAAAATAAGTTTAGTGATAGTGATATGATCGCGGTACTTTGGGTATGTTTGACATGTTTTATTTATTCGTACACGATTAAAATTAATTTTTTATATTTTTGTTACGCGAGGGTAAAATTGTCATTTTTTTTACAGGAAATGATTTTTAGAGGGACTGATACAGTGGCTATATTGCTAGAATGGATATTGGCAAGAATGGTGTTACACCCGGACATTCAACTAAGGGCACAAGCCGAAATCGAAAAGGTTGTCGGGTCGAGTCGGGGTGTGTTGGATTCAGATTTACAGAATCTGCCATACCTCCATGCAATTGTGAAAGAAACCCTACGTGTGCACCCACCTGGCCCACTGCTATCATGGGCTCGACTTGCAATCCACGATACCCAAGTTGGTCCACATATGATTCCTGCTGGGACAACGGCTATGGTCAACATGTGGGCCATAACCCATGATGGTCAAATTTGGGCTGACCCGGAAAAGTTTAACCCTGATAGGTTTATGAATGAAGAGGTATTGATAATGGGCTCAGATCTCCGGCTCGCTCCGTTTGGTGCGGGCCGGAGAGTTTGCCCAGGGAAGGCAATGGGTCTGGCTACCGTTCAACTTTGGTTAGCCCAGTTAGTTCAAAAGTTCAACTGGGAGTCGGATTCAGGTATGGTTGATTTGTCCGAGTGTTTGAAATTGTCATTGGAAATGAAGAAGCCATTATTGTGTAAGGCTGTTGCTAGGGTTTGATTTACCAACTATCCATTTTCTTACGCTATACGGCTATAGTAGTATTAGGGGTAGTTTCGGGATTTTAGAAGTTTTTTGTTTGGGACATTTAGATTCATGTATGTGTGCCTTTATATGTATCTATGTCTTGTCATCCCCTTTCAAGTTATCTAATGTTGATGGTCTTGTTATGGGAGCTCTCTATTTAGTTCAATTGTATTGTTTTTGGTAACCATTACTGGTTTTTATCGATCAATCCAAGCTTTTTTATAATTCGTCTATATGTTCGTACAATTTTACTCTTCAAGAACAACAATGTTTAGTGGTGGAGCATTCCGTCATACAAATGTAGGAGATAGATTGCGTGCCACTTTTTCGCATTTCCTTATTTGTTCGACAATCGTAATTACTTGGTAATGATTAGTGCTACATTTGTTCGCGATTAGTGCTACTTGTTGTATCACTTAAAACTAAAAGAATATTGGATTTTAGTTGATCTCTATACACAATTCAATCTCTTAATTTAAGCACAAATTAGAAGTGGATTGTGGATACCATTAGCATTTTGTTTTGCTTATTAACTCCATTATCGAGCATCTCATTGATCTTTATTCTTTCGTGCTTTGTGCTTTATGCCATTTGCATTTTGAAAGGCTATACCCATTGAAAGCTCGATTTCAACCAAATAACTTGAAAGATATGCATCGATTATGCTTATGTTACATCAATATACTTTGTCATTTTAATATCCAAAGATTCTCTCATCAACTCGCGCCCTTCCTTATCTCATTTAACATTTGATTCCGATTCCACTGTTTCATCCTTGTCATATTTGAATTCTTTGATACTTCTATAAATCTACAAAACAAATTTTACAACATCCGTACCACCACGATTGATGAAATGTGATTCTTGTTGTTTCTAGTCTTCGTTTTCCCATATTTACAGCCCTTACTTTTCCTAAGGGTATATTATGTCGTTTTCAAAAGTTTAGCGACTTTATTTCATGTGTCTAGTGCGTGTAAAAAGTTATAGTATTTTCCAAAAACGAGATGCCAATTCAATTTTCAACAACATTACTTACATTTAGGGAAATTCTTCTATAGTGCGTCAAGATGGTGATGGTTATGAAGACAAATTCTTTTGAACGACTTCTAATTATCAGAACATTCTCCTTTCGAAGATTATACAATCAAATTGTTGCGAACAACTATAAATTAAAAGGGGAATCATGTGTGTTGCTAGCAACACATACACCGTGCCCAAAAGTATAAGGGTGTTTTAGTTTTGATTGTAAGCAACTTGTGTGCTGCACGAAGTTCATATGATATCCTTTCATTATTAGAATTTTTGCCTACTTATATCTTATCATCGAATGTAGTACTAAGTTGTATGTTCTAAATCAAGACAAATTGGTCACGAGACCTTAATTCTTAAATACCATCTCCACAAGCCGTAATCAAGTTTAGCATTGACGGTATTTATGAACCGTACATACCATCATTTGCTTTCTCTTGACACACACACACGCCCAACCTTAGTATATGTGCTTGGGTAATCAAATGAGATTACAAAGGAGAAAGATTTAGGATAATTTTAAAGAGAACGAACATGATACTTATGCTTTATCTGGGATCGTTAGCTTTATTTCTAACCTTCGTTTAAGATACTTAAAGTTAATGATAAACGCTCTCAACATGATTCTAATCATGATATCTAGCAAATCTAGTTATTTTAATTTCAACAAATTTGTTAACACAATAAAAGAAGAATTGTTAATGTTAAAGAATATGCTTCGAGTATCCATCTTATAGACCAATTACTTAGTAACAAGATGAGATCATTTGCTATCAAGTTGGTTAAATACGATATTTAATTGGATATATGTCTTATTAAAATCATGTACCTATCATCTTAATGTCTTTAAAAACTAACTTACTTTCGGAGTCGGTATATATATATATATATAACTTGTTTTATGATGTAAACTCTTATAAAATTATAATAGTAATGCATATTTAAGTCTTCAAAAATGATGGTGGATATGTACTTTATAAAATAAGTTTATAGTTTGTTTCATAATACTCTTTTGTGATGTCATATGTTAATTATGTATGTCATCACATTTATTTATTGCTTTATCGTTTTCTATAGGTAGAAACAAAGAAAGAAATGTGACTTGGTATAAAATGATATAATGGCAACATAAACATAACATAATGTGTCATCCAAATTAAATTTAAAAACTTTAAATTTATGATAGCAAATTACCTAATCACTTTATGATAACATTCCAATATTTATAAAATAATAGATATATAAAGCTAAAGATTTGGAATTTAAATGAGGTAAAAGTGTAAAACATAAATGGATCCATACCAAGTTGTATAAAGATTAAAATATAAAGTGGTATAGATTGATAAGATAATGTGTTAGTTCATTAAACCTATAGAGGGTTCTAAAGATTGAATTATAAAGATTTAAATATAAAGTGGTATAGAGGCCTATACTAAAGATGATTTGTAAGTTCTAAGGCCAAAGTCACACATCTCCAATAATTTTACGAAAAAGATAATCACAATATTTAGGGCTATTTAGGGTTGAATAAAGGCTTTCGATACGATATATTTATTTGTACTTTAAATAATAATCGTCACTGTATTTACAGAATCACCCACGCGTAATTAAAAATACAAGATTTTAATCCACGTTACACACAAGCCTATAGACGATTGTTAACAATTACACATAAGTTATAATCAACTTAAAATCGTAATGAGTTTTTCCATAGTCATGACTTTAGAGTTATAAAAGGTTCATAATTTTTAATATTTATCTATGTGAGTCGGATTATTACAAATTATCCCACTTAAACTCACGTTAACTACACTTCAAGGGTTAAGACCTTGGTGGAAGTTTTTAGTAGCCGACAACTTTGGACTTATAAGAATCCCATGGTTCTTATTATCTACGTGAGACCGGTTGTTACAGAAAATGGGCTAGCAGAAGGAATTGGCTAACGACTTAAAATGAGTTTACATATTTGAATCTTTTTGAAAAGCTTATGAGAATTTGATTAAAACTTAGGCAACTTTCGACCCTTTGATTCGTTTCAAGTATAGGCAATGCTTTCCAATTTATCTGGCTTGACAAATCATCAATACATGACAAACCAAATTGACTCACTTTCATACGAATAGGTGGAAATTTTCATGTCTAAACGGCTCATTCATTTTACCTCTCTTCGAAATTTAGATATATAAAATAAACCCGATAAAAAAAGTACGGTAAGTTGAAAATGTCACATCTCTAGGCCTCACATTCATTTTACAACAATGAATATATAGATAATATTTGTACAAGATTCAAAAAGACAAACATAATGGCGCCATTGTGACCATCATCATTGGACTCAAACATGTGAGAATTGAGATACCGTGAATGGGCAAATATGGAAACTCAATCCATCCACTTGCTTCATAATTTAAATAAAATAAAAATGTTATAAATCAAACCATGGAACAATGTAGTAAACTTGATTAACCACTCTTCGTTACGAGATTTAGCAAGTTGGGAATTTGTTTTGTCAAGAGACGCGTTGAATAGCAAAATCTGCAAAGCTTGAGTCCACCATCGATCACTTAAACGCATAAAACTCACACTTGAACTAGAAAAAAAAAATCCTTCATGATGAAGATCAATGTGGTTCAAAACGAGCTATCTGGTATGAAATATATGGCCTTTTGGTTTATAAGCCGTTATGTGAACCATACTTGTCATCAAGCTAACCCGTAGGAATGTTAACACTAGTTAAGTTAGAAATTTCGGTACCCTTATGAAATCTGAAAAAATTAATAAAAACATTCTACCACAAGTTTCTAGTCGTAATTCAATCTTTACATCTAATAATTATTAATATAGTTAATACTTTAGAATTATTGATAGCCGCAACCCTTAGGGTTGTGATTAAATTACCCATACAATGCTTAAAAACTTTTAAGCCATAAAAGTAGAAGATGATATCCCGGTAGTTTTATTAAATGATAAGCCAAAACCCGATACGTGAGTTTGGGTCCATTAGGTTTACGGTTTAACACCTATATATAACGATCACTAATATGTAATAAGACAAGGGTTCTATAAATAATGATCATTAATTTAATATGTAATAAGACAAGGGTTCAATAATTATAGAGTTGTTGTTATCAAAACTCTTACTTTAGATATAAATAGCTCTTATCATTTTATGTTATCAAGTTTGAATGGTGGTAAAATGTCATGATATAGTTAATATACTCGTAAGAGGTCTTATGTTTAAACATTTGAAAGTAAATTCGATGAGAGTTACGAAAATATCATGTGTGACCCAATAATATGGTCTTTTCAATCACATTTAGCACATAATTATATATTACTTTCTTTTCGAGAAATAACAAAAACATATTTCCGAGTCAACCGGAAGTCCGGACTAAATCTATTTTGAACCGGACTAAAATGTGTTGCTTCCAAACGAACCATTTATGACCTTGCTACCAACTTGGTTTCTTCACATTGTTCTTCTACTAGTCACATCTCATAGCATTTTCGCCTCTTGGGCATCACGACGAAGCTTTTAAAACAATGCGCTTGTATATTTAACACTCAAAAGCCTTAGACAAATCGTAAATAATTACTTTTCTTTTACATTATCAAACTATAATATGAGGTTTCATGAAATTTGATGAAAATGCAGCCGAATGCTGCTTACATTTGATCATTCGATACCAAATTGCTCAACTATATATGGAAATCGGATAGCCTGCAGTGTTAGCTATAAGTTGAAACAATGAATCAATCTTCAGACATTGAAGATTTTGAAGGAATTAATGACATAGTTTAATTTCTCTTTCATCTTGCCCCATCGTCTCTCATTTGCTCCCGTTGTCAAAGTGTAGAACTTCCCTGCAACATAAGAAAATATGATTTATGTGTTTGACTCGTCTGATCTATTCCCGTTTTAGCTATCCTTTAAATAACTTGTTTGAGATCAAAGATAGACCAAATCGGCTAATTAATAAGTAAATGGGTCAAAATTGACACGTCTAAAATGGAGAAACGGATGATTAACCGATGGTTTATACCGTTGCCAATGGTGATTGTACTGAGAGCATGGCGAGTGAAGTTTGGAGCTTGAGCGACAAATTCAAAGGTGTAATAAGCTTTCCCATCGACATCGTGCTGGGATATGAAAAGGGTGATAAAACCATCGGTTATATGTGTAGATATAATTACGAATCTAATAAAATTACTTTGAAAGACAAATTTTCTTATAGAATATGAGGAATGTTGTATGTGTAGAAATAATTACGCGTCTAACCTCTGTTGCAGTAAGAAGTTTTGTCTTCTGTGATGGAGGAGCAAGAACCTTTTTAATTAAAGCTTCAGCCACCTGCCATGGAATAATACATGATTTATCATATCAGCTTAAAATAAGGAACACAGACGTCGTTTCAAAAATAGAGTTCTTGTTGCATGTCGAAGAATCATAACACTTGTTTTTACTTGGAATAGATGCGACACTTTAAGATATAATATACTTCAATTACCCAAAAAATAGCAACACTTTCTTTTTGGAATATCAAATGAGCATTAGAACGTGCTTTGTGGGAATGATTTGAAGTCAAAATGACTTATTTGTACCTTTTCATCGAATTGCTTTGTTCATAAATAAGTTGCACTTCTCATGTGATGGGAAATACAAATTTCAAATGTGAAACACAAAGCATAGTTTTAGAACTGAGAGTAATAAGATGCAAGAAGCAGTCATGAAATACTACATGTGACTATGTGACAATTTTTACCCATTTACTTATAAATGGGCGAATTTGGGTCAAGCGGGTTAAAAGTGCCCAAATTCCATTTTTCATGCATACAACATTTTACATTGTTATAATCAAAGTTTTAGATTATTACTGAAATAATTATGTGTTTATAACTTGAAACAAATGTAAAATGATCAAAATTTGTTAGTTGGACATCCCAAGCCGACCAAGCCCGTTTTGATAGCACTAAAAGTTGACCCATTTCAAACCAAACCCGTATTGAATAGGACTCGAGCTCCCCGACCCGCGCATCTTGCCACCAAGAAAGGCGCTTCATTTATAAATGAGCACTTCAGAACGGTTCCTTGAAAGTTTAGGATATTGAGCAAACCTCTTGTGGGGAACCAAGGTCTCTGATGTCCTCTTTGTTTGTAGGGAACACATTAACACTCACATTCTCTAAAGGTTCAATAACGTCTTTAAATACCTTGTCTTGTCCTTCAATAACAATTTCCTGGCTCAAAAAGAAGAGGAATGAAGGATGATATATACAGTTATTAATGAAAGGATTTAAGACGTTTGACTATGTTATACGATACAATTTTCAAAAAAGAATCACATAATCATACTTGCCATCCAAAAGGATAGATAAACGAGTAACCATCTTTCTTGTCTGTGACAGGTAGAAATCCCTTGGCGTTTTCTGCAGCAACTGAGCCATATCAAAAGTTTACTCTTAGAAAGCTATGATTAATAACGAATTAATCAAACAAACAGCCAGAAGTTAATGTTATCAGAACCCGGAAGAAGATAGATAAAAATATAATACATCTAATCAGAAAGGAATAATACATACACGCGGTTGAATTCTGGTATGACAAAAGCAACCATGGAGCAACTGTTATCCCTGTTGCAAGCAGTTGACGCCTTCCACCTTTATCTTTAACGAAAAAACAATTTAATAAGTTTCTTGTTTTATTAAAAAAAAGAAAAAACATCTATTGACAATATTGAAACAGAATGAGTTACACGATCCATACTTCATTAGAGACAATAATTCAAATGTTTACCTTGGAAGGTGGTTGAAGGTGTTGATATTTGCTCTGCTCTGACAAGAAAGGGTACACCTCTCCGGAACCGGCCATTGGTACACAACCCTAGCTGATGCACGGAGTCAAATCACATAAATGTATGGACACTATAGGGGACATGATGTGTGGGTTAGGCAGATTGGGTAACGGGTCAAAATGGGTTCAGGTAGAAACGGTCTAGCCGTTTAGATCAGGTTGGGTTGACCAACAAACACTATTCGTTCGTGTTTTGTTACAAAAGGTTAGATATAATTTACATGTAAGTTATAATTACAATCGATATTATAGCAATAATACTCTAAACATTTGAAAAAAAAAAAGATTTAGGAAGTTGTATTTATTAAAAAATAGTTTTTGGGCGACTTTCAACCCGTTCAATCCATTTGACTTGTTTACCTTTTAGCTATATTTTCTATGTGTTTTCCCGTTGCTAACAAAACACAACACAAGTTGACTCGTTCACGAGTAACTGTTTTTGGTACATGAAATGGGGCAAAGGATAAAGAAGAGATAAACCTGGGTACAAGGTAATTGTTGCAACGACGACATTTCTTTGGTTTGCTCTGCACAACAGCACTGTAATTGCAATACCTAATTGCAATCTCTGACAAAATTGTAGTAAAATTCTTAGCAATCCAATTAGAAAAATTGTCGTGTTTAACTATTGTTAAATTGTACGAGCCAGGTCATTGTGGTTTTAATATTGAACATTTTAGTCAATACGTTAAACATCCCGAACAATGGTACAATTATCATGATTATTCCGTGCCATTTTAACAAGATGATACATGTACATTGCTATGTCCATATTCACAATACAAGTCTATCAAATCATGTCAAACAATGACGAATATAAATTTTAATCTTAATGCTTTAATTGTTCAAAACTAAACCCTGGTGAAAAAACAACATCCAAAATATAGGTTTCCCAAATATAGGATAAAACGGATTGGGTTTTCCATGTTCAGGTTACTCGGGGAGGGCGAAGAGCCTTTTAGATTAGGGGACCTATCCGGGCTATCCTCGTGACCGTTTTAAAACACTTTCCCTGGCCACCTCCAAGATGTTTACCTAGGGAGGTTCGAACATGTGATCCTCTTGGGAGGAAATGGGACGCCTTACCACTAGGTCACCATGGTGATGGTTTCATCGTACAACATTTCGACACTTTCCCACAAGAAAACAGAAAAGAAACAGGACAGTGATACCAAAAGGCTTGTAGCCCGGCGGTATGTGAGTGGTCCATTGTATGTGTTCGAGTCCCGCAAGAACAATAATGTGATTATATGTGTGGTATAAAAAAAAAAACGGAAAACTGCATTTTCCCTGAATCACAAAACCCATAATTCACTAAATAAGAACACTCAATTGCATGAAAACAATAACACACTAGAGCACATACATACATACATAGATATATGTATACATACATGAATAAGAATGAGTATAAATTCAAAAATGTGTGTACCTATTTGGATTCTTTTTGACCAAAGAGATGAAGCAGGAAATGGGAAGTATACAAATTTATTTGATTTTATGGCAACCACATCATCATATCATATATCTCATTCTATCCACTTTCTTATATGCCTCTCATATTCCTTTATCATATGAAAAGACTTTTTTACCCTTCTAAAATATAAGAAAAAAGTTTCTTGAAACGGTAAAACTAACTAATAGATAAAAAATGGAATTTTCTATCATGTGCCCTTAGATAACTACCATTTTTTAATATTAAAAGTACAAAAAAGTATCATTGATTTCTTAACTTTGATAGAAAATATGGTACTTTTTAGTACTTTTAATATTAAAAAATGGTGGTTATCATCTACAAATTAATGAACCACACTGATATCGCTGGTTATCAACCCGTTTGGTAAAAAATATAGAAAACTATGAGCAATTAATTAGTCTTTTGACACATGGGATATACCAATGAAGTTTTGTATGTTTAACTAGTTTTTTCAAAGATGTTCACTAAAATGATTTTATTTTAACCCGTTAAAATTTTATGTCGAAAATGCTTTTATAAAGTAAGTTATTATGGTTAAAAGAAAGTTGCAAGCATAGTGGATGGTTAAAGACTTTAGTAATTTTTAATTTATTAAATAATTTAGTTTATTAGTTTTTTAAGTTTTTATATGATTAGTCAAGTTAGTTTATATTAGTGGTGTCATGTTTTTAGTTATTAAAATAGTTGGTAGTTTTAGGTTAATGTTTTTTATGATTTTTATTTATATGTCTATGTTGTATTGAGTTTAATATGAATAAAGAAGAAAATTGTTAAGTTTATTATATTTTTAGTTGTTTCTTGTCTATTATTTTTATGTCTATTATTTTTAGAAGATTGACTATCTCGAATCGGTTTTCTATCATAAATCATAAGTCATAGTTCAATCCAATTTTTTTAGCATGTCGCTTAGGACTGGGTTTGAGAGAAAAAATATTTTGTTAGATCTAGTGTTATATGAGATTGAGTGTAGTTTAATAGTTCGGGACATATAAGATCGGTGAATTTACAAGATAGTTGTTTCCATCAAATAAAAACCCAACGAGTACTCGACGAGTAAGGTTCAAACACGAATATAAGGAGACGTGAAAACCGAAAGAACCATCTAAAATGGAACTTTGTGTATATTTTTTTAGTCCATTAATATATAAAACTAACAGAGACTACAAATCGAATTAAAAGCATTTAGAAAAAAAAAATACTAAAAATACTTCATAATTTATATGTTTTTCGATTTATTCATTCATATGAATACTTTCGCCATAAATGATAATCATTAATATATGAACAAATCGAAAAACAATAAATTACAAAGTATTTTTAATTTTCTTCAATTTCTTTTACTCAATTTACAGTTCTCGATTAGTTTTAATTTCTATATTTTTCGTTTGAGCTGAACTCAAAACGCAATCAGAATACGGAAAGTTATAACCTGATTGTGACGTCACATGCCATGTCACAAAAAAAAAATCAACAATATGACTGTCAATTTTTATGAAATGAAACCCCGATTGTCAAATTTCTTCATTTTTAATTTTAATTGCTTTGTTATTGGTAGAAAAAAAAAACTTACAACAACTCGTTAACCACGTAACGAGTCCCAACAACGACTCGACAACAAAAATTGCGAAGTACTAACAAGGCCGTAACGCCATTGTGGGCGGGAACGAGAACCTTAAACACTTAAACACTCCGGGTGCTCTTATCCTTGTGGCTCGGGTCCATTTTAGGTTTACAGAAAACAATCTCAAAAATCCCAAAACCCTGTTTCCCGTTTCTTCTCCAAATCAAATCACAAAAAATGCTTAAACCATCACCGCCGTTAATGGCGGCTCATCTCCGGCAGCTCCTCCTCCGCCGTCACCACCACTTCTCACTACCACCACTCCGCCACCACTCCATTTTCCCCAAATTCTTTTCTTCCCAAATAGAAACCCCAATTCAAGAAATCGCACAATCAATCTCCTACGAACTCCAAAAAGACCCAAATGACCAAACTACCCCTCTCCCTACCCGTCTCGATCTCCATTTTTCCCACATTAACCTTTCCCAAACCCTAATTCAAACCACCCTTAATCTCTCCCCATTAGCAGGCCGCTCTTCTCTCGATTTCCTCAAATGGGTTTTAAAAAGATCCGATTTTGATCACTCTGACCAATCTTTATCCTTTTTCATCGATTATTTCGGTCGCAGGAAAGATTTCAAAGCTACCCACGAAGTTCTTGTCGAAAACAAGGCGGGTACGAAATGTTTCGAGTCGTTGGTTGATCGGTTAGTTAGAGCTGGTAGAGTGACACAGGTAGTTACATTGTTTGAGAATATGGAAGTTGAGTATGGCTTTGTTAGGAATTTGGAATCGTTGAAGTTTATTGTGTCGAAAATGTGTGATTATGGGTATGCTAGCTATGCGGAGAAGTTGGTTACTAGTGTTGCGAATGAGTTTTTTCCGGATGAGTTTATTTGTGATACTTTGATTAAAGGGTGGTGTGTTGATGGGAAGTTGGATGAGGCTAGGAGGTTGTGTCAAGAGATGTATAGAGGCGGGTTTGAGGTTGGGGCGGTTGGGTATAACGCGATTCTTGATTGTGTTTGTAAGCTTTGTAGGAAGAAGGATCCGTTTAGGATTCAGAGTGAGGTGGAAAAGGTTTTGATTGATATGGATGTTGCGGGTGTTCCGAGAAATGTTGAAACTTTTAATATTTTGATTAGTAATTTGTGTAAGATTAGGAAAACGGAAGATGCAATGAATTTGTTTGATCGTATGGGGGAGTGGGGGTGTCACCCTAATGAGGAGACGTTTCTTGTTTTGATCAAGAGTTTGTATCAAGCTGCGAGGATTGGTGAGGGAGATGAAATGATTGATAAGATGAAATCTAGTGGATTTGGGGATAAACTCGATAAGAAAGCGTATTATGAGTTTTTAACTATTTTATGTGGAATTGAGAGGATTGATCACGCGTTAAAGGTTTTTGCTAAGATGAAGAAAGATTGTGAACCCGGGATCAAGACTTATGATCTTTTGATGGGTAAATTATGTGCTCATGGGCGTGTAGAAAAGGCGAATGTTCTTTTTAAACAAGCGGAAAAGAAAGGATTGCCGGTTGAGGTGAAAGCGTATAAATTGGATCCAAGATTTATGAAGAAACCTACTGTGGTAAAGGAGAAGAAACGGGAGACGTTGCCAGAGAAAATGGCGAGGAAGAGGACAAGGCTTAAGAAGATCAGGTTGAGTTTCGTGAAGAAGCCAAAGAAAGCTCAAAGGCGAGCGTATTAAGCTTTTTGAAGTTGTGGTACGAAACTTTTATTGGTACAATGATGTTTTATTATCATTGAAATTTTCTATGTTTTGGCTGTTGTTTTAGTTTTGTTGTTTCACACTTTTAGTTTTTGTCGGAAATAAGGTTATAATAGGTTGGAGATGTTTAAACTCAATATAGAGTGTTTCTAAGTTGCTTTTAGACATTATTTTTGAAAGCACTTTTGAGTTTAAGCAAAGACTAATGAGAGGTCTTATAGATCGTTACATGTTTCCCTTTCTTGATGTAAAATGTCGGGTTATTGTCTTATTAGAAAACCTATTAGCTTAAATTTCATGGCTTATGAGCGAATCAACTTGAGCTTATGGACTTAAATAAGCCATAAGCTCAAGTCAAATAAGCTCATAAGCTGTTAAAAATGAGTTTATCGACTTTTTAAGCCCATCAAATAAGCTAATCCAAACACCCCGTACTGTATTTTATTATAGGATTATTGTAATCTGATTATTGAGATAAATGTGAAATTACTTATCTAACCTTGGTATGTGATTCTGATTATTCAAGTTGAAGTAATCATTTTAGAATGCATATCCGTTCATGGTTCACCCCTGAAATGGTCTCGACTCTTGATTCATGACATTCCAGATTAAGAGTACATATCGGTGGAGATTATATGCCTTCAATAGAAACAACCTTTGTCTTTGACTAAATTAGGATCCTCCAAGATTCAAATATATTATGACCGGGCGAGACATGCATACTTTAGAGCGCTTGAATATTAGTTTCTTGTAAAAAAAAATTATATGTTGGCCATTGATCACTCTATTTTAAATTCTGATTTAATGTTTTAACGTAGCATGTACGGTGCAACACACAATAACAATACCCAACACAAGATTACAATAGACTGTTAACACACTTTGTTGTATCACATTAGTCTGTGAGACCGCGTCCAGCATTGTAAGAATCCCTTCCATCACGAGATTCCCTCGTTTTCAAATCAGACCTCTTTGTCATCCTTGATCAAGTCTAACTCACGAAATCTGGTGGTGTATTTCTCCAGCACTTTTTGTTCTGTAACAAATATTGAATCGGATGGTGCCAACATTAAACATGACTATCCTCTTTCTTCAAAATGATGGGATTTTTTTCAATTGAAACTTGCCCTACTCTAAGCGAGCTATGGGATTGTATTTAAAATAACGCACGACTAGCACAAGTTGGTCTTTTGTTCTGGAGTTGAACCTGGTTTGGGTAAATTTTAGCAAACATGTGTTTTAAATGGATGCATGAAGGATCCAAGTCGATCTTTTTGAACATTGAAACATGTCAAGAAGGATGGGCATTATGGAACCCTGATTAGTCGAACCTGCCAAAACAGTAACTTTTCTTTCATGCACCGAAAATTTTGTGTCCAATATTCGTTATATTACCATTATTGACTAAACTTCATGGTTGCGTGTTCCCGACCAAGTAAACACACCCTTGAAACAAAAATACCAAAGGATTAAATCAAACACGACCCCTACATTTCTTCTACATAAACACACCCTTCGGGTTCAAATCGATGTAGACAAGCAAAACTTATGATAAAGTTGGTAGGAACATATAACTACAAATGCTCTTAATAAAACACTTGCCAAGAATTCACAGACCCACAAAGTATCTACTATCAGAATTCACAGAAATCAGTAAAATATGTGAAGCGAACTGAGCTCGATTTCAACTTTAATAAGTAGTGGAATCCGGTATCATAATGTTACAAACCAAGATTCAACATCACAAGGCCTTCTATATTTCTACAACACTAAGGAGTTTCCTTCCAAAATCTTATTGACCGGTCAATACCACATGACACGAATGCCGCTTCTGTAGGTGAGTGTTCGAGCCACCTGGGTGCACCGACATGGTTAGACGGCCATCTTGCCACTTTTTCAGCACTAAGAGCATCCCAGACAACAATCTGTGTATCAACGATTAATAATAAGGAAACATCAGTTATAAGTATTCAGAACAAACTCACACCATCAAATACCACTACACAACAATGGAAAGTTACAACAAACCTCGTTGCTAGGTTCATCGATGCATAATACAAACTCTTCTGTATCGTTAAATATAGCCTGCAGAATATCTTGGTGTATTTAGGTTCGTAATTTTGCATGTTTTTGTACAAAAGAAGAAGCCAAAAACAAAAGTTTAAAACTTAATATTCGTTAATAAACCTGGCAACGCATTTGTGTGTGTGTGGCTCCAAGATAGGTCTTGACCAATCTTCCGGTTCCAACTTCCCACAACTTAGCGGAAGAATCCTTCCCACACGAGAGAACATATCTAAAACAAAAAGTAACAAGATGATGTCACACAATGCTTAATGATTTCTCAAATTACAATCATTAAGAAGAGATGTGGCTTTGGATTGGTCAATTCGGGTTATGTTTCATCTCTAACAGTCCAAACAAAAAACATCTTAAAATGAAAAAATCGTAATTGAAAAAATAATCTCTTTTTTTAAGGTGAAATATTAAGACAAAAAATGTTTTGGGTCAACTCAATGACTTTTGACTAGTTGCCCGACCCGCCCACTTTGCCACCTAATTGGAAAGCATAAAAAAGAAGGAATGTGTACTTTTGATCTTTGGTAAAATTAGCACTAGTGGCCTCAGCTGATCCGTGTGCACCAAGTATGGAGCGAACAACGCTGCTAGTCACCCCATCCCATATTCGTATCGCACCATCTTTCGTGGCCGTAACATACATGCCACCTGTACATGAATATCTCACCTGCATATTTTAAATTTTTTTAGGTCATTAGGTCATCGGTTCATGACAATTTGACCCATTTACTTAAGAGCGAGTAGATTTGGGTTATGTTTGACCTCTAGCGGTTAAATGAGCAAAAAAAAAAATCGCTTAAAAGAAAACATGTTAAATGGGTTGAAAGTCGCCCAAAGTGTAGTTTTAATACACATAACCTCGTATATCAATTAATTAAAACTAATTACATTATCATTTGAAATTACATTACTTTAGTAATGCTATTTGACAAACTGAAATAAAATTGAAAAAATTTGGACGAAGCGTACAACCCAACCTGTTTGATCGATACGAAATTACCCGTCTTGACCTGTGGCCCAACCCGCTAATTTTTGCACACCTACTCAGTTATAAAGAGTATTCACACCTGATTTATTGCACTATTAACACCAATTTCTTGCACATTTGCTGAGAGGTAGCATTGGAAAGTATTAATGTCATACAAATGTGGAACATGGTGATCCGTCCCTGCCAGAAGAAAATCTCCAGAAGGATGAAAAGATACAGACCGAACATTGTGAGTATCCTGTAACAACATTAAACATCATGAAAAAGAAAGAAACGATCTTTAAGAAATCTAAATATGTTAGGATTTCATATTCTACTCAATCAAAACGTTTTGTAATGAAATAACAAATGAACCTGGATAACTCTGAATGCTCTCTTTGCAACCGTCTTAGAAAAGTCAAAAAACCTGCATTGTGATGACATACATGTAAATTTATAATATTATATAATTATTTAATAACTTCTCGGTTTATGGAAAGGTAGAAAAATCTTAATAGCATCATACTTAATCGTATGATCTTTGGCTCCGGATATCAAAATAGGATTTTGTGGATGGAAATCCACATCGTTTACTGGCTGCAGAGGTATAAGATTTTTATCAGTCCAAGAACATGTATATAGACAAAAGAAGCATATGGAACATAAAGATTGTTTGATAATCTCAATGGATTTAAGTAAGAGGTGGCAATTTCGGCCGAATTACTTGTGAATGGTTTGATACACGTTATGTTTAACTTCTGACAGGTCACACAGTTATATTTAACCCACTAAATATTATTAAAAGAATGTAAGAAAAAAAGAAGTGTTTGGGCAAAGCTACCTAACATGACCCGTATCAAAAGGTTACCCTTTCTGACCCATTACCGGCCAGCCCATTTTGCCACCTCTAATTTCAGTGTTGTGGAAAGAAAAAATAATTATTGACTTCTAAAGAGATACATATATTTTACATCTATAAATACTTACTTGTAAGTGGTCGTAAAATGTCCGTACAACAGGTCTAACAGGACCATCCTTTCCCTCAGGCAACCTCATCTGCTTGAGTTTTGCTACCTGCACATGAAAGCAACTTTGTTACATTAGATGGTTCACATGTAACTAGAGGTGGAAATTTCTACCCATTGTTTATCTCTAACGGGTATAACGGCATTATCAAAGACAAAAGCTAAATACGAAATGGTACAAAAGTCCGCCAAAGTGTATTTTTAATGCATACAACCTCCCAAATTGTTTTTCAGAGTGAAGGTTTCTATCGAACATACCAAAGATCATTACCTCGAATAGTTTAATAGAGGTATCTGCACTCCCCGATGCAAGAAACCGTCCATCAGGACTAAATCTTGCACATCTGGCAACATTCTACATGGCATAAAGCAACCTTCTCAACATTATTTAGGAAAATGCAAAAGCATACTTTACACCATAAACTTTATCGATCTATACCTTATGTTCTGAAACATGCCTAGTTTCGTGATTTGGAAAAGTTTTTGAGGAGCCTTTTGTATCATGGGCAGCACTGTTAAAAATGAGGCATTGGTTATTTTAACACTACCTTTGAAAACATGACGATAACTTTTTTTTGCAAATGTATGTATCAACAAACTTTTCAAAATATTTGTTTTCAACAATTATCTTTACCCAACGAGTATTATTATAAATAATAGGTTACCTGAAATCAACAGAAACAACACGAGGAGGTGGTATTGAGCCATATGTTGCAGGTAATGCTGTGCTTGAATCAAACAATGTAGACGAAGGTACTCCTCTTCCTGTTTCGTCTTTTTCCCCTGCAAGACCCTGTTTATTTTTCAGACCCAACATTCTATATCTTTCGTTCACTACTATTTACCATTTGCGTTGTTTACTGACGAATAAAGGTGGCAATTTAGCACCATTTGTGGACTGAGTGGATCAAAACTCACCCAAAATGTATTTTCAATGCATAAAGCCATCTAAATTTACAAAATAAGATTATCAATGTAGCAATATAGTCTTTTTTTTCTTTCTCTATCATATTTAAAACTATAACTAATTATAATCCAATATAACAAAATAATGTTTGCGAGTAGGTCTGACCCGACCCATTAATACCTGGACTAAAAGTTACATTTTTGACCCGTTACCCAGCTTGCCAATTTTGCCACCTCTAATAAGTCATCTTAAAAGAGCCTTTAGAAAAGTAGAAAACAAAAAACAAACCTTGGCAACTAGTTCAAGAAGCTTGTTGGGAGAAGCTTCAATGTTAAGTGGCGTCATTGTAGCTGTAGCAACTGCACTTGCAGCCTAGAAAGACGTAACATGCAAAGCCTGCTTCATAAGTTTGTTTTACGTGTTTCAAAATATGCTTTGATAGTTGATACATTTGCAGGAATGCACGAACTTAACGCATTTAAATTTTCACCACAACTTCAATCAATGTACTACAACATTCCGACTTTTTCAAGTCGCAATAATCCCTTTAAAAATGCACGTCCAAACCCCCGTAACTCAACTTGCTTTAAGCCAACTACAGTTTATCACGTTGTTTAAACACAAATAAACACTTCTGAAAGAAAAGTGCCTAGACAATATGCTCTTAATTTTCACGAGAAATAACCCGTGTGAGGGAGTGTTCGAGATTGCATATTCTAAAGTGCGTTTATTAACGCAGTTTTATCCAAACACTTAAAACTATATGTAACCAATTTGAAACCCATAATCAAAATGAAAACTTTAAGCTAAAATAAAATACCTGAGTGAGATTATTGTCTCTAAGATGAGCAACAATTAAATTGTTAACATATCTATAAATCTTTCCTTCTTGCAATGTTTGTTCCAAATTATTCTTATCCATTTTCTTAAACCCTAAAAAACTAAAATATATCTTAAACCCTAATTGATGTAATAATTGAAGATTTTTTGGTCATAAAGTTTACTTTTTTTCTTGTGTTTTGACTTAAAAACAGTGATTCTTTTTACTTTGGCCATGGCTGCTGCTATTGCTATTCATCTTTGCTAGAAGTACAAAAATAGTCCCTGCTTTTTCTTTCTATTGACCGTCTAAGTCCCTCTCAGTCTTTTCTATATGTTGTTGAACTAATAGAAGGTCACGAGGATATTCCGGTTATTTAAGTCGATAAAAGTTGCCCTCTTCACGTAACATGAACTAGAAAAAACCTTATTCTTTAAGTTCTTTAAAATTAAAAATATAATCGGGCAAAAAGTGAAAATTTAGATCTTAATTTGTTATTATGAATGTAAATAGTTAGAAATGTATTTGTTTGGTCAAAATAATGTGGGGGTTGGTTCAAGCTTTAAGAAAGTTACATTCTTTACTAGGGATTTGCTTGTAGGAAGTTACTTAAAGTTTGACTTATGTATGAAAAGATCGATCTCAAGTATATGGGTTTGTGTTGGTGATCTTAGTGTTATCAACAATTATTTTGTTTAATTGTAATTTACTTGAAAGTAAAGGGTTTTATTTATAGTTAACTCAATGATGAGTTTAGAGAGTGTGAACTGTAAGCTCATTTGAGTTAAGTCAATATTATATAAAAAAAAATAAGCGGATGGTAAAGAGGTTGTGCCCCATGTAGAATCATTAGTTACCAAGTAAGTAGGTGGGGGTCGACCGAAAGCCGTCCCTCGTTGGATGACCCAAAGAGTATATTTTGTATACAAAGTTGTATGCACACATGTCCAACTAAAATACCAAACGGTATTTTTTTCCGACAATGAAACCCATAAGCGACTTCAACTTTCTTTTATTACCACAAATACTAGTCCTTATATCCTTGTATACACAAGTACAGTTTAAATTAACTTTATTTATAAAGAAAATAAAAAGTGTTGGTATTAATATTATATAATTATATTAGTTATATTATATATTTAAGTGTTTTTAAAAAAAAATTAATTAATAAAATGTCCATTTTAACTATAACAATAATTAGTTGTTTATTTAATTATAACTAAAAAATATTGAGTACGAATTAAAAATATAGAAACTTATACTCAGAAAAGAAGAAAAAGAGTATCATGTTTTCATAAAATTTCACTAATAACTATATTTTACATACGATCAAAATTATCATCGAGGTTGATGAATATAAGATTTTCGGTTGAAATTTAGGGGTATCGTGGGGATCTAAAAGTTAAAATTATTTAACTGGTTATATATATATATATATATATATAGGGTGAGGTTCAAAAGAGATCTATAATTCTCTAGAGATCCAGGGATCCACTTCCTAGCCATACATTTTTCCCTTAATATTTTATTTTTTTTTCCCTTTATTTTTCGTTTTTTAATTCGGTTTTTTTTTTTTTTTTTTTTTTTTTGCTATGTTTTACTTAACTTTTTTTTTTTTCAAAATCACATGTGATTTTTTTGTAAAAAATTGAAATCACATGTGATTTTCAAAAACCAAAGTTTATAAATTTTAAAGTCACACTTGAAAATTTTGTTTCTCGAAAATCACATATGATTTTATAAGCAAAATAGTTTATAGGTTAAAAATCACATGTGATTTTGGTAAAAAATAATCAATAAGTTTTTAAAATCAAACGTGATTTTACCCATAAAAGATTTGTAGATTGAAAATCACATGTGATTTTTAAAATTAAGTTTGAAAATCAAATGAGATTTTCGGAATAAAAAAAAAATAAAAACTAAATAAAAAGGATTTTGATCTTTTTTTTTTCCTTTTTTTTATATTAAAAATATTACTTTTTTATTAGAATATATATATATATATATATATATATATATATATATATATATATATATATATATATATATATATATATATATATACATACATATATCTACTACTATATAAAGCATTTGGTGTTTTAAGAGTTTAAGAGATTAAGAGGTACAACACATTAAACATAAAATACAACATTTTAAGCCTACAATACAACACACACAACACACACACACCCAAAACAGACACAAAACACACAACACAAAAAACACACACACAACTCTATCTCTCTCTAAAACCTCTGACCTCTCTCTATACTCGCTGGAATACTCACCGGAACCCTCATCCGTGACCTTCACCGCCAACCACCCTCCATGGAACCCCGGCGGCTAGGGAACCACCATCTGTGGAACCCTAGCCGCCGGAACACTCGCCGGAACCCTAGCCGCCGAAACCCTAATTGCTGAAACCCTAGCCGCCGGAACCCTCATCCGTCATCGCCATCCACCCTACGTGGAACCCTAGCCGCCAGAACAACTAGCCGCTTCCTGAAAGCTAGCCCCTGCAGCCGCCAGAACCAATGAAGAAGGTACTGTTGTTTCTAAATCTGTATCGAAATCTCTATTTTTATCTGATTATGTTTTTTGTTTCGATTTAATTTCAGGTTCGCCGTCGTCATCCTCCTACAGACCTATTTACCTGTTTTCCTTTAGTCCAATATATATGTGTTGGTTTCTTTGGTGGTTTGTATGTTAGGTTTGTTCTTTTAATCTTATATGTCATACCGTTTGTTTTTGTAGTATGTTGGTGAGATTTTTGTGATGGTATCTTTATATCTGAGCTCGATTTATAATTCCATTTTATGTATATTTTTGGATAATATCTTATCAATTTAGGTTCGATCTTGGCGGCTTTCTCCTTTTCGGTTAGATCATGGTGATTATTTGCTTGCTCGTGGTGTTTATTGGTTTGGTATGTTTCTTTTCTATTTGGGTTTATTTTAAAATTGGTTATGTAACATTCAACTTTTTGTATTAATTTTAATAAATTTCTAATGTATACTTTTGGTTGTTCTTAGATATGTAACTAATTCGAGCTGTGGCGATCGATCTTTAAAAAATTGATGTCGGAAAAGGTATATTTAGTTTATTTTTGTTTAAAATTTGTATTAGCGTAACCCACTATTCTGTAAATTGTTGTTGCAGCTTGCAGGTGTAAATATTTCTGCTCTAATACCATCTGCAAGCAAGGAGGCAGTCAATTTGATTGATGTAAGTGTTGTTTCTTCATTTTAAGACGTTCCAATAATTCAACCCTGAAATTTCTTTTATAAGAATTGGTATTGGAATTTCATCTTTTAAGCAAGAGACCGGGAGCTGTAGAGGCAATTCAACATCCTTTCTTTCAAGTAAGCTTTATCTATTATGTGGTTAAACGTGAACAATACTCTTGGGAGATTACTAAAACATATAATTTCATAAATTTGCAGAGTTGTTATTATATTCCGCCATCTCTTCGCCCAAAGCCTACTACTTCAAAGACGTTAACATCTGGTTTGGCTTTGCTCTTTGACAATTTAAAATTTCGGGCATATATGACATTCGATTTGATGAGGTCTTGGTGGTTTTTACAGTGGGATTAAATGTGAGGAGACCAATGGATCAGAAGTTTGCAACGGGATACTCTAACGTTTGCCTAATTCGAAGTCGTGAGCCAACGCTACTTCATTCGGAAAGCTATCTGCACCCTTAAATACAGGTACCATATAACCTGTGTTGTTGGTACTCGTTTAGTTTTTTTGGTAAAGATGACAATTTTGACCCATTTTCATTAGATGGGTGGGAGTTGACCCAACCTGATTCAAACTGCAATCCCACCGTAAAAGTACCATTTTTGACTCTATGTTGTTTTAACCTGTATCAATAACAATTTTAATGTCTACAAAGTGACTTAAATGACTCATGACAACATACTTGTTTTGAAACTGAAAAATGCCAACTCCATAGTTGACGTATGTAAACATTTAGTTTAATTTTTTGCAGGGTGGTTATTCCTTTACTGATGAAACCAATCATGTTGATAGTTATGCTAACAAGGTTGGGGTAGATAGCAAAAACAAGCTTGAAGTGCCATATGCTGAAAAGGCTGGAGATGTTGGAGTGATCATCTGTAAGGGGGATTTGAGAGTTGGTTTGTGTGGAGTAATAATTTAGTCTGGTTTTGCAAGAGTATAGTTTCATCACATGTTTTGAGTGTCAAGTTAACCATCTTCTTATCAATTGCATCTTTCATTACTCAGGGTGTGCTTGGTTGGGGTTAATGGAGGTTAATCAATGGTAATGATAATCATTGATAGTGCTTGGTTTGTTATTTGGTAATCAATCATTGTCCACTATATCCATTAATAGACAATAAACCATTACTCAATAAAACAAGGGTAATGAAAGTGGGGTAATGATTAACCCCTCTTTCATTGCTTTTCCCATTCCCTTTCCCATTCCTCGCTTTGAAACAACCGCCCCCTAAGTTTGTACAATGTGTGGTGTTTGAGTAATTTGGTTATTAATAATATCTAATTGATGGTCGGCCAAAACAATCCATGATTTTAACATAACTAACATTACTCAACTAACCAATCATAACTGAATTATTCATCATAGCCGATATCATAATCATAGACCATCAATAAAATTACATAGACAAGACACTTATTCTAAGCACGACCTATATAAAGACTATTTGTTTATCACTTAAAGATATATGAACTATGATACTAACTAGATATTGTGACCTATATAATAGAAATTAATTTGAAGACAATATATTAATACAAGACATAATGGAAATAAATAAAAATTGTTACTCCATGTAAATACGTTGTTTTATGGCCTGAATGGCCAAATCATATACACAAAATTCCATTTTATGATCCGAATGCTATAAGTAAAACCTTACAGCACATAATTTGTTTTTTAACCCGAAAGGTAAAACAAGAAATTATTACATTCCAAAATATATATCTCCGGACAAACTATAAACAACCTAAACGTAAAGCACAATTAACTTCATCGCCGCTGCCGCATAGCGCGGACTCACTACTATATATATATATATATATATATATATATATATATATATATATATATATATATATATATATATATATATATATATATATATAGATTAGGGTTCAAAAGGGATCTATCAATGGTATATGACGACTGAAAAACAACCGAAAGTGTTATACTTAACATATGGATCACGAGACGGATTAAAAACTACTGAAAACTGTAGCCGCAAAACCATTTTACGAAATCAACTTCGTCGCCGCCGCTGCATCGCGCGGGTACTAGACTATATATATATATATTCCAAGGGTGTCACATGTTACTTACACAATCCTTTATATCCTTCTTATTTTTAATCCTTTTTTACAATAACCCTCGCTTATAAATATATATATATATATATATATATATATTTATATATATATATATATATGGGAGAGATATTGTAAAAAACGATTTAAGGTAAGAACGATTGTGGAAATGACATATGGAATGCTTAGTCGGAATTTGTTTTGTGGGAATGACATGTGGAATTTATTTATTTTTAAATATTTTTAAATAAAAAAAAAGGAATTTTTTTTTTTCGAAAAAAATAATTTTTTGGGTGGAAAAAGTTATGCACGATATTTTGTTTGGAAAAATTTATGCACATAAATCATTTTCTTGAAAACTTATGCAAGAAAAATCTTTTTTAAAACGAACTTATGTACAATAATATCAAATTTTTATAAATTTATGCCCAAAATATCAAATTTTTATAAAATGATGCACAGAAAGTGTTATTTTTTGTAAAGTTATGCACCAAAAAGCATTGTGCATCAGTTTAAAAAGTTATGCACGAAAATAACGACGTCATCGAAAAAGAAAAAAAAATTTGAAATATTTTTTTATTTTTTATTTTATTAAAATAATTATTTAATTTTTAGAAATGTTACGCAGACATGCCACATGTCTCTCCTCATATGGCACATGTTACTCTTATTTTCTTTCTTACCTTCTAACTTTAAAATACTTATTAATATATCATATCTCTCTCTCTATATATATATATATATATATATAGTGAATGGTTCCTGCGAGAACTCAAAATTCTGCGAGAACTGCGAGAACTCTTTTTTGACCCTTAGATGATTTGATCAATGGTTGAAAACGATTAATGTCATTTTTGTAAATTGATGTTGATTTAGGGATAATAGATAAGTTAAAAAAGGGTATTATAGGAATTTTGTATAATAACCAATAGACCGATTATGTAGTTTCTCTCTCTATATATATATCATTTTTTAGGAAACAGTTGGGTAAGTATTGAAGATTTAATCACAGTTCCATCGCTGCCGCCGCCGGTGTTCTTCACAAACTCTACGGTGACGATTGGCGGAAACAGTTGAGTGAGTATTTGAGATTTAATCAAAGCGCCGCCGCCGTTTTCATTCCCTGCCGCCGCCGCCAGTGTAATCCGCTGCCGCCGCCGGCTTTTTGCTGCCGGTGTTGTGGCAGCAACGCGATGTTTTGGTATTTTTTTTTCCCCTCCTTTGTGACTGTTTAGAGATTAATAAAAAAAAAGAAACAGAGATATATGAAGAAGATGAGACACATTTTGAAAGGTGAGACAGAGAGACTGAAAAAATGAAACAGAGATATATAAAAGAAAAGTAGTTTATGTTTGGGGAGGGAAATGGGTTGTTGACAGCTTTCACTCTTCTTTCCTTTCTTTCCTTTCTTTCTTTTTCAAAGAATCATATGTATACTTGGATTTCAATTTTTACTAACGGACATTCACTTTAAATTATAGATTTAATGTTTGTATAATTTAATTATTTTGTAGGTTTTTTTTTAATTTTTTTTTTGACCAAATGTTTGTGAATTTTCATTTGATTGTTCAATGTTAATAATTTATTAATAAAATGATTTTTCAATATGCAGATATAAAACAAAACAAAGATTACAATCAAGGACATAAAGGATGATGAAGAAAAACCTTTGTTTACTCATTTTCTTTCTTTGATTTGTATCTAGTTTTAGAATTTTTATTTTAACTTTTTATGATTACTATGAGTTGTTCATATTTGATCATACTTAGTTCATGGATTTTTTTCTCCATCATATCCGAACATCGTCACGTGTTCATATATTATCACAGTTGTTCATATATTATCACAGTTGTTCATATATTATCACAATTGTTCATTTGTAAACATGTAAGGGGCGATCATATGAACACATATAAAAGTGAGTTTACTATTGAAAAGTTAGAGTTCTCTAAATAAAAAATTATTACTGAAGCATCATATAACATTAAAGTGAAATTAATATATTTGTATATTTATCTTTTCCCAGGTGCTATGTAAAGAACTATATTGGTAACCATGCGAAAAATCATTGGCTGAAGGTTTTAATAAAGAAAAACCTTTGTTCATAAATGCACAAGATTTAAAATACTAAGGCAATCGACGAATTATTTTTTTTCCCAGGTCACACAAAAGTTTTAATGTAGTGAAAAAAAAGAATATATTAAGATGAGAGAGAAAAGAAAAAAAAAATCTAAATTAAAATAATAAGATTACTATTTTACCCTTTTTAATTTCAGAAAAAGGTTTAATATTCAAAAATAAATGAGTGGCTGAGAATGAGTTCTCGCAGTTCTCGCAAAAATCTGAGTTCTCGCATGAACTAATCCCTATATATATATATATATATATATATATATATATATATATATATATATATATAAACTATTTGTTGTCAGATTATAACAAAACAAAAATTAAGAAACTATTATAAGGGTTATTATATCAATGTTATGGAGATTTTTAGTTAAACGGTGGAGATTATTAATTTAGAGAAAATAAATGACTAAATCGGTTAAAGTATTAATTTATAGAGCTTTTTTAGTTAAATGGTGGAGATTTGTATTTAAGGAAAAATAAATGACTAATATGATTAAATTGTTAAAAATAAATGACTAAATTGACTTTATAAATATTTAAAATTATGGTTTATATGAACCTAATTTCTCAAATTCTTTTTCTTTTACTAAGATTAAGACATGAGAGGCAACTTATCTATAAGAACATACAAAATATACTAAACCTCTCATATTTGCTTTGTTCTATTAGTGTCTAGACACGAAATGTCGTTTTTGTCTTAGATAGGTATCAGTTTTATAAACCCAAGGTTGTCATAGGGTCGATGTCTTAGTGAGAAAGTGTTTTCACGATTTAAAAACAATCCAAGATTATCAATCTAAAACCATTATCTAACAATTTAAGCTCAAACTTAGATGTCTAAACATTTGGGTACCAAGTTTGATTTTTCAACTCTTTAGCCTTCAGGTGACCTTTGTTTTTTTTTTTAAAAACATAAAAAGTTTCAATTATTTTTACAGGTGTATATATTCGTAGAAGTAAACTATTAGATGATCATATGTACACTATAATTAGGCAGCCAAATGTATGGAAAACCAAGTACAAGTCAAACTAAAATGAAAATTTTAGGTCATAATCCATTCTCCCTACAACTTCCAAAATCGATAGTTTGAAAACTAAAATGTCGAAACTCTTAAATAAATACATTTGAACCACAATAAAAACTTTATGTCTAAGAAGACCCGAACAATGTCAAAACTTTAGTAAAATGGTCTAAAACGACCACCAACGAAGACGTGAAACACATCAAGTCCAAAGTATTTTTCAAGATAAAACCTCTACTTCGGGCAAAAATACTCAAATATATAAGAAAAAAATATTTTTAACATCATACTTGTTTTCATTATAGAAGGTTTAATCATGCGATAAAGTCAAAACTCTAAAAAGGTATTAGAGTTGGAAAATTAAATATAAGTAGTAAATATCAAATTCTGTAGTCCTATACGATTATATAAGAGCAGTTTTCGTTTAAAATTGAAGAATAAACTACATAAAAGTTAATAAACAAAAATTCAGTCAGTAGATTTTAATGATAATCCAAGTTAAATGGTTTTGTCAATTATATTTCAAATTCGATTCGTTGGTTGTCATTGTTATTCAAATTAATAGGTTTTTGGTTATAGATTTCGTTGAGATTGATTTTCATTGTGCTCTTCTACTTGATAAAACTATTGATAGAAGTATTCGACATTTTTAAAGCAGCATGTTCTTTGGATATTCTTTCTTTTATGATTTATTTTTTAAATTTATAATAAAATGTTAAGTTGTTAAGTATTTAGTTAGTAGTAGTATTTAAATGTTTAAAAAGGAATAATGGTGTCGGCAGAACGAACATGTTCCGTTACAGCCGGACGAGTGGTGTAGTTCCATCTTGTACCACGTTAAAACTTATATTGGGACCCACATCATGACTATGGCAAATTGACTTTTATTCTTTTAACTCTAACGTGATGTTTGTTTGAGCTTATACCATGGGCTTATAGCTTATTGACATTTCAACTTATTTTTTATAAGTTTAGATTTTTCGGCTTATGTAACCATTTATGAGCTTATTACTGTTTATTACGCCATAATACACAGTAATAAGTCCATAAACGGTTATATAAGCCGGAAAATCCAGATTTATAAAACATAAGCCAAAATAACAATAAGGCATAAGTCGCTTATATATGCCCCAAACAAACGCCGCTAAATTTCGAATGGGTTATATTATTTCACTTAAAATATATAAAATTATTTCACATGGTGATACACAACATTGGATGCTAGCTTCGAATAATTAGTGATATCATCTTTAGGATTTAGTTTAAATTACTTGGATTACGTTATTTTTCGAATTTTAAGATTTAACTTTATATCTTTCGGTTCGTGAGCATATAACACTCGTTCATGTAACACTCCTTGATAATCAATGGTGTGAAAATATGTTTTAATTAATGAATTATATACTAAGGGTGCATGTACAATGTACGGAAAAAAGACCCAGTGAATAGTTAAAGATTGCAATGTACATACCATAAAATCTATAATAATGGACACCGCTAACAAAATGAAATTGAACTCGCCCTTTCTACAAACGACACCTATACTACACTTGTATACATTATGGTACATATACAACAAACAACGAAGAACCACACCGCTTCGACGAATTTAAAAACTAAAGATGCCTTTTTAATTCCGTAAAGTTGTAGAATTATCGGAGTCGGATCCATTGTGTTGGAAGCTATCACAACATATTGAGTCAAAACGAATGAATCAAAATGGAAATTGTAAACATCTAAATAACATTTATTATTTTTGAATTGAATTTTATCAAAAAGATTTTGTTTAAGTTATAGGTGACCTAAAACAATGTAAAAAGAAGAAAAAAGAATTAGATATGAAACCTCATGAGATCCGACAAAAATCAAATACTACAACAATTGACAGGCGTATGTAGTATGTGTGTTTTTAACCAGTCGTGGCCCACCTGTCATTTCCTACTACAAAACAATTTTAAATATAATTTTGAAGATGCACAATCGTGTACTCATTGTCAATTGTGTTTAATTACTGCTTCTTTTCGCTAAGGCGCATCTTGACGACTTCAGTGAAGATAATACATATAAGTTCATGAGTCATGAAGTCCATCACGATTGCACTTTAACTCAAAAATTTATACAAAACCAAAATGTTTGACTCGTGAGTTTCTTGAATTTCTTAAAGATGTTCAGAAATTCAAACAACATTATGTAATGTTAGCTAAGTAATTTAATTAGGTTTTTATACTATATGTTTCTATGACATACATTTGCATCATTAAATGAACTAAAATTTTGGTTTCTAAATCGTATTTTTATTAATACATAGTCAATAAAAGAAAACTTTAAGTTTATTAAATACGCATGTACTACATATTAAGTGAAAATTTGATTTAGAAAAGAGAATTTCAGTTCAATTAATTATATAAATATATGCCATGGGACGTACACTAAAAAAGTTTAACCACATATAAAGTGTGGTCTTTGATTCAAATCTATAGTCTTTAATTTGAAATCTATAGTGTTTAATTTCCATATTTAAAGTGAACAAACTTTTAGGAGAGACGTTAATGATAGTGTCTTTTTTTATTCTTTTTTTTCTTATACGCAAAGAGGGAACGATACCCCTAAAATTCGTGTTCAAACCTCGACTTAAGTTCGATTAATTTTATATTTCAAGCTCGATAAAAAATTGTTATATCAACTAGACTCGACTCCTATACATATTACCTATGACCGTCAAACATGACCCGAATTACAAATAAAGGGTCATTTTGGGTCAATATTCTCTCTATTTTGGTCAATTTGGGTAACCCTTGAAGCATCAAACGGGTCGAAAAGGTCATTGAATTTTCTAGTTAAGCTAATCACCTAGTATTACGATTTAAAGATAATTTGAATCATGTCAATTGGTGTTAGAGCTGGTAATTCAAATTCAATTTGATTCAGCTCAGTGTTCGAGTGATAGTGAGCAATTCATGAGGTGTTTAGTAGAATTGTTAAGGATTAAACATTAAGATCAACATTCTGCAAATTTAGTTTGAATTTTGGCGGTAAAATTTGTTGTTAAGTATTTTCATTGAATATTGATAGTTTGAGTACATTATTGATCAATTGTGAGTTAATCGAGTGTTCGTATGGTATTTGGTTCAAGTTTGAAGAAGATTTAAATCATTTATGAAGAAATCATCATTTCCGAGTTAAAATTGATTCATCCGAACTAAAATTTCTATCATCTGTTCTAATTTTCTGGTATTGATATGGTTGCTCCAATTGTGAATATGACAACGAGACTAGATACGGTGGAAGACCTCCCAAGTTTCTTCCAGGAGTTGAATTCATGATGTGGAAGCTATGTTTCAAAGCATTCATATACTACAACGAGGTAAAACTCTGGAATTCAATTGTTAATGGACCACATCGTCCAATGGTACAGGAAATTGGTGGTACACAAATGGTTGATGTTGAACCTGAAAGGTATACTGAAGCTGATAAAAAGTTGATAGATAGAGATTTTCGTGCTTTAGGAGCTGTGATTGTAGCTTTACGTTCAAAGATCTATAACAACTTTAAGGATTGTATTTCAGCTAAGGAGTTGATAGATGCTATGGAGCTACGTTATGAAGGAAGTTTGGAACTGAATGAGAGCAAGAAGGATATGTTAAAGAAGCTTTATGAGTCATTTGAGTATGTGAGAGGTGAAAGTTTGTCTGAGCAAGTGAATAGGTACACTTTGTTGATTAGTGATTTGAAGAGTGCATGACTGGTGATGAAGGATAGTGATATTTGTAAAAAAAATTGTTGAGTTCACTTCCTACCAAATGGTCAGTTCAAGTAATGATTATCAAACGAACTGCAAATTTCAATGCTATGACCTTGGTGGAACTGATAGGGATTCCGCAATCTTATGAAGCGGATATGAAGTTGGATGATAAGAAGCAATCAATCAATGGTTATGGTTGTGCTCCGGTTACATCAAAATCTCAAGTTCATGTTAATACAAATCAATATCCAAGTTAAGCTCTGTCTCACAGTAATTGCTATTCTGGAAATTTTTATTCTCCAAGTCAGTCATCTGTTGGCTACAATGATAATAGTTATGGAGGTTTTACTCGTCAAAATGGTGAACCAAGTGCATATCAGTCTTCTAGTTTGAATTCAAGTATGAGTGGGATGAATGTGAATGGGTTAGGGGACAAGGATGTGCTTTATAGAGCATTTGTGGCAAACTATGAAGCTTTTGTAGCTGGAAGTTTGACTCAAGCTGAATTGGCTAGAGAAGATCTTGAGCAGATACATCCTGATGACTTGGAAGAAATTGATTTGAAATTTCAAATGACAATGGTCAGTGTGAGAGCAAACATATTCTCTAAGAGGACTAGGAGAAACAACTTTAGAAAGGATAATGGAGATAAAGTTGGATTTGACAAGACTAAGGTGAAGTGTTTCAACTGTGATGAGGTTGGACAATTTGCTAGAGAATGCAGAGCACCTAGAAGGATGAACAATAATTATCAAAGGAACAACTATCAAGTCAAAGATGATACAAAGAAGTTTACTACTGTAGAAGTGAAAGTTGGAAATGATGAATCAAGCTCAAGTGGAAAAAGCAAGTATTCGTTAATTTTGGTGAGTGAGATGGCGTTCAAGATGATGAATTTAAGAACAAGAATGTTCAAGATCTAATGAGTAAGATTGATTATGTAGCAGCTGATGAGGTACTTTCAAAACCTTGCTCTATTGAATGCTTGAATAATCTTAAATACACTAGAAAACACAATCAAAAATTGATCAAAGAAATTGCTTTAGTTAAATTTCATCAAAAAGAATTTTTCAAAACTGAAACGGTTTACAAAAAGAAAACTGATTCACTTTTGAAAGATATTGATATTTATAAGGGTGAATTGGGTAGATTAGAAACTCAACATGAGAATTTGTTTGATAGATTAAAAAAGGTGACTCATGAGTTTGAGAATGCAAAGATTCAAGTAGATAAGTTTAATTTGTCTTCAAAAACTTTAAATGGAATCATTGTCAGTCAAATTTTGTGCAGAACAAAAGTTGGTATTGGTTTTAAAGCAATACCTTCACCTTTTAATAACAATTATTATATCAAACCCGAATCTACATCTTTTGAAAGTAGTTTACTTGATTCTAACAAGTTTGATGATATCTATGTGTTAACTCCTTGTGTTTATTTGAAAGTGAAACATATTAATGATATTTTAACTTATGTGAATAAAGAAAGTGTCTTAAGTGATTCTGCTAGTCCTAATGTTAAAATAAATTTTGTAGCAGTCAAAATGTAGAGAAATCTGAGTTTAGAGTGAATGTTGAGGATGTAAAAGAAGAGAAGATTGATGTTAGAAGTGTTAAGAATGTAGTGGCTGAGAGTTGAAGTGCATGTACTTCAATTTTAGATAATAAAATTTTGAATATGTGTAATAATTTGGATGTTTTAGAGATTGAAAAAGAAGTTGTTAAATCTAAAATTGCTAAATCTAAAAGAAAACCAAAATGTTCTTTGTGCAAAAAGAGATATAAAGCTATTGAATGTTGGTGGAAACAAAAGTCTGAAGTTGTGCATGAATCAGGTAGTTTATCTAGTTAAACTTCAATTAGGAAGAATTAATTTTGAAGAATGTATGCTTGAATATGAGAAATGTAAATGTGTCAATGTGATTAAATTTGGTAGAATGACTTCTTAAATGCTACATGGTCCAAATGTGCAAAAGCTGATAAATCCATTATCAGAGTTAAAATCTTTAAAATCTACAAGTAAAATTTTTAAGTCGGATGATATAAAATTCAACTCCAATGTTAACGTTAACTCAGAAGTTGAATATTTTAAGTCTGATGAACAAAATTTTAAGACGGATAAATTTTTCAATTCAAATGTTAACTCGGATGTAGAAGAATTTAACTCTGATGTTGAAAGTTTTAATTCGGATTATCAAACTTTTATGTTTGAAAGGAAATTGCATGATCATTTCAAGTTCAACGAGTTTAAAAAAATTCAATTCCATGTTTACAAAACTTGGGTTCCCAAATATTATCAAGATATTCTATTATGTGCAGGAACAATCTACTTCACCTGAAGATAACATATGGGTTGTGGATAGTGGATGTTCTAAACATATGACTGGGAATTTCAAACTACTACAAAAATTTATTGCTTTCATTGGAGGAAATGTATCATTTGAGGAGACATGGTGTTGGGATAATTAATTATCCATATTGTGATTTGATTAAACGAATATAAACTGATAACGGTGAAGAAATAGTAGTTTTGGAGTTGCTGATTTATATTGAAAAAGACTAAGTGATGGTTACTACTGCTCAGTTTCTACTGCTCATAGAAGTTTCTACTGCTCATACAAGTTACTACTGCTCATAGAAGTTTCTACTGCTCATACAAGTTACTACTGCTCAGTTACTACTGGTGGGAGTTACTACTGCTCAATTACTACTGGTGGGAGTTACTACGTACTTGGTTTCTACTGCAACTCAGTTACTACTGCCCTATCAATAGTTAATACTAGTGAGAAGATAAAGATTAATTTAGGATAAGATATGATTAGATTTTATTCTTATTTGTAATTATATTTATCACAATTATAGGGATTTGTTACCTTAGAATTTGGAGATATTCTAGGAAGGTTACAAAGATATCAAATCTTTGTAATTATTATTCCTACGAATTCGTAGGAGTTTGTTAGAAACAAGGTTATAAAACCTTGATACATGCATAGAGAAAAAAAAAACCCGAGTGAATGCATAGAAAATGCATGGTGATGTAAACCTAGAAAAACTAGGTTAAGCCCCAAGGTCAAGGTGTCCTTGATCCCGATATCGTTGTATATATATGTTATATTTCTGATCAAAATATAATTGGGGAGTTGGTGGAAAACTGTTTGTGTTCTTGATTATTCATTCTTATTCATATTCATATACATAAACTGTTATTCACAAAACCTTGTAATATCAAAGTGTTGATCCGCTGTAACTTCTTTGATAGATCTAGATCTACACGTTTGTTTAAATACAAACCTAGTTCGACATATCCTAGCAAGTGGTATCAGAGCACAAGGTTGCTCTAGATCTAAGATCCACAAGGTTTTAAAGAGAAGAAAGAAGAAGATCTACAAGTTTGAAAATTAGGGTTTCTATTCGTCATATTATGGGCAGCCATGGTAAAAACTTCATAACTCATTCTTTAGCCGTCGGAATTGGACGAAATAGTTTTTGTAGCTTCTTCAAACATAAACGCACATTCTGACCAAAGTAATTTTCGATCTGAGCTTCTGATCGAAAGATATGAATTTTTGAAATCTGCTGCTGTAAGGTTAGATTTATTGTGTTTATGTATAATAAAATGATCTTTGCTTATTTGTTACATGTTGGATCTTGGTGAATTTTGGATATGAGATTAAAAGAATACATATCTACCTTGTGTTAAAATTTGATCTTTATTGGATGTTTAGATAAGGAGATGTACAATTTCAAAATTGGATGTTAAATGGTTATTGTTTGCTGAGCGAAGCTGTGGTAAAAAGATCATTGTGTATTCATTAACCGTTGGATTGACTTGATTTTTTGATATGTGGTTCGAGATACACAGATCTACTTTGGGCAAATATTTGAGCATGATCGGATTTGTCAATGAAAAGTTACTTAATTTTTAATCTGCTTCAAATGTTTAGCTAGTATGGTGCTTATATTGATGTTGCGGCTACGTTGTTAGTACTACAATACACATTTTTCTGTTCGATGATGAAGTTAATATTGCTCCTCTTTGTTATTACTGCTTGTATTGCTCTTCGTGGTTACTATAAAGACGATATTAATATCTAAATATTCATTTGGGGGGAAGATATGATCTTATACATGCACCACTTGAGGAAAAGGTTTTTACTTGTGAAATATGAGTTAACCTCATGAAAGAAGAACAACTCTCGATTCAAAGAAGAAGGTATACTACTTCAACTTTATTACTACTGCTAGTTTGAGTCTCCACTGTTGAAATTCATTTTTTGTCTAGGTGTGTACTTCATGGAGGGTAATTTGAGACACTGGAAAACTTAAATTAGTAGCTTAATATGGTTCGTAGTTATAAAGAGATGTTCAAAGTTGCATATTTTTAAAGTTCTCCTATTGGATGATGTCAAAAAGGGGAAGATATTATATAGATGATATGATTTGCAACTTATATAAAGTGTGGTGGCATGGAACAAGAATTGAAGGCTTAAATGTATTAAATGTATCGAAAGTCTACTTACATTAAAAAGTGGCGTGTTTTGATAGATATATCAACGGTACAAGAAGTATTAACTTGTTCACAGAGATCTCGATTGTAGAGGAACTTTATCAGTTTATTGTTTGTTATTTTGTCATCATCAAATAGGGGTAGATTGTTGGGATAATTAATTATTCATATTGTGATTTGATGATACAAATATAAACTGATAACGGTGAAGAAATAGTAGTTTTGGAGTTGCTGATTTATATTGAAAAAGACTAAGTGATGGTTACTACTGCTCAGTTTCTACTGCTCATAGAAGTTTCTACTGCTCATACAAGTTACTATTGCTCATAGAAGTGTCTACTGCTTATACAAGTTACTACTGCTCATACAAGTTACTACTGCTCAGTTACTACTCGTGGGAGTTACTACTGTACAATTACTACTGGTGGGAGTTACTACATACTTGGTTACTACTGCAACTCAGTTACTACTGCCCTATCAAGAGTTAATACTAGTGAGAAGATAAAGATTAATTTAGGATAAGATATGATTAGATTTTATTCTTATTTGTAATTATCTTTATCACAATTATAGGGATTTGTTACCTTAGAATAGGGAGATATTCTAGGAAGGTTACAAAGATATCAAATCTTTGTAATTATTATTCCTACGAATTCGTAGGAGTTTGTTAGAAACAAGGTTATAAAACCTTGATACATGCATAGAGAAAAAAAAACCCCGAGTGAATGCATACAAAATGCATGGTGATGTAAACCTAGAAAAACTAGGTTAAGCCCCAAGGTCAAGGTGTCCTTGATCCCGATATCGTTGTATATATATGTTATATTTCTGATCAAAATATAATTGAGGAGTTGGGGGAAAACTGTTTGTGTTCTTGATTTTTCATTCTTATTCGTATTCATATACATAAACTGTTATTCACAAAACCTTGTAATATCAAAGTGTTGATCCGCTGCAACTTCTTTGATAGATCTAGATCTACACGTTTGTTTAAATACAAACCTAGTTCGACAGATCCTAACACATGGGTGGCACAATAACTGGTCAAGGGAAGGTATCCAATGGTCAACTGACTTTGGATCAGGTGAATTTTGTTAAAGAGTTGAATTACAATTTGCTTTCTTTGTCTTAGGTATGTGATAAAAAGTACACATCTGCTTTCATTTCTGATCATTTTTACATATTGAAACCTGAATTTATGATACCAAAAGATATGATAGTTTTGCAAACTCCAAGATATGAGGACATATATATTTTGGATATGAACAAAGTTAAATCAAATGATTAATTCTAACTGTTTCATATCCAAAACTACTGAAAATGAGTCAGATTTATGGCATAGAAGGCTTTCTCATGTAAATTTAAAAAACATGAATAAATTGGTCAAAGATAATCTAGTTACTGGATTACCCAAAAAGAATTTTCATTTGATTGACCTTTGTATTTCTTGTTTAAAATGTAAACATCATAAATCAAGTTTCAAACTTAAGACTCACAATTCAATAGATACAGTCCTACATCTTTTACACATGGATTTGTTTGGTCCTACATCTAAAAATATGTTTACTTCGGATGTACATATTTTAAGTCGGATTTAGGAAGTGTCAAAAACTCAAAAATATTTTAACTCTGATAGTTATAGTTTAATACGGATTAAGAATTTTGTAAAGAGAAAATTCAAAAACATGTGTTTCCAGTATGTATAGATAAAACTCAAAAATATTTTTTAGTCTATTCTATTTTTAAGCTTTGGGTCTTTTGTTTTGAATATAGAAAAACAAATACAAAATGATAAAATGTCTCATTGAAAACCAATCAAAAACAGTACAAATTTGAAAATGTTGCACAAAAACAAAATTTCTAAGAAATGAATCAAAAACATAAATTTCAGCATAAATTAATTAGTTTAGTATTTATAGAAATTTTTGAAACCAAATGTTTTCATAAATGCATATATTCTTGAATTTTGAAATCTTTAGTAACCCGTGGTTTATAAATTGCAAGAAAAATATAAAATAGAGAATGTCAAATGGGAGATCAGTTTTGTTAGCTAGAAAACAAACAAAATTGTATTGTCAATAGTTTATGGCATTTAAATCTATTTATCATAAAAACTCATAAAGTTCAAAGTGTTCAAACATGTTAAATACCTTGAGATCCTTGATGCCGATGAGGCAAAGACAGGTGAATAAGTTTGACAATAAATTTTGTTTAAACTAGTCAGTTATCCTTTGAGATCCTTGTTGTTGATTTGATAAAAGGCAAAGATAGGTGAATAAGTTGAACAATTGCACTATGATTCTTTTGAACATTTAACATGCTAAACATCCAAAAATATATTGAGAGGTTAACCAGTATATAAGGTTGAATAATCATAGTCTCGAAATTCTTAATAAAGATTGAAGAATGTACATGTGTTCATATAAATTCATTTCATTTCAAATTCTTTTAATTTATACACTATATTGTAGTTTTTTTCATAACAATAAGGTATATATGTCATAGTTAAGTAAAATATATATAATTTATTTATTTCTACTTGATAGAATTGAATAAGTTTGGTATTGTATTATGTCATCTTTAATTTATAAAAACCTGCAATTTATACATTTTTGACACATGATTTATCTTACTATAATTACAAGTTTTTTCATTTTCCAAAACATTTCATTTCTAAAGAACATTTGTTGATATGAAATAAATTATCTAGTCCTCGAATATAAATTTTTGGATTCTGAAATTGAAATTTTCTATTTGGAAGCTTATTCAAAGTTAACTGATGTATTCGAATTTTTAACTCTCATGGTAAAAAATTTCTTTGGAGTTTAACTGAGAAGATAAAATTCTACTTCAGAAAGGCTTGAAGGGGTTAACATTGGAATTTCACATTTAAATTCGGATGTTAAAATATTAAGTCGAATAAGTTTATTATTATTTTTCATGTCTTATTTTTCCTTGACTTTATTGACCAAATTTTATAGTCGGATAGTTGATTTTATTTCGGATTGTTGGTGGGAAAATTGATTTATTTAATTTAACTCTGAAATTATTTTTTTTTTTTTTTAAATTCAAATAATCTTATTTTAATCGGAAATTTGCAAATATTATCTAAACCAAAAATTCCTAATCTCAATACTTCTTTGAACAATTTTTGGATCATTTTAGCTTTTTTCCATTATAATGTACTGTTGTTCTCATACAATTGGAGATACCTGGTTCATGTGTTAATCAGTTGCATCTTGATATCGCATATTTATATGTTTATTTCTATGCGATATTCAGTCGATTTTCGTATTAAAAATGATGGATAGGATAAGTTTTTGCATTTAATTGTGTGAAAAAGTTGCTTTGTTCAGAATATAGGTTTATATGATCGGGAAGTGGAAGATTTATCGAGAAGTGCGAGTTAAACGATGAAAATACACAAAATGGTGAATTTGTCGGGTGTTACGACACATTAGTAGGGTATTGCGACGCAATGTTGTCAAGTCAACGATTGGAAGATTCTAGAAAGTCAAAGTTGCGGCGCAGTTTGTATCAGTTGCGGCGCAACGGGGTTTTTGAGTTCGAGTCAAATATGGAAACTTATGAAAGCTGCGGCGCGGTAAGCACATGGGGCGACGCAGTAGGGAAAATTCCAATTTATATCGAATACTAATTTCTTGCTATAAATACAAACCGGAAACTCCAGAACTTTTATCAATCTTTTCCGGTCGAGTTTGGAGGTTAATAATCAATCAAGGAGCTTCAAGGAGGGTTTGAAGTCGAGTTTTGGAGTCCTAACTTCACGATTTTAGCTTTTCGCAATTCTTACGTTTCTTGTCGAATTATCGTTAGTATGTCTACTTTTCTTTTATTTTCTGACTTTTTCAAGACCATGAGTAGCTAAACTTTTCGATACTCGTTTGGTTATGAATCTTGTGTGATAATTTAGTTTACTTTGTTTGAATGTTTAGGTATTTATGTTTAATAGAAGAACCTTAATTGTTTACGTTTTATGTATTATTCTAAGTTGTTTATATTCTGATTGCTAGTTGATATTTTCGAGAGGAATTTAGAGTTAGGTTAGTAATTTGAAAGAAACAAATCAATCGGTCTATAATTGGTATAAAGTTGCTAAGATTCGAGAGGACTTAGTAATAATAACTTAGGTAATTAAACGTGAACGAGTAAGACTAGTTAATAAGATTCGAGAGGACTTAGTAAATAGAGAAGTTTTTCGAGAGGAAACTTTATAAGGTTAAATCATAGAACACCGGCTTGTTAATTAATGTTTAGTTATCTAGAGTTTTAACTGTATTCGAGAGGAACATGAGAATTCGAAATAATTAAAGTTAGTTAGGTATTCGAGAGGAATCTAGTTATACATAGGAAGTTAAAACAAACATTCAAATACGTAAACTAAATTAGATCGTAAGTGAAATACCAAACGAGTGTTTCTCTCCTTATTTGATAATAAAAGCAATCACTTTTCTTAAACGATTTTATAATCACTTTTCTTTTAATTAGTTAATCAACGTGACAACAAAAACCCAAAAACAAATTAATATTATTAATTCTTACTTAAAGCTAAACTAGTCCTTGTGATCGAACCCCGACTTACTAGTTACTATATTATATACGAATAGGTCCACTGCCTATAAGTGTGTACTCGAGTTATTTAGTATTTCGAGTTTTTAAAATTATAACTAGACTTTACACATCAGTCCTACTGCTTAATGCACATTGATGACCTATCAGATTGACTGAGAAGACTTATCCTCATGGGAATTATCTTGATAAGTATGGCTTTCCAATGGAAGAGGAAGTGATGAATCAAGAAAGGAATGAAGAAGAACTTGGATCAAGGTTTAAAGAACAAACGCAAGAGGAGGCTAGAGCAGAGAGATTAGAATTGAAGAACAGAATGAAGGGAATCCTTCCACCTATTATTGGTTGAAGATTGGATCCATATAAAGGAGCCATTGCTATCAAAAGAGGAAGCAGTCAAGCTGGAAGTATTCAAGTCACATATTTTAGAACCACTGATGAGTTGCAGAGAATAATTTTGGAGGATGCCAGACAGTTGAGTAAACTGAAGATGGTGAACCATGGCGATTATGGAAACTTCATCAAAGAATGTGCAAAACCAGACTTCATTGACTTTGGCAAAAAGTTCAAAAGAAGAAGAAATTCAATGACAATGGAAACTCCTCATATGAAAAAATAAAGATTGTTCAACAAAGACCTATAAATGTAAGATGGTGGATAGATTGTCTAAACTATGAAATAGTATTGGTGAGGAAGATAGAGAAGAGGAAAGACTATATGAAAATGACGACTTGAGAAAATTGTCAAATGAAGATCTACTTACAATCCATAAGCTATCATTTGAGAAACATGAAGATTATGGATTAGAAGGAAAACAATTTTTGGAAGTAGTTGATCTTGAGATAGAAAGAATTCAGCTGAGATATAGATGATTGAAGTAAAGAATGATTGAAGAAGATAATGTACAAAGATGGGAATGGAGCTTAACTAGCAAGGTGTAGATTTTGGAAACATCATCCAAGGGGGAGTTTGTTGGAGGTAGAATTGGTGTGATGGATGAAACTTCAAATCTACATCAGAGTTGTTGTTTTAATCTAAGTATTTAAGTCGGATCAATAAATTTCATTATCCGACTTAAATCTTTGAAAGTCATCATGAAGACATTTAACTCGGAAGAACAAGTTTGAACATCAGAGTTAAATGAAGTTCATCTGAATTGAAGTTAAATGAAGACTTAAGTTAGTTAGTTCATCCGAATTATTCTTTAATGAATATAAGGATGTTTTATGTAATAACATAGAGTCTAGATTCATAGCTATATATAGTGAAAGAGAGTTACATTTGAGAGGGTGCTTGTGTGTGTTCTAATAGTGTAACAAACTTTCCCGCTTAAATTAAGCTTTGAATCATAATAAATCTTTTGCATTTCTTTTGTTCGATTACTTGTTTAATTCAACAATTCATTAACTAGAACATGATTCCTCCATAGTTAAGTTTATCATCTAGTATTACGATCTAAGATAACTCAAATCCTGTCACTATTTATTCCAAAACTAAAACTAAAATTTAGGTTTTAGGTTTGGAGACGACGGCTGCATATGAGAGAGAGAAAAAGGTTTTGACTTTTGGATAACTAGATGAGTGATATTGAGATAAACGACCTCTTTTGACGTCTTGTATAAATTTTTTAACCTTTATTTTTAATCTATAAATTATTAAATAATAATTTAATTTATAACTAATTTAGCTAATTAGTTATTTAGATTTATATAATTAAATTAAAATGATTTCGAGGATAACAAAAAACAATAAGTTAAATATTTTCGAGTTGACCTGACCCGACCCTCCATTACCGATCTTGACTCGAATGCTAAAATGACCCATTCGACCCTAACCCGTTTTGACCCACGACACAACCCGACCCGACTCATCCATTTTACCACCCCTAATATTACCTTATATGCAACAACAACAACAACAACAACAACAACAACAACAATACTAAAACCCATCAAAGACGGAGTATGATGGAGGTGATACGTAGACAATCATACCTCTATCCGAGAGTAGAGAGACTCTCTCTAGAGAAACCTCCAGCTCGTGAGTAGATGGGATAATGGAAAATGTGAGTGTAAGGATTTGTGTTGTTGAAAAAGGAAAAAAAAAACGAGCAAGGAGAAAAGCAAGAAAACATACAAAAAAAAACATACAAACTATAGAGTACGCCAACAAAGAAACACACAATAAAACCATAAAAGCACCTAAGAAGAGAATATCTAACAAACTCCCCCAAACTCACGACACCTAACACTAAGCCTACAAGTTAGGCAAAAAGAAAAAAACCTAGAAGCCATAAGACTCTAATGCAAAAAGTAACTATCTGGAAAGAGATGAAAGGCCTAACTACACGCTTTTATCCATCCACCCTAATCCTAAATCTTAATCACAATCCTCAAAGCATTCCTGATGCAGCGTACGTGGCAAAGAAGGATTGTTAATCAAAATTCGTTGATTCCGCAGAATACCGAAAATTGACAAAACTTGAGGAGACCTCGGTTTTTATTAATTTATCAAAGAGTTGCTTAACAAAACGTTTAAGAGAGCTTAAATACTAAAAATAAACGACTGGAATTAACTATGAAATTTTCAAAAGTGCCCAAGACTTATAAAAAAAAGTGCACTTTGTTTTATCCCTCCAACTTCTGCAACAGCTTTGGATGCTCTCTTTTTTGCATAAAAACCTCCTCAATTTGCATCACATCATTCCCCCCGCGATAGAGAAGATTCGAACTCGAATTTGGAACCGCATCATCCTCATCAGAAGAGTCTCCCATGAAAGGAACAAAATGCTTCACATTGAAGACATCATGGGTATGAACATGGCTTGGAAGACACAAACGATAGGCATTTGGATTTATCTTCTCCACAATTTCGACAGGGCCAATCTTCTTGGCAACAAGCTTGTTACATTCGTGAGCATGAAAGCGATCCTTAGTGAGAATAGCCCAAACAAAGCCACCAACATGAAAATCAACTACACGTCATTTTTGATCAGCCTTTTCCTTGTATTTGGCAGTGGCAGCAACCAAATGCGCATGAGTGGTCTGATGAACTTGAGCCAACCGTCCAACAAACTCTTCCGCAATAGCATGGGTACGCACCTTGCTGGTCAAAGCGAGTAAGTTAAGAGGTCCCCGCGGAGACAACCCGTAAACTACGTGGAAAGGGCTGAAACCAGTAGAGCGGTTAACAACATGGTTGTGGGCAAATTCTGCTTGAGGACATTTATGATCCCACGCCTTAGGATGATCCCCAACCAGACTGCGCAAAAGATTCCCCAACGAACGGTTAACGACTTCAGTTTGACCATCTGTATGCAGATGATAAGCACTGCTGAAATTTAGCTGCGTGTTAACCATATGCCACAAACTCCGCCAAAAGTGACTCACAAAACGAGTGTCACGATCAGAAACTATAGAGGCAGGAAGCCCATGAAGACGATACACATCACGAAAGTAAAGGTGCGCTATAGCAACAGCATCAGAAGTCTTTTTATATGGAATAAAGTGAACCATCTTTGAAAATCGGTCAACAAGCACAAAAATAGAATCAGAACCACGTTGGGTACGTGGCAAGCCAAGGACAAAATCCATACTAACATCAGACCATGGTTGTGTGGGGATGGGCAAAGGTAAGTATAACCCGACATTAGTTGATGCTCCTTTTGCCATATGACAAACACGACAACGGGCAACAAAGCGACCAACTTCCTTGCGCATTGAGGACCAAAAATAAGAACCCGCAAGAAGCTGGAAAGTACGGTCACGCCCCACATGACCTTCATTATGGAGTTCTTGTATAGTCTTCAAGCGTAGACTGCAGTTTGGAATGCACAGTTGCACACCACGGAAAAGAAAACCATCTTCCAACACAAAATCTGTTGATTCACCTTGTTGAACGCGAACAAGCACCTCAGAAAAAAAAACGGATCATCAACATAAAGGTGAGCAGAAGAAGATAACTGGATCTGAGATGAAAAATGGGAAAGAAGAGGCAAGTTCAAGTGGGAAGGCTTTAATCACCTTTAATGAGTGGGACGAAGTTGCTGAGGAGGACTATAAGAACAAGTCTGTGTCTGCATTAATGGGTAAAATTTCTTCTGTCACCACAGATGAGGTACTTTCCAACACTTTCACTCTAGCTTGTTTAAACATTGTTAAATATACAATAGAACATAACCTCAGTTTAATTAAAGAGATTGATTTAATAAGCATGAAAACTTGTTTGAAAGATTTTAAAAAGTGTCAAATGAATTTAAAGAGTCAAAAATTCATGTTGAGAAATTCAACCTATCATCAAAGACTTTGAATGGAATCATTGAGCATCAAATGGTGCATAAACAAACGCAGGTATTGGATTCAATGTAGTACCTCCTCCATTCAATGACAACTACTCAGTTAAGCCTGAATTAACATCATTCAAGAGTGGTTTGCTTGTTCAAACTTGCTTTGATGACTCATCTGCTTTAAATGCTAAAATAGAATTGGCTGAAACCTGTTTATCTGTGAATAATGTAAATAATTTTCCTGCTGTTTCTAGTCTAAATACAATTTTTAATTGTGTAGCAGGTAGAAAATTAGAAAGTTCAGGAATAAAGGAAGGTGTTTGTGAAGGAAGTATGGATATTTGTATTAAAATAGAACTAATAGAAATAGAGGATGGGTATGTTGCACCTGTTCATGATTGTAAAAATGAAAGATGCTTTTTGTTTCATGACTTCAATGTGTCAAATGATTTTGTGGATGAACTTGTATTGAATGATTTTGTGTTAAATACACATGCTACTGGATGTGTGAATGATTGTATGCCTGTTTATGTGAACGAATCTGTGATTAAATGTGAGAATGTTAAACAAGAAAAGGTCAAAATTAATAAATCGCAGAGAAAACAAAAATGTTTGACATGCAAAAAGAAACATAAAGTAGAAGAATGTTGGTTAAATTCTAAAAGGTAAAATGCTTCTAAATGTGTGTTAACTTCCGAGAATTTGAAATTTGGACGGACTGATTTTAAAAGGTACATAGATGAGAAAAATGCAAAATCAAAAGATGTGAATGTTCTAAAATTTGGTAGAATTAATCCTGTAATGTTAAACGGCTTAAAGTTACCCAAGTTAAAATATTCTATATCTGAATTAAAAAGTTTCAAATCTGATGATGATATGTTTAAATCGGGTAAAATTAAAATAAAATCGGATAAACATATTTTCAAAAACAAGTCTGGTGAACAAAATTTTAATTCGGATAAACAAATTTTTAATTCGGATAAAGTTTTGAGTTCACAATTTAAATCAGATATGGATAAGCTTAATTCGGGTAATGACAAATTTAAATCGGATTATTCAACTTGTATTCATGAGAGAAAAATGTATGATCATTTCAAGTTTAACAAATTTAAAGGATTGCATTCCAAATTTACAAAAAATTGGGTTCCAAAATCTCACTGAATCTGATATGTGCAGGGGCAATCCACTAGTAGTTCAGAAGACAACACATGGGTAGTTGATAACGGTTGCTCAAGACACATGACATGGAATATAAGATTGCTCCAAGATTTCATTGCTTTCATGGGAGGAAATGTATCATTTGGTGGAGATACGGGAGGATTAATCACATGTCAAAGAAAGGTGACAAATGGACCTTTGACTCTGGAACATGTCAATTTTGTTAAAGAATTAAACTATAACATGCTTTCAGTGTCTCAGATATGTGATAGTGATTATACAATTGCTTTCACAAAAGAGTTTTTCTACATTCTTGAAAAGGAATATGTCATCCCAGATGATATGATTGTTTTGAAAGCATCAAGATGTGAAAACATGTATATTTTAGATATGAACAATGTCCAATCAACTGAATCTTCAAACTGTTTCATATCTAAAATTACTGAAAAAGAGTCTGATTTATGGCATAGAAGGCTTTGTCATGTCAACCTTAAAAGCATGAATAAACTGGTCACAAATAATCTAGTTTCTGGATTACCTAAAAAGAATTTTCAATTACTTGACCATTGTAATTCATGTCTTAAAGGAAAACAACATAAATCAAGTTTTAAACTAAAAACTCAAAATTCAGTACATATTGTTCTTCACCTTCTCCTCATGGATCTTTTTGGTCCAGTAAGTGTGAAGAGTCTTGGCATGAAATCTTATTGTTTAGTTATCACTGATGACTATTCAAGATTTTCATAGGTCTTTTTCATGGGTTATAAAAGTGAAACATCGGAGCTCATTAAAGACTTTGTTATTCAAATTGAAAACTTTTGTGATAAAAAGGTTAAGATTATTAGATGTGATAATGGCACATAATTTAAGAATGTCACCATGAATGAGTTTTGTGCACTTAAGGGCATTTCTAGACAATATAGCTCTCGTAGAACTCCTCAGCAAAATGGAGTTGCAGAGAGAAAAAACAGAACATTAATTGAGGTAGCTAGGGCCATGCTAAGTGCATCTTCATTACTTGTCACATTCTGGACTGAAGCAGTAAATACCATGTGTATGTGAACAATAGGATTCATATAGTTAAGAGCTTAGGAAAAAATTCTTATGAGTTGTTTTCTGTGAGAAAGTCTTTTATAAGACTCTTCAAAGCTTTTGGATGTCAATGTTCTATATTAAACACCAAAGACCAATTAGGAAAAATTTGACCCTAAAACTGATGATGGTTACTTCCTTGGGTATTCTAGTGTCTCTAAAGCTTATAGGATTTATAATAGAAGAACTAGAACCATAGAAGAATCCATCAATGTGATATTCAATGAATATACACAAAATGTTAGGAATTCAGGTGCTGAATGGTTGTTTGATTTAGATACATTTGTGAATTCCTTTAATGGTTTTTGCTCAGTTATTTCAGATGAAGTGCAGGTATCTACAGGGGATGTAGCAAATGCTGAAGATGTTAATGATTTTGAACTAGGAAGACCAACAAATGCAAGTGTAAGCCCTTCTACATTAAATCAATATCATACCAGTTCACAGGGGGGGAGCCACTATAACGTGAGAGGGTTCAATTGAACCCACTCGAGTTCTTAAATTTTCTTATAATTAGGTATACATTCTCTTGATTTGGGAGTTTTTGGTTCAAATGAACCCAGTGATTTTGTATTCTTGAACCCCCTGCCCTAATTCTTAAGAAATAAATACAATACTCTGTTTTGATGTTGTTTACCAATTGATGCTCTACAATTGCTGTTGAATCCTTCAAATCGCAATTAAGGTGAGTCGATTTATATGCTTTTATCTGAAGATTTTAATTCAATTTTAGGTTTCAACTTAAACGACAAGTTTGATTTTAATTTTCATTTTTTGACCCTTTTATTTGATTTGCCTTTCATATCCCATGGAATATATGATTTATATAATAACATAATGGAGGCTCTTGTGGTTTTGATGTATAGGAAAGTATTTATAAATGCTAGTTGTATTCATTGCGAATCGAAATTAGGTTTGAAAGATTATTTGATTGTATTAGTTTACAACCAAACTTTTTGCCGTGTAAATACAAAAGTTTGGGAGCTAATTGATGGTTGTTTTGATCATGATATCCAATATAAGTGATGACTACATTTATGGGGCAAGTTAAAATCCTCAATTATTCGACCTTTTAAGTTCATCGCATTGTGATTGTTTGTGTTAGTGGGGAATTATGAAGGTAGAGTGAACGTAGTTTATCAGAATTATTGCTAACACTAATGACACAATAGGTTTGAATTAAGAAAATTAATTTTGCAGAATGATTCATGTAAGTATATTACAACTTTACAAAAGGAAATGGATAATGGGGTTCCTTTTTTGATGTTGATCTTGCACATTTAGATACACAATTTCATACTTTTAGTTACAAAAGTACGTATTTTACCGTGTCGTTTACACTTTTTTTGAACTAGTTCTATAAGTTCATTTGGTCTACTTATCAGAAAGAATGTAGTTAGTAATGCAATGAATGACTGTGCTTTGCGACTGCATCAGGTAAATTAAAATTTTTAGTGCAATATTACTTTTCATAGTGTATATATAGTCTGAACCCACTAAGAAAACTTCCTGGCTCCGCCCCTGCCAGTTCATTAGAGGATACAACAATTGTAAGTGAAGATCTTGCAGAGAGTCAAACTGAAGCAGACATTCTTCAAGAAGACGACATTCCAGTAAAATCTGAAGATCAAGACAATGTTGTACAAGCTTAAGAATTGACTTCTGATATGAATCATGATAATTCAGGTGCACTACATTCTACTAAAGATATCTCTAATGCACAAGATGTTAATGATGTTAATTCTGGTGATCCACAAGTTAATTCGGGTATTCAAGATCAAGTTTAAGAAAATTCGGGTGGATCACAAGATAATTCTGGTGCACAAATGGAGATAGAAGAAAACTCGGGTAACATTCAGAACAATTTGGGTGCAGAAGCTGAACATGCAAACAATTCGGGTGAATCACAATTCAATTCTGGTGCACAAATTCAAACTTTTCCTACTGAACCAAGCCATGAACAATCCAGTGAAGCAAATTCTGAATCTTTATTCTTTTATGATATTGTCCCTAATCAAACAAATCTAAGCCAACCTTGTTTCAGCTTGTTGACATAGTCCAAACTTCTAGATTTTGCCCTAAAATCTCCAAGTTGTTGATATAGACCTTCTTCAGCTAATTGATATATTTCCAACATGGTTTTACCACGTGTTCACCTTAATATCTTCATCTCAACCACTTCCATCCTTTTTGTCTGAGCCTTGGTCATCGGCCAAACTCCTGTGGCTACTCTCCATTTCCGTCTATCCATTTTTATACAATGTGTTACGTTTTCATCTTATATAATATCAATAATTTAGTAATTTATGTATATAAAATTATAAAAGTGTATTAACTCAAGCTTTCGAGTCGAATATCTTGTAGCGAGAATTTAATTCAAAAACTTATTCAAATAACTCAATTAAGGGGGTGTTTGTTTCGGTTTATGTAAGCAGTTTATGAGCTTATGTAAATTTTCATAAACTTATAAGCCCATTATTCTCGGCTTATGAGTTTATTAAGTTGAGCTTATGGTTTATTTAAAGTTATAAACTCAACTTGATAAACTCATAAGCCAAAAAAATGAACTTATAAACTTATAAAAAATTTTATAAACTCATAAACCGCTTTACATAAGCCGAAACAAACGACCACTAATTTAAATCAACTCGATAAACACAATAACATAGACTACTATGCAAAATTTCTTTAAAAATGGTAGACTTGTTCACACCCCTAGATTCACTCCAAAAAAAAGTCCACACAATCTCCCCTATATAACCCCTTCTCCATCCTCATACCATCTTCACAAAACACAACAACAATGTCTACTCCAATCACCCCAATTCCATTACTAAAAGATGAACTCGACATCGTCATTCCCACAATCCGAAACCTCGATTTCCTCGAAATGTGGAGACCATTCTTCCAACCATACCACTTAATCATCGTCCAGGATGGTGATCCTACTAAAGTCATTAATGTCCCCGAAGGTTTCGATTATGAACTCTATAATCGTAACGACATTAACAGAATTCTGGGTCCTAAATCTTCGTGTATCTCGTTCAAAGATTCTGCTTGTCGGTGTTTTGGGTACATGGTTTCCAAGAAAAAGTATATTTTCACCATTGATGATGATTGCTTTGTAAGTTTTCTTGATTTTTTATTTTTTTTTTAATTTTTTTTTATTTGGGTTTGTTTAATTTGTTATGATTTGAATTGGGTATATTTTTGTTTTTGTGGGTTTTGATTATTTTAGGGTTTAAGATTAAATTAAAATTCAAGATCCAATTTTTTATTTATTTATTTATTTAGTTTAATTTAATTTAATTCAAGATCCAATTTTTTGAGTTTAGATTTGGTCAATTTTGGGTTTTTAATTTTAAATTTTAAATTTTTTTGATTTTATTAGGGTTTAATAGAATTTTGGGCGATCTAGGGTTAAATACACAGATCTTGTAAAATTACCTTTTTGCCCTTTATTGTTAGATTGATTTAGGTTCCAAGTTTGTTCTAAGAAAAGGGTATTTTAGACATTTGACTAAAGACATTGGTTTGAAATGTGAATAGGTTGCTAAAGATCCATCTGGAAATGATATCAATGCACTTCAGCAACACATTACGAACCTTTTGTGTCCATCGACTCCGTTTTTCTTCAACACCCTTTATGATCCATATAGGGAAGGTGCTGATTTCGTCCGTGGATACCCTTTTAGTCTTCGAGAGGGTGCGCCGACTGCGGTTTCTCATGGGTTGTGGCTTAACATTCCTGATTATGATGCTCCTACTCAACTCGTCAAGCCACGTGAGAGAAACACTAGGTGTGTAACTTAATCTTTTTTTAGAATGCTCACTTGTTTGATATCGTAATGTCTCATGAGATGAATAATAGCAATTAGCAACATCATTAATAGTGTTTAAATCACGTAGGATCCGTGTTTAGAGCTTCGTGTAGTGCTTAAAAAGAAGGTCCTCCACTAGTGGGCCATAGAAAATTTCGTTTTCTGTACTTCCAATAGCTCGATGACCTCTTATTCATATCTTAAATATTATTGTCAATTAAGCGACTTAATCTTGTATGATAAATAAATAATAATCATAGAAAAATTGTTTGCTTTGGGTTTTATGTCCTTTTGGGAACAAAAAGCAACGATTTTAATCCTTTATATGAGAATTTATCAATTTGAGCTCATTATTTATTATTAATGGGTAAAAAGGCTGAAATTGAAAGATTTAGCAACGAATTAAACCAACTCAGGCTATTAATCAACGTCATCTAGAGGCTTTATAGGATGACCTCTTTGTCAAGCGCTATCAATTGCACCTGGCAAAGGGGCTTGAGTTTTCCTTGCTGCATCTTTTTTATCTAATCCTTTTTTGCTATATATATGTTACCAGATACGTGGACGCTGTTATGACAATCCCGAAGGGAACCCTCTTCCCCATGTGTGGAATGAATCTTGCTTTTGACCGTGAGTTAATCGGTCCAGCAATGTACTTTGGTCTCATGGGCGATGGTCAGCCAATTGGGCGCTACGACGACATGTGGGCTGGTTGGTGCATCAAGGTAACTTTCTTCTCCTTGATTTTGTACTCTCTGTTAATATAATAGAGGTAAAAGGTTTGAGTCATTTTGTATTTTTCGTTGTAGGTGATCTGTGACCACTTGGGACTTGGCGTGAAGACTGGTTTGCCATACATCTGGCATAGCAAGGCGAGCAACCCGTTTGTGAACCTGAAAAAGGAATACAAGGGTATTTACTGGCAGGAGGAGCTAATCCCGTTCTTCCAGGCCGCCACCCTGCCAAAAGAGTGCACCACCGTACAAAGCTGCTACAAGGAGCTGTCGGTCCAGGTCAAGGCTAAGCTCGGAAAGATTGATGACTACTTCAACAAGCTAGCTGATGCCATGCTCACTTGGATTGAAGCGTGGGATGAACTCAACCCCCCATCTGCTCCACTTGCCGAGGCGAAATAGAGTTTTGAATTTGCCTTGATGCGTAGATTGATTACTATCGAGTTTCTATTATACAATGGAGTTTGAGAGTCTTACGAGTTTTTTCTTTTAAAGTATTTTTTAAATTTTTTGCAGTATGGATTATTGGATCATGGAGGATGTTAGTCTTGTTAAATTATTTTATTATAATAGTGATGCTTAAAACATAGTCTTGTTAATTTTTTCCTTTGATTTTGTTAGTACATTCCAAACCAACTCTATCAAATTACAGAATGACCAAAAACAGGCAATGATTTTATAGATCCTAGAATTGGTTCGTTTATGACAAACAAAATCGTAAAATCTTATGATCAAGATCGGAATCTTAACGACCTTTACTTGATATGATCGCATATATTTGCATGTTTGTGTAATAATCTCTAGACATGGGTAAAATACTTTCTAGATTTTACACATCAATAGAAAGCCAAAGTCCACCATGACTAAGTGCATGGTTTCGATCACCCTAGCGGAGTTCAGATACACCGTAGGAGATAATGAAGCAGGAGTTACTTTAAGTTTCAGTTCTCACTGAAAAGAAGTTTTGTAAATGTACGCTGACCCGAATAAACATTGGAAAGATATGGACTCTTTCTTCAACCATGTATTCAATGTTTCGCTAGCAAAGTGAGAGGTCATGATAAAGTCATCAATGAGAACTTCATAATCACTGAGACACCGACGCCAAGAAGGGACATTTACTTTTATGATCATGTAATGCAATGTAAACTAATTTTTGTTACAACTCTTTAAACTCTACCAGAAGTTTTTTTCGTTGTAAAAGTTTGTACATTTTCAGCCTAAGGTGCTTAACTGCTTAAGAATAAGAAGAGCCTTTCAATTTGAAATGTACCAAATTAGATATTCAACTTTTATGAGTGTCTTATTTTCGTCACTTTAGCAAGGAAAGAAGGACTGAATACTTATCTAGTCATCTACTCATTATAATTAAAAGATCAAAGAAAAAGGAGAAAGAACTAGAGCAACCGCCTCTCATCGAGCAGAAAACTCATAATAACTTGACTGCAATTATTCAATTGGCCTGAACAACGGGTTCTCTTTTCTAGACGTCAAGTTATAAAGGGAAACAGGTGAAATATACTATCAAATCTCCATAGAATCTTTACTAGAGGTCACAATATGACCCGTTTACATTTCACTTATTAATGGGTTGATTTAGGCTGGTGTTTAATCTCAAACATGTCAAATAAAACATTTAGCTATAAAGGAAGCGGATCAAATGACATAAAAAAAACAGCAACTTCTGTGTGGTAACTGAAGCTATATCCCTGCACAATCTCTTGTATGAGTTGAAATTTGGCAGATAAGCGCTGTAATGTGGGTAACTTACTACAATATATAAATGTTCTCACGGACTTGGACTCTTGGAGGTTTTTTTTTGCTTTCAAGACTAAATTTGTTTGATTGATGGTCTCGATCTGCTGAGACAATACCAATAAATCTTAAAAAATCTGTTGTTAGAAAAAACAGAACCTGCTTTAGTGCATACTGTTTTAAAGGGTCTAAAGATTCAGATGATGAACTGAAGCTCGAGATGTATCCTCATCTGAAAATAAAGTTGCCAACGTCCTAATGGGATTGACTATAGTGTATTTTCACAGCAATGTCAACAAAGGTATTGTAAGTTGTTTTGAACCTACCCATCATTTCTATAAGCATGTCAATAAGCTTCGCGTTTTTGCTTTTATGACACCAACACGTCCACTTGATTGACCAATCTCATCTCTAATATACTTCGTTTTAAATACATCACTTATCAAAGTCTACTTTTATTAACATAAACTGAAATACACGTTTTGTTTTTTCTTAGATTATTGTATGCATACTAAGAAAACTCGTATTTCTTACAAGATATGTTGGACAAATGACAAAGGTAGCGCTCTTTGCTCACAACCTTTTTTTTTCTCCATTTTCTGTATATCGAAACTCCGGTCTAAAATGCACTAAAAAATAATGTGCAACAAAAACCGTATACGTATACACAAAACCAAATTCCTCTTCTTATCTCATATCAATGTTACAAAGTTTCGGTCCAAACAGACCACAGCTAAGGGTGTGCAAAAAGCCGAAAAACTTAACCTTATATAAAACCAAAAACCCAAAACCAAATTTCATTTTACATTATACAACAACTAGAGTACAGAGTACTAAACAAGTTACAGTAATGTAAACTACCTTATTATTCCCGAGTTATGTTTAACATGTTCAGATACACACATAAAAGAATTGTATATCAAAAATAACGGCTCCATTACATTTAAAACATATCCTTATGCGTGTCTAAACGTCTTAAACATCAAGTTTTTCCAAACCGGAGACGTTAATTCCGGCGCGTTCAACGGAACGAAAAAACGGAACCACCATTTTCCGGTAATGAAGAGGCCGTGAAATCTCCTCTGTAACATCAATTTCTACATTTGAAATACCTATATCGCTTAGACGAAACCCTAGTTTTTCACCGATTCTAGAAGCGATTTTGGCGTCCCAGAATCTGTGAGATCTTGGAAACGTGGTGAGTTTGGATTGATTGTGTGCTGTGAATTCTTGCTCTGTTGATGATGCCATGGCGATTATGGAATCGGTGCCGGAGTTGGTTACCTGAGCGGTTATTTTCCGGCAGGATAGAGCTAGTCGGAGAAGGTGACGGTGGTTTGTGGGAGCCATGTTATGTTATGGAGATGGATCAGTTTTTACATTTTTGTTAAAAGTTTAGTGACAATAGGTTCTAGTAAGGATGAGCTAAAATAAAAAAACCGAAAAAATTTAAAAAATCAACTGTTCGGTTTTTGATTTATGAAAACCGGTTTGGTTTTTCTTTCACTTCAAAAAGTCGAACCGAACTTGATAGTTAAGAAAATGAATAGGATGTTTCTTATCGAGTCGAAGGGCCAATGTCTAAAAAACCGATTATCGATGTAAAACAGAACGGAACGGTTTCTAACTTTTAAAAATCGAAAATTTTGGTTCGATTTCGGTTTTATGTAAAACCGAGTCGAACCGAACAGTGCTCAACCCTAGTTTTTAGTTTTGCTAATTTTTTATTTTCTAAAACTCGATTGAATATCAGCGAACCAAACATATCTTGAATAAACTTTAATTTTGTACCTAACATTTTAATTACGGACCTCCTTTTACGTTTTTAAATTAATTTCGCTCCATCTCGAGCATCTCTCATACTCTCACTTCATTCAATAATTTCTTTAATGTTATTGATGTGTTTTTCTTCATTTCAATAATTAGATGTTACATTCTAATGTCGATTTTTGATTGAACCTATTTGCCTTCTATAATCATCGAGTCGGTTGGCACACATATTGGATAGTAGATACACATAAACGTTGATAGAACTATGACAATTGACAAAGCAAGATCAAATGCCCAAAAGCAATGACAAAATAAAATCAGACAAGTCCCAACAAACGTTTATCACGGTGAATCAGATGGCCAAATCGCAACCTCCGTAAACCCATCTTCAGTAGCACAAGCTCTAAACATACCTGTCGTGTTAAAAGGCATAGCAACTTCACCTGTTGGAGACACGGCAACTAAACCAGTAGTCCCCTTTGGTGAAACTTGATGTACAATATATTCAGCTGCTTCTTTTAAACCCAACCCTTTGTATTCCATAACTGCAGCCACGTCTCGTGCCACTGTCTCACGGATTATGGCTTCACCTCTGCCAGTTGCAGAGACGGCACAAAACTTATTGGCATAGGTGCCTGCACCGGGAATGGGTGTGTCTCCTATCCTTCCTACCATCTTGTTGACCAGACCACCGGTGGAAGTTGCAGCAGCTAAGTTCCCGAGACTGTCGACTGCTACACATCCAACAGTTCCAAGTTTGCTAATTCCATCAGGATCTGGTGTCTCCTTTTGATCTTCGGTTATTATAGGTTGTGTATAATCTTGCTACAAGTTAAATAATAGATGAGTTATGCAAGACAGATGTGGGTAACAGGTCAAATTAGTATCTTTGAGACGGGTCGGTTTGGGTTGACCCACTAATGTTTTGTACATTTTGACCCATTTCATCTGTAACTATCTTTTTTGACCCGTTTGAGATAAAAGCACAACTGAAATTGCTCCATTCATAATTGAATAGGTCGATATAGGCACCTCTAAATTTTTGTTTCTTGGTGTCTCATTTGATGATGATAAGCAAAAGTTTTCAATCAACTTAGAAAGAATGAGTATACCTGGACTCTGTTTGATTCTTTTGCTTGCTTTAGTCTCTCAATGTTTTCCGGAGTAATGAAATGATTATTATCTACTGTTTCAAGCCCCTGAACAATGTAAATCGTAAAATTATTCACAAAATGAAATTGAATGAATTTGTGTTTATACGTCTATACGATACATCAAACTAGAATGTATCACTCGCCTGTTCTCTTGCAAAGGCCTCCGCGCCATCAAATGCAAGATAAATATGTGGCGTTTTTTCCATGATACGTCTTGCCAAAGAGATGGGATTGACAACAGTGGGGACACCAGAAACCGCACCACATCTCTTTGTATTTCCATCCATAATGCAAGCTTCCATTTCAACTGTTCCATTTGTGGTCAAAACAGACCCTTTACCAGCATTGAAGTATGGAGAATTTTCGAGTTCACGTACCTACAATACAAAAGTTTACAAGGAATCATGAGTATTATAACATAACCTAAATTAAACAAAAAGGTTACAACTTTCCTATAATTGTTTCCATCTATTCTATTGAATTGTGCTAAAACTTCTCATTTTAAATAAAAACATTTCTATACCGAACCCAAAATGAACACTCGAACAATAACAAATAAAATGTCACATTTACTTTTTTGAAAACTTTGATCGGTTAAAACTTTAAAGTGGACACTTATTACGAGACAAACAAAAGTAATATGAATACTTATTTTGTGACAAACCGATGAAATATGAATATTTATTTTGTGACGAAGAGAGTTACGTAATTATTTATAGAAAGGGAAGTGAAAAATTAATAATACCACAAGTTCAACGACATCTAAGGGAGAGCATTTGGAATTATTAAGAGCAGAGACACCGATCTCAAGTATATGTCGTAGGGCAGCTTCTCGAGGTTCACGGCGTTCTGCTGCTATGTTTACCGGAATATCGCCGGCTCCGCCGTGTAAAGCTATCGCCCATCCCATGCTTACGTATTCCTTCTATTAGAACTCCAAAAACCACCCACTCTCTCACCCTTTCTATATTTCACCCCTCTCTTTTTTTAGATTATTAGTTTTGTTTTAACCATTGACATGATTGTTGAGCTGATAAAAAATGACCGTGTCGGTTTTGTTCAGTGTTGTAAAAGACGGCCTAGTCGGCAGGCTAGACAGTTTGAGAGCTCAGCTGAACCAACCATGCTTGGGTCGCTCAAATAGGTCGGGTCAACGGGATCAGGATCAAAATTATTCAAATATGTAAATTAAAGGTGAATAGTCTAAAATAACTTTCAATTTTGAAAGAAAAATCAACGTGAGATATAGATTAAAAAGAAGATTTGAAGAGAGAAAAAGGCTACCAAAGAAAATATGGGTCGAAAGTTAAATTAGAATTTGATAAAATAAATAAAATAACAAATGTTTAATCCATTTAACTGACCCATTTATACTAAATATTTAAATAAGGACCAAACTAACATTATTTTAAGTTGAATGTAATAAAATACTTATTATAATAAATAAAGTAAAAGTAGTATTAAGTTTTTAAAACTATAGATCATTAAAAATTGACAAGTAATACTAATATAACTCTATATTTATACATATATTTTTGAAATTTATAATTTAAATGTAGGAAGTCAACAAAAGTCAAAATCCAACTATTCCCCGACTTGATCGACTAGTTAGTCCTTAAAATGCCTCAACTGACTCGGCCCAACCAACGGCTTTTTCAACCTTGATTTTGTTAACCAATGAGAGTGGTCTTAGTTTGATATTTTAAATTCAAAAAGTGGATACAAGTCTTACAAACATATACTAGCAATTCGTTTATAGTTATTGATCGAATTTGCAAGAAGAAACGTAGAGAACTTGCGAATATGTTATAAAAAAAAATGACATAGGAAGAAAAAAAAAACGGAACTAGAATTATCTCATGTTGTTTAAACCACAATAATAAATTATTTTGTACCACCTTGTGAAAATAAATAATGAAATAAACTAATTTGAATTTATAAGAGTTGGCCTTACTTTTTATTTAAGTTTTTTTTTTTATTTCTTTTCTCGTTATTGAACATGACTTAATCGTTACTTATATTAGTTTCGTAACTCAATCTAAACTATTGGTTAGAGAAATAATTATGCAACTAGAAATTACCACACGTTCAACAACATCAAGGGCGGAGCATTTGTCTTGGAGAGTTGAGACTCCAATTTGAAGAATACGATGGAGCTCGACTTCTCGAGGCTCACGTTGTTCAACCGGGTAGTCACGCGAAATACCTCCACCTCCACCGTGCAAAGCTATTGCCCATCCCATGTTTACGCTTCCAACCTTCGTCTTCTTAAAATTCCATATCTAAAGCCTCTTCTCTTTTATACAGTTTTTAATAAATAATTTTAGTCCAAATGTCATTGTTAAATATTTTCTTAGAAAAATACAAAACTCAACATGATGACAGAGCTTTGAACTTAGAACCAAATTGGTAGTCTTGTTTTTAATATATTCAAAGACTACTAACTTCAAAAATCTTTATTAAACAATTGAAAACTATCGACTTTATCCTCTCATATTTTTGTAATGTTAGATACTGATCTTTGATAAATGGAGATAAGCACAAGGTTATTTATTAGACAACCTTGGTTTGAAAAGGCTGTGTCTAGGCGTGCCTAGCGGCCAGGGGCGAATCTGTAGTAGGGCCAGGTAGGTCCGCGGACCTACCTTAATTCTCGAAATTCTTTAGAGTCGATATAGAAAATTTTCGAAGGACCTATCCAAAAAACTGATAAGGACCTAGGTTAATTATTGTTTTGAGAGTAGGTAAACAAAGATTGAGTATGGCGCAGTGGTAAAAAATCCATGGGCAAAGATAGAGGTTTTTAATGCCCAGGGTTCAAATCTCACCCCATGTATTCAACTAAGATTTTTATATTCTTAGTATCTTTTATTTTTGTGATAAATATAATGTTATAGTTCTTTATATTTAACATGTATATTTAAAATGATGAAAATTTTGAATATTAGAAAATTAGAATACTACAATAAACTTTATTAATTAAATATATTAGAGCATATTAAATCTATTTTAGGAGATAGAAACTTATAGTACTTACAAACACCTTAACTATAACAATAAGATAGCCATAAGGATTATAGTTTATTTAATATTATATTTGTGTTTGATAGCAAATACGAATAGTACATCTAACTACAAGTTAACCCGTCTGACCAAATGACCCGTTTAAGCCTTTACTCCTCTCGTCTAATTTTTTTAAAGGACCTACCTTCGATCCAATTCTAGATTCGCCACTGCTAGCGGCTAGCGTCTCAAAAATGGCCAAATCACATTTTGCTACTCGGGTGGCGTCTTAAGTTGAGACGATGATATTTGACGTTTAAATGACGTATACATGTGAAAATAACATTAAGGAATTAAGTGTGTCGTCTTTTAGGTGATATGAAGGCTTATTTTACAATATGAGCTTTTTTAATGTGGTTTAATTGACCTTTTTTAAGGGGGTTTGGTGAAAAAAATTGTATATAAGCAAATACGTCTAGTATAAATGTATTTTTGTTATGTAAAATTGATATTTATGTAAGTCTGAAACATTTTCTTGATAAAAATGGTGTATAGAGTTGATACAACTCATACAAATATTTTTGTGAAGCATGCATTTTGATATACGTGAGACGAGCGTTTAATGCTTAGCGTCTTTATATTTTGACCCCTATCGCCTCGGAACGCCTGATACAGCCTTTTAAAAACAAGTAGACAACCATTTCTATCTCTTCTAAGACATTTATGAATGAATTAAGAAGACCGAAATTAAAATTTCAATGACACTCTCAGCTCTCTCAGGTCTTTTAAGGTGGGTAATTTACAAACCTCTTTATATATATATATATATATATATATATATATATATATATATATATATATATTATACGTGTAAAATTGTCTTTCTTATAATAATTTATAAGAATATGTACTTAGATATAAAATTTACGATTCATAAATGTAACATTGTTTATAATAATTTAAAAGAAGATATATATATTATATGTATAACATTGTCTTAGAATATGTACTATATATATACCATTTCTATCTCTTCTACTTGGCGTTTATGATTATTATTTTTTCATTTTAACATAATAGCTCTGCAATAATTTGTTTTTATACAAGAATCTGGTGTTCAAAAACAGGGCCGTCCCGTGGATTTTGGGTGTCCTGCTCGGCTAAGCAAATGAGGCCCCTTAAATACAAATAATCTAAATACTTAAAAAAAGTTAACAAAAAATTGATAAATTGTAAGAATATTCAAGATAAAAATCAAATGACCCAAAACAACTTTGAGTTTAACTAAGATACAAACTGGGCATGAATCTATTATATCTAATATTAAATTGATATGTACTTCAAGTTAAGTTATATCGTTATATACATATATATTATTCTCTACATTTATCTATATACCCTTAAGCTAAGTCTTTAACAAACATGACAATTCTGTGTCAGTAACACTTCTTTGTATTCACGTTACAATATATTCCGCTCATAATGCTCAAACATTTTGGGCCCCTCAAGGATTATGGGCCCTGTGCAATAGCTCACCTTGCACAGACCCAAATCCGGCCCTGTTCAAAAAGATGTGGTTGAAACTTTTAGTAAACTTCTTTGCTTAGATAGTGTTTTAATTTGTAAAATAATTTTTTGGACGATATGAAAATGATATGAAACACTCAAATAAGCAACCCATTTCTTTTCACCTATATAAATAAACAGCCTAAGTTTATGTTGTTTGTACAACCATATTTGTTTTGTGGCGAGTTGGAAAGTCATTCACTTGACAATTCGTCGAAAAAACTTTGAAGAAATCACAAGTTTGGCTACTAGCAGTGAGATCATGTTGTCTTGCAAAGGTAAACACCCCATATTAGTTAGTGTGTGTGTGTGTGTGTATGCGTGCGCGGGGTGCATGTGATAGTTAGTTAGATTTCCCCAAAAGTGGGTGACTAATGAGATAAAGAGGTACTTAAAACTGATTTTGCGGTAAATTTGATTATTTCCCTAATGGGTCAAACTGTCTATCACTATGTCAAACCGGAAAAAGAGGTACTTAAAACTGATTTTGGGGAAAATTTCGTAGGTGTTGCTGTGTTTTAAGGGATTTAAGTTTCATAATATATTACTATATTACAAATCAGGATTGAATCAAGTTCGAGTAGGAGCAATCCTTCAACCCATTCTATCCTATAATTAAATGTCCAACATGCCTATGATTCCGTGCAGAATATTGTTTTTTAATTTTTTTGGGCTATTTTTTGGGCTTCTAGGTTGGGCTTATTTCTGGGTTGGGCTTCTTTTTGGGTTTGTGGCATAGATGTCTTTGTCCTGTCCAGTAGCTAGCAGAGGCGACGGAATTTGTTACACGTGTCTAAACACGTGTCGCCGTACCCTTTTCCACCTCTACAACACTTGGGCGGTGGACACTACCCAACATACCCAGAAGATTTCAATCTCTCCGATCACAAATTCATAATCATCAGGCAATCAATCAACATCATCATCATCATCATCATTTTCACAATCTATTTCATCAATTTCACTCTTATCATCATCAATCGATTGATCATCATCATCTTCATATAATCCCTAAGAGAAACAGAGGATATGTGTAGCACATGTTCGGGACAGTGAGTAAATCTGTTTTATTTGAAATGATTTAAAATTATCTTTAAATTTAAAATTATCTTGAAACGTTAAATATGTTGTTTTTTCCAGGAAGAAGATGATAATAACTATGTGGAAGAAAAAGAGGCTGTAGATGTTTTTGACAGCGACTTCGATGAAGATGTATGTGTAGCGTCGTTAATCATTATACACGTTTTCTTTATATTATTTGTCTGAATTGAAATATGTTGTAGGATCCATGTAGATCGAATGTGAAAGAGGCAGTTGAACTGTGCAAAAAGGTTGGTGTAAAGGTGAGAGCTATAGCATTAGAATGCCCTGGTAAGTTGTCCTAACCACTTTTTCATTTATGAATTTTTTACATGAACATCGGTAGGTAAGAAGAACATGTACATAGAAAGTACGATCTCCTTGGAACTAAAATATAAATATCTGTGCTGATTTTTTACTGATGTAATTTTTTTAATTGAAACAGAATGCACACTTTCATTGTATTAGAATTCGGTGTCCTCTGTTTTTGTTTTGTTGTTGATAATTTTTTTTTATGTAATTGATGATAGGTAGGGCGCCAAGGTTTAGATGATGCTGCTAAATATGTTCGGACACAATTGGAAATATTGAAAGATCGTGCGGGATCTAATGTAAGGTTGGTATACGAATGCATGGTTTTCTTTATTTTATAAAGAAGAAAAATATACTCCTAATTTTTACTTTTGTATTGTTTCAGGATTGAAATCGAGGAAAATTTAGTTAACGGATCCTTTAATATGATGTTTTTAGGTCACAGCTTTTCTTTTGGATATAGGAATCACAGAAATATAGCAATGAGGTACTTCAAGATTCTGAAAACCGATTTTATTATTGATTTTCTAATTGCTTTTGTATAGGATCTTGAAAAATCAAATATGATTAATGTTCTCTACACTATGTATATCACATAACAATACATTGCTAGGACCAATAATTATGCTTTTAAAATAGATATTCACTCATTTGACGCCTTTTATTACGGCTACTCGGCTAGCGTTTGTTAAAACTTTGTTAATTTGCAGGGTTTCTTTATTTGGAATTAGATGTAGTTCATAATTTAATTATAACTGGTCTTGGAATGTATTTTGATATTCGTTTCGTTCACACTTAAGTGCGTATAGATGAGTTAACACTTACGTTTACAGTTCGTTATGTTCATGAATACATAAATAATTAATGTTATAATTTGTGGCAGGTTCCTTACCCTCTTCAACAATGGTTACAAGTAGGCAAACGTTTCGTTTATCTTTTTGTATTTTTGTAATTTGATATATTGTATTTCTAATATTGGTGGCGCCTTTGGTAAACAAAATAATAATTCTTATTTGTTATGTATTTTTATTCAGGGCTACGGTTGGTAGCACCCGACGGCTCTGAAAATTTCTACAGGTTTGTTCTTGTGAGTTGTGATTCTTGAGTGTCAACAATTAACGAAAATTAGAATATGGGTTTCTGCAGTGTCTTTGATTCTGAGTTGGGTGATGTCATCCCTATTATTAAAACCTCCATTGGTGGCACAAGAATAATTGGAAGGCTTTGTGTTGGTAAGGAATTGGAATGTTTTTTAATCTGTCTTACGACCTGCACATCGTCTTTGACCATTGACTTTTAGATATTCTTTAATGTTGTAGGAAATAAGAAAGACCTTCTCTTGCCTCATACTACTACTGACCAAGGTAAGTTTATGGAATTGCAATTTTTAGATATTCTTTAACTTAGTCCTATTTGATGAACTTAATTTTGGCAAGTAACATATAAGGCTATATTTGGTTTCTGGTTTTTGTTACGTACTTTTGAATTATAAATCTCACTTTCATATATAGAGCTCGAACACTTGAGGAACAGCCTGCCTGATGCAGTTGTTGTTAAGAGGATTAGTGAGAGGTTATCTGCTCTTGGTAATTGCATGGCATGCAATGATCATGTTGCTCTTACACATACTGATCTATTACGGTATACCTGTGTTAGTTATTGGTTAGCATTAGCCTCATCATATGAGTACTAAGTTTTGTGATCATCGCTAGCTTTTATACTTGTCCAACATGATACGAGAGAGTATCCCTGTATAAAAGCATGGAGTGCGGACCCATTAAGCTTTTATACTTGTCCAACAATGATAATTTCTTGAAAAAATGACTGTCCTTGAACACACTGTTCCTTTCTTTTTGCCAATACGTGAATCACAAAATGAGCTTTTATCTTCAAATGCAATGGTAATTTTGTTAACACTTTAGACATTCTTTATTTGTTTTCGTTTCCATGCTTTTTAAAAATACATCGTAGGCGGTGATCATGGAATCAAAGCACAGGGGGATGGATGGTTGCTTATTGTCGCATCGGTTGAAGGTAGCAACTTACCAGCCGTTGATTCAAATGGCTTATCTGATCCGTATGTCATCTTTATTTGCAATGGGAAAACAAGAAATAGCTCAATCAAGTTCCAAAAATCTGATCCTCGCTGGAATGGTGAGTATTAACTTTACTTTTTTCTAATTGTAATAAATGTTTAATTTATAATGTCTTATATAATTCGCAGAAATATTTGAATTTGATGCCATGGATGACCCGCCATCTACTCTTGATGTTGAAGTTTTTGATTTTGATGGACCTTTTGATGAAGCTGTATAAATTGCATTTAAGGATATTTTTGAATAATACGAGAGGTAGCAATATTATTAAAGAATATTTGACCAAGATGGAAAAGGAGGTGGGAAAGAAGGTATAACAGTCACCGGTTCCATTTAATATTTCCATTTTGTGTTTTTCTTTATCAACAAATTGTTATTGTACCTATACTGTATTATCAACACCCGTTTTAACCGCCATTACTATCGTTATTATGAACATATACAGGACAGCGAACCCGTGCAACGCACGGGTAATCTTCTAGTTTAACTAAAAAGATAAGTTGATTCGTAATATAGTTAATCTTTAACGAGTCAACCATTCAAAACCTAAACATATAAAACTAATATAGATCAAATGGGTCGGACCAAAATGTTACCATATAGTTCTTTATTATGAAAATATATTACTCCGTATCATTTAACACAAATTATTTTTAAAGCTTAATGAATCGGAAAAAAAAAAAGTGTTAATAAATCCGTCCAACACGAGGTATACTAAGTCGTAGTATAGTTAGCTAATTTGAACCGTTATCCAACCCACATGACCCGCACACTTTAATCAACCCAACACATCCTCTTTGAGTCCACATTAAAAGGTTACTAAACCCACATACTTGTCCATTTTGGATTAGCCAAACCAACCTTTTTGATGCACATAAATAAGTCAAAGAGTTTTTGCCCATTTTAAAGCGATCTAGATCACAACAGTTATGCGAGTCGTGTCTACTCTGTATTTCTGTATTTCGAGTCCTACCCACTCTGGAATCCTGCTTTATTGCATCTTGACTAATCTACTGTAAGTAAAATAGAAGTTTTACTCTGAACATGATTACCTGAATTTTTTTCAATCATAAGTATAGTATTTTAGAACATACATAATGCGACCCAATCTATTGTTTGGTTGACAGAACTTTGATAAGCTAATCAAAGTCAGTGGTTACTACAAAATTTGATTATATATGTGAACCTAAGCAAATGATGAAAAATCAAATATGTTTTGATCTTCCTCTTCTTAGGTAACTAATAAAATAGAAGAGAAGTCGAGTAATGATGATACAGGGTCAAACACAATATGAAATGCACAAAGTAGGGGTGAGCATGGGTCGGTTCCGACCTCAACCCGAATCCAAACCGAAATTTCGGTTCCTGAAAGTTCCAAACCGTTTGGTTCGGTTTCTACATTGGTTCGGTTCCTCTCGGTTTCGGTTTTTTCGGTTCGGTTTGGTTTTTTATTTCGGTTTTTGGACATGGACAAATTTATAGATCTGTCAAGAAAAACTTGTAAAATAAATCTCAAATGGAAGCCTATGTTACGCAATAATTGGCGGAGTAGTTCACAACTTATAACATGAAGTTGTGCATATTACTAGAACATAATGATATGAGTCGGAAAACTTTAAACACAAAATTAAGAAGAAAAAAAAATACTATATGTGGCTTAGTAAACTATAGCATACATGGCAACAAAAAAATAATCAAAATTGAAGAAATAAACCTATATGTTGCTGAGTAATGTGACCTATATGACAACAAAAGATTACATATTGATAAGTATGAGACTGGCAATTTAGAAAAGAAAACTTTTAGTCTTCACTATTGGCATCGAGAGTTTGTGTGTTTAGGGAGTAATTAATTAGAATGATTTAGATTTTTAGACAAAGGAAAAAGAATAAAAAGAATAAAACTTAAAATATCTACTAAAAATGAACATATTAAAATTGACATACATATAATGGTTCGGTTTTGGTTTGGTTTTACCCTCCGACCCAAACCGAACCGTCTTTTTCGGTTTTTCAAAAATCGAAACCCAAACCATCGGTTTTTGTATTCGGACCGGTTTTACGGTTCGGTTTTTATCGGTTTTTTCGGGTTTTGGGATTTCGGTTCGGTTTTTGCTCACCCCTAGCACAAAGTAATAAAATTGATATTTATCATGTTATAAAAGTTCATAGGATAAGTTTATAATCTATTTAATTAACTATTACTCCACATAGAAAAATATGATTTTCTATATTTTCTTTTGAGTGATTATTGGATCTTAGATTGATGTATTTCTTTTTATAGGTTTTAAATTTTTATTTGTCTTTTTTTTTTTTTTACCTTCCATGTATCTATTTCATGCAGCGCTATCGGGAGTTAAGATGCATGATGAACTAAACATCCTCGCTTTCGACTCTTTCAAATGATAGTCTCAAGACCAATGTAATTGAGAATGTAGTGGATGCATATTATAAGTATGTGATTTAAAATAACGTTTACAATTGATAGTCTCAAGACGATTAACGGTTTGTAAGATAATTTAATTTTGAAAAAGAAAAGTAAGTGGGTTTTGGTATGAGTCTTAGCCATTGGATTAAAATGACATGAAAGGTTAAGATGGTGTCTTTTGATCTTTACACAATTATAGGTCTTAATTGATCATTTCTCTAATCTACAAATAAATTAGTGTATATTTTGAAAATGTTCAATTTTGTTATTATACTTTATTTTTCTTCAATTATATTACTATACTTTGAGAAAATGTTCGTTTATGTTACCGAACGTTGCGAAAATGTTCAATTATATCACTCAAAAAACGGGTTACCTAGTGTTGGCATGTTTGAATTGTTCATATTATCAATTAATAACCGATAATGCCAAAAATATTGTTAATATATGACTAAGTTACTTGATGGTGTTAGTAGGTTTTAATCCTATGTTTATAGGACCAAAACCCTACAAACGCAAGAAAAGGGCCCTAACCCATAACAAAAGTACACGGCAAGTCACAAGCCCGATGGACGAAGGAGTGACCCGGGTGGGCAAACATGACCCGGGCGAGCAAATGAGGCTCGAGGGAAAAGCCATCACCTGGTCTTCGGGTACACACCAGCCCCTTCACCGAGCAAATGTGGCTCGACACTCACCTAGCCGGGTACACAAGGCCCGACGTCGGGAAAATGTTCCCCGATACTCGCACTTGGTCGGCGGGTATACACAAGCCTCGTCACTAAGAAAGTGTGCCCTGACACTCACCTAGTTGTCGGGTATATAAGCCCCAGAGCCGGGAAAATGTCCTGACACTTGCACCTAGCCGCTGGGCAAGAAGGCCTCGATGTCAGGCAAATGTGCCCAGGCACTCGCACCTAGTCGTCGAGCAAGAAGGCAGGCTCCGATGCGGGGAAAATGTGCCCTGATACTCTGACCTAGTCGCCGGGTAAAATTGCCCCGGTACTTACGACCGTCGGGAAAATCGTGACTCGGCATGCACATGCCCTATGATCGGGTAAAAGTGACCCGACATCATACGCTTTGATCTAGCATTCAACATATATTAACCTGTCATACGATTGGCCGACAGATAGAATTATTCAAAACATTTGTAACGTCTGAGTACCGTAATAACTACAACATTATTGACGTACTCAATTATGACTTAAATGGTCGTAAATATGTATACTTTGGAATATTGAGGGATATAAATACCCACGGTATGATCATCTTAACGCTATTTTACATTAACACACACATATTCATACATTTTATGCTTTCATAACCAGAGTCATCACCATCTTCAATCTTGGTCGCCTTAGGCTCGTGAAGAGCCTGATAGGTTTTCACTGATATTCAAGAGATTTAAGGTTGAAGGTCACCCAAACATCCCATTTCCGTGTTTGATGATATTTTGATCAAACATTACTCTACTTTGAGAAAATGTTTCTAAACTTTGAGAAAATCTCGATTATGTTACTCTATTGGTGCAAAATTCGGAAAAAATCGAAAATTTTCTCAAATTTTAGTAACATTATGAAAATATTTATCATTTTGGGAAACTAGAGTAACTTATTTATATATTAACACTTATTTGTAGTATTATCGAACATTTGTTTATAACATGGACAATGCAAACCGGCTAACATCCGGTAACCAATTTAGGGTGTGACATATAGAAAAATATGATTTTCTATATTTTCTTTTGAGTGATTATTGGATCTTAACTTGATGTATTTCTCTTTATGGGTTTTAAATTCTTATTTATCTTTCTTTTTATCTTTCAGGGAACCAATTTCATGCAACGCTATCGGAAGTTAAAATACAAGATGAACTAAAAATCCTCACTTTTGACTCTTTCAAATGATATTCTCAAGACTAATGTAATTGAGAATGTAGTGAATGCATATTATAAGAATGTGATTTAAAATGACGGTAGTATCCTAAACTCTCATTTATTGTTTAAACCTACGGTACAAGTGTTCAAAAAGTCTTTTTATATTTTTACCGTACATGTTATATCTCAAAGTGGAGGGAGTAAAGTAAGATTTTTTGTAAAGTTAATGGTGCAAAAGGATATCCATAATTTCCGTGAGAAGTGTTGGACAAGATGCGTTCATGTTTGATTGGACGACAACTAACTCCTGTTCCTGTCTTCCTCTTCCGCAGCTTCACATTCTGTCGGAACATGGTCACTTTACTTGTCGCCTCCACCATTGACCCGGCCTCTATCGGCCCCGCCTCGTCACTCTTGTCCATGCCAGGCTGGCATCCCGGCCCTTTTCTCCAGGTACTACAAAAATTACATAATCTCAATCTATCAATCCTATGTATATCATCATTTTTAAATGAATGAACATCAACACGTTTACGTTTTACGTTTGTGAACGTTCGTTTATGTTTATCATAATCTTTATTTGTTTGTTTGGTTAAACTTCAACCAGTGGCAACTCTGACACTAACTAATCCTCCTTTAATCAGCCCGTGTTTAATGATAATACATAACGGGCCCTCTAATATAAAATTCTTGCTTCGGCTCTGACTTCAACCAACACAAACAAGCCTTGTTCATATTCGTTTTTAAGCATATATAATTCTAACTCAAAAAATACATACGAGTATCATGTATTTTATGTGTTATTTCAATAATACATAGCGGGGCCTCTAATATAAAATCCTGGCTTCGTCTCTGACTTCAACCAACAAGAACAAGCCTTGTTCATATTCGTTTATAACCGCATATAACTACACTGAACGTTAGTATGCTATATATTATATACAATAACAAAAAAGTTAAATTATGTTACATTCTGGTGCAATTAACCGTCTTAATAGTTTTGGTTTTGATGTTAAGTTACTTGGTGTAGGACATTGTAAGTTTTGCTAACAAAGATGTAAGGCTATTAAAACATGATAACTCAAATGTTAGAGAGGATTACTTGGATAAACGGTGGGAGGCTGCCACAGGAGAGGTTGTGGATGAGGTTATATTTCTTAGCAGGCATTCGGCTGCCTCAAAGCGGCCTGCGTTAACCCTTCATCCAATTGGTATATGATATTATGAATCGTGTTTCGTATTATATTTGTTACTTGTGAATTAGGTGTTGATTATGGATTGTGTTTTAGGTGTTCCTCATTTACGAGAAGATGAGGTGCCACCAGCGGGTGGCAAACCTGGATGGGCTGCACCACCTAATGTGAGAATGGGACCATGGTTGGGTCTATTAAAGAGCATTGCGAAATCACATAATCTGACTCCTGAATTTGAGGTCTAAAAATTTCGTTTTGTTTAACAATAAATAGGCATGCAAAATCACAAATTGTAAACCTCGTTAGTATGTGTCTTTGTTTTGTACATCGTTGTTAATTATCTTCTTTTGTTACTGGTATAGATTACGTTGGAGGCTACGCATCACGGACCTCTAGTTGATTCTCCCACAATGTTTGTAGAAATTGGTATGTAGCTTGTTTATTGCATAGTGACAAAGGTTGTTTTTTGGTTTCATAGTTCAGTTTACGTGGTCCTAGAGGTGGCAATTTCGACTCATTTTCCCATTTCAGCAGTTACTATTTTAATACAGATATCTGCTCATTTGTTATTTTGACGAAAAACAACCAATGAGACTCGTTATAAACTGTTAATACCGTTGTTTTAATTTTATTATAATATCAGGCAGCACAGAAGAGTATTGGAAGAGGCAGGATGCAGCACAAGCTATTGCTTTAGTTCGGTATCTCTTTTGAGCATAAGCTTAATTAACTGTATCAAGAAATTAATTTTTATATATCTATATCCCTTTCAGCTGTTAAATATGTTGAACATGAAAAATATTATCTCCGTGTAAAGAAACATTTGGGAGATGTCACGAGGGTCACATTTTCGCTTCATTTAATTTCTTTAAACTTTGATAAATAGCTCCGTGTTAAAATATAAGATAAGTTTACTTAACAAAACACGTCGAGTAATATTTTTTTTTAATGTTGCATTGAAGTTAGTTTGGAAAGGACTCGGCCTTGATGGAGGAATTCCTGTTGGAGACTGGCGAAGGTAATGGTCATCTTGGTTTAGTTTTTCCGATAAATTTCTATACACATCAGTTAACAGTAGAGGTGGCAATATCAGCTCATTTACTTATGAATGTGTCAATTTGGGTTGTGTTATATCTCATACGGGTCAAAGTGGTTCAGTAAAAAATGCTAAAGGACAGCAGGTCAAATGGGTCGTACGTGTCAAATAGGTTGAAACTCACACAAAAGACAGCTGATATAATATACAGAAAGAGTTGTGTATTATGAAGATGTTGGAATATTGCTTGTAGTTCTTGTTACTAATTTGATTATATTTGATGGTGCAGGAATAACGGAAAAAACAAAATCCTTCTAGGGGTTGGTGGTGGACACTACGTCCCTAGGCATATGGATACCGTATTGTAAGTTTGTCATTTTTAACTAACTTCCTCTTAATATGTGTCATATCTTTTGGTTCTCATTTGAATATTACAAACCTGGAAATTTACTTTGGTAATCAACATACTTGCGAGAATTAAAAAAAAAAAAATCCAAGAATAGCAAACTAAATGCTCTGTTGTTGCCGATTAGAGTGTTTTTTTTGTAGTGTCTACTTTGTTATTTTCTGTCAATGGAACCCTTTTCTTTCGAACTTCCGTATTTTTGCAAGTATCGTTTACTTAGAAACAAAATGTCAAGTATAATGGTTCAAAATGCCGCTCAGTTTACTTGAAACACAGTCTCTTACAATATGAGACTTTGAATAACTTGAATTTTTAGTCAAAAGAAGTTGAAAATAATGATGATTGCAGCGAGTGATTTGATATTAAGGGTATATCTATATGTAAATACAATGACGAATATAGTAAATTGAGTGCATTTTTCCTTAGTTCCGTCGGTTTGTTCTGTATTCTTTAGACCCAGACTGAATAGAATTTGCAATGTAATTTGTAAAACCGGTCCGGATTCATAAACCTGCTATAAATTGGTTACTAATCGTTGAGACCAATATTTGAAATTGGATGGTTTATCAAGTTTGGAAACAGCCTATGATAGCTGACTTTTGTATTTATAAAGTCAAATAACATACATAATTCGATTAAAAAAATGTGTAAGATTTAGAGGCTGATATTACGTATGATTTAGTGTTGAAAGATTCAAAGGCTACGTTTGGATTTGATTAAGAACGAAAATGTCTGTTTGGTTAGTGTTCCAAATGGATAGTTTGAACAATGAACCTTTTTCCAGGAAATATGATGCATGGGTTGGCCACCTACTATCGGGGTATTCATTGCCAATGGAAGACAATGGAGATGAAGAAGTAGGTGGAACTTGGAGACAAGCAATCAAAGTTTCATACGAAGTTACTAAAGCGGCATTCCCAGGGGGAGAAGTTCTTGTTCATCTTGATCAAAAGTAAGTATTTCACATACTGTTAAATACTCCGGATAGTTGAGGCCAAGTAATATGTTTAGAACTCACAAAATGAAGTACCCTGTCAAAATGGTTAATTTAGGTACGGGTCGAGCCGGGTTGACCTATAACATTTTTACCAACAGGTTTAGATTTTTCTATAAAAATTAGTGTGTCAAATATGGTTACAGTATACTCATTATATTTCAATCATAATATACTTTGATGGATAAGATGACGTAGGAGATTTTATGCATTAACAAAAACAGTTTGGGTGACTTTCGACCCATTTGACTTATTTTCTTTTAACTTAACCAAAACAGCTTTGGCGACTTTGGATGTTTCACGTTTAATCGCAACATAATCAACTTTAGTTAACTATTGGGCTCTATTAACTTAACGAAATTCAAATGCAGGAGCTTTAAAAGTTGGCAGAAAAATGCTATAATGGGTTTCTTGAAAGAGCAGAACATGAACATAGGCAAGCCTACCGATTTTTGCTGATTTTGTTATGAAATTATACAAATCATCAGGAGTGAAAGTCTGCTGACATTTTAATTCTTTGGGTACTTTGTACCCCTCTATTGTTACCGTTACGGTTAAGATATCAATTTACACATTGATTATATTCCTATATAAACCAAAGGTGAATAAGAGAATATGCTTTTTATGTTTTCTTTCGTTCTTTATTTCACTATTTGCATACATTTTTCCTGAGAGCATTTTTGATACCGACAAACTGGCAATGCTAAGTCAAACCCTAATCCAATCATGCTATGCATACCTTCAACCAACCCTTTTGGATTATGCTTCTGCAAAGTTTGTTTTTTCATGTATTGCATGACGATATTACTATACCACTCTATAAATGGAGGCTCGATAAGGTCTGTTAAGATTCTTAGGCTTCGGCTCACTCAAATGGTAATCGAAATACAGCGCGTAGAAAATGGATTGCGCCGACGTCAAAGAATCTTAACAGACCTGATGTGATTACCACTTTCTACGTGCTATATTTCAATTACCTTACTCAAGTGGTAAGACTTATGCGATAGTCAATTACCTTACTCAAGTGGTAAGACTTATGCGATACGTTGTTGATGGCCTCACTCAAGTGGTAATTAAAAGACCGCACGTATGACTACTTTGAGCGAGTCTTGCTGCATCCATAAAAGTGACTAAGAAAATTTTAATGTTATTGTTTCTTTATCTATTTCATATTGGCATACACTTGCATTCAAAATGAGATTTCGACTTTGACCATTGACACTTCTTAAGTCAAACCCGACTCCCATTTCACATAAAAACTAATATACACACATGTCAATACATTCTCTTTTCATATTCTTTACTCGGAGAACGAGAATAAACATTACAGTTGGATATGTAATCCCAACTCACACAAGTTAAAAGTATAAAAAAAAAATTACACCAAAACAGTTTCCATTTCCAACATACGACGCTATTATAGGATCTCCAAACTTGTTGCCTTCTACACGAGTCAACTTCTTAGAACAAACGATTGCAAATGCAACCTAGCATTTGCAGCTATGGTGATCGATTCTTCATCTTGCTTCACTTTTGCGTCAGCAATGGCAGCCATGTAAGCTTGTTGTGCCTCTTCCATTTTGCTCATATCCAACTCATCCATATCATCCTGCGGATTATACACCAAATTAGACGCAACCCATAAAACGTAAATTCTGAAACAATCACTTACTATTTCGGGAAGCTGAGCAGAATGTGGAGTGACATCATACTCTTGGTCCGGAAGGGTAAAATGGTCATTTGACATGCCTTCGATTAAGAGTGTATATGATGACATCTCTCCTTGAATGGCATTCAAATCTTCCTGTAGTTTTTCGACTTTTTTGTTGGAAGTCATTGCTTCCCACTGTAACCTCTCTACTGCTGCTTGTTTATCAGCAAGTTTATTCTGTAACGAGAAAGGTCATCAAGAACTTATCTAAACGTATAATAAAATTACTCGTTTACCCTTTCTTTTAACAAAATTTGGGACTTTTAATTTAAGTTCACAAAACATCTCTTTTTTGCACATAAACGTAAATCAGAATTAATCAAACAACCCGTTATTATAACTTCAAACAATAAAACCACGTTCAAATACTAGTTTCTACACCCTCCTTGTTAAAACTGGTTATCTGATTATATTTATGATATACCACCCAAATAGCCCCTTAAACACATACCTTTACATCGGCTAATTGTGCTTGAGTAGAACGAAGTAAAGCATCCTTTTCCAAAGCCTGCTTCTTCACTTGATCGAGTATGCTATGAACAGAACTGACTTCATTTTTTGAAGCTTCCGCTGACTTCAAGATTTCATCTTTTTCCATCAACTGTCTTTGCAGTTCCTCCACTTTCTCTTTCAATTCTGCCAATTCCTCCCTTTCCTTTGTCAACATTGCACTTGAAGAAAACATGGAGAAACCGTCACCACCTCCATCTTGCTCGTTTCCACCATTCTCCCTGCGTTTTTTCCCGGGAATCGATTGAGCATTCCTAGCTTTTGCTTCAGCCATCTGAAAAGATCAGAATATGAACACCTTATGTAAAATCATGAACTAATTAAAACTATCATAATGGCTAATAACAATCTTTCAACTGTGCTATTTTTATACAACTTAACATATACTTAGTCAGCCTAAAAACCGCTTCAATATTATATACCTCGTGTCATTTACCAATTAACACGTAAAACACCAATATAGTGTAAAAGTTAGTGAAGCAAATATCCACTCACGACACCAAAATGGTGAAACTTTTGGTATACCACTATTTATTCCCACCAAACGATAAAAATAGTACCATGTTTTAGTGTGGTACTATAATTCACAATAAATGGGATAACAATAGTGTAGATTATAAAATTTAAAGCATTCAACTTATGGAATTGTCATAATTAAAACAAAACATAATCACAAATTTCAACATGAACTTGAACATAAAAAATGAAATGTAAGTAAATATATTCCCATATGAGAAGAATTACCTTATTAGAAACCGAAGGTGTCTTGGTGTAAATCATTGATCCTCTACGAGTATACGAACTATTCGCCTTTTGATCCTATTCAAACACAAAAACAACCCCACTTCAAATTCCATATTTTTCGGGTAAAACACCAAATTAGACAATATACAAAACTTGTCAATGTGGGTATCTCAAAATATTTGATATTTGTTTTGGATTTTGCAAAACATAGCCCCCGGATAATTGTATTGTACATTAATAATAACTGTCATTTCATTTAAATAACCGTCATAACTATTCCTATGTACAACACTATTATTCGTGTCTGAATTTTCTTTTTTCGCCACATTGGCAAATTTTGCATATTTATTACCTTTTCGATATTTTTCCCTATATAACATTTACAAATTATAAAATTAATAAAACATTTCAATAAAAAAAAAGAAAAAAAAAACATACAATTAATGATTGAACAAGTGGGACAATTTCAACAAGGTCTTTATAAAGAAGACGGTCAACGTTTCCGGCGGTGGAGAGATTACTGCGGTGAGACGGCGAAGAAGGGTCGCCGGCGGCGGAAAGCCAAGAAGTTTGTTCATTGTTATCTTGATCTAAATCAAAGTGTTGTTGAGAATGATACATTTTTTTAGATCTTGAAATTGGATTTGGATCAACAAATTGAAACTGAAAAAAGATTTTGAAAAAGAGAGAAAACTGAAAGAGGGATGGAGTCTTTTGAAATGAGAAATGGTTTTTTCTGTCTTTTTACCATCCAAGATTAGTTTTTCTTTTTTCAAATTTAAATTTTTGTTAAAATAAAAAGTAAATTTTTTGATAACAAAGCCCTATAGGCTATGGTTTAAAAATTTATACATGTAAATTTAATTGTATATAAAGAATAACCGTTTTCTGTATTTTTGGGATCTTATTTTTTAAATTCACATAATTCAATTTTATAATACAACTTTATACGTATTGTCCTTAATTTTTAATGACAGAATATAAGATTGTGATTATCAATACTCTAAAAAGTAAAATAAAGAGTTAATTATACACTTTGTCCACTTGGTTTGTCGAATATTATAAATTTAATTCATAAAAGTTTTTTTCTTCTTCTTGAATCCGGTCTTTATGGTATCAACTTATTACAGATATCTAGTTCCCTTTTCTGTAAATTTGTCATGAAATGTAAGAACCAAATTCGTAATTTATGACAAACAATAGGAATAGATAAAGTGAAATTAAATCTTTTTAAAGGAAATTATATGTAACTAAAACGAGTAAAACCTTTTGTATAAAAATGCATCAACAAATCTATATGGATTAAATATAAATTCTTAAAACAAAATTTTAAAAAGTCGATTCTATAAATAAACGTTGCATGATATTATCTAGTGGTGGTTTTCGATTATCGATGGATGAAGATAAAGAGTTTGATGTTAATGAAACCATATCGCTTGCTTATGAGATATACAAATATTAGTTCAATAACATATATCTTAAAAATTGAACTCGAAGATATAGATAATAATCGTGACGGTGTGTGTATGTGTGGACGTCACTTGATTTTTTTTTTCAAAATAAGTTAATTACATAAATGGTCATGATGTTTTTCACAAATTACAAATTTGGTCCTTAAATTTTGCGACAAACTAACATACTTAACAATAGAGAGATGAGATTCGTAACCGGTTTTTTTATTTCTTACATCAAAAGAGGCTCCTCTACAATGTGCCGGTAACCCCCTTATTTAGAATAACCCCGTCTAACAACGACGAGATAAAAAGGAGAAAAAAAGATATTATGTATAACATGATAATGATATATTATGAAAGATAAAGATGGAAACGGGAAGATAATATGGTTTATATCTTTAACGTATGAGATGACGAGAGGCTAGGCATGAACTTAAGGTCATAACGAGACGACAAAGATGATTTGGCTAATTCACGTTTATACTTACGAGTTTTATAAATTGCGTTTATTATGACATTCTTATCAACTTTATTTATGTAAAGTGACAATTTTTTTCTACGTGTCGATTGAATAATCATGTAGGTTAGCAATAGATTTTAAACTTGAATGAGTCGAGTAAAAATAATGAAAGAGCGACTAGTTTGTTATGCCTTATCTCATAGAGATGCTTGGAATTATGTTTGGTTATATGGATTATTGCTTATTGTGAAATAATTAATAAACCTGATATGTATACCTATAAATGGACCTAATGGATTATATATTTGTACTTTATATATTGAGAATATAATATATTTTCTCTTTCCTCAAATACAATACATAATTGACAACTATATAAATTATGTTATTTTTCAGGTTTAATAATTACGTTTCTCTGTCATTTATCTTACTTATCATACGATAAACAAGTAACACCCTTTTTGTTTTCTTATTCGTTAGTTGGAAATTGAAATAACCTTTAAATCGTTTGAAAAGACAAATTCTACAATATATTCTAATTCTTAGAATAAAAGCTTTTAACTATATTTTGTTTTTTAAGTTAGATGTTACATGGTACATATTGATTATTAATTTGTCAATAGTATTTTTGAAAAATTATTTAAAACTCAAAAATCACCTTTACATGTTTAAAGTTTAGAGAAACTTAACGTATTTTAAATAATAATAAAAAAAAACTATATAATACAGATTAAACTTTAATAGATTTATGAGTCTTAGCAAGAAAATTAGTTAACTTTCAAAGTAGGTAGATACCATATTAAGGTGGCCTAATGTTATCCAAGACAAATCAAGGGTCACCGATGTTTTATTAAATCCTTAGAATTTAATCATGTTAGCAATGTTTTTCGCTTATTAATTTACGATGTGAGCACTTCATCCTACGTGACATATTCGTAAATTTCAGAATAAGGATATAATAATCGAATGCTAGTAATTTGGTTTGACATGAGCGACTACAAGATAGTAGATACCTCCAATATGATGTAAGAATTCATATGTTAGTTAAAAGTTTAGATAGTCACGAATATCTCAAAACTTTTCAAATGACGTATTTTTATAGTGTAAAAATTTTCAAAGATTTTTTATTTTATGATAGATTTCATAAAAAATCTTTATTTCAGACTAGTATGAAACTCGCGCAATGCAGCGGTAAAAGAAAATTATATTTGACAAAATTATGGTATCGATTTATGGTAGTTTTTCTCATTCGTTTCAAGATAGGTAATAGTTATGGTTTGTGTCGTTTGGCCACTCGAAGCCTAAAATTAATTATATGGTAAGAGTTTCTTCTTCGGTCTTTCGAACCAGAAAATGAATTATGTGGTAACCGTTTATGGTGGTGCGCCCATTCGGGCCATCGTTTTATTTATTTATATGCGGTAACAATTTTTGTTAGAGTCTCACTTCACGATTAATATTTTGAGTGTAATAGTTTATGATCTGGTCTATCGAGCATCAACATTCTCTCCATATACATTTTCACATACATGTGGTGATGTAGTAAAGTCATTTGATTGTTTTAGAATATTGTTCTTGTTCGATCGTTCGAACTATAAAATATTATTTATATGTTGTGTCTAATAGTTTTTGTTTGGAACGTGTTCTATTAAAGAAAACATTTATTCGATCCAAACTCGAACTTTCGGTTAAAAATTAGTGGTAATGTATATATAGTCAAATAACCATAATCATATTGTATTTAATAGTTTCTGATTCTAGTGTTGCGACTATATTTTAAGTATAATAGTTTTTAGTAGCCTTTTGACTCATATAGTTTTAAAGTAAAAGCTTTAGGTCATCCATCCCCTTCGGGCTATAAATACATTTAATCGGTAATGGTTTTAAATCCAGATCTTTGGACATAACAAGTTATTATATGCGACGCTTAAAAAAAATTAATTCACATTTACATATTGAAATTAGATGTAAGAAATTACTTGTGTTGAAAGTTTTTGAAAAAATTATTAGTCAAATTAATTGTAATTTAATTTAGTTGATGGTGAAAAATGAAAAATAAGGAAATTGAGTTGAAAAAAAAGAAAGTTAGTTGACAAATTAAATTTTATTTAGATGGTAAATGAGGGGTGTTATAGTATTTTCTTTCTTAAAATTCAACTTTAAGAATTTAGGGTCAAATATCTTATAGATAGTTAGATAGATAATATAGTATAGATTAGGGTTTAAACTAAAAACAGGAAATTATACCTTCATCAAAATACGAGTAGTTCAAAATGTGATTCAATACAGAGATCAACAATTGAGCAAACATGTGTTTGATAAACAAAGAGGGAATTGGTAGTGTAAGAGATTAATTTTAGGAATTGAGGAGCGTGTGTTTAATTTGGAAATGATAGTTTAGTAATTTTAATTACTTAAATTTTAAGAAATTAAGAGTTTAAAGGAGATGATTTATAATATAACTAGTATATAACTCGCGCGATAACAATTTTATATTCTACAAAATTAGATTGCAAAGTGGTTTCGAAGTTTCTCATTTGTCCGTAAGAAGGTTTGTAAGGTCCACGCTTTGTTGCGGATATACACCGCTAACATGCATCAACATGACCATGTTAATATATTTCAAACTAATATGCATTCTACGGAATACATCAAATAACTTTGAAGTAAACGACTTAAAAATAAAACCCAACAGCCGAAGCCAAGTCAATCCCCATACAATTATGTCCTACATACACCAAACAAAGTAAAATGTACTAACACAAGCACATCAATATGTGTACTCGAACAACACAAAATGGAATTCAGTTGTGATCGATGAACAAAAGGAAACAACAACTTAGGGTAGATACAATACTCACATTCACCACATTCTAGTCTCATCCTAGAGAGCTGGATGGATGGATTCTTCTTCTAAATATGCCTTTGTTTGTGACTTTAAAATGTAGCCCGAATGTTGAAAATATCTCCAATGACATTCTCTGACTCTCACCCAAAACCAGCTACGTTATTTCTTCTCCCACCACTCCAACATTGTGTTTACAAACCTAGTCATGAAAGGTATATAAGCTATTTAAAAATTAATTTAATTATAATATATCCAAAACTTACATAATAATAATCAGAAGATAAATTTCACCATGAAAGAAAGAAGATGTAAGCATTAAAATATCAATGTAGGTTCGCGACCCGCTATGGGTATAGGCTGAAAATAAAACCTTTGATATCCCATCTTTTTTCTCCAAGTTAAACGATGACATTCTTGTTGTCTCGACAAATTAATCGCCGATGTAAACAATCATCAAGCAAATTGTATGCAGTAACAATGACTTACAAAAACTAAAGCTTTAATAGTGTATTCGACTTTACTCTGTCAAAAACGACAACTCAAACCATAATGGCAGTTGGGATACATATTACATTATTACTTAACCATGTTCAAGTAAACATTTGTGAATACCATGTAATTAGGTTTCTTTAAGACATTTTATCAAACACTATATGGTCACTCCCAAATCACTATCAAGGAACTAAAATTAGTAGCAGATCACAAGAAGAGTCTAATAGAAAAAGAAGAATAAAAGGACATTCGAGTTTAGCAGTCAAACAACAAAAAACTTAAACTATCTACGCCTACTTAAAAAAATGATTTATCATCTAATAATAAAGTAAATCACAGTCCAAATTGAACGATTCTATAAGCATACTAGATTATTGTCCCGCGATAGCGCGAGTAAATATAAATAAAAATTGAATCGTAAACTTTATGTTTATGAACACTTACTTTTAAATTATTATGAGAATACAATATTACACGTATAATAACAAATATATTTTTACGTTTATACATGTTGTTTATAGTTATAATAACATATATACATTTATGTTTACCCACATATATTAATATTTTGTATTAAAGGATTTTAGAATAATAATAATAATGTAAATCATAGTCCAATAAAAGGTATATGTTGGAATTGAAGAGAGAATGCAATTATTGATTGTAAGAGGGTGTAAAATGAAAAGAATATTTGATGACATCATCAATTTCATCTAACGGTTGAAATCAAAATATTTAACTCATCCAATGGACCTTATTTCGCCATGTGGCAATTTAGGCCCCTCTTTTATTATATATTAAAGATTAGAATTATGTTTTTAAATTTAGTGGAGATGAAATGAAAAAAGATAATGTAATTATGTATTGTAAGAGGGTGTAAAATAAAAATAATCTTTGATGACATCATCAATCTAATCTAACGGCTGACATCAAAGAAATGAACCTATCCAATAGACCTTATTTCGTCATGTGACATTTAACGCCCCTCTTTTATTATATATTAAAAATTAAAGATAGATATATATACCTGACATTTTGGTCATTGATCCGCCTTTTATATGACTTTGTTGACTTATATCTAACAAAATTATAGGTTTGTGAAACTATATGGGTCTTAAATAATCTAAAAGCTCAAATGTTAAATCCTAAAGCCCAAATACTAAAGGCCCTTACAAGATAGATGTATGATATTTGGACATAGCCCAATATCATTTTCTACTACAAAAACCACTTATTTAGCCCATTATTTAGGTTTACTAAAGAATGAATAATACATGAATATTCGTGAATTAAGGAACCGAAGGTATCTAATAGATAAGATAATAGTGTAATAAGCTTCAACGATTGTTAAAGTTGGTTGATGAATCTTCGTGTCAAAGTTGACAAGAGTGCTTGAGAAGGCTATTTCATGTCTATACAATGTACATGAAGTTCGATATCAATACCATATTACCATACACTAAAACAAGTGCTAAAAACATACTCCGTACTACTTTATAGTTCTTCGACGAATCACAACGATGTGGAAAACATGAACATCCATCATATTAGATATGTTCTTCTGTAATGCCATAGTTTAAATAACTGTATTGACTTTGTTAGTATAATTTTATATTTACACTTCCAATAGTTTAGCGGCCCAAAAAGAATACTTGAACACGAAGCATATTAAAGACTAGGCATGTACAAATCAAAGGCAACGGGCCACAATGTCACATGTCCAATTAACGGTGTTAGCCAATGAAGACATCGACTTGTGCTCGATTATACTTAATATCATTAAATTCGACCCAAGGTCCATACTTAATAATGTCTTGACCATAAATAACACTTCTTACTTTTACTCTCTATGGATATAAGATCAAGGTATTCTTGAACAGTACTCTTCTCTCCTTACTTACACTTTACCCTCTATGAAGCAATACTTACTCCTAAGTTCGAACTTGGGCGTGGGAAAACCATTTGTGACGAGTTTAATGGCCATTGATCTTATTGTATCCCTAGAACATCTCCATGGTATATATGCTGAAGCAAAAGATTTCATTAGGCTAGTCCAATGTTCTATTTAATAGACACTAGTGAAGAAAAAGAGTTGCATATGTGTCATGTGTGTGAATACTAACGATGATTTGGGGTTATGAGACTACCCGCCTCATTTAACTAGACAAATTCAAACCTACAGGTCATGATTGTCTGGTATTCGTACTAAAATCTTTGTCAACATTGATTTTGATATCCACTCAATGGCCATTAGACTTATGTAGCGACTAAGGGGGTGTTTGAGTGAGTTTTTTTAAAAAGTTTAATAGCTTATTAGCTTTTCAAAGAATAAGCCACTTTTTTTTTATCCATACATTTATGCTTAATAACACCCTTTTAATAAAAGCTAAGATGAAGGGTTTTTATTTTTTTGCCTATTTTCTTTTCAAAAGAGCTTATTAAGCTCTTAACTACATGTATATCTTACTTTAAATTACATTATATCTAAACTAAATTCAAAATTTTTAATTTGAATATAGTTTATTCGCGAGGAAGCTGGATGAGAAGAAACTCTCACGTCTGGTTCTGTCGTAGAGATGGAAAATTCAAAGCAAACCATCAACTATAATCCCAAAAGGCCAGATTCCCGAAAACAACATAGAGGAAGAATGAAGTGTGTATGAACGTTTTAATTAAGTTAATCCAAACGCCTTCTAATATCGGTTATAGAGATATGTAACTTAATCCATTGGATCAAATTGTTTTCGGTTTTGGCAAGATTAAGTGCATGTGATGCAAAGTACGAATACCATGAATCATTGATTTTAAGGTGAGGGTAGTAGGGGTTGGGTTAGTAGAGATGAGACCACTTCCTCTAACCCTTTAGCCCCACATGACATGTATTAGATTGAAATGGCTAAGGCATATATCACTATATGGACCCCTAACCCAACTATAGGCTTTCACAACTCATATACTTTCTAGACAAAAAAAATATCAAAGAAAACAATTTACATATTGTAAAAGCACAAATGTTTTATACCAATTGTACCAAGAATGGACATAAAAATGTTTTATATGCATTATTACATATATAACTTAGCGATGTGGTTAAGAAATTAAAACATGTATTATTACTTGTTTTGTGCATTTACCGTATTATCATCGAACTTAACAAAAAATGTTAATGGACAATTTTTTTAAGCATGTCATAATACTTAAATCACAAATCAAAGATTGCGATCAACAAAATTCAGTTAACCAAATTTGGCCCAACACCACCAACCCATACTATGTCCGTACATTCTCTCTAACCATTACCTTTTTACTCGGTTTATTGTTTGAAAAGATTTTTAAAAATTATATGCATTCTAAACTGGTTTCATAGACAATGGGTTTTTATCACTTTACCACAAAATACTAACATCTAGTCATAACAATTGATCGGATATGAATCACGTGGAGTCGTATTCATATTCATATCTATTTATCTTTTCGTCATTCATATCTTTATCAGTATCTACTTAAAAAAAAAATCCATCCACCCATATGCATATCCGTTAGATTAACAAGATAAATGGATATCCATTTGATATCATAAAAACATTTTTTCTTTAAAAAAATATCCGCATTAAAATAGAGTTAAAACATATAGTTTATCAGATATAGAAGTACAATACAATAAATGAAACTAATTTATCATAATTTGATTTTTTTCATATTAAAATGATATTTTTGATCAACATGGTTATAAGAGCTAACTAAGTACGTAATATTAAACTATTTATCGTAATTAAGATTCATTATATGAAAATTATGATAATATATATAATTTTTTTAGATAAAAAGTAGCAGTTTAGTTTTTATTTTAAATGTAATATAAGTTTAATTCCTTTTTAATAATTATATGTATATATGTAATTATTTCGGGTGGTAAACGAGTTATCTATGGATGGAAAACCGTCATCCATATCCTTTCTACTAAAAGATTTTAACATCCATATCCATATTCATATCCACCATAGGTGGACCGGATCGGATGAATATCCATCGGGTCGAATGTCAATTGTCCCCTACTAACATCATTTAAAAATTTCTCAATTCTCTGTTTTTTAAGTTGTATTATCGTAAATTTGATTTGATAGTCAAAATTTGGGTGACTATTCTGTTTTTTAAGTTGTATTATCGTAAATTTGATTTGATAGTCAAAATTTGGGTGACTATCTTAGCAACAATGACAAAAGCTGGAGAAAGTGAGAAACATCTTATCATCTTTCGAGATCGATAAGGATTAATCAAATGCATTTTGCTAGGTAAACCTAAATTCTAATTGAAACTAAAGGCAATCACAAACTAAGAAATTTCTAAGGATTTGCAAATGGATTTTAGGTGTTTATAAAAACATTATGCTCCAAAATAACATGCATCGAGTAATAAAGATGGTAAAGCAAGAAATACAATACAATTGCATGATAAAGGAGTAATACCAAGCACATAAATTGAAAAACTTAATCCGATAACCAAATAGAGAAGTAGTCTCGTCGTGGTTCCTTATGAAATCGTCAAAAGATCAAAGCATTGTTTTATAGATTTTGACAGAGATATAAAAATGCTAAAATTGTCATGAATACTCTTTACTTAGAGCACCCGGAGTGATAATGAGCCACAATGTGAGTTGTAGAGGTTGTGGGGAAAAAGCTGATGACGTGGCGGTGGGAATGTGGGTTGTGAGATTGTTAGGTTGGTATGATAAGGAGGGTCGTGGAGGTTGTGAGATTATTTTATTATTATTAATTTTTTTCTTAAAACATTAAATAAAAGATAAATAAATAATTAAAAGAATATAAAATATTAAAACTTAATAATTAAAACATTAAATAAGATAAATAAAAAAAAATACAAATAATTAAAACAAAAACAAATAATTAAAACAATACAAATAAAAACTAAACTAATTCATCCCGTATTTTTCTAGGATTTTTATTTTCTCCGCTTCGACCCAAGCCGCTTGTGCCGGCGGCATCCCCTCCGTGCTTTGTTGAAGAAACATCATATCGTCTCTTCTTGCACTAGAGTAAGCCGCTTCTTCTTGTCGATTAGCTGCTCGTTCTTGAGCCTCGAGGGTTTGCGCCTTGTTTTCCGCGGTTTGCTTTTTCGTCTTCGTAATCTTCTTCAAGTGTGACGCGATGAGCCCGCAAAGCGTCGAGGACGAAGATGTTTGCGCCTTATCGGAGGCGTCGGATGATTCCTTTCTTTTACTACCTCTCTTTTTCCCTGGAGGTCGTTGTTCTACATCATCCGCAAATATATCGTCTCCGGCGTCAACGTCGTCTAGGTTGACGGTATCTCGTGGAGGGTCTAACTTGACAAATGAACGCCATCTGCCGTGATCCTTCCAGATTTCCCAGGCCTTCTCGTGCTTAAACTGCAAATGCTCGGCCTCATAGTACATTTGCCGAGCCGCTTGGTAAACCGCATGGTCGTCGGTCCCGCTTTCCCGATTTCTTACCGCCTCGGAATGGTGGCTGATAAAAACCTTGACCAAGGCACTCATCGCCGTAAACTTGGAGTTGATGGACTCCTTGCCTCTCTCCGGCAATCCTTGCTTCGTCGCCTCTTTGTTGTAACCCGCAACGATCCGTTGCCAAAATGTCGCGTCGGGTTGGGCGTTTCCTACGGACTCATCTTCCGAGATAGCGCACCACATCTCCGCCAAAAGGACCTCCTCTAGGACCGTCCATGCAATCTTTTTGCACGTCTTTTTCTTTTTCGACGTGGACGGTCGTGCGGTTACTTCGACCACATCGTCCGTTTCTTGGACGATTTCTTGGGTTTCGGGAACAAAAGTTTGTGTTTGTTGGGTTGGAAAAGTTTGGGTTGGAAAAGTTTGGGGAGGAAAAGTTTGGGGAAGAAAAGTTTGGGATTGTGAGAGAAGATGTTGATGCATGGCGAATTGTTCGGGAGTGAACATTTGTTGTGGGTATTGTGGTTGTAGAGGTTGTTGCGTTAAATACGTGTTTAGAATTTGTTGGGATTGTTGTGCCGAAAAGTTTGGTATTTGGTTTGGATATTGGGCGTTTGATGTGCCGAAATAGTTGGCGAAACCGGATGGTGTTTGTGATTGTGGCGTCGAGGGATTGTTTGTGTTTGTTTGGGGAGCGTTTGATGAAGATGAAGACATTTTGTGTTTGTTTTGGGATTGGTATGAGATTGAATTGGATTAAGAACAAGATTGTTGAAAGAAGGTGTGATTTTTTTGGTTAAAATGGGGTTGTATTTATAGGTGAAATGGGGTTGGTAAAAAAAAATAAAAAAAAAATATATATTTATTTAAATAACGGTATTATTACCATTGGTGGAAAAAAAAAAAAAACAAAAACTCGATAACGGCTCGTTGAGGAGACAACGGTCTCCTCACAACGAGCCCACAACGACGCAGCCCGGAGTGGTAACGACCACAACGGTCGTTGTGAGTTCCATAACGGGCCTATAACGCCCCCACTCCGGGTGCTCTTAGTAGCAAAAAAAATTACCATAAGTGATAATTTCTTTACTTTTAGCATACATTTCATGATTGCAAATAGGTCAAAGTTTCATTGTGTTCTAAGAGCATCCACAATGTGGTTGAATATGAGTGTAATAGGTGACACATAGAACAATTTTGATGACATGGAAGTTGAAACACATTTTTTTTTTTAATATGCGTGGAGGGTTTGTTGCATCGTGGAATAGCAAAAGGATGAGTCATGTTTCTATCTCATCCAATCAACAATAAAAAGGGTGGGTCATGTCTCAATTTTGTTTTAAAGCTCTACACGTATTTTCTTATATGTATTAAACATTAGTTTTTATTTTATTTCAAATAATAAAAATAATGATGTAGCATTATATAGTATCATAAAGGATACAATACATTAACGTTGTGTTCTCAAGTTTTATTTTCAGGGTAAAGGAATGTAAAGGAAAGGAAATAAATAAATTGTTGTGTTCTTAAGTTTTTTTTTAGAAAAGAAAGCAACGTAAAGGAAAGGATTAGAAGGTAAAGTTTATACATTTTATTCAATAAAACAATCCGGTCATATTTGGGGTGATTGTAAAGTAAAATAAATACTTTCCTTTCCTTTACTTTTCTTTTCTTTACATTACTTTCCTTTTCTTTAATTTTAGACTCGAGAACAGAGCGTAAGGATGCTCTAATAGTTTTACCACTATTAACCATATATTTTAAAATTACTAACAAAAGTTACAAACTTTGATTATTTGACTAAATAAAACATGGGTTTTTTTAACTTGTACCTTAGGGGCACATGTTAACACCATTTTTAAATATTAACAGTACAATCAAAAGTATCAAAAAGTACCATTTTTTTATTGATTTCTTAACTTTTGATACTTTTGATTGTACTTTTAATATTTAAAAATGGTGTTAACATGTACCCCTAGGGCCCAAGTTAGAAAAACCCATAAAACATTATCTTTTTACCAATATTTAGTCTGGAACATAAACTGAACCCTGTGTTTCATACATTGCCATCGGCAACAGACATGTACACCGGTCAATGTTGGGTTATCATGAAGTTTTGGCAAATTAGAACTTAATTTACTAATGATTACTACCAATTGGAAGAATGCAAAACTATCTTATAATTTTGAGTAAATGTGCAAACACTACCAATAACTAGAGATTCCAATGGGCGAGAAAACACCCGCAACTCATGGCGCCCGTCGTAGGTAAAAAACCCGCGGATTTTCACCTGTGGGTGCGGTCATGCCTGTTGACGGGTTGCGGATGGGTGTTATTCATAACCAGAGATTGAAGATTGGACGACGATCCTTGGTTAAACAATAAGCATGGAGATTTACAAAGACCAAATTATCAAAATCTATATAAACAAGACAATCATATATTTTTCATGAACAATTTAATATCAAATTAAACATAAACATTAAGGAAATAAAGCACTATAATTCTCAATATAATAAGTTAAACCGGTTCTTCAACCCCATAATCACCTTACTAAACTTTTACAAACCCAAAAACGAAAAAATAAAAAGTTAGTTTCGGGTTTAACAATAAGAACAGCAAACCCAAAACATAAAATCAGAACATTTAACAACAACAAAAGAAAAAATATAGATTTACATAGGAGAGATTCAAGTCATTAATCTCCATTTTCTTTATCTGTTACTATTTCTTATAATTAAAATATTTTCATAATTGACTCGATTCGATTCGATTCAATTCAGTACCTCTGTTAACGTAGATAATTAAGCTGATGATCATCAGCTTGATCATGTTCATTCCAATGAGCTTGATTCCAATACGATTGATCAACGGTTAAATCGAACAAATCTTCAGTAAATCCCCCTAGTGGACTTTGAACCTTTAATTCCTCCCCAATTGTTTGTTGTTCTGTCTCTAACCATTCGGTTTGATTCGCGCTCCTAAAAGGCGAAATGTCATTAAATCCTAACGGTGTGTGAGATATCTGAGATGTTGTTGTTGTTGTTATCAAGCTTGTAAATGTTCCCATTTCTGGGATTTCCGGAAATGGTTCAAAGCTAGGGTTTCGAGTAACCGTATTAACCGAATTAACCGAATTCGGAATAGTAACAAATCCTGTGGTATTAGTTTCTTGAAAACTAAACACAGGATTTGTTACTAAGCTTGTCGTATTTGTTGTTTTCGTTGTTTTTTCAGTAAGTGTAGAGCTGTCACTACTCGAATTCTGCGAGTGAGACGATTTCCGTGCACCGGAAGAGTTGGTGTTTGTTTTCGATTTCGATCGTTTAGTTTTCCGGCAACCGCCACCGACAGGTACGTTACGGAGAACACCGCCTTTTGTCCAGTAACGCCGACAGCTTTTACAGAAATGACGTGGTTGCGAAAGATTGTAGTTGTTGTAGTAGCAGAATTTCGTGTTTAACGACTCGCAACGCGGACATTTCATCGCGGGTGGAGCGTGGTGGTGGACGTGGTTATGTGGTCTTAAACGGTTACTTCCACCGACACCACCAAATAACCTCGCTCCACCACTACCGGTACCGGTATCAACCGAATGTATATCTTGCATTTTCAAGATATAAAAGAGTCCAACTAAAGTTACTAGAATTTTTTTCTGAAATATTTAGTTTTTTTTTTTTCTTAAAATAAAATGTGTGTGTGAGAGAGAGCATATGTGATCATGAAATATCTTTAGTACAGAAAAACAGGAGTGTGATTCTGTAAGAATAAAATGGGAGATTTGGTTGTGAAATTACGAAAATAGCCTTGGGAAATGTAAATGACGAAAATAGCCCTAGTGTGGGTAGATTGGTAGGGTGTAGTTCCTACGTAGCTCGCACTATGATAAAATCACGTCATCGGTGATGGAACAATAATTTATGCTGTTGTCGACATGACAAAACTAAGAACTTGGATGAAATAATAGAGGTAACAATTTACTTCAAATTCAACGTTTTTCACCAATGTAATATTTGATGTATCGTTGTCCGTTTTTCTCACATGTTTATATATGTTTTTTCCGTAGCATGAAGTTTCTCACAGGGTCGTCTATTTTTATATTGTTGATTGTACAAAAATGATTAATTACATAATTTTTAAACTATATAGCGTGATAATCCACTATATAGCGTGATAATCCAAAACGGATTTATGCTACTAAAGACCAAAGATTACTTATATACTTAACATCTTATGAATTATGACCGTTTCTAGATTTAACTAATATTTTAGAAATATAATCATAGGAACTCATGGGTCAATTGGATTTGGGTACAATTTTATTGTAAATGAATTCCTCAAAATCATATGAAACAAATTAGTTTGTTGGTAACACAACATTATTATTGATTTTGAATTATATTTAACATGTAATAAATTAAGGTTAGGTGATGCTAGAATGAGTTAAATTTAAAATAAATTGAAGGAGGGTTTTGGGGTCCGTACATTCCGTGGGTTGGAAATCAATGGATATGGTTAAAGGACACGTGTACGGATACGGTTTCAAAATCAAGAGATCAGGGTTTATCCGGTTGTCGGCCACTCTGTTTACTACTGTGTCAGTTTTCTTGTTTGGTTCTTCTTCTGCCACGTTGCTTTATTCGATTGGTCCATTATCTCATTATGCAGTACAACAGTCCACCCTCTTTGCCAATTCTAGGGGTGAGCATGGGTCGGTTTGGGTCGGTTCTGGCCTTAACCCGAACCCAAACCGAAATTTCGGTTCCTGAAAGTTCCAAACCGTTTGGTTCGTTTCTACATTGGTCCGGTTCCACTCGGTTTCGGTTTTTTTCGGTTCGATTTGGTTTTTTATTTCGGTTTTTGGACATGGGCAAATTCATAGATTTGTTAAGGAAAACTTGTGAAATAAATCTCAAATGGAAGCCTATGTTACGCAATAATTGGTGGAGCAGTTCACAACTTATAACATAAAGTTGTGCATATTACTAAAACATAATGATATGAATCGGAAAACTTTAAAAACAAAATTAAGAAGAAAAAAATAATACTATATGTGGCTTAGTAAACTATAGCCTACATGGCAAAAAAAAAAAAAAATCAAAATCGAAGAAATAAACCTATATGTTGTTGAGTATTGTGGCCTACGTGGCACCAAAAGATTTCATATTGATAAGTATGAGATTGACAATTCAGAAAAGATTTCACTATTACCATCGAGAGTTTGTGTGTTTAGGGAGTAATTAATTATGATGATTTAGAATTTTAGACAAAGGAAAAAAAATAAAAAAAATAAAACTTATAATATCTACTAAAAGTGAACATATTAAAATAGAGATACATATAATGGTTCGGTTCGGTTTTTTCCGGTTTGGTTTTACCCTCCGACCCAAACCGAACCGCTTTTTTCGGTTTCTCAAAAATCGAAACCCAAACCATCGGTTTTTGTATTCGGTCAGGTTTTATGGTTCGGTTTTTATCGGTTTTTTCGGGTTTTGGGTTTTCGGTCCGGTTTTTGCTCACCCCTAGCCAATTCATACGTGCCTGCATTTCTACTCGTCTGCACATCCATGCCTCTTTATCCATCGTATAAGTTAGGACACCAAGTAATAATCGAGTGTTTGTAGAATTTTTTTGCTGATGTGGCATTTATAATGATGATTGTGAGTTTTTTGGTAGAGTGATAATGATGATTGTGGGAGATGTGGAACCACAAATTTATTTTTTTTATTTTTTTTAAAAATATTTAAATAAGATAAATATAATATTTTATTAAAATAAAAAACATTACAAATTATTAAAACTAAAACAATATTAAAACCTATATCATCCCATTTTTATTTTTTTTTCCGAATTTTTGTTTTTCGCTCTATATCCACTCCGCTTGTCCTTGTGGCATCCCCTCTGTGCTCGTTTGAAGAAACAACATATCGTCTCTTCTTTCACTTGTATAAGCCGCCTCTTTTTGGACTAGAAGTGTTTCTTTATTTGTTTTTGCGACATCTTTTTTTGTTTTTGTAACTGTGAAGCAATCGCTCCACAAAACGCCGACGATGAAGATTGAGCCTTTTCGGATGCATCAGATGATTCTTTTCTTTTACTTCTTCTCTGTTTTTCGCGTGGTCTTTCATTTCGATCATCCGCGAAAATATCATCCGATATATTAATGTCTTCAAGGTTGACGGTGGTAACTCGAGTTTCTATTTTGGCAAAAACACGTCATTTGTTATGTTCTCTCCAAATTTTCCACACTGCCGCTTGCCTAAAAGGCCCACCCTCCGTGTCAAAGTACATCTCATGAGCCGCCTCTAAAACCTTTGAATCGTCGGACCCGCTACTCCGAAGTCGTAAAGCCTCCGCATAGTGGCCAATAAAATTCTTTACTGCGCCACTCATTTCCGTGAACTTACTATTCATGGACTCCTTGTTTCTCTCCACCAACCCTTGCCCCTTAGCTTGTTCGTTGTAACCCGACACAATTTGTCTCCAAAATCGTGCGTCCATTTGGTTGTTGGCGATGACGGAATCTTCCGAAATGTGACACCACATCTTCGCCAAAAGTACTTCCTCGACCGTGGTCCATGGCACCTTTTTACACATCTTTCTCTTTTTTGGCTTAGATGTCTCGGGTCGTTGCGTTTATTCGATAACGTCTTCAGTTTCTTGAACAATTTCTTGCGTTTCTTGAAGCGTTTGTGATTGTTGAGGTGAAAATTGTGATTGGTATGGTAGAAATTGTGATTGTTGCGGTAAAAATTATGATTTTTGAGGTAAAAATTGTGATTGTTGTTGTTGTTGCAACAAAAGTTGTTGATGCATAAAAAAATTGTAACTGTTGTTGTTGTTGGAACAAAAGTTGTTGATGCATAAAAAATTGTTCGGGGTTGTTGTTGTGTAGATTGTTACGAAAAAAGGTGTTTAAAATTTGTTGTTGTTGTTGTTGGTTAAAATTTGGTATTTGGGGTGATAATAATGTGTTTGCTAGATTATGGTAGTTTGTGAAACCGGAACTGGGAATAGTTTGTGATTGTGGCGTCGAAGGTGTGTTTGCGTTTGTTTGGGGAGCGTTTGAAGACGATGATGACATTTTTACGATTGAGAAATGTATGAGATTGAAATAATAGATATAATGTATATAAAGATAGAATGAGATTGAGAAATTGTGTGATTTTTTGGTTAAACTGGGGATGTATTTATAGGTGAAATGGTATTAAAAAAAAAAAAAAATTAAATTAAATATCCAACGGATATATTTTTAGCCGTTAAGGTTAAATTTTTTTATTTTTGTTTTAAAAAAATTCGTTCGTTTGAAGAAGAAAAAAATACAAAACAACCGTTATCACCACAACGACCCCGATAACGACGCCCCACAACGAGCAACCACGGAGTGCTAACGAGGGGAGCCGCTCGTTGTCAGCTCGAGAACGAGCCACAACGAGCACCATACCGTGTGCTCTTATTGGAAGAAATCTATATAAGTTTAATTTTGCAACTTATTTAAGGTCTTGAAATATTAAAAGTGAATAATAATGTATTGAATATTTAACGTGATTTTTGAAGTTTTAACTTTAACATTTTTGTAAGTGTATCATAGAAATTTAATTTTAGATTAAGTAGAATTGTAAGACTCGTTAATCTTCATTTTTGTCATCGGTTTAGTCTAGTCCGGTTCGGTCCAAAGCACAAACCTTCATAATGCTTTGTTAGAGCAGACCGAACTTACAAACCGGGTCGAATCGGCTTGACCAAGCCGAAACGAATACATCTCAATTCGGTTATGGGTCATATCTTTTCAATTTTTTAGGCCTCAACTCGATTTTAGTTTACCTAGCATTTGGTTTAGGATCAATGCTCAACTCTAGATGTAAAGTACTAGAAACTCTAAAATAGTTAAGTTTATGGGACTAGAAATTTCATTTAGTCAAATTCGAGAAAATACACTTGTTTGACACTTCACTTATTTTCCATTTAAGTTTACGAAATTGATTGAATAAGAAACTTCTAAGATATAATAAAACTCCTCTCGAATATTTTATTAACTTTAACTATCTCTAATTATAATGTTCCTCTCGAATACACTTATAATTATTAACAATTAAGCATTAAGTAACAAGCCGGAATTTAGTGATTTAATTTTATAGAGTTTCCTCTCGAATAACTCCTCTAAATATTAAGTCCTCTCGAATCTTAACAAATAGACTTACTCATTTAAGTTTAATTACCTAAGTTGTTATTACTAGGTCCTCTCGAATCATAACAATTTTAAACCAATTAAAGACCGATTGATTATTTCATATAAATTATTTAACCTATCTAGATTTCTCTAGAATACCTAGAATGTTGATTAATTAATCAATATATAAACAACTTTATGATAATATGTCAAAACTTAAACAAATAAGGATTAGCGATTAAACACAAAAACCTGAACAATCAATAACGAAAACGTAAACTTCAAATAAGATCCATAAATCAAACAAGTGCTAAATAAGTTTAGCTACTCATTATTGAGTTCAAAACAAACCAAATAATAATAGAAAACATACTGGAAATAAGTCTTAAAAAGGAAAGAAAGACAAACTAAGAAACCGAAAACTTGTCGTGACCGACGTTGAACCAAAACCGAACTCCTAGCTTTTCTCCTTGCCTTGAAAATCGAACTCCAGCTCTAAGACTCGAATAATATTGATTGATGATTTTTCTGGATGTTTTGGGGTTGTATTTAAAGGGAAGAATCGTGAGAAATTCGTCTTCGACTCGAACTAGGAAACTGCTGAAATCAGCTATGTGCGGCGTCCTAGGTGCTGAAATCACCATTTTTCGTCGTTTAACCTCGTTTCTTCCACCATTTCCACTTCCCGAACATGTAAACCTGAAAAATGGACAAAAACACTTTTCCACACAATTAAATGCAAAAATCCTATCCTATTCACCGTGTTTACTATGAAATATGACCGAATATCGCATATAAATAACTATATAAATATGCGATATCAGTGGGGGGATGGGTGTAATGTGATGAAATATTTTTTTCACCTATCTTGTTTTGATAACTTTTAATTTTGAAACATTTTTTTATACAAAGGAAGTAGTATTTATTTATATTGTGACAAAATTACTATGTTAAATAGTAATGCAAGTTGAATCTATCTAAATAGAAGTAGACCTAGAGGCTTAAGGCTTCAAGGGAGTGGGCAAGTTTAGACCCTAACCTAAATCGGGAAGGAACAAATAAGCATCATGAACATTCCTTAGTATAGTAAAATACACCTGAACCTAACATGATAAGACATCAAACCCTACCTTAGTGTGTTTAACTAAGGTTAGTCTCAAAATATCTATGGTAATAACATCGACTCATAAGGATCGCAGACCGACAAAATCCCAATATAAGCGATGAGGGTTTGTTAGACCCATATAGATCTATATATATAACCGATGGCTCTAAAAGAGTTGTCATGCGTATAAACGGGGCCTTATACTACCACTGAGGCCATATAAGTAAGGTAACGTTAAAACTAAGGCATCATAATCTAAGTTTGCATAAACAAGATATATATAGTTTAGATAACGCTAATCATGCCGGAAAATATAAAGCGGTAAAAAGGGGCATCGGATAACTCACAGGTAGTGTAAAATCGTAAAAGTGTCGGATACTCAAAATCAGGAGGAATAAGCTCCACCGCCTAAGTGCCCTACCATAAGACATGAAAGGTCTAAGTATCTATAACGTAGTAGGTTTAGCCTCGTATAATTAACGTTGTATTATATATTATAATTTAGTAATGTTCGAACGAATAATATATAAAGTTAAAGTCGTCGAATCAAATGGCGATAAGTCGTTTCGAAGTGATGAATAAACGATATTTGATATTTCGAGTCGATAATGACTACTAGAAATTATCGATCGTTTAAGTTTATAAAGAAGATTAGAAAGGAATGATATTCCGAGCCTAAAATGACTAACATGAATATTGGTTGAAAGGAATATTAGGTTTAGTCAAAGTCAACCAAAGTCAACATAAAAAGATAGTTGACTTGGTTAAAGTCACGAAAGTCAACCATTTTGAAAGGATGTCAAAGTCAACAAAAGTGAACCTTTGACAATTTGATTATTTTAAGATATTATTTGAATATTTGAGTAAAAATAGTTTGGAAATAAGTTTTATAAAAGTTTGTTAAAAGATTAAGATTAAAATCAAGGATTTCGATCGTTTTCGAAAGAATAAGCGTAATTGACGAAAAGACGTACGTTTTGTGAGTATAATAGTAATATATATGTCGTTTAAGATTGCGATTACGTTTTGAGTCCAAAACATATGTTTATCGGTGTATATTACTTTATATATATTAATATATGTTTACGTATACTTATTTTTGTCCAAATTACGCGAAAACGACGAAACAACAACTGGTGTGGCGCACTGGTTTTGTAACCACGGGCTAAGGGCGGCGCACTGGTGCTCAGTGGCCAAAAACTCAACTTTTGTTTTAAACGTTTTTAGTACCGGTAGGTTAGTTTAAGTCTTAAGTGAATATTTTCAGGTTGTTGTTTGAAGTTATTTTAGTCCATTTACGTATTAGTGAACTTAGATAGTTTATACATATTTATACATATAGTTATTTACAAGATTTTACATGATTTTAGTTATCTTTTATTAAGTGTGTTCATAAATTAAAATATATAGAATACTTGGATTAGATGTCCACTATGTTCAAGAATGTGTTGGAAACATTTTCCGTAGGAATTTACTAATATTCCTATATGAAATTATCCGGTTTTTAAATAAGTTTAACATAACGTTTTTAGGTTAACTTTTCTAATAACCTATTAACATGGCAAACATATTATGTATTATAACAACTTTTAGATTCTAACCATTATCACTGTTTTTACAAGTTTTCATACAAGTTTAGTTGAGAAAGGTGATGAACAAAGAAAAACGAAAAATATGATAAAAGGGTTGTAGGAATACCGAAGACCTCCGCAATGGTCTACAATCTTGAGACTCTTTCCCGGGATGGACTTCAAATGGAAGAGTGGAGAAACGAGCTCTAAACAAGAAGAAGAATCATATGTTAGAAGGATGGATTTTTAGAGAAAGAAAAAGGAAGAAAAATGTTTACAAAGACTTCACTTACCAAGTTTTCCAAGGTTTGAAACTTTCCAACTCAAGAACAAGCCGAAAAGTGAAGTCTTGTTGGATGAATTCCTTGCAAGAACATTAGAGTTAGATTAGTATACTCTTTATGTCATAGAGAAGGAAATTAGAGTAAGAAAGATAGATTTTAGGAGGAAAACACCTACCAAAAGGTGTATGAACCAAGAGAAGTCTTCAAATGATCTTTCCTAACACAAATACCACTCTTGAATGTGGTTTGTCTCAACAAGCTCCTGGAAATGAAAGGAAGCTAGAGAGAGTCTGTGTTAGAGAGAGATACAAAAGTTGAAGAAATGAGATAGAAAATGGTTTAAGGGTGAGAATTGGAATGAGAGATGATGTGAAGTGGTCAAGGATCCACAATTCACTCATCTCACACCATATTGGGAAGGTTTTGGGCAGAAATCACATGTATGCATGTGGGGTGGGATCTCAAGGAACAAAAAGTCGTTTTTGTCATGATCTGACCAGAGGCCCGGTGCGTCGCACTAGACCCTGGGTGCGTCGCACTCAGTGCTCTAACTGGTCAGTTAGTTTGTCCGTTAAAAGGACTGAATTTGTAACAGATTCCGTTAGTTCTCGTTAAAGGACTAACATTGTAACAGATTTTTAGTTAGTGGACTAACTTTGTAATATTTGTAACGTTAATTTTTCCCGTAAAGACGAAGGCTTAAAAATACCAATATTAATCTACGAGAATACTTATACTTGCTATGCACTTAGTTAACTATACGTTTTTGTCACGAAGGACATAAACAACTCATAATATATAATCCGTTAAAAACGAAAATGTGATAACACAAATTATCAAAATAGTAAATTGGGTCAAAATGAAATAAAGATAAATAAAGAAAATTGAACTCGGAAAAAATATCTCAAAATTTACAATTGTCACAGGTTTTACCGTATACAACTAGCAAATGATTAGTATATCCGCCAATTGCTTATACCCTTTGGTATGCAACTCCTTTCATATTGTTCGTATTACTTAAGAAATCTTCATTGCGTCAAACTCAAATTTAATCTAATCAATAAACATCATTTAAACCGTAAATCGGTACGGAAATATCCGTTTATCTTTTAGTTAGCGTTTCTTGTAAGAATGATCATATATATATATATATATATATATATATATATATATATATATATATATATATATATATATATATATATATATATATAGAGTGATATATTAATATTATTGTAAAAGTAAATTAAAAAAATATATACATATAACAAAAAGAAAACGAAAATGAGTTGTTTACATGGTTATCTATAATTAGAAAAAAAAAAGTAAAAAAAAAAACTCAAAACATAGAAAACATGTTGATTGTTGAAATTGAGTTTTTCATTTTAAATCTTTTAAAGAAAACAAAATTTGCTTTTCACTTCTATGATTACATTTTTTAAAATTAATTATTATTTCTTATTTCCTCTTTTACAAAATGAAAATATTTTTCTCAATTAAACTGCTTTTTTCACAATTACATAATTTACATTTTTTTTAAAAATTATACAATTTACATTTGTTTTTAGAATAAAAACACATTACACAATTTACATTTACTAGATAAAAAAGAATAGAAAATATTTGGACCGACTAAACAAACCTAACCTTTTCTTTGTGGAGTCTTTGTTCCACGTATTACGTTGTGATTTCTTCCTACACATCTTACACTAAAAATGTTTCTTCACGATTCATATGCCACGAAACCCGAGCTCAATCATAAGTTATACGTGCTTGTGTATCTACAAATGTGCATAATCATGTTTTGCTTGATCCAATGATTCTTGTAAACACTTCTTATTCTGTGTGCATTCAAAGTTGCACTCTTAAAATAATCGAATATTCAAAAATGGTATTTTAATTTGAACACCAAAGTAAAATCAAAACATGTTAATGGAAATTCACGGGTAGAGTAAACAACCATTACGATTTGACATTCACTCGACCCAATGGAACAAACCGACGCCTTGGTTTGTACATTGTCAAGTCATACGGCATCTTGAACTGTACCTCCGTGTTGGTTTGAAACATTATTATAAATTCTAGTTTCTAGTCAACAAAATGATATCGTAACATACAGTTTCAAATGCCATCACACGACTTTGTAATAGTTTAGGCCATGTGTCGAAAAATATGACAATATTTCGTCTATTTTTGTATAACATGCTCCGAAAATCAATAACAGTGTGTAGTTTGATGTAAAATACAAGATATTATTATTTGGATTTAAGTGGTGGTGATGTGTAAGATTGAAAAGAGAAGGGGCCATGGGCCAAAATAGAAGATGGAAGTGTGTCCATATGTATTTTGGCTTTTATTAAGAAGATGTTGACAAGTCCTTGTACTTCCAAAAATACTTCAATCAACTACCCTCAAATGTCATTTTCTCTATTTCAGTCCAAAATCTCTCTCAATATTTTTATTGTTAAAAAGTAGTCCAAGAAAAGGAAAGTACGATGTCAAACATTGTTAGTTGGCTCTTTTTTATACTTTCATTGGGTTTTTTGTTTTTTGAATTGTACATTTAAATAAAATGTCAATGAGATATAATATCAATGTATTTTCATAGATGTTAAAGTCGTCGTTTTTTGGTTTCATATAAAAGAATCAACATATGTATAACTTTGATAGTTGTATAGAATGGTTATGGGTTTGAGAATTTGAGAATTGTTGTTTGCTTTACCAATCGATTTAGGTAACAATCGTTTGTGATTTTTATGCAATCGGTCATTTAGTGTGATTAAGAAATATTTGAGACCGAAAGAAAAACGAGTTAAACTGACTTACGAGTAAAAAAGTACGTTGTAAATGCTAGTTTGAGGTAACTCTAGTTCTCTTCATAAATGTTGCCCTAGTTGGGATCCACCAAAGACCTATCTCCCTAACCGACTATTAGCATCAAAACTAAGGGTAACAATTAACCGTTGTGACTGTTTGGTTGAAATGTCTATAATTAACTTGACTATTGATTACACTGGTTGCCTTTCTTCTTTAAAAAATGAATTTCGTTTCGATTTTTGTAGAGTGGATCTCTTGAATTATCCGCCAGAGATTTCATAATACCCAAAGGAAGGCAAAAGATTGTGTCGAAATATTTTATTGTGATATTGAAATACAATAATTCAAGACAATTATCCAAGAATTTCAAACTCATATTCAAACGACATGTTCAATAAGAGGATAGTAGGAACTGATGTTTCATTTTCTTGAACTGAGCAACCTTCTTTATTCAGGTGACATTATCAAACTTATTCAATATAAGTTGTTGATAAGTCAATTGAAAAAATCAAATTAAGCAATATTCACAAAAACGATATAATTTTTAGGGAGATTTACATCTACGTCCTTATAAAACTTCAATATTACGTCAATGTCTTTGTAAAAATCAAAATTACGTTGATATCCTTCCAAAACATGAAAAATTTCATTTATATCCAAAATAATAAATTAATAATATTTAAATGATTTTAATATTTAAATTATTCATCTAAATATTAATTAAATGATTTTAATATTTTAAATTATTGAATAAATCAATAAAACTAATCCAAATGTTTATTTAAACAAATATGTCAATTATGAATCAAATACCAAATGAACCGAATAGATTAAATTCAATGAATAAATTATTTTAAACATATATTACAAAAACATTAATCAATCAAGACGAGTAAGTTTTGCAACCTTTTTATTCTAGTTAATGCTCAAAATTATAGAAATCAATCTTTTTTAAATATATATTGCGAGTTTATAAAATTGAGATACATTGGTTAATGTTGGATTAAACCTAACATCTTTGAGTAAAAGTTTAATTAATATTTAGATGAATAATTTAAATATTAAAATTATTTAATTAATATTAATTTATTATTTTGGATATATATGAGAATTTTTTCATGTTTTAGAAGGATATTAACGTAATTTTGAATTTTACAACGACATTGACATAATATTAAAGTTTTGTAAGGACGTAGATGTAAATCTCCCTAATTTTTATTGTAAATTAAAGGGCAAATTACATAAAATACATCCAATAAGACATTTCTTTTTCATATGAGTTACCAATCTTTTAATTTCATAACTTAGTCACCCCAACTTTTTAATTTCGTCAATTCGATTATTTTTAACAACCTGAAGATATTAAATGGTGTTATTTAACAACCTGAAAAAATACCCGATTTGACAAAATAAAAAGGTTTGGCTGACTTAATTAAGAAATTAAAATATTGGTAACTCAATTAGAAAAAGAATGTCCTGTTGGGTGAGGCTACATTCCGGTGTCAAATAAATAAAAAAGTGGTGTTCGTGGGAATAGAGAATATGCTGAAGGTCTTCTTCAAATTACAACCATCGGATCCGAACTTTCTACCCTTTTATGTCAGCTACATTCCGGTGTCGTAGCATGACACATATATACTTTATTGAAAAACGTAAGAAATTAAATTAGTGTTAAAACGAATTAAATGATACACACTAAATGATACATTTTAAAAATGCAGTCACAATTTTTGCAGTAAATTTTGCATTTTTAAATAAAATGTAAATGTATATAAATCATACATTTATAAAGCTTTTAATACATAATTTTTTTTTTTAAATTAAATGTCGAAAAGAAAATATCAAGACTAACTTTGTATGATCAAGTTGATTAAAACAAATGAACAATTGACAAACGTTGAATGTAAGTTACTATGTTGGTAATTAATAATTTTTTTTTATCCCAAGTTATAAAATAAAAATAAATAAAAAACTTGTGATCTTTAATGAGATAAATGCTACTAAGTGAATAGCAGTACGCTTAAACACTAATTAATGACAACATATTTAAACGTTTAGTCCTCTTTTATGTGTTGTCCCAAATTGGCACTCTTCCCGTTGATGATTTGTCCTCGTTTATGTACTGTCCCAAATTGACATTCTATATTAGTTAATGTGATTAAAACTATACTAGTTAATGTCATTTAAAACATAATGATAATTGATATAACCATAAACATAATATATATAATAGATAATAAATCGTTTTTGGAGTGGTAAATGAAATTGTTGTATAACGTGCCATAACATGTTGAGAAAAAATTAGTAATTTTAATTCCGATTCGAGTTGATACATAATACTTTTATGATGCAGCGCGGTGGAAGGATAAACAATATACTAGATAAACTCCGTTGATTCAATCAATGAAAACCTGGAATGAATCACAAACAATCAATATCCGTTGATTCAATAATGAATACCGTATAAAGATTAAACCAAACAATTGATAAAACTATCAAATAGTTTTGATTATTGATTTCAATGAAAAAAAGATAGTCGTCCTCATTGTTGCATAACACAATGATTAAATACTAACCCTAATAAAATAAACAAAACAAGTCCTTAAATTTTAAAAAGAATACAAAAATAGTCCTTAAAACAAAAAACTGCATCTCTGCTTCGACAGGAGACTGCGGCACACCACTTCTCCATTGCGTTGCAGTCAAGGCATCTCACAAAAACATTCGCGTCTGTAACCCCACTGCGGCGCAGTGGCGGATATTGTGTCGCATCCATTGAACCTCTTCCAAACAATGTTCTGAAAGGCTCAAGGCGCACTAAGGCGCAAAGGAGGTCAATGAGCCTTGAGGCGAGGCGCATACCAAATCGTGGGATTCATAAACACGAGGCGCACTATATATATTATGTTTTTCTATAACATATGTGTCAAAATTATGCAATTTAAATAGCACATAATAATATTGAGATACTGAATAACTAATACATATGTAATAAAGCTTGAATTTAAACCCAAAATATAAAGCAAGCGTGTCAATATTCAAGGCATAATGCCACATTTTCATGATAATATTTCATAAAGAAACTTAATGAAACTAATGCAAGAGATTTCAGTCGAATTCTCCAAATTCCCCATCGTTTTGCCATTTTTTGCGACTTTTTGCGATTTTTTTACGATTTTTTTGCGCAAAAGCCCGGATCGCTGCCCTTTTTTTGCGATTCATGCATGTCATGCGACTCGACCTAAAAAAATCCCTAGCCTTGGCGCCTCATGCGATTTAGCGCCTAGGCGCGCCTCAGGCGCGATTTTCACAACATTGCTTGCAAACGTCTTACTAGCTTTTCTTCTATATGCACCGCATCATTTTCTAAGTTTCATAGATAATTAATGGACTACATAAAATTTTACCATGGAGAAAAAATTTAATGGATGTTTAAATTAAAATGGTTTAGATGGTTGAAGGGATTTATGCTCGAACACATTATCTAATTACATTTTTAGATAACCTAACTTATTATTTTTTTTCTTCAGTTTGACACAATAAAAGATAATAAGTTTGGGAAAGTGGATTTTTTTGAAAGAGGATTGTACCTTTTAGCACATAGTTCGGTGCTTTCATCCTAATCTTTCAAGCTTCATTTCAATCTTCTTGCATCTTGTAAGAATGTGATGATGGGAGTAATCCATGTGACTCCTTCTTCTTCCACAATCATTAGCGTTTCTTTCGGCCCCTCTATTGATCGGTATTTATGTGTTTCCACCATTAATTTCATTTTGGTACGTACGAAAGCTATTGATGCTAGCTTGCTTAGGGTATCAGCTACTTTGTTCTTTGTTCCTGGTACTTTCTCAATCGTACAAGACTGGGATGATGCTGACACGTTTTTCGCTCGGTTTTTGTATTGGCTCATTCGGTCCTCATTTGCTTCGTATGTCTCATTGATCTGGTTGGATATCAGTTTGGAATCAACTTTGATGTTCAAGTGCTTCTCTCCCTTATCCTTAGCTTTTTGTAGTCTGGTCAGCAGCGCTTCGTATTCGGATTCGTTGTTTGTGTTATCAAAGTCAAAACGAACGGAGAACGAGAACTCTTCTCCTCAGGACTAATAAGGAGAATTCCTCCTCCGGATCCCTCTGTGCTGGAAGATCCGTCTGTGAAAAGGATCCATATCGGGCCCCGCTTCTTGGTTTTTTCTTTTAGAGCCGGGTCTTCCGGCTTCTTTCTTTTCTTGCTTCTGGGTGGTTCCATTTTTCTTTCGTCCATCATTTTGTTTCTTTCCGAAGGTTTTTCATTTGGCATCTCGGTGAGAAAATATGCCAAGATTTGTCCTTTGATTGTTGTTCTATGGATATATGTTATGTCATAACTCCCAGTTCTATAGCCCACTTTGTTAAACGCCCAAAAGTTTCTAGATTTTTCATGATCTGCTTCAATGGTTGGTTGCTAATCACATGGATACTATGTGCTTGGAAATACCTTTTTAAACGCCTTGAGGTGTATACCAATGCAAGTGACAGTTTTTCAATCTGGGCATAATTGTTCTCAGGACCCTGCAATACTTTGCTCAGAAAGTAAATGGGATTTTGCTCTCCATTTCTTTAGGCCATGAGTACCGAACTTATTGCTTCGGTTGTTGCCTAATGATATATGATCAATGCCTCTCCTTCCATCGGCGCTGTCAAGGTTGGAAGATACATCACATATTTCTTCATTTCTTTTAAGGCTTCTTCTGCCTCGGCCGTCCATCGAAAATCAATTTTCTTTACACAGTTCTTCAGAGTCCGAAAGAAGGGAAGTGATTTTCCGGCTGATCTGGATAGGTATCGGCCTAAAGCTATGACTTTGCCGTTGAGACTTTGAACCTCTTTCATTGTTTTGGGTGAGGCCATGCTTTCGATATCCCGAACCTTTTCTGGGTTCACTTTTGTGTCGGTCGGGGTGATAATATGACCTAGAAACTTGCGTTCTTCCATCCCAAAAAAACATTTCTTCGGATTAAGTTTCATGTTGATCTTTCGAAGGTTAGAAAACGTCTCTCAGACATCTTCAATCATCTGGTCTTCCGAACGAGACTTGATGACGAGATCGTCTACTTATGCTTCTATATTCCTACCTACTTGGTCTTTGAAGGCTTTGTCAATTAACCTTTGGTACGTTGCTCCAACATTCTTCAAACTGAATGGCATTTTTTTATAGCATAAAATTCCCATGTCCGTGTGGAATGTTGTTTTATCTTCGTCTTCATTCGCCATTTGTATTTCATGATATCCCTTGTAAGCGTCTAAAAAGCTTTTGAATCAGAAACCAATAAGTGTTTCGACTTTCAAGTCTACCTCCGGTAGGGGATAAGCATCCTTCGGACAAGCGTCATTGAGATCTTTGAAATCAACACACATTCGCCAAGTGTTGTCGCCTTTAAAAATCATGACATGATTGGCTACCCAGGTGCGGTATCGGACTTCAGGAAGTATCCCTGCCTTGGTTAACTGCTTGACTTCCTCACACGCAGCTCTGTTTCTGTCCGGAGCAAGGCCACATTTCTTTTGGACTATGGGATTCTTCCCCTTTTGAATTCCTAACTTGTGTTCCGCCATTCCTCTTGGTACTCCAATCATGTCCGATGGCTTCCATGCGAAAACATCTTTACTCTGTCGGAGTAGTAGAATAAGTTTCTCCTTTCCTTCTTCGGTAAGGGTATTTCCGATGGTTATAGTCTGTTTCGGAAAGTCTGGGTACTTCCATGCGAAAACATTTTTTCTCTTTGTATCCCTCTTTCGATTCTATAGCATTCCAAAACCTTCTTAGTTTCCGGTTTAATTTCTGCAATGCGTTTGGGTGTCGGAAATTTCATGAGGGCATGAGCAGTTGATATTATGGCCCTTAGCTTGGATATTCCCGGTCAACCAATTGTAACATTGTACAGAGAAGGAGCTCGAACGATCAGGAAATCAATTTCCAACGGCCTAAATCTATCTTCGGCTCCGATAGTGAAAGGTAAACGGATCTGTCCTAACGGCATCACAGATTCTCCAGAGAACCCCACAAGAGGTGTGAAGGACTCTTTCATTCTTCGTTGTACTTCCCTGTCTAACTTTATTAAACAATGTTCGAAAAGTATTTTCGAAGCACTTCCATTATCGATGTAGATCCGACGCACTGTCTGATTGCCTATATCTCCGGCTACAATCATCGGATCCATTGTTCTTTCAGACACGTCGATGGTGGGGGGGGTGGGGGGAAGAACATTTCCCTATTCATCCATGGTTTTGTTTCTTCCTTCCAAGATCGACTGCTTTCTCTTTCACAAAATACCATCTGAATTTCTTTTCCTTTTCCTCTTCCGGGACCTGGACCACCTTGTTTCTTTTGGTTTCCTTGCTTGATTCCTTCAATCAAGTGTTCAATTTTCCAGTTCACACTGCTTATTCTATTTGTTTTTTAAACTAGAAACAATTGTTCGTATAATATCATTTGTCCCGGTGGAACTCGCACCAGCGGTCTAAAAACCTTTTATCCGGAGTTCCTACTAGAGGTGCCGGAATAGAAAAGTTGACTTTTCCTTTCTCGATGGCAAATATCTCACTAGGAGACTTAGTGAGCTCTTTGAAATTCACATGTCTTCTGTCTTCTCCCATTCCTGGAAGAGGAGAGGCTCGCACAATCCCTCGTCCGAACTTTCTTTCATGACTATTAGGGGAGAAACTCTTTCGGCTTGGGGAGGGTCTCCATGGAGGACTTTTTTGGTAAGACATTACTCTCGGTCCCTTCTTGGAAGACCCGACCGAGCTTCCTTCCCGTCCAGAAATCGTTTGACCCGATCCATCATCCTGTCCACCATGTCCGGGACACGAGCATTTAGTTTTGCGATGAGGGAAGACACGCGAATAGCTTCCATAAAAGCAGATACTTTCAAGGTATCATCTCCTCCCTTAACTTGGAGAAGCTCCTGCTTCCATCTTTCTACAAAGTCTCGTAAGCTTTCATTCTCTCTCTGCTGGATCTTGGCTATGTCTGTCGGTCCTCGGGTATATCTCCGTTGTTGTGCGAAGTATACCTCAAAATTTCTCTTTATGTCTTTGAAACTGTGGATGCTTTCTTCCGGCAATTCCCCGAACCATACTCGTGCCAGACTAATGAAGGTTTGTGCACACATCCTACACCATATTGGCATGGGCCAACCTTCAGTATCGGCAGCTCCGGAAAAGATTGCCAAGTGATCATCCGGATCCCCGCTTCCGTCATATGTCTTAACGATGTTGGGCATCTTGGCCTTTCTCGACATTGCAAACGTCGAGATCCTCTTGGCAAACTTGGAGGCGTACTCAGACTGGTAAGGAAACCCTAGGTCACAGTCCTCATCGCTCTCTTCTTTTTCCGATTCATGAATAACTGATTCCATGAACAAGAATGGCTTTCTTCTTGGAACCATCCTTTCTTCGTTTCTTTTCATGCTCGTCCAACATGGCTTTGAGCGAATCGAAATTCTTCTCTAAGGAATCGCTCGAGACTCCTTGGAACCCCTCCTGTTTTGGCCTTTCGTTAACGGGTGTTTCTTCTATTACAGTTCCTTTATTACTTCCTGATGTGTTGGCTGTCGAAATCATGTCTCATGGATGGTGCCAAATTTTGCGACACCGAAATGTAGCTAACACAAAGGGGTAGAAGGTTCGGATCCGATGGGTGTGATCCGAAGAATACTTTCATCCTATTCTCTATTCCCACGAGCCCTACTATCTGCAATATGAAACTAACCGAGTAAATCGGGTGGGAAAAGTTCCCCTACCTCAGGTGTGAGAGTAAGTATGTGGAGAATAGAGAGTTAAGAATTTAGAGAGAGAATAAGTGTGTCTGCAAACGTTACCCTTTGAAGTGAGCTATTGTCTTGGTATTTATACCAGTCGAGATTCAGATAATAGCGTGTTTTTGGAACAACACCGCGTTTATCTGTTGGTCGATCGATTGTCTTGTACATTCTGACCGAAAGTTATCTTTCGGTCCGTTGGTTTCTAGGATGCTTCTGGATAATAAGCTTTACTTTGATTCCTTTTTAAGTTCTTACTTTTGTAGATGTACCATTCGGCCAGACCAAAAAAAAACCTTTCGATCTGGCCGATGGTACGTCATCACGTCACATTAGTAAATATGAACATATCATCATATGATAATACCATATTCCAACATAAGTTTTAGATACGGATTTTAAAAAATGTCCATTACAAGAAACCAAAGTTCTAAGAGATGAGTAATCACGACATTTTATAATAGGAAGATAACAATAGTATATTTGCTTTTCACATAAACTCATAGAAATAAGTTTTCCAAGAAAAAAAATATGATAGTAGTAAAATGAAAAAGTTGGTGTATTTCTTTTGAAAATATGAATTATTTTATATAAATAAAAATAATAAAAGTTGACACTTATTTTAGTATAGAGAGAGAATATCAAATTAAAAGTATAAAAATAATCAAAGTTTCAAATTTGATATAATTGTGCGTCTACAAAATGCCTATATATTCAATTAGATTTGCTTCATACACTACAATAAAATATGTTTGATAGGACGCCGTTAAGAGTCCTAATAAGTTATTTTATAGGACGATTAAGCTAATATGATAATAATATAAGTTTCTCGTATAATGATGTTTTATATAGTTGTCATGATGCTTATTGTGTCCTAATAAACGTCAATGCAATAAAACAAACTCCATAGTCCCATAAAATATGTTGTATCAAACACCAAGTTTTGTCCTAATAGGCCATAATAGGTATGTACTCCAACTACAAATCATTTTCTATAGAAAATATTTAAGTTGACTTACTTTCCTCAATACAAGTATATTACATCAAGTTAGTTCATCTTTAGGTTTCGAATTTCTTTAGAAAGGTCTTGATCAACAATTTTGATAGGACTTAGTTGCTTAAAAATCAAAGCCATACAATGGTATTTTACTTCTTCTTCTACTTTGGAGGTTTAAAAGAACAATTATATGATAACATAAATTTTTTATTTCCTCATAACAATTATAACTTTTAGTCGTTAACGACATGTAACATATAACGATAGTTAAGATTTCAAACGTTTCCCCATATCACTTGCTTATTATTATTTTTTTGTTTTTTTTTCGTGATTTGTTAGAAACAACTTCTCTAAGATTTGTGTGCTAGGATTAAATATTTGCTTATTAATCATGAACATTGATAAATATTTTATATCAAAGTTATGATACTAACAACTCCAAAGCCAAACTCATTTGTCAATTCTTCCTTATTAAGTTTAATCAAATTGCCCATTTGGGCTAATGCATATTTTTGTCCTTATTTTGTACTTACTAATTTAAGGGAATGTACATCTTTTTTTTTCATTTTAATTTCAAACAATTATTTAAAAATAAGCATAAAAATAACAATAAAAAATGTTTGAATGATGTATGATTGTGGGTCCAAAATGTAAGGTAACCCAAAATTGCAAGGACAAGAGACCATTGAATTTGATGTGGATTGCTTGAGTGTGTAGGTGCATGATGGGAACATATTCACATGCACATGGGGTTTGTGGGGGCTCCAAATTAGGCCTTCTGGTACTTGTCCACATCTCTCATTGATATTCTTCATTTAATATATATTTTATTCAAAATTATTATTATTATTATTATAATTTTTGTTAAAAATGTATCTTGGATTTGTCATGATTTTTTGTTTATTAAGGTAGGAGGAGGATTAAGGTTCATGATCCAATATCCAAATCCAAATCAAAATCAAAATCAAAATCAAAATCAATAATAAACGACTGTTTACTTGGTCAATATCGGATTGAAACGACCAAGACTAGAAAGGGAAAAGTTAACGACTTTAACTTATTTGCTTATAACTTCAAATAAATCAAGTTTTAAGCAAAATCATGGAACTTGTTGTTTCTAAAATGTATGGTAGCTTGTTACTTTTGTTGACCACCAGCAACAACCTTATTTTATTTAATGTTTACAAAGCCTAAAAAAAGGTTGTTTATGGTTAACGAAAGTAACAAGTGATGTTTCGGTTTGAAAATTGCCAATTTGAGAACTGGATTTTAAAAAAAATATGCAAATAGGAGTCATTTGAGAACCAAACTGAAAATAGTTAGTTCCAATTTGATCCTTCGGATTTGTTGACCAAGACAACATATATAGTGCCCATACTTACCCAAATATGATTCAATCAAACTGGTATTACGTTTGCAAGACTCAATCCAATTATCAACACATGTCATCTATTATAGTATAAAACAGCAAAAACGTCTTCTATACTCTCATTATGTATCGTAAAACTTAAGACGGATCACCACCAAGTAAAAAACCGGGTGCAAGACGAGAGATTCGTAGACGGTTTTGTTTATTAAAGCATTTTGTTATGACATTTTTAACAAATTTAATTAGTTTATTTTGTTACATTCAAATATCATGATAGATTACATGTGAAGTAGAAAATTCCCAGAAAACAAAGAACTATCAAACATGGCTAGTTTGATGTATCACATTAATAAAAACATCTTGTACAATTAAGACAAACGAAACAAAACTTTCACTATCAGCTATCATTGAGAACTAATTTCTGAAGTTTATACCATATCTTATCAGCAAAACGATGCGGTGGAACACTTGGTCTATCGAATTGTAGAAAATCTCCTTTTAGGGTGATACCGACTCGTTGTTTTACGTTTAAAATTTGATTCATCTCTTTCATTTTCCTAAAATCTTATTTCAATATATCTTTAGTTGTGATTTTTGTTTGTCTCAAAATGAGTCTAATATAATTAAGTTCTTTTAAAAACCTAGAAATTTTCACATTATGTAGGTTAAAGAGAGTAATGTTTTTGTTTATTACACATTGATACAATTAACAAAACCATTACTTAAACGGGGAAACACTACAATGCCAATGAGGCAATGAGCGAATACCGTCATCGACATAATCATGTGAGAAAGGTGTTATGATGCTTTAGCGGATCGTTATGCCCAAAATTAGCATGACCCTATTTTTCAATGAGCTTCTACTTAAATGATCTTGGAGATTTTCCATTTCATGCAAGTGTTATTTTAGGCATACCTTAAATTCCGAAGATTTTCAATACATTTCATTCTAGACAACTTTGATCATGTACGTACAATTGTACAAATGCATGAATGTACTCTTCAAATGTTAATCAACAAACTCCATTTTTCTTTCAAATTATGATATGATTATTTTTAGGGTTTTGATATTCATATCCTTAAACGTTATAAATGAAAACAATAACGTTAAATGAACTTGAGATGTTTATAATGAATCATAATTCACATTTTAATTATAATTAACACTTTTGTTAATAATCTATACTAATAAATAAGTCATTGAGTTGTCAAATGTCACTCAGTTAAACACTACAATTTTGATTTTCCGCCTATCAAATAAATTTCAAAATTATAATTATTTCTTTTTCTAAAAAGAAATCGTGTCTTCTTTTTTTGTTGATTATTTCAAATTTTAAATACCTTTCATATAAATTAAAAATTAATGGATATTTTCATTTCCATTATTTGTTTTGTTACTATAGTTTCCCCTACTTTTTTTTAGTAACCATGATTCATACGCCTACTTACATATACTATTTTCTCCATTTATTAACACAACGTTCATTTAAATATTCGTATAATACGTGGGATATAAACTAGTATAAAAATAATAATGTTTAAGTGTTTAAAACTTACAAATGAAAGTTTATTTATCGTCCTAAGGACGATGAATATCAAAATCCTTGTTTTTATGCTAGTTTACTTTCTTAATCCTTTTAGTGTAGATTAATGATAATATTATGTACATCTAATGTCTATGAGATATGGTGTATAGTAGGAGAGTGTTGAATGTTTGGATGTTACTTATGTTTATATAAATGTTAATGGAGGTCACTATCTAGAAACCAATTTGGAAAGAGGCCCTACTTGGGTTGGAGTCTAGTTTAGTTTTTAGAGTAGGATGGGGATCGGAGGGCGGTGGTGGTGGGGGTTGGGTGTGCCATACAACCCTCTAGTCATCCCTCTCATCATGGAGTAGTGAAGGGGGAGGGGGACCAATTTCAAGTCGAAATCTTAAACACATAGGGTCCATAATTGAACAATACATCATCAACATATGTTGCTATGTTGCTATTGCAAACCGTAGTGGACTCCACTAAATTTGTCGTATAAATCTTATATGTATGTGTATATATGTCGTCCACTCGTGTTTGTATGTAGTCATCGATATATTTATTCATATGTAGCGGCAGAGTCACGGTAGAGGAGTAGATCGAGCAAGGCTCGGCCTGACTACTCCTCAAATCACTGGGTAAAGTGAAAAAAAATTGTTTAGTGTTTTTATAAATGTTCCTTGAGTTGGATCTGTATTTTAACTTTGTTGTAATATGTATTCTTATCGTTATTGTAAATGCATATATAAATGTTTGAAAAGGTTACTAGTTGTTGAAGTAAAAATCCACGGGGACTTATACTACGAACAATCTTCAAAGAATGAGTCTTCGAGATAAGAATCTGCACACGAAGCAAACGTCTAAGCTTATCGGGGAGATTTCCCCGATAAGGCTCGGGCGTGAGAGTAAGTATTCATCGTGATGATTTAGGGCTATTTAATGAAACTTGAGTGTAGTAAATGCAGTATTTAATATAGCAGAATAATCGGGAATTATCAAGAACATTTAAGGGAGAATGTTCTTGATATGGAGAGTTTTAAGGTTGCGATCCCCTACCTAGAATGGGTCTGACCCCTTTTATAATACCTGGTGCATCGGCCTATTATCCCCTGGATAATAGACTGATGCTTCTTTCGGCGCACAATATTCCCTTCATTGATAAATCCAGTCCATAGAAGGCACCTTCGGCACCGCCTTAATATCCATCAGATGGTTGGTACGTTCCACAGTACTTTTCCTATTGTACCACGTGGTACAGTCCTTTTAGCCGACTTGTCAGGTTCTTTATGTCAGGCGAACACGTGATACAATTGGCGGTTTGGTGACATCAGCTCAGCCTACTGCTTGTTGCTTCGGTCTAGCATGCCATTGAATCTTACCGGAGCTATCTTTACCGAAGCTTTGGAGTGTGCCGTTGCCCTTTTTGGAGTATATCTATATATACTCCAACATGCCCCCCCCAGTCTAGTATGACGGAGCCCTAGCACCGTTATACTAGACTACTATTTTCCTTTGTGATCGTTGTTTCGTTTCCTGGTGGCTTGTGCTTTTGGCGAAGGGTCAAACGCTGTCTTGTCATGGCCATTAATGTAGCCGTTGCATGCTGCCTCGATAACCCCAAAGGGCAAACGTGTCCGGGTTAGTCATCATTACAATGTCACTTCTCCCATTAATGCCGCCGTTTCGTTTTCCTTCACGCGCCTGTTTTCAAAAATTTTGTTGACCCTCACGCGCTTTTCTGACAGTTTCAGAAGCCCCTTGATTTTCGGGATTTGTGCCTATCGTGCGCCGCTACGGTTATCCTACGCTCCTCTTGGTTTTTCTTATTTAAACCTACATTCTTTTCATTGTTTTCTTTTACTCTTTTTCTTAATTCTTCTTCCTCTTTCGCTCTTTGCCCAGAATTCCAATTTCTTAACCCTTCATTCCCCCTTTTTCACTATTGCTCGTTGTTTTGTCTATACTCCACCCGCTACCATGGGTAAGTCCGATTCATCATATGAGTTGCCCGCCAATTGGCGTGCCAGAGCGCCTCGTGTCAAGGACACGGTACGAGATTGTCCTCCGGGGTTCATAGCCATGTATTGCAAATAGTTTGAATTCTCGAATCTCCGTCTACCCTTTACTGAGTTCTTTCTTTCAGTAATTGAGTTTTACCAAATTACCCCCATTCAAATGAATCCCCTGGGCGTTCTCAGGATTATGTCTTTTGAGATTTTGTGTAGGGCGCTGGGTTTTAACGCCTCCCTTAATTTGTGGCGTCAGTTTTATAGGTTGGCCCGCAATGGTGACTGGTTTATGGTTGAACGATGGGCAAAGAGGGATTGTTTTTCCTTTGTTCCTACCGGCCTTAAGAAGTGGAAAGAATCCTTCTTTTGGGTGGACGCCTCTGTTGCTCCTATTGCCAAACCTTGGCGATCCGTTACTGCCGGAGGTTTCAAAGATGATGCTCCTATGCTTTCTGATGCAGAATGGGCTAAGATGGAGCTTATCTTGGAGAACCCTCTCTACGTTCGCACCTATCCTACTGAGGTGTTGGTTTTGGCAGGGGTGTGCCGGAACTGGGTTTCTGAAAATCTCAAACCCTCCATCGCTGTTGGGGACCAATGTGAGTTTCCTGTTTTTTTTTTTTTTTTTTCTTTTTCCTGTTTCTGTTACTCATGATTTTTTTATATATATCAGCATTGACGCTGCTGGAGTATCTGCAACTTGAAAGATTGGATGGTGTTCACTTCCCTCGGGTTACGCTGGCGGTCGGAGAGAAAGGGATAGTCGAGCAGGTAGGTGGAAGGTTTGTGGAGCCTTCAGCTAATTTACGCTCGCTGCTTCCCATTGCTCCGGCGGCATCTACTGAGGAGGCAGTAGCTGAGACCTCCGCCCCCGGGAAGAGAAAGAGGGTTCGGAATGAAGCCTCCAGCAGTAAGTCGCGTCGTCATAAGAAAACCGCAAGAAAAGGTATATATATTGACCTTACCTATGAAGAGGAGGAGGAGTGGTCAGGGTCTGGTCTTGTTGTTTATCCCTTTTTTCCGGCCTCACCCTGTTCTTCCTTTCCTTCGGTTATAGTGTTATCCTCCTCTTCTTCTGAGTCTTTTCATCGGTCTGATTTTTGGTGCTCCGCAGAGTCAGCTACTGTTCTCCCCGCAAGCTCTTCGGCCCAAAACTTGGAGGACATGGATGGGGTACATCAGGCTGCTTCCTCTTCTGCTACTCTCTCTGGTGAGGGTTTCTCTCTTATTTCTCCATTGTGCTCATGTCTGTTCTTTACTTATGTTGTTTTTTCTTGAACTTTGTAGGTGACAGGCCTGCTGGTCCGGGGGAGACGATCCCTCCGGTACCGACCGAACCGGTGATTACATCACATGAACCCACTAGGTCAGAGGAGATGGTTGCCCCTATTGGAGCCGGGCCGGAGGTTACTGTGCAGAGGTCTCCTGGTCATGAGGAGGTTATCAGTCCTGTCGTATCTGAACCGGAGGCTACGGTACAGAGGTCTACTGAACCCGAGGTTGTGGCACAGGACCAGGAGGTTTCGGAAGGTGGTGGTGATGACAGAAGCTGTTACAAGTGTGGTGAGAGTGGCCACGTGATTGAGGAATGTCCTCAAAATGATAAGGTTGATCATTTTGACGGAGCCAACATTACTCTCCTGTCCCCGAGGGATTCCAGTCCCTCTTCACCTGGAGATGCCGAGGATCGTTATGTTCCGGCCTGGGACGCTTTTCCTAGCAGCAGTATGCAGGATATAAGTGTCTGTCGGAGTATGCTTGATCATTTCGCAACTCCGGCTGAGGCTAAGCGCTGGGAGACGAAGTGTGATGAGGCTGTGATGGCCAGGATGGATTTAATGATGACTCAATTGGCTGTGGGAGGTACTGTGTTGCGGACTCGCTATGGCAAGCTTCGGGAGGAGCATTCAAAACTCCAAGGGGATCTTGCTGAGCGAGACATCGAGGTGAAGGAGAAGGGTGCGGTAATTGGCTCCTTGGAGCGGTCTGGTACCTCCTTATCTCGCAAAGCAAACTTCTACGAACGTCAACAAAAGAAGTCTACTAAGCTCCGTAAGAAGTGGCGTGCGCAGCTAGCTGGTGCCCTTGCTGAATTGAACAAAGTGCAGGAAGAAAATTCTTCTTTGGTCGAGGCTGTAAAGACTCCTGCCACCGTCCCAGACATGAAGACGATAAGCCAGTCTGAATGGGATCTCATGGTGGGGGAATTGAAGAGGTTGGAAGAGGTGGAACGGACTCTTAAGGCTCAACTGGAGCATGGCGGAGCCGATGTGAAGAGGACCGTTGACTCGCTGCAGGATGAGCTTGAGCAAGTTAAGGAGACTAACTGTGCTCTCCTGTCTGATAAGGAAAAGTTAACAAGTGAGTTGTCGCAGCTTAATGAAGATTACAATGCTGCCGTTTGTGACAGGGAAGGGTTGCGGGCCAAGGTGGACTGGGTGCTGGGCGATGGGCTTCAAGGTTTTGTTAATAAGCTTCGTTCCAGCCACGAGTTCTCCGCTCCTTATGGTCATGCTACTGTTTGTGCTATTGCCTCAGGTTTTGCCGATGGGGTGAGGAAGGGGTACCGTTACCATCAGCTTAGCACACCTATGTCGAAGATTCCATCCTTTGATCCCCAGGCCGATCAGAAATATGAAGAAGCAGTGGCGGCCTTGTCCCAGTTGTCCTTTCCTTATCTTGATCTCCTTCGGGCTAGCTCCCATTTGCCCATGGATGAACTAGAGGCTTTGAAGCCAGCCCCTCCTCCGGCCCTAGACTGCTAGAGCTTAAGTTTATCTGTTTTTGTAATGGCTTTGGCCAATGCGTACCTATTATGGCTTCGGCCATCTTGTAACTGTTATGGCTTCGGCCATTTTGTTAATGATAACCTTGGTTTCTTGTATTATGGTGTGTTTGCTTTATTTTATCTCTAAGCTTAAATATTTATTTTGAGAAGCGTCCTTCATCATAATAACTATTTGCTTAGGATATACTTGACATTTTATAACTTTAACGAATATCGCGTGTTATATTATGCCACGACGTATTTTTCATTGGAACTGAGTTAATTAGAGAGGTTACTCGACCCTTACGATACTGGGATATTCTCAGACCAGCCCGGAGTTATTTTTTACATAGGCTGCTCATACCTGTCTATGTTAGGATTAGAGTATCAGACTAACATGGAGTTTATTAGAGAGGGCACTCTCCCCTTCGCTTCTAGGAGCAGTATGCTCGTAGGAATTTATTCATTGTTAGCTACGTGCTATTATAATTTAATCAATGGTCTTAGATATTTGCCATGTGTTGAGAAAATTGTTACTCCCTAAAGCGGGTAGCAACTATAGCTTATATATTATAACCGAAAGTCGGGCGCTGCCGTTACATGCTTTCACACAAGTTTACAGGCGATTTTAATTTGCTTATACGTAGCAACATCGGAGGAGGCTCCCATGCCAAGTTCTTGGGATGGCCTCTCCTCCGACCATTTGTAGCTTGTATGCACCATTCCCATAGGCCTCGGCCACTTGGTACGGGCCTTCCCAGTTGGGCCCTAGCTTGCCTTGGTTCTCGATTCGGCTAGCTTCGTTGCTTCGGAGTACATAATCTCCTGGTTTGAATGTGGCGGGCCTTACCCTCTGGTTGTAATATCCCTCTACTTGCCTTTTATACCTTTCCTCATTAATGGCCGCTATTTCCCTTCTCTCCTCCAGGAGGTTTAGATGAAGACGAAGGTCTTCAGAGTTGGCCTCCGTGCTTTGCGCCCTCCGGGTAGGTATACCAATTTCGGCGGGGATAACCGCTTCAGTTCCGTAGGTCAGGCTAAAAGGGGTTTCACCATTGCTTGTTTTGACCATGGTTCGATGAGCCCATAGGACGTGCACTAAGTGGTCTAACCAGCTGCCACCTTCCTTATCCAGGCGAGTTTTGATTCCTTCCACTATGCTTCTGTTAGCGCGCTCTACTTGGCCATTGGCCTGCGGGTGGGCAACGGATGTAAACTTCTGCTTAATCTTCATTTCTTTGCACCAGGACTTAAGTGGGTTGTCCGCAAATTGTTTCCCGTTGTCCGATATTAGGATCCCTGGCAAACCAAACCTGCACACTATGTTTTCAAAAACAAATTTTTTGACTTGAGCTCCGGTAATCGAGGCTAATGGCTTTGCTTCCACCCATTTGGTGAAGTAGTCTATTGCTACTAATAGAAATTTTATTCCTCCGGTGGCTATCGGGAAAGGGCCTACTATGTCAATACCCCATTGCTGGAACGGCCACGCTAAGGTAACAGAAATGAGGGAGTGTTTAGGCAATTTAGGCACGGGTGAGTATCGCTGGCAACTGATGCATCTTTGGATCTCATCAGTTGCATCCCGATACATTGAGGGCCAATAGTACCCTAGGTTCATGATTTTTGCTACCGTAGCTCTTGGACCAGCGTGCATTCCACATGCCCCGTTGTGCACCTCTCGGATAACGTAATTTGCTTGTATTGGTCCGACGCATCGAAGTAATGGCATTAAGTATGATTTCTTGTAGAGAATTTCTCCGTCGAGGAAGTACATGGGGCTTTTGGCCCTGATTTTTCTGGCTTCGGTTTGGTCGTTTGGAAGAGAGCCATCCTTTAGGAATCGTATGATGGGTGTCATCCAACAAGGTCCTTCTTCTTCCACAATAGCATGTATTTCTTTGACATCAATCGACTTTTCTTTCAACGTTTCGACCAACACGTTTTTTGACGTATGAGGAAAGGTTAAGTCCGTTAACGAGGCTAACTTACTTGCGGCGTCCGCCTTCACATTTTCTTCTCTAGGTACTTGCTTTATACTGAAGCTCCGGAAACCTGCTTTTAGTTTGTCAACCAGTTCCTTGTATTTAACCAGAGATTCTCCTTTCGTTTCAAAGTCTCCGTTTACTTGGTTCGCCACCAGGGAAGAATCCACACTTACCTCCAAATGTTTTACTTTCATTTTTGCTGCTATCCTTAGTCCGGCCAAAAGTGCCTCATATTCTGATTCATTATTGGTGCTGGGAAAGCTAAATTTGAGGGCGTAAGTGAACTCTGCTCCGTCGGGGTTGATTAAAAGAACCCCTGCCCCTGCTCCGGTTGAGTTACATGCCCCGTCCGTGAACAGGGTCCATATTTCTTTCGGCTCCCCTAGATCCCTTTGGTCTTCCCGTTCGGGCTCTTTTGTCTCCTTATGGTTTTGTTGGGTGGGGGGTAGTGGCAACGGTATTTCCGCTAAGAAATCTGCCAGGATCTGCCCCTTCATTGCCTGCCTTGGCCGATATTCAATGGCAAATGCTCCCAACTCTATTGCCCATTTGGCTAGACGTCCCGAGCGCTCTGGGGTTGCTAGGATGTCTTTAATAGGTAACTCCGTTAGGACTACGATATGATAAGCCTGGAAGTATCTCCTGAGCCTTCTTGCTGCGTGTATCAAGGAGAGCGCTAATTTTTCCATCGGTGGATAATTTAACTCCGCTCCTGTTAAGGCTCTGCTGACGAAGTATACGGGCTTCTGTTTTCTTTCGAGTTCGGTGACTAAGACTGCACTGACAGTTTCTGGCGATGCTGCTAAATAGACCAGGATCTCCTGTCCTGGTGCCGGAGCGACCAGCGTAGGCAGCTGTTGCAGGTATACTTTCATGTTGACAAATGCCTCCTCAGCCTCCGTAGTCCATTCGAAGTCTTTCACGTTTACACATTTCTTTAAGGTTTTGAAGAAAGGCAGTGACTTCTCCGCAGACCTCGAGAGGTACCGGTTAAGCGCCGCCAGCTTCCCGTTTAAGCTTTGCACTTCACCCAGGCTTCTGGGAGACTTCATTTCTGCTACTGCTCGCACCTGCTCCGGGCAAGCTTTGATTCCATTTTCTGTTATGACATGCCCTAGGAATCTTCCCTCTTCCACTCCGAAGGTGCATTTTTTCGGGTTTAGCTTCATGTTGATGCTCCTAAGGTTCTTGAATGTTTCGGCAATGTCATATATCATTTCTTCCTCTCGATTACTTTTGATTACCAAATCGTCTACATAAGCCTCCAAGTTCTTTCCTATCTGACTTCGGAATGTTCGGTCAATAAGCCTCTGATAGGTGGCCCCAGCGTTTTTCAACCCGAATGGCATTTTCTTATAGCAAAAAATTCCGAAGTCTGTGTAGAACGCGGTCTTGTCTTCGTCCTCCTTTGCCATCTGGATTTGGTGATACCCTTGGTACGCGTCGAGGAAGCATTTGTATTTGAATCCCATTAGCGAATCTATCTTCCAATCGATTTCTGGCAACGGGTAATTATCCTTGGGGCATGCTTTATTTATGTCTTTAAAGTCAATGCACATTCTCCACGACTTATCGCTTTTTGCTACCATGACTGGGTTTGCGACCCACGTTTGATATCTTGTTTCCCTGAGTATACCCGCCTTGACCAGCTTGGTCACCTCTTCTCTTACAACTTTGGTCATGGCCGGAGCCATTCCTCTTTTCTTCTGTTTAACGGGTTCTATGCTAGGGTATGCCTTGAGTTTGTGCTCAGCTATGTTTCTTGGTACGCCTGTCATATCCGCAGGTTGCCATGCGAAAACGTCTAAACTGTTACTGAGCAGGGTGAACAATTGTTCCTTGCATTTTTGTGACAAGAGGGATCCTATGACAACGGTTTGCTCTGGGAATTTTGGATTTATAACTAATTTTTCTTCGGGCTCATTTGTTTCTTCCTTCGGACTTAGCGCTGGCCGAACTTCATGGCATTCCCCTCTTCTTTTTCTATCAGACCTTACGGTGGCTACTCCATGCGGGGTTGGGAATTTTAATGATGAATGGAGTGGCGAAGCGACCGCTCCCAATAAGAATAGCCCTGGTCTTCCCAGGATAACATCATATATTGACGGAGCCCGTACCACTAAGAAGGTCATCATCTCCGTTCTCATCTTGGGATACTGCCCCAGTGTGAGAGGCAAATCGATCTCTCCCATTGGGCATGATACTTCTCCCGTAAAGCTCTGCAGGTGAGTTCTTGACTTTCGGAGTTCCGCCTGTACTCCAAGCTTGAGCTTGCGAAAATAGTGCTCGTATATGACTTCTGTTGAGCTGCCCGTGTCTACATAGATACTCCGCACCGGGTAATTGCCGAACCTTCCCTCTATGACAATTGGATCTTGCGAAGGGAAGTATTCGCTTAAAGGTGGGAAAGCTATTGGTTGATTCATCCAGTTGAAAACCTCTGGTTTCTTTCTTCTTCGGTCGTCTAACTCTCCGCGAGTCTCGATATTTCGGTAATCGACCATATGGACTTCCTTGGATCTGTTTTTCTGCCCGCTCCGGTTATCTTGCCGAGCATTCCTTCCACCCTGCTTGACCCCTGACCTTATCTCCGTCAAGAGGTGGCGCAACTGTCCGGAACGTACTGCCTCCTCTATATGTTTTTTAAGTTGGTAACAATCATTGGTATTGTGACCATTCCCTTGATGAAATTCGCAGTATCTGTCTGCATTCTTTTTCTCCGGATTTCCTGCCATCGGAGGGGGTACTGGGAATTTTTGACAGATCGGTTCAGTAGAGTATATCTCGCAGGGAGTTTTGGACAGGAGTTGGAATATGTTTTTAGGTCTACCATCGGGTGAGTACGGATGTATATGTGGAGTAAAGGTTCTCGGCTTCGGAGGAGACCTTTCATTACGGGAGACCGGAGCCTCTCGTCTGTTTCCGCCTCTCCAATTACTACGTCTATCCTCCCGCATCACTCTCCGCGAACTCCCTTCCTCCGTCAAGGAGGCCGCTTCCTTTCCCCTGATGAAATCCTGAACTCTCTCCATCATTTCTTCCACTGTTCTAGGGATTTGATTGTTCAGCCTCTCGATGAGCTGTTTGTTTCGGATGGCGTGCATGAAGCCTGACACTCTCATTCCTTCGGTTCCCCCTTTGATTTGCAGGCTTTCTCTATTAAACCTTTCCATGAACCTGCGAAGAGTTTCATCCTCCCTTTGTTTAATGTTGTGTATCTCCACGGGGTCTTTTTCGTACCTTTTCTGTTGCATGAAGTTAACCCTGAACTTTTGTTGCAAGTCTTCAAAACCGCCAACGCTTGCTGGAAGAAGGCTGTCGAACCATAGCCTGGCTGCCCCTATGAGCGTTTGTACGAACATGTGGCACCACACCGGCATGGACCACTGTTCTACCTCAGCCGCTCCGGCGAAGATGCTTAGATGGTCGTCGGGATCCTGGGTTCCGTCATACATCTTTACATTAGATGGCATTTTAAATTTAGGGGGAAACTTGAATTCTGCGATTCGTTTTACGAACTTGGCTTCCTTTTGTCGGTGGTACGGCCTAGCCAGATCTTCGGCCTCATACTGCTCCGCCAAGGCTTGGGCATGTTCCGGAGGTAACGCCCAACTACTAGGATTATACTACGCCGAAGCCAGATATCTTGATGAGAAAGGTGGAATTCCAGTCCCCTGTGTGTATCGCGGCGCTGCGATATTTGGAGGCAAATCGAAGAATACTCTGGGAGGTAGCAGCGTAGAGTGCAAAGGTCTATAACCCATCTGCGACGGTGGGGGCCCGATACCGCCCCTCTGGCTTAGTCCTGTGCCTGGTGTTTGGGCGAAAGTTGCCGGAGCTGTTCTTCCAAAAAGGTTTCGTCCCTGTAACGGACTTACATGCTCTTCTCTCCGCTCCCCTTGATTCGTTCTCCTTGGTGAGGGGGTGGCTGACCCGTTGGTCACACTAGTTTCATGGCCGTCTCCCTGCGGAAGTTCAATATCAACCCCTCGCTGCCTTTCTCCTTGCGCATGGGTGTTCATCAGCCCTCGTAGGCGTTCGTAGTTGTTGCTAACGAATTCCGGGGTGATGTTACCGCTGTCACCTTGAGGAACTGTTTCGTGTCTGGTGGTATTTAGTTCAGGCGGCGATAAAGGTGGCATTGAAAGGTATGGCATCGATGGACATGGTGTGAAAGGATGCGGTTGTGATATGGGTGGCTCTATAACGTTGGTTGATGGCTGAACAGTTGGCACCAGGGTAGATATCCCCGACGACAGTGGGGTATCCATGTGCTGGTGTTCTCGCTCCAACTATCGTTAAATAGCGGTCCCACGGATGGCGCCAAATGTTGAAGTAAAAATCCACGGGGACTTATACTACGAACAATCTTCAAAGAATGAGTCTTCGAGATAAGAATCTGCACACGAAGCAAACGTCTAAGCTTATCGGGGAGATTTCCCCGATAAGGCTCGGGCGTGAGAGTAAGTATTCATCGTGATGATTTAGGGCTATTTAATGAAACTTGAGTGTAGTAAATGCAGTATTTAATATAGCAGAATAATCGGGAATTATCAAGAACATTTAAGGGAGAATGTTCTTGATATGGAGAGTTTTAAGGTTGCGATCCCCTACCTAGAATGGGTCTGACCCCTTTTATAATACCTGGTGCATCGGCCTATTATCCCCTGGATAATAGACTGATGCTTCTTTCGGCGCACAATATTCCCTTCATTGATAAATCCAGTCCATAGAAGGCACCTTCGGCACCGCCTTAATATCCATCAGATGGTTGGTACGTTCCACAGTACTTTTCCTATTGTACCACGTGGTACAGTCCTTTTAGCCGACTTGTCAGGTTCTTTATGTCAGGCGAACACGTGATACAATTGGCGGTTTGGTGACATCAGCTCAGCCTACTGCTTGTTGCTTCGGCCTAGCATGCCATTGAATCTTACCGGAGCTATCTTTACCGAAGCTTTGGAGTGTGCCGTTGCCCTTTTTGGAGTATATCTATATATACTCCAACACTAGTCGAACGGTCAATTATCATGATCAACATTGATATGTAAACAGATGTATTTTATACAATGACATGCATATGAATATTCCAAGTTAATGAATGAGAAACAGTTAGTTCAAAATGTCAAATGTTTAAGAACATATCAGATTATTGAAAACATTATAATTAATGGGTTCTCAAAAGCTTATTTGAGTAGTTTAAAAGTTTGTTAAGTCAATGGGGTTTGTCTAATCGGTAGGAGGTTGTTCTCCCCTAGGGAGAGCTTGGGTTCGAGCCTCCCCTAACATTGCCGTTAAAAAAAAAAAAAAAAAAAAAAAAAAAAAAAAAAGCAAAGCTTGTTAAAATTATGAAATAATTAGGTCCTTTCATTCACCTAAAAACTTCAAAAGTCTCTTTATAGAAGGCAAGATGTCGGTGCTTTTTTAAACCGATAATTATAGCTAAAAAGCATTATCATTTTTACAAATATTTCTAATCTAATAAAGGGGAGTTAGGTATGATGTCATAAAGGTGACATGGCAAGTAATAAGGTTGTCCACCTAGGACAACATTAAAATAGTGTGATGTCATTATAATAATATGAGTAATTTTCCAGATTTTTCAACTTTTTAGTTAAATAAACTAGCTTTATTTGTTGATATGTAACAACTTTCTTTTGATATATTTTTTATATAACCCCGTGTATAACACGGGGAATAAGCTAGTTAGCATGAAACTTTACCAAGTCATTACCTTAAACTCTTTTCTTATTGGAAGAAAGACCAGTTTAACAATGGTTCATTTGGATTTTTAATATCGGGATTAAGAACTGCAAACTGTTTAAAAACTTAGTAGAACGGCAAGGAACAAAGAAGGATAAATTCTTAAGCTAAACATGATCCGCGACATGATTTGAACAAGAAATGAAAATAGACGGGTTTGTGTTGAAGTTAAATGGGTGTGAGTCCTAGATATGTCAACTAGTCTAAAACAATTAATAAATGAGTTGGGTTGGGTTTATCATTTCGAGCCCATTTACAACCCATTAGTAGTTTAACAATATTAATAAGAAAATTAAATGTTATATTTTTTTGGTATAAGTGAAATTACCCCGGTAAATTATATTAACACCAAAAAATCCAATAAAAACAATCGAATGTGGCTAAAGTACCACATTAACCTCAAGAATAGCTTGAACATACTAAGACAAGATGACATACCATCTGTCTACAAACTAAACAATACATAATCTGAAACACAAAAAGACGGGGAATCGCCTAAAGATCAGCACAAAAGAGATTCCGGTATCTTCCAGTGCTTCAAAAGTTCCAAAGCCGCCTTCGAACTCTTGAAACAACATGACATTAGTCTTAAACGAACATCAGCCAAAATATTATCAACAAGCAGATTAACCGATCTTTTGGAGCCCGTATATAATCTTTCATTACGTTCGCGCCATATGAAATAAGTAGCAACAACAAGAACGAGCTTCGCTATAACACTTGCCGAGGTACGGCGATGAGCAATAGGAATAATGGTCTTAACGATTTCCGTAAGACTTGGAGGGCTACCCCGAAGAAAAATTAAATGTTATAAATTCATTAATTATTTAAAAGTATTTATAATCGTATATTTTTGGGACAATTGTTTTAAAATGTATTGAAATTTACACCAATATCAGTAATATATAATAAAAGAGGGGTTTTAAATGCCACATGGCGAAATAAGGTCCTTTGGATAGATTAATTTTTTTGATTTCAGCCGTTAGATCAGATTGATGATGTCATCAAAGAATATTTTTACTTTACACCCTCTAACAATAAATGATTACATTTTCTTTTTCATTCCATCTACACTTAAATAAAAAATACATAATTCTAATTTACCTATAAATCGTTCAATTTGAATTACGATTTACTTTATTATTATTCTTACGTCTCCTAATACAAAGTATCAAAACATATGTAAAAATGTAAAGGTGTATATGTTATTATAACTATAAACATGTATAAACGTACAAATATATATGTTATTATACGTGTAAAATTGTGTTCTCATAATAACTTAATATCTACATAAAAATAAAATTTACGATTCAATTTTTATTTTTATCCGCGTTATCACAGGACAATAATCTAATATGTTGTATATATTACATTTGTAAATAGGGATTGGTGACTTGAACACGATACGAAAATAAGTAAGTTTGGGTTGATAAATGTGTCTGAATCATAAACGGGGTTTACAAGTCTGAAACGTTTAATAAATATGTTGGGTTTACTTTTTTAATTCATTTACAACTCACCATTCCGTTTAAATATAAAAATAAAAAGTTAAATGTTATACTTTCTTGATAGCAACCAGTAACTACACTTCCGAAATATATGTTGCAGATTCTTCTACTTTCTTTTTATTTCATATTTTCAGTTTAAACCCTTAACTATGATACTAGTACAAGTTTAATCCCTATACATATAAAAGCCCTTGTTTAATGGTATTTTACTATTTGTATTTCTAAAGCAACACATATAAAAGAATGTTTCATGTTTTTAACTTATTACATCTATAATTTATCTAAATTGTTCATATCTAAAAGGATAATATCGTAATAGGTTATTTCTAGATAAGAATGTTACATAATTCGATTTAGTAGTCAACTTCATCAAATCTGCAACATAATTTAATATAACCAAAAACACGTGTTTAAGAATTAGTGTTTGACAAATAACCTTGAAAAGAAAATTATATAGTGAACTAAAATATTTTAATTTATGCTTTTAAGTTAATTTAGCCTTCTGCAAACCTGTAAAAAATAAAAAAAATAAAAAAAATATATGTACTTCTTCTTACTTAAAAATGGACTAAAATTAAAGACCCTAATCACCGGAAGTGTGCGCCTTGTCATCTACTATGTCTTAACCAATTGATTTCAGTAGTGTGATTATTTTCAGATTAAAGTATTTGGATAGTACTATTGAAATCTACGATCGGATAAAACTCATATATAGAAACTAAAATATGTGTTAGTTTTAGTGTAGTATGAATCTAAGAAAAAGCGTGGATAACACATAACCAAAACTAAAATATGTGTTAGTTTTAGTGTAGTATGAATCTAAGAAAAAGCGTGGATAACATATAACCAAAACATGGGTTTAAAGATAACATAAATTGCTAATTTGCAGTTAGATAACTGTCAAACCATCAAATCGGGTTTAGAAGTTTATAGTCAAACCGTGTCAAAGTCGGTTTTTTATAACGTTTTAGCTTGACCCCAGTCAGGGGCTTTGCCCCCTTAGACCCTGCTATCTATGGCGCTGCCCCCGAAACCCTGCGGTTTAGGGGTTACGTCCCTATACAATCATGATAAGTTCAAACAGGCGTGCACTTCACATTTTTCCAAACTTTTTCGATATTTATCAAAATTATATTTTGATCAACTAATTATTTTCGTTACACTTAAATTATATTTGTGACACAACCATAACACAATCCCACACAACACAACCACTAAACACTCAAACCAGTTGAAGAAACAAAACAAGCAAACACCGCAAACACACCCAAGGCACATCCTACTCGAACCCCTTAACCACATCTAAGTCACATCTACGTTCCAGATAGTAGAAATAGTCTTCCACTCTAACCTGTTTGCAATCCCGAGCGACATGATCTTCAATCGGACCGTGGTATAGATAACCTTATATAAGACATCGAAACTACGCGTTCCTTTCTTAAACAATCTATTATTCCTCTCTTGCCATATAAAATAAACTGAAGCTGCAAAAACAAGTCGACCAACACGCCCCCAAGCATTACCTTTTTTTGACGCGCTGCTTTAAGAACACAATAACGTCTGACCATTTATACATATCAGACGGAATCCTCGAACCAGCACATGCCAACCGCCAAACCTGTTTCGCATAAGAACATTTAAAAAATAAATGGTCATGCGAATCCGGCTGAATATTGCAAAGAGCACAATTGACAACTTTGATCCAATCTGATTTCTCCGAGTCTTTGATACGGTCCTGATATATATATATATATATATATATATATATATATATATATATATATATATATATATATATATATATATATACTAGCTTATTGACCCGCCTAATACGCGGAAAATTATATCAAAAAATATATAATGTTAACAAAGAACATATATAAAAAGATTGATAGAAAGCTATTAGTCATGTAGACAAAATGATTATGTTAGCAAATGTGAAGTTAAATAAAACATTTACTGTGTAATTCGGAGAAAACCTTATTAAAAATAAAATAATTATAATATATAAAAAAACTAAAAATATTGTGTAAATAGAACGAAAAAAAACAGAAGATTTTTTTATATAATATGTTTTCCGTTTATTATGCAAAACACTCGTAAAACAATAAAATATTTTTTTTTATTTTTATAATATATAAAAAAATTAAAATATTGGGTAAATAAGACGAAAAAAAATAAAGATTTTTTTATATGATATGTTTTCCGTTTATTATGCAAAACACTCGTAAAACAATAAAATAATTTTATTTTCTTTTTATAATATATAAAAAAATAAAAATATTGGGTAAATAGGACGAAAAAAACAGAAGATTTTTTTATATGATATGTTTTTCGTTTATATGCAAAACACTCGTAAAACAATCAAATAAGTTTAGGTTATTTTTATTCTAAAAATGTGTATGTGTTTGAAGAAAAAAATATGTTTTGTAATTATTTAGAATTAATTTAAAATACAAGTGTTAGATTATTTAAAGTAGATAGGTTAAAATAAGGGTTAATCATTTAAAGTAAAAGGGTTAAAATGAAATTATTAATGATGACATGATCAAAATAATCTAATGGTTCAAATTAAAGTTGGATTTCCATCTAAGGAGGGTTCTTGTGAAAAGTCTTAAATTTGTAAAAAGTTGAGGAATCATTGTGGGAGTGACATTTGTCAACTTTGTAAAAAAAAAATTATTTTTTTAATAAAAAAATAATATTTTTAATAAAAAAAATATTTAAAAAAAAAAATCGAATTATTTTTTTTGGCTCGAAAAAAGTTATGTACGAAAAAAATATTATGCACATCTATGATACACACCTATAATGAACATTTATGTGTGCATCGTAGTTGAATATCGTAGCTTTTTTGTATGTATCATTATTTTTTGTGGATCATTAATGTGTATTATATTTTTTTTGTGCATCATATGACGGGATAGATAACGTTATCAAAAAAAATATCAAAAACTTTTTTTTAATGAAAAAAATATTATTTTTTTTATTAAAAAAAATTAATTTTTTTTTTTTTTAAATATTATCTAAGCATCCACATTTCATTCCCACATTTCTTCCTCAACTTTTTACAAATTTAAAACTTTTTATTTGATTCTACTTCTATATATATATATATATATATATATATATATATATATATGAAAAGGTTCTTATAAACCAAAACTTAAAGTAAAATAAGTAAAAAAATATGAAAAAATAATTTTTAATATTTGTAATTTTGTATTATGTTTATTTATTCAATTATAACAAACTTTAAAAAAGCAAGTTTTGATATACATCAAAATATATGTCGTTTAGGGATTGTGCATCAAATTCTTTATTTTTGTGCAGTAAATATTCAAATTTGATGCACAACGGTAAAACTACCCATTTTATGATGTACAACAAAACTTCGTTTTTTAAAGTTTGAGATATGGTGGAAATGAACGATAATCCAAAATATCTAACGTTATAAATTATTTTTTAATTTTGTTTTACTTATTTTACCTTAAGGTTTGTTTTACAAGAACCAACCTCTATATATATATATATATATATATATATATATATATATATATATATATATATATAGGGATAGGTTCTTATAAACCAAAACTTAAAGTAAAATAAGTAAAAAAATATGAAAAAGTAATTTATTATATGTGTAATTTTGTATTATGTTTATTTATTCAATTATAACAAACTTTAAAAAAGCAAGTTTTTATATGCATCAAAATATTTGTCGTTTAGGGACTGTGCATCAAATTATTTGTTTTTGTGCAGTAAATATTCAAATTTGATGCATAACGACAAAACTACCCATTTTATGATGTACAACAAAACTTCGTTTTTTAAAGTTTGAGATATGGTTAAAATGAACGATAATCCAAAATATCTAACGTTATAAATTATTTTTTAATTTTTTTTTACTTATTTTAGCTTAAGGTGTGTTTTACAAGAACTAACCCCTATATATATATATATATATATATATATATATATATATATATATATATATATATATATATATATATATATATATATATATATATATATATATATATATATATATATATATATATATATATATATATATATATATATATATATATATATATATATATATATATCAGGGTCTTAAAACACTCATAGTCCTTTGCACTCCCTCAAATGAGGACATGGAATCATATGATACACGCATGTGAAAGTTCTCCCATATGCCGTATCAAACATGGTCGAAGAAGAAGTCAAAAGGATTTTTTGTATGTGGAATTTACTGGATATTATTCAACATATACTTTGAATTGAACAAGTCAATTGATAGCCATCGACTCTTAAATTATTCTCCACAAGATCTCATGTACTATTAATTTATTTTAAATAAATAAAACAATAATAAATTATCATATTAAGTACTTGTATTCAAATTGTCTCTAATGTCTTAAGTCCTAACATGGTGGTTAATGTTTAAAGTTACGACTTAAACACATATGTTGGGTGTCTCAATGTGCTCTTAAAATACATAATGACAATTAATAAAAATTAGATTTAAGTCATAGATAGAAACACATATATAACACATTACCTCTATACGCAAAGATCAGTATTTACGTTTTCATTACTTTTAAAAGATAAGTTGTACATCATACCACACATATGCACAGTTATGTATCTTACGAGTCTTGTACTTAAAACTTCTTGATTAATAAGCCATTCATATATCGTGAGATTATATCTCTTATGTTGAGTACTCACGGTGTTAAACCTAAAATATACGAATGAACAAATATTAATAGGTAAACCTTGGTGTTCAAAAAAGTTAGTTAGATCCTTTTAAGTTTTATTGTATGATTTTGGATAAAGTTTTATATGAATCTTAAGAATTACATTTGTAACAGAAACATCAGATATTTTCATTTCTATCGTAGTTGCAACTTGAATTCATCATTGTATTCTAAATTTGAATATAAATGGCGGCTTCGTCAAATATAGATTATTTGTGTATAACTGAAGATTTACAAGATGCACGCAATCAATTATGCGAATAACCGAAAAGACGTATATTTGAGTAGAGAAATATCATCGCTTAATATCAATCTAAACTTTAAGAAAAATCATATTTTTGACTCTTGTCGATTATATTTTACATTTTAACTCGTAATTAACATCTTTTACATTTTTAACTTTTATCGGCTAGTTTTGTCATAAAGCACACACAAATAAAATCTCGTAGATATTAAAATTCAGACATTTGCATGTTATTGTGGAAAAAAAAAACATAATAAAAGTCCTTGATATAGGTATATATCTAGTTAGATTGTCAAACAACATGCAGCGGAAACATTAGAATCAAACACATAATCAATATTAACTAAGTTAAGAATTGTACATTTGTTGTTGATTTACCTCGTTTAGGATTTATAGTGAAATCATATTACAGGCTTGTACATGACCCCTTCTTTAACAACAGACTTGTATGCTAGTACACGTTTATAATCACCACAACTATTGTCTAGCCTCTAGTATCTTGCTTGCTTAAATCGTGTATTCGAAAATCACCTCTAAGGTGTCGAAAACCTCTAAGCTCGAAACCCATAAACTGAAACCCTTTGGTTTGTTGAAACCGATAGATTAGAGCAACAAGGAAGAAAATCCATTTAGGCAAGAACAATAAAATCGACTATTATGGTATATAAAAATAAGAACCTTAATGTTTTCTATATAGCCAAGCAATATTTTGGAGTCCAAGTTGTATTATAATTAATAAACCTCCATAATTGCATAATACATTCTCTCATTTATTAAATATTACACTTAACCCATTACGTAATATATAATAAATATATAAACGTATAGTCGTGTCTAAATGTCAATATGTGCAACCCCGTAGGGTCAGATATTTATAGACATACATTTTATTTGACGTGTTCAAATACCAACAGCTCCCATTTTGAGCATATCTCAATAAATGTGATAACATTGGTTAGCGTCTAACAACACGCCAATGCTCGCAACAGATTTTTCATGTCTTTTTGAGATAAGAAAAATAAAAAAAAATTAGAAATAGTTATAACGAGGACTTCGCCCTCGCTATAAGTCAAAGTCAAAGTAAAAGTAAAAAGTCAACAAAGTTTATGTCGTTTAGCGGCCATAGAAAAAATGTCCTCGCAAAAAAACTCGTCGCAATAGCTCCTTTTTCTTGTAGTGGTTTTAGTGTTTTGCAGATTTCGTCTTCAAACGGGTTTCAACCTAGCTGTTCATACTCATATGCCTTTGTATATCATCTCGGGCATTCGATTGCATATCGTATAATATTATTCCGACCACTTCTTCTACAAAGTTCTTTGGACAATTAAGCTTCTTTTTGCAACAAGGTAGTTCTCCATGACTGGTATATGTAGGAGCACTCAATTATTTCATGAGAATCCCAACTCATCGTTTAACTCCAGAAGACAATATACTGGGTTTTTTTGTCCTACGAAAGTATACGACTGACATTCTTGACTGAGCTCATGAAATCCATGTCTCACTCCAACTGTGGCCCAAATTAGATTAATGTGGTACTTCAGCCTTAGATCTTACATTGTATCGAAGCCTAAGAGGTGCTTTGTGGTACCTTATGTTTCCTAGACCACATAGTTCATTCATGGTACAACAAATATGTTTGTTTATGCATGACCCTTAGGAAACACATTGGAATGCGTTAAAACGTATTCTTCGCTAAATTAGTGGTACTTTATATCACATGCTTCATATTCGCGCATCTACCGTGAATGGTCTTATTGTATACTCTGACGATGATTAGGGTGGTTTCCTTTATTCATGTGTCTTTCTTGGTAATAATCCATTATCTTGGTCATCTAAGCTTTAGATTGTTGTTTCCCGCTCTAGTGTAAGGAGATATATCGTAGGATTGCAAATGTCGTTGTCGAGACATATTGGCTTCGCAATCTCCTTCATGAACTTTGGGTTTTGCGGGCTACTATTGCCTATTATGATGACATCAACTCAGAGCACCCGGAGTTGGGGGGGGGGGGGGGGGGGGGGGGGGGGTTCTCGCTCGTTGTGGGAGTGAGAACGAGCCCCCCCTTTCGTTATCACTCCGGGTGAGCTCGTTGTGGTAGTCGTTATGGGGGGTCGTTGTTACAACAACGGCTCGTTGTTATTTTTTTTTTTCTTTTTTAATGATATAATTAAAGATAAATGATAAAAAAATATGAAATATGTTTTGTGTTTGTTTAGATTTTAGAATGACTTGATCTAATTTTTTTTTTAAGGAGAACAAAATTTCTAACCTTTTTTTTTTCTTTTTGCAGGTTTGGGGAAGAAGAAGATCAATTTTCATTTTTAGGTTTTTGTTTTTCCTATTTGCAACTTTGACCTTATTTTTATTTGTAATTTGGTCCTAAACTTTTTTGTGTTTACATTATTTATCCTAAAGTTTTTGTATTTGTAACTTTGATTTATTTTCAATTTTTTGTAAGATTAGCTTTTATTTTAAAAGATATGTATTAGTTTTTAATTTAATATAATGTCTTTTTAATTTAATTTAAATCTTTTAAGAAAAAAAAAAATTAAACTGGGTCCCACAACTCCCACAATCACCCACAATCCTCATTATTATACCACCGAAAATCTCACAATCCTCATTCTCACTGCCACGTCAGCAAAAGTAATCCCACAACCCCCACAACCCTCGTTATCACTCCGGGTGCTCTCAGTGTACATGTTTACAAACCGGATTCAACATCAAAAAACCAAACGTATAGAAATGATATTCATTTTGTTCATGATAAGCTTGCTCTTTGATAGGTTCAAATTCTACATGTCCTTCATTGTTTTCAGTATACATATATCTTTACTAAGGGACTACTGACCGTGTCATTATGGAGTTCAAATCCAGTTTAAATGTTTGATCATCATCTCCCGATCAAATTGCGGGAGGATATTAGTGTATATGTATAACTATATTTTTAATAGTTTAACATGGATTGCTTATCTAGCTCATGTTATGTATATTGGCCCTTGAAGGCTCATTTTTTTCTTCTATGATGTTAATAGAAAACTCACTTGAGCCATAAGATTATACGGTCATATGATAATTATCATAACGATATAAGTTCTAAATACGGTTTTCTGTAAAACAAGTTGTCCAAAATTTAATCGAAACAAAGTTTTAAATGTTCCAAATATACTAAAAACACATTGTGTCAGTCAGAACAAATCTCTCTATATTGGTAACAAATCAGATTTTACTGATATGTAATGATTTCTGGTTCTTTCTTTCGCAAGTTGCTACCTCAGATCAAATTAATAGCGGAGTAGATTCTTTTTCGTTTCCTTTTATATCTCCTTTTTTCTATAACCGCTTATATTGGTTTCATATTTCCATTGTACTTTAGTTTTCTCGATGACCACTTCTATTACCCTGATTATTTATGTTAATCTTACCAAAAAAATATATCATTCGGAATGTTAGATCTCTCATCTGATGCCAGTAATTCAAGTGTTGCTATAATGGGACCAAGAATTATGTTATCGTAATTCTATTCTAATTAGTAACAATGGTACGATTACAAATACAAATTGGGTGACTTTATACTATTTGACCCGGTATTTTGGTTTTTGATTTACATGACCGCTGTCTTTGCACTCTAAGATGTTGCTGGTGGATGTCGAGAATTTTCTTTCACCAGAAAAAGGTATAACAAGTTATTTTTGTACTCGAAGCTTATGATTGGACTTGAATCTGATTATTATTTCGTGTTATATCTTAGAAACATGATTTTTGGTGGATGCATAGGAGCGAGTTGGTTTGGTTATGCAAGAAAGATATATTAAGCCATCAGAAACGCCTTTCAAGGTTTGTTGATCCATACATATAAGGCTGGTGTATAAGCTATTTTTTGTTATAAGTACCACCCTTACTAACATGATATAATGTGACTAATTTATGGGCAAGATTTATTTGTATATATGATGTGATTTTATAATATTATCATTGGTTATGTGTGGTTAAAATATATTATAACATTTATCGATTTCAAAGACTTGAGTCGACAAAGATATACATGCAACATATATAGTCGCTGCATGTATAAAACCCCAAGCGACCACGTCAACATATATAATATTTTGAAATTTTTGGTTTTTAGATGGTACATATGGAAATGGTATTTTGAGATGTAATATTTAAAAGTTTTTCCTAATTTATATATACAAAATGTACCATGTTATTTCATGAAGCTCTTTACTTTAACAATTTCACACATTTTAGAATCTATAGATTTGGAACCACAAAGGAAGGAGAAAGAAAACCCCTGAACTATTAGTAACTAGTCTAATACCCGGGTCTTGTCCGAAATCAATTTACGGATTTATTTTCCTATATTGCGTTTTCATCCAAAACATATTTATAGCAAAATTTATGTATTATTTTTTTTTTTGTCAACAGTTGGTGTGCTATCCAACTCAAGTAATTTTCAACCCATTTGATAATATTTGAAAGTAGACATCAATTTTTCCCAGCTAGAGTCGATGTGTAAGCCCAAATCAACCCGTTTGGAATTACAACCTAAAATTTGTTGGATCAAGAGCATAATAGATTTGGAGATAAATAACAAAAAGAATATAACGTAGAATAACAATCAAATATTGTAAAATTTAGACGATTATTACACAATTTATTTTAAACTAAAATGGACCAAACTTGTAAGGCTGGCTTATCTATTTGCTAATCATAATTTTAACCATTATAATATAAAAATGACCTCGGCAAACATATCCACTTGCTAATCTTTATATTAAAATTAACAATTAACAATGGTTAATTTTACCACTCTTATATGAATGCATAATTTCATTACAATCTACCAACACTACCTTTCAATGATCACGTTTGATATATACAAACAACATAAAATGGAATGGAACGTTTTTAAAGATGTATATTTACTATTTTATATTATTGGACATTATTGTCGTTTATAATTACTCTCGCTCCATTTTATTTTTTGTTGTTGTGTATATAAAATATGATCACTTAATGGCAGTGTTTGATAGATTGTAATGAATTATGCATTCAATTTAAACATAATAAATAAAACATGTTTGGTAATGGAATAAACCATTACTTAAATAATCTCAATTCTTCAAACTTAGTCATTTTAATTCACTAGAAGGTGGGTGTTTTTATTTCATTGCATATTTGCATGTAAACAAAATTACATAAAAAAAACCTTTTTATAACTTCCCACTACCTAAAAGGTTTTTATGGTTTGAAAAGAACCGGTTGATAAAAAAAAATCAATTACATAAAAACTAAGTAAATATGCTGTTAAAAACAAATCAATTAAGTTTGAAAAGAACTGGTTGATAAAAATATTTGTTTGTTGATACACAAAGTTTTTGATACGATCATATGAGACACTCGTCACACTCGTTTAATCTACACAAAGTTCTCCAGAATGGCGTATTAATCGTTGCCGAAGAAGAAGTCGGTGGATAATATATACATGAAATTTGTTAGTCTAATATTCAACATCCTCTTTGAATTGAACAATTCAATAAAATAAAATCTAATTATTGTCCTTTTAATTATATGATATTATGTACCCATTACCATTATGGTGTACATAAAGATGACTAGATGCATCTTTTATTAATTCTTTGAAAGTCAATGTGTTAAATTTGTTATTTAATTTTTTGTCATACAAAATCGTTTACCTTTTATTTAAAATTATTATTGTTTTTAAATATAAATAGTTAAATGTCAGTTTGTCCTTAAACCAAGTGATGTTTATAATGTGGAGTAATATAATATAAATACTTTATTAATTACATATTATTTTGACAATTTTCTGTATTATGATTTTTTTTTTAGGAACGGAGGAGTAAATTTTATCTCTTCCATCGTCACCGTTAGTAAGAGAACACACATATTTACATCCATATATATCGTAAGACTAGAAACCTTTTATTACTCTTTTGCATTTCTATTTTCTGGATCTATAATTATAAGAATAGAAATATTGATTGGTCCAATGTGTTTGGAAATAGTTAAATAATAGCTGGTTCCCTAATCAAAAAGATTGATCGTCCAATTATCGTCACTAACAAAGATATGAATAATTATATGATGTCTTATATATAATTTTAAATAAAATAAAATAAAATTGAATGAAGTTTGTATAAATCTTGTAAGAGATTTTCATTTGAAACATAAAAATCACAGTCTATACTATTATCGTAGTTGTAACTTGATTACTTGAATATATTATTATAGTTTAAAATATCGTAATCATAGTTTTTAAGATTATGATTAAAGATTAATGATATTGAATATATTAGTTATACTCCGAATGCAGAAAATGATTACAATGAAAAATTTCTAAACTTTTAAACCAAATCTTTTGAAGTTATAATTATCAAAACTTGTTACTTTTCAATTAATGAATATTGTTAAATATAGGCTCGAGGGCTAGCTATAATACGTAGTATATAACGACTAGCATAAAAATTTGTATATTTACAAAATGTTTGTCCTTATTTTACACCCCCTAAAAATCTATTATACGTTAACGTGTGTATTAAAATATTAAACATACTATATTTATCAAATATATTGCGGCTAAATCAAAAATAGATTATGATGGGGTTGTACGGATCTTATAGTCAACGTTGTATCGAAAAACCTAGCGGAAATAAGCTTACGATTTCTAGCGAATATGAAACCTTCGGAAACGGAATCTAACCAACGGTTGTTGATATGATCGGACCTAAGGAAGACTATTCGGATGATTGTTTAGACTTTACTAAACGTTTGGAACACTAATCAATGGAGCAGCAGCAATTCGGCACGAAAGAAAACTTAGTCAAAAAACCTTGGCCGATGCAGAAACCCTAGCTGGGTATATATAGGCCCAGCTATTCATTCGTACGAATGAGAATTCATTCGTACGGATGAGTTTCTATTCGTGCGAACCACATCTGGTTCGTACGAATCAACCTCCATTCGCACGGATATCATCCTTATCCGTGCGAACCAGTTTGAATATCATTTAAACATCACAAAACACATATTCGATTAATTCATAACGATGTAAACATTAATCAAATATTCAATACCGATATTCAATCACACAATACAAAGACTGATATAAAACGTTAGTTTACATATGAATCTAGTAACTACATAAATGCACCTACAAACTCCCCCTAGGAACTAGATTCTATGTCTTCAGTCTTCAAAAATCTCTGCTGCTGTCTAAAACACGCCTTTGATCTGCCCTCTTATGAATGGATCTTGTGAAGGAAACATACGCGTACAACCTTGTTGAACCGCATTGCTTGATCCATATCTTTAATGTCAAAGAATATAGGTTGCAGATACAAAGCGTAAATATCATCATCGGAGAAATTTCTGATCCACATTGGATCAAAAATTCTAAGGGTTTCCCAAACACCCTTACGCTCCATCACCACCACTGCTTCTGTGGTTCGATCATCATAATACCACCATTTGAATCGCCGATGAATCTCAGTCTTTATCTGGCGAAGCGGTATCTTCTCTATCACCTTCGGCGCTTTATACTTGACATGCTTCACAGATTTACCCTTTTTCCGATTCCAGGTATGGGTAATCTCTGGATACTGTGGCCTCAGGTACTTCCATTTATTTCTGAACTCAAAATGAAGTTGCCTCTCCAACCAAGCAGCTTTGTCATCATCCTTACTGTATAACAACTTAAGACGAGCCAGTTGCAACATATCGAAATATGGCAATGTCTTCAAGTCATGAGCTCGTTGAAAGTAGTCAATTCCTCGTTCTCGCTTAACAGCATACACCTGCAAATCTACCAAGTACGCCCAGCTGATTATTTTACCTTTCGTCGTAGCACCCTTCAAGGTGTAAAACTTCGAATAATTTGGCTGAACAGTTTGTTGAGGTGGGCGAAAGCATTCTTTCATCGCCTGAATCCACTCAGCTTTCTTGGCATTTACTTCTTCCTCATTTGGTGTAGCTTGAGTAGCCTCTGGACGGTTATTCAATACTCTAGCAAGATCTTCATCATTTACATCAAAGATGTCATCGTCTCGGAAATCGTTGGACTGATAGATAGGTTCTGTTGAATCAGCCGTCTGCTCGAACTCTATCTCATCGTCATCAACGTCAGAATCAGGAGAATTTTCTTCAGAATCAGATGCGGTAGTAACTTCATCAGGGTTCATTTGGAACAATTCCGCGATCTGTTCTTTGGATAGACAATGTATGATCTCTCCCTCTTCGGCGTTATGATCGACGCTAAACCTAATTACCCCCTGCATATCCAACACGTAGGTTAAACTTGATTTTTTAAGAGAGATGGGAGTAATGTCATACTGGGATTCATTATGTGGTTCTTTACCAGCTCCCCCAGACTCCATGCGTTCGCTTTCTGCACCAACCGGTTCAGCAGATTCATCGGCCGGTGCTTTGATTCGGTAAATTCCATCCTCATCAGCTTCCATCGATTCTTGTATGGCTTTTGAGGCTTCCTCCAGATATTCGATCTTTTCTTGAAACAGCTCCAGCTGCTTGTTCTGATTTTCAATCAACTTGTTTTGTTCATCAATCCTCCGCAGCATTTCAGCTTTCTCAGCTTCCCTCTCAACTTCTCTTTGCTTCATTTTCTCAATCATTTCCTTCATCTCTTTATCCTGTGTATTTTGCTTCCTAAGAACCTCCAATAGCAGAGCGTTTACAGTCTCAAGTTGAGCAGACTCAGTTGTTGACCCTGACGATGATCCACCAGCAGTTGGTGTTACCGTTGTGGCAGGTGTCATGATCGGTATGCTTTGCTGTGGCTGAGAGGTCACAGGAGGAGGAATAGGAATAGTTGTGCTGGCAGAAAGTTCACTTTGTTTCACCAGCTTGAGACGCTTAGAGATTCTCCCTTGAACAAGATCCGCCAGTGATGTTTTTGCTCTCCGTTTCGGTACCGAGGGAGTTGCCTCAGCACTTACAACTGTATCATCTTCATCGACTAACTCAAACTGAGCTGATGACGCACCAGTATTGGGAGAGTTAGCAGATATCACTTCCTCGTCTGAATCAGCTTGAATAGGAATCTCGATATTCTCTTGATCTGAATCACTGTCGTCGTTTCTCCATTTCCTTTTCTTTGGACAAACATAATCAGGATTCGCGAGATGTCCAATCAGTTTTCTCTCCGGAGGTGTTGGCTTGTTCTTGTAGACAAGCATGCGTCCCATAGTGATGTCACTCATAGTATCTAACTTGACTACATCTTCTTCAGCTTTCGACAAGCCTGGAATCTTAGCATCAATAATCATTTGCACAAATCTCGCATACATTAGATACTTATGCTTCATCTTGACTTCCAAGTTCTCTATCATAAACTGCAGGACCATCGCCGAGTAATTGAATGGAGCATTCAGTGCTAGTGCGACAAATGCACTTTGAAGAATTTCTCGCATCTGGTCATGTCCTGCCTTTCTGGGACCCAGGCAATGCTGTATAACATGACAAAGATACTTGTATTGCACACTAAAGCCGGACTTAGTTATCACCCCCCTCTTGATATCACCATCGTAATGCATTCTCAGCAATGCCCCTCTGACCTTGTACACGTCAAGATTTGTTGGCATTTTTTGCTTCATCCCCGAATCCAACAACTTCTCGGATGACTTGCTCGTTAACCATGATGTCATGCCCGAGCACCTTACTCTTTATTTGAACTTTCATGTCTTGACGGATCACCTTAGCATGGTTCCAGAAATCAGTAATATGGGTCAAGTAAGGTGTTTGGTCGGTAGAGATCGCCTTGTAGATCCTAGAACGTTTCAAGAAACGAATGATCCCGACAAACTTTGCAGAATGTGGTGTCGTCTCGTCTAGATGAGCGCACATATTATTCTTTTGACCAATGACGAGATCAGTGCTTTGAGATGATGAAGATTCAGCCATTTTCCTGTAAACAGAATTAACCACGAAGATCGCAAAAAAATTAGAATAAAATTCAAACTTATTAAAATTTTCTGTCCAGGCCATTCGTACGAATGAATATTTCCATTCGCACGAATCGTCATGGATCCGTGCGAATGAGTTAGTCAAAACATACGGATTGGATTTTGTTCGTTCGTACGAATGTCATAGCCATTCGCACGAATGAAGATCCTATTCGCACGAATGAAATTTCATTCGTGCGAATGAAGTTCATCGAAACAGTTTGAATTCCAGAAAACTTAGATTTTCAAAACCATTGTTTTAGATCACAAAACCTACATCATCACGTTCGCAATGTCCCGATTAACATAATCCCTAACCCTAATAACTACAACACACACATATATATGATCAATTTGAGTCAAGAAGTCTCGGTTTCAAAAATCAACGATTAATACCTAAAACGTTTGTTATACCTTCAATGCGTTATATGGTTGTGTTCGGAATTCAAAGTTACACACGAAAACTGAAATCAAAAACTCTTTTAAGCAACTTGAATTTTTAGAGAATTTTGAATTGATACGAATGAGTAAAAGTGAAGATTCTGGAACGATTGAGCATTATATAGTCAGTTTTCATTCGTACGAATGAGAAACCATTCGCACGAATGAGGCTGACCATTCGTTATCTTCCCTTTGATTCGTGCGTATGAGCTGTTGGTTCGTACGAATGTAACTTACTTCCGCACGAATGAGCTGTTGAGTTCACAAACTTAAATTTTCACTTTTCTTCAAAATCAACACCAATTAAACGTTAGATACATAGAGATCATCAATTTCAGAAAGAATAAACATTTAGTGCAATTCCGATATCAAAAACCAAACACTTTATCAACAAATATGATTTTTCAAATTTATCTCAGTATCACCATTTAGATCTCAAGTCACGACAAGTAACCTTAGAAACTAACAGAAATAAAATTAAAATTAAGAAAAACTAAAACTAAAAATTAAAAATCTTTTTGTACTTTTCTGTTTTGATGAATCAAGGAAATTTTAACTATAACAAACTACTGAAATAACAATTAAATAAACTGAAATTTTCACATTCTTTTTGTGTTTTTCGAATAAGGGATCAGACTGATACTGAAACATAGCATTGTCGTTCAATTTTTTTAGTAACAGTTAACATATCAGTTGACGATTATTGGTATATTTGTCCTCTTAAACTTAAACAAACATTCACTTGACACTTTTTCTTTACAAAATGGTTATCTCGCTAAGATCTCCCAATATTTTGAACATAGAAAACAACACACAATTTGAATTTTTAACAGTCATCAAATTTATATCATAATTAGATTTGCAAGTATGTTTGTGTATTTGTCCTCTTAACTTTTCAGCCTTTTCAAATATATTTTCACAAACATTAGACGTAATATCATACTATCGATTTCGTATGTCAGTATTACATCAACTACACATGCAATAAGGGCCAGTGATTCTTGATCGTTGAAACAAAATATCACTCAGAGAATAAGCGCTTCTTCAATCTTTATTTGGAATAGCCGAGTTATGATCTTCTTTCGACCTTATAACTCTGTTCATCCATCAAGATATTTGTGAAGTCTTTAGGTACTTCATCACCCTTTATTTGGAATAGCCGAAGTATGATCTTCTTTCGACCTTATACTTCTGTTCATCCATCAAGGTATTTTTGAAGTTGTTTCTTATCTCTTATTGCGATATTATTATTATATTATTTTTTTATTTTTTTATTTTTTTTTTAAATATATAGATCAAAACATTCAAGAATGTTATTCCACAATCACTGGAGTGGCCCTTAATTGCAACAAAATATTACTGACATACTGTATTTATTTTCTGATATTACACCCAATATTTATTATTTTCGAATCAATCCAGCGAAAAGCCACAAACACTACAAGACAAAAGCTAATTAAAATATATTAAACATTTAATTTCGACCGCTTTGTGTTGTTTTCAGTGTTCTCAATTGTTATTGATCTCCAGATATCATTTAGACAGTCTTTGAGACATATCCATAAAGATTTAAATTAGATTTGATATCTGCGACAACCAATTGAAAAATGATTAATTTTCGTCAAGTTTCAGTGAGATAAGTCTACCAATATATCCTACAACCGACATGTTTAAACATTACGTTTAGCATACTTTTGACAATTTACACGTTCAGTTTTAGCTCAGTATTTCCTCACTTCCCCCGTTTTTTTTTTTTTTTTTTTAACTTAACTTACTATTTCTCCCCCTAAAATGCTAAAAATAAAAATCTTTTTGTATTTTTGAATTTTATAAAAGTAAAAGAAGAAAACGAAACTAAAATTAAAAGAACTAAAAATTAACGTAGTATACAAAAACGGGTACGGTTACTTGTCCGACTTTTCTTCCTCGGCGATTACATCGCTTTTCTTAACCACACCATTTTCTAGCAGTAAAAACCCAAACCTAGACTTATCAAATGCTTTTGTAAAAATATCAGCTTTTTGAAACATTGTTTCGATATAAATTACGTCAATCAGATGTTTTTCAAAACAATCACGTATAAAGTGATATTTTACGCCTATGTGTTTGGTTTTAGGATGGTGTACGGGATTCTTAGTGACAGCTATGGCAGCAGAATTATCAACATAAATGGGAGTAGTAGAGATAGACAAACCGTAGTCACGCAGTTGTTGCTGAATCCAGATAACCTGAGAACAACAGCTAGCAGCAGCTACGTATTCAACTTCACAAGTGGACAATGCAACAGCGGTCTGTTTCTTGCACTGCCATGTTACCAGACGCGTTCCGAGAAACTGGCATCCTCCTGATGTTGACTTAGCATCCTTTTTGCAACCCCCATAGTCTGAATCACTGAAAGCAGATAGCTCAAAATTGTCGTCATGAGGATACCAAAGACCTAAATCTGGAGTACCCTTCAAGTATTGCATAATCCGCTTCACTGATTGAAGATGAACAACTGTCGGTGCTGCTTGGTATCGGGAACACAAGCACACTGGAAACATGATATCTGGACGAGAGGCGGTGAGATACATAAGAGAACCGATCATTGAGCGATAAAGACACTGATCAATTTTCTCCCCCGTAGAGTCTGGTGATATCCCGTGATTCACCGATAGGGGAGTAGAGGCTGACTTTGTTTCTGACATTTCAAACCGTTTCAAAATGTCGTTGACATACTTTGTCTGATGAATAAAAATACCCTCTGCCGTTTGATCAACTTGTAGCCCCAAAAAGAATTTAATCGGACCCATCGAACTCATTTCGAACTTGCTTGTCATCACCGTTTCAAACTCTTTACATAATTCTGGATTTGTAGAACCAAAAATAATGTCGTCCACATATACTTGCACCAACAGAATATCTTCACCTCTCTCCTTGATAAACAGCGTACAATCTATGACACCTCGACGAAAACCGTTGTCGGTCAGATGATTAGCTAGTGTCTCATACCAGGCGCGCGGTGCTTGATGCAGACCATAAAGTGCTTTATCGAGTATGCACACTTTATCTGGATGTAAGGGGTCTACAAAGCCTGGTGGTTGATTAACGTACACTATCTCTCGAATATTCCCGTAAAGAAAAGCGCTCTTTACATCCATCTGATAAACAGTAAACTTCTTGTAGGATGCAAAGGCCAGAAAAATCCGAATCGCCTCTAATCTCGCAACCGGAGCGAACACTTCATTATAATCCAAATCAGGAATTTGTCGAAAACCCTGAACCACTAGTCTTGACTTGTTTCTGACAACTACACCCTGATCATCCCTTTTGCATCGATGAACCCAGCGACAACCTAATGACTTGGCACCTTTTGGCTTAGCAACAAGCCTCCAGACACCCAGCTTCTTAAACTGTAGCAGTTCCTCTTGCATTGAATTGATCCAATTGTCATCCATAAGAGCTTCTTCAATGTTAGCTGGTTCAATCTGTGAAATAAAACAAGCATGTGCACAGTAAGTAACATCACCAGATTTAAACAAGTCAATGTAAACATCGCTTTGAATCTCTCTTTTGGGTCGAGCTCCAGCCAGATATGTTTCATAGTCATCAAAGTTTGTCGTTCTGCGAGCCCTTGATGATCGCCGGAGTTGATTTGCTGGATCTTCTACGTTCAAATTAGGAGGAACCACAACATTAGGACCCAAATTATTAACATCGGGAGCTTCAACTTCCTCTTCAATCTCTTGAACATTTTCAGGATTTCCAATCGGCTCATTTATGTTAACTGAACCATCAGAATCTGAATCATCATCATTTATTTGACCGTCTGCAGGATTATCTTGTGGACCAGGAGGAGTAGGAACTGTTGGAGTCACTGGATCATGAGGAATAGTTTCTTCCAAAGCCTCTTGATGGGAGTAGTATCTTGCAATATCTTCATCGGAGAACTCAGGAAGATTAAATGATTCAAACAGAGAATCATAGTCAAACATCCATGGATATCCTTTCGAAGGAATCGGTTTAGAATACTTCTGAACATCCACCTCATACCATTCTTCAATAGCTTTAGTAGTTGGATTCCAAACTCTCTTGTTAGGAGTGCTGTATCCCAGAAATATTCCTTCCAACGCCTTTTCATCAAATTTTCCCTCTGATTTACGCTTGAGCATAGTACACGGAGCTCCAAAAGGTTCCAAATACTGTAAATTAGGCTTTCTTTTCTGCAACAACTCATAACACGTTTTCCCATGACGTTTCACTACTAGCACTCGGTTTAAAGTGTAGCAAGCATTAGCTACTGCCTCATTCCAAAAACGTACTGGCAATGTCGAATCAGCCAACATCGTTCTAGCTGCTTCAATCAACGTTCTGTTCTTTCTTTCTGCAACCCCGTTCATTTGTGGAGTATAGGCTGCACTGAATTGTTGTTGAATTCCTCTTTCCTTGCATAAATCCTCCATCCTCTGATTCTTGAATTCCGTACCGTTATCAGTTCTAAACCGTCGAACTTTTAACTTATACAGAGTCTCCAGTGAAGTAACCAGCAGCTTGATATTCTCGTACGTTTCAGATTTCTCTCGTAAAAACATGACCCAAGAGAATCGAGAATAGTCATCAGTCACCACCAAACAGTATTTATCCCCAGCAACACTTGAATACTTGATAGGGCCAAACAAATCCATGTGTAGAAGCTCAAGTGGAATATCAATGGTGTGAAACTTCTTTACTTTATGAGACTTTTTGGACTGTTTTCCCTTCTTACATGAAATACACGTTTCCGGCAACTGAAAGGTTTTCACATTAACTCCCAAAACCAAATCCTTGTGCATCAGGTGATTCATCTTTCTCAAGCTAAGGTGGCCCATCCGTTTGTGCCACTATATTGATTCACTTTCAGTAGCTTTCGAGACAAAAGCTTGGTGTTCAGTCGAATTCACAGTAGTCTTCGACATATCGAGCACATACAAATCTCCAACTCGTGGTGATTGCATAATAATCAGGTGCTCTGGAATCACAAATTCTTTCTTCATAATGTAGCACTGGGATTCGTCAAAAATCACCTTAAACTTCTTGTCGCAAACTTGAGAGACGGACAACAAGTTGTTGACCAATGCTTGAACATAATTCACTTCATCAAAACTTAATTTGTCGTTTGCGACGGATCCCTGAGCAGAAATAAAACCTCCCTTATCACCAGCAAATGAAACATAGCCACCCTTAATTGATCTAACATTAGAAAGTAACTTCATATTCCCTGTCATGTGCCTAGACGCCCCACTATCAACAACCCAGGTATTCTTGATAGGATCATAGACGACCTGCACAACAAATTGAAATTATTAATACCCAAAACAAACCCAAGCCTTAATAGCCTTGGGTTTGCCATCTTCACCTTGAAACTGTAAGTCAACCCATTTTCCATTGGAACCATCAGACACGTTTGAAGGTCTTTCATTCTTAGCTTTCCATGCACGTTTGACATAAACAGTTGGTGAAATTTGCCTTTTTTCAATTTGTTTAACAATAGGTTGCTGTTTGGATTTACCAGCAGGAAGCAACTCATTGTTTTGTTTAGGAGATGATGACCTAGTGTTTGAGAATCGATTTCGATTTGGACTTGAAAAACGATTTCCAGTGGACATTCTGTTTTGGTCAACATTATTCCTAGGCCTTTGATTCAAATTTGGACAATTATAGTTAACATGGCCTTTCTCCCCACAATCAAAACAAGTTCTCCATTCGTTAAGATTTTGAGAACTTTGCGTCATTCTCCGGTGATGTGTATGAGGTTTGGAGAACATAGCATTTGGACGCATAAAGCCGTTATGTTGTTGAACATTTTGTGGCTTCTGGGGATTTGTTGGTGACTGTCTCCTATGAGGTGGTATGAATTTTGCTTTTTCTGATTCTTTTGACTCAGATGCGATTGATGATTCGCCGGTTTTGACAAATTTTGGTCCATTAAATTCAGGTCGTTTCAAAATTCTAACTTGTTTAGGTTGACTAGACGTTTTATTTGGAGCCTGATAACCTAAACCTGTTTTGATGTGAGGTTTGCGACCCAAATTCATTTGATAAGGTAATTGACAACCCAAACCTGGACCCTTTTCTTCATCTTCTGAATCAGAAACCCAATCTTCAACTACGACGGTTTCTTTCAGTTTTTCGTTTACATTACTTTTAGTACTGACAGTAGGTGTTTGGACAGTTGGTGTTTGGACACTAGGGGTCTGAACAGCTGGGTCTGGTTGTTGAAGAATGAACTCAACATCCCCTTCCTCCTTTGGAGACTTAATCAGTGTGTTAAAGATAGGAGGTGGACAAGTTTTGTAGTCAACCCCTGGTTTCCCTTCCCCATTTTCAGGACGTTTTTCTTTCAAAATATGGTCCAAAAGATATGATGCAGATGAATAACTTCTAACTTGTTGGTTTAAAGTTTCAAAACTGATTTTAACAGAAGCATTTTCACGTTTAAGAGCATCAATATCTTTTAAATATTTGTTGATCGAGTCCTGTTTGTTTAACAACGCAATTTCCAAATCACTTACTTGTTTTAATAAAAGTTTGTTCTTTTCTGAAAACAGTTTTTCATTTCCCTTAACTATTTTGTTTTTACGAAGTTCATCCACAAGATTGTTATTTTCTTGGCTAAGCTCATTAACTCGTTTATCTAAAACAAAACAATTTGAACAGGAAGTTACTATAGTTTCAGATTGTACCTTTGATGACTCAGTAGTTCCTGCCATCATAGCGAACTCCCTTTTAGGCACTGGTGATTCTGATTCTGTTGAAGATTCTTCAGATGATTCTTCAGATGTAACAGACTCCTCCCCATCACTTTCTTCATTCAGATTCAAAATCTTTACAACGTTTACTTCAGCATCAGATGGATTGGTTTCAATTTGAATTCCCCAATCCAAGCCTTCGTCAGATTGAAAAACTAAGGCCTTAACCTCTGAATTCTCAGTACCAGTATAAGTATTTGTGCCAGTCGTCACCAAAGCTGTATTCTTGTTTGTCTCAGGAGCGTTTCTGTTCATATTCCTGTTTTGCTGATCTCTGAATGGATTCTGAACTGTTCTTGGCTGTTTTGGCTTTTCACAGTTTCTAGCAAAATGACCCTTCTGTCCACAGTTGTGACAAGTAATTGCTGACATGTCGAAGCCATACTTAGTTTCCTTGTTGGCTCCGATTGAGTTACCAGTCTTTTTCACATACTCTTTAGCCCTCCTGACGAGATTAGCGAAGCCCCACATAATGTCGATTCGTTCCATCTCATCACGATCAATCTGCTCGTAATCCTCCCCAGTTAAGTGTACATTTCCAATTTTACCCTGCAACAGTTGGTCATAAGATCCAACTAAAGCACTCAGCATAGCCATATCTTCATTTACACTCTCCACATTTCCTTTATGAAAATGCTCGACTTTCAAACTTGTAAACGCTGATTCTGAACTTGCTTGAGCTTGAGACTTCTGAACCGGAGTACTTTGACTTGAATTTGAGTGTGAACATCCCAAATGTCCTGTTTGATTTGAAGCGTTTGCAGAGAACGCTGTCTTCAGAGGAGCATGAGTAGGAGTGGCTGAAGGTGGATCAGCATAATACAATGAGGGATCTTGAGTGTGTCCCTTTCTTTGAGCTCGAAACTTGTCATCCTGCTCCTTCTCTCTTAGCTTAGTAAAAAGATCATTCAAAGTTGTGCGAGCAAGATAGCCACTTTCCTTTAGCATTTCAATATACCCATTCCAGCTGTCTGGCAAAGCATCCGCAAAACATTCTACTCTTTCAGCACCAGTTGTCTCTACCGAATATCCATTCATTTCACTAATCAGATGCTGAAAACGTATGATAAGGTTGAATAGGGACTCTCCATGTAAGCAGGTAAAATTGTCGAATTCCTTTTTCAGTGCTCTTCCCTTCATAGATTTCAACTTGTTGTTTCCTTCACAGTCTAACTCAAAAGCATCCCATAACTGCTTCGATAGCTTGTATGTCCTGTATTGATGAAACACAGATCTAGGAATAGCTTGACACAAATAAGAATAAGCCTTTTTCTCTATATCATAAAGCTTCCTTTGTTCCTCTGTATATCTATGAACGGCAATAGGGTCTCCATTTTCACTAACTGGTGCGTTATATCCATTTTGAATCATGTCCCACATTTTTGAATCCACTCCTTGGATGTGAATTTCGAATCGAGGTTTCCAGTGTGGATAATCTTCCATAGTGATGAGTTTTGGGACCTTGTTAATGCTTCCAGTTTCAGCGTCATTGATTAGTATTTCAGACATCTTAGTGTTAGAACTTGCCATTGCGTATTCCATCTAAAATTTTAAAATTTGATTCTGTTTCAGGTTCGTGCGAATGAACTAACTGATACGTACGAATGAAGGACCTGATACGTACGAATAAATATGATTCGTACGAATGAGACAAGAAACCTAAGCTCTACACGAATGAGTGATTCGTACGGATGAGTAAACAGATTCGCACGAATGATAGTTTGATTCGTACGAAGGAAACCTATTCGTACGAATGAACTAAACTTTAAACTTTTCAATCAAAAATTTGATTCGCACGGACGAATTCCTATTCGTGCGAATGAGACGTCTATTCGTACGGATGAAACCTGTCAAGAACTTGGTTCGTATGCGCCGTGAAATTTTAGGGTTTTGCTAAAAACTCGATCTACAGGTCGATTTTCTAAACCAAAACAATTTCTATTTGCCCAGATCTTAATCTAGATGACTTAGAAACGTTCTAAGACAATAAAAACAAGGTTTTTAACGTAAAATTCCAAATTCTAAGAAACAATCAAAAACGAAAAATCTTAAGAATCGCTAGAAGAACGTTGATTTCTACAACCAACGCTCTGATACCACTTTGATGGGGTTGTACGGATCTTATAGTCAACGTTGTATCGAAAAACCTAGCGGAAATAAGCTTACGATTTCTAGCGAATATGAAACCTTCGGAAACGGAATCTAACCAACGGTTGTTGATATGATCGGACCTAAGGAAGACTATTCGGATGATTGTTTAGACTTTACTAAACGTTTGGAACACTAATCAATGGAGCAGCAGCAATTCGGCACGAAAGAAAACTTAGTCAAAAAACCTTGGCCGATGCAGAAACCCTAGCTGGGTATATATAGGCCCAGCTATCATTCGTACGAATGAGAATTCATTCGTACGGATGAGTTTCTATTCGTGCGAACCACATCTGGTTCGTACGAATCAACCTCCATTCGCACGGATATCATCCTTATCCGTGCGAACCAGTTTGAATATCATTTAAACATCACAAAACACATATTCGATTAATTCATAACGATGTAAACATTAATCAAATATTCAATACCGATATTCAATCACACAATACAAAGACTGATATAAAACGTTAGTTTACATATGAATCTAGTAACTACATAAATGCACCTACAGATTACTTGCTTTTAAAAGCAATCGATTATGCGTGTAACTGAAAACAAAACACGTAAAATTTTTAGTATGAAAGATTCAAACATTTGTTATTATATATAATAAGTCCATCATGGACAAAGTTAGTCAAAAATAAACTAACGCCCCCTGAGACTATAAATACACCATGTTTCACACATCAAATTACATCCCAAGTTCCATCAAAATTTACAAACTATGAATGGTTTTCGGCTCGTAACATTTTTCTTTCTCGTAGTCACACCGCTAGCAACGGTCTTGGCTCAAGACTGTGGGAGACAAGGTGGTAACGCACCATGTTCAAACGGTAATTGTTGTAGCCAATATGGTTTTTGTGGAAACACTCCCGCTCACTGCTTGCCACAAAACAACTGTCAGAGTCAGTGTAGCGGGAGTGGTACACCATCAACCAGTGGTGTTGACACAATCGTTACTGCAACCTTGTTTGACCAAATGCTAAAGTACCGAAACGACCCTAGATGTAGGGGAAATGGATTTTACAGTTACAACGCTTTCATTAATGCCGCAAGAGCATATACTGGATTCGGCACCACAGGAAGTAGTGATGACCGAAAAAGAGAGCTTGCGGCTTTCCTTGCTCAAACCTCTCATGAAACAACAGGTATTTAATATCTCCTCTTTTAGATGGACCACCGATATGACTTGTTATTTTGGCTATTTTCGTTGATATAACGACTGGTTTTCACGTGTAGGTGGATGGGCAACTGCACCAGATGGTCAATTTGCTTGGGGATATTGCTTTATTAGAGAAGAAAACCCGACGAGCAGATATTGTGACTCCAATGAGTGGCCTTGTCCTCAAAGCTACTTTGGCAGAGGACCAATCCAACTCTCACAGTAAGTTAATTCCATCTTATCTGTGCTATTACAAGCGTTTCATTTATATACGATCACATATTCATAAAAACGTTAAATAACATAAAATTCCACATAAGTGTTTTAAAAAGGTATGTATTAAATTTGATCACATAGTAATAAAACTGTTGATATAAAAATCGCAAAGTGCCCCGCACGCTCTGTCCTTTAAGACAATATGTGGAAGACAATACTGAGTTTAATTGTGGCTAAATTAAAATGACATGAATTGTAGTAACTTTTATCAATATGGCAATTTTGACAGCAACTACAACTACGGGCTATTTGGAAGGTCAGTTGGAAGGGACTTGATCAACAACCCTGATCTCTTAGCGACTGAGTCAACCTTATCATTTCAATCAGCTATATGGTACTGGATGACCCCACAAGGTAACAAGCCATCAAGCCATGACGTGATCACTGGGAGGTGGACTCCATCAGCTGCAGACAGGTCAGCTGGTCGTGTCTCGGGTTATGGTGTGATCACAAATATCATAAACGGAGGTTTGGAATGTGGGCAAGGTCGAAACGATAAGGTAGAAGATAGAATTGGGTTCTACAGAAGATATTGTAGCATTTTGGGAGTTAGTCCAGGGAACAATCTTGACTGTTACAACCAAAGGCCTTTTGCATAAAATCAAGTCTTTAAAATGTTGTCATGTTACTTTCAATAAATCAATATTTGTAATATTGATGTTTCAGTTCTCAAATTAACAAATAAAGAAATGTCTTTTAATTATAGATTCTGCCCTTCAGTAGATTGAATATTTTAAGCAGCTTACTTTAAACAAAACTATCAAAATATAGATTACCGGTGAAAACTAAAGAATTTGCTAGAATTAGTACTAATTATGTACCTATATATGATCATAACTAAGCATTCTAATCATCACCTATCAAGGCGTAAAATCGTATCATTGAGATAAGGTTACCGTAAAAATAATTCTGCGTCTAATAAAGCAAAAGATTTGTTGGCACATGAAGATTGCCAAATAGCTTGTGTAAAGAGTCGTGTTGTAAAAACGACCAAGTGAAGCTTTCAGTTTCGTTAACGAAACTACCTAGTTCTATTGAAGTTGGACCTCCCAGAGTCCCAGTTTTGTTGGTGACTTAGAAATTTTTTAACGAAACTAGTCATTATACTTGGTATTTTCGCATATAAATAGAAGTGTTATGGTTCATTTGTTAGTGTTCTTTCCACAGTAAGTGAAAGCATGAAGTGTTATGGTTCATTTTGGGAGTTTTGTTAAGTTTTGCCACCTAAAATTTTGCAAGCTGAAACATCTAAAGCAGCCTCACTCCGAAATAACAATCACGAGAAGCATCACACTTCTCCAACTCAAAAGGTCAATTCAAATGACCCAAGAATCTGTTATTATTGTCGGAATGAAGGACATATTTCTAAGATGTGTCCACGTTTAAAAGAAGTTATTTTGAAACTCAAAGAAAATACAAAACTTCATAACGTTAAGTATGTTCCTCAAAGGAAAAATCAACCAAAAAATCAAAGGTTGATTCTCCTTCAGTCAAGGTCAAAACCAATCCAAAACCGAAATTGACTAAGTCTGTTAAAGATGATAAAGAGTCGCCCGAACATCAGGATGACACATCAACCACTACTAATTATCAGAAAGATCATAAATTGGTTGATGTGATCAGTGGCGAAGCCAGGAACTGATTAAGGGTAGTTCCTTCAAAACGATGTCGTTGATAAAAAAAAAAAAAAAAAAAAAAAAAAAACTTGAAATTAATATGTTATCAGTTAAACGGGTCGGGTCGCAAAATAATACAAATAATGTTTCATAAAATAGAAATCCATTACAAGGAACAATAGTTATTAAGTTACATTTTTTATCCGACGGGTTTTCATACCTTGTAAAAGCATAAAAAGTGTATCATTACTAATATCGTCTAAAATTTCTTTTTCGATATACGATAGTAAACAATCATGCATAAATTCGTCACCCATCTTGTTGCGTAAATCGGTCTTTATCAATTTCATTGCTGAAAATGCACGTTCCACGGATGATGTTGCAACGGGTAAAACCAATGCTAATTTTAAAAGAAAATATACCTTCGGAAACAATTCATGTTTTTTCTCTTTGACCATCATCTTCGAAAGTTCTACAATTCCCTTTAAACCAATAAATCTTTTATCGCCGTGCATATAAACAATATACTGCATCATCTTTTATACTATATTTTAGCCAATATTTGCGATCATTAAACCAAGTATCATTGAATCTACGGAGTTTTTGTTTAAGTCCAAAAGGTGTAGCCGGGTATTTATGGTTTATAGGTTGAAAAGGCCTTTCTAACAAATAAGCTCTTCTAATTTCATCTCGTTGATTTACATGGTAATCATTTATACTTGGCCGTCTTCCCGGATCACTAGGTAATGAATTCAAATCCACTTTCATAAACTTTTGTTTCCCATTTGAATCATTTGAAGTATCATAATTATCTTTAGATGAACTAGATTCTCCTTTCTTTTGATAATACTTTAACATTCTATAACATTATAACAAAATAAAAAGATACAATCATTAGCAAATTACTCAAATAACAAACCTCATTACCTAAAACATTTTGACAAATACTAACATAATGACATAAAAGAAACCGTTAGATGTTTTAAAATTGAAACAAACCTTGACTTTTATGCTTTGATTTCTCCAATTCTTCCCTTTTTTTTGTTCAATTTATTCTCCAAATTAAGTTTGAGCCAACTGTTTACCCTAATCTCCCATATTCCCTTTATTTTTATTTTTTCTGTCGATGTAGATTTTTTTTTTTTTCCTTTTGTCGTCTGTATGCAATGTGTATTACATGGGGTTTTCTTAATTTGGGCCACATGAATTTTGGGCTTATACTAGGCTTAATAATAACTTGGTTGTTATAAAAATAAAAGGGCAGGTCCTATTATAAATTTTAGGTGTGTCCTAAACCAAATATATATATATATATATATATTGCTTCTAACTATTTTCAGAATTTTAGGTAGGTCTTGGGCCCTACCTGGCCCAATACTACCTACGCCCCTGGATGTGATCATTACCGATGAAAGTGGGACACCCAAGTCAGTTAAGGCTTGGGTCCCCGTTACAAACTAACCTTTCTTCCAAGATGTGCAGGAACGACCAAAGCGAACTGTAGATAATACGTAGTATGCCAACAGTGGTTGTTCAAGGCACACGACAGGCAACATCTCTGTAACACTAGTATTATTTTTTTATATAAAAACATTCTACAACATTTACATAACATGTTCAAAATCAGAGTTATTGTTTTACTTCTTCTAAATGAACATTCACAACATTTTTGAGCGGAAGCTCATTACAAAAGATTTGATATTCTACTTAGGTCCCCATCTTTTCTGCATATGCTTGCCTTGCAAAGTTAGAGATCCTTTTTACCTACAAACATAACAATTAACAATATACATTAGCACAAAGCTAGTGAGTATACTTAATGACGTATTGATACATCTCCAAGACTACATAAAGTCTCACTATATACCCTCGCGGTATATGAATATAGTTAACTCTACTCTTTTACGACTAATGAAAAATCGATTCTACTTCTCTTCGAAATATAAATGTCTTCTCCATTCTTCTCTATCATAATAATAAGTTAGAGTATCATTTCCCTACTTAAACTACCTTAAAATACACTAAAAACTGGTCTAGGGGTCGAATGTGACGCATTCGGACCCCTAAGCGACGCATTCAACACAACAAAAATCAACATCAGCCACTGAGTGCCGAATGCGGCGCATTCTTGGCATTTTCTGGCTGAATTTCGTTTTTCCAATATTTCCTGCACTTACACTTTAGTTATGATGTTCTTAACCCCCATTTCCGCTAACAACTTAGAGATATGAACAAATAACAAACTTATGAACTTCAAAGAGTTAATATACATACTTAAACATATTACATTATGAAAAATGGCTTCGTATACGCACCTTAGTGTTGAAGTACGGTTACTACTCTTTTGTTGCTTTACCCTTTCCTTTGTCTTTTAAATCTGAATTTATAAGACCAAAACACCATAGCTTTCAATACTCATAATAACATAACTAACAACTTAATATACATTTCTTTTTCAAGAATCTAAACATTAACTTGTTTATTTACTTTCTACCCAACGTGCCACTATTAGGGTCTTTTGACCCGTTAGGCTTTTACATATACATGGAAGCATTTCAAATTACCATCTATCTTATACACACATCAACAATACATACATAAAATAGTCATTCTTTCTCTTTAACAAATTCTTACCCATTTGCCACACCTTGGGTCTTTTGACCCGTTTGGCAAATACCGATTAAAGACATCATAACATCACATTCTATTTCATCTATACAACTAAAACACATAATTTTAACATCAAATTAACATACAAAAATGCTTAAGTTAATACTTCTCATGATTACTGTGACAACCGTAAAAAATCTAGGTACTTGTTCAACTACTATATCGGTTCGAAACATTAGCTACTCTTTTATCGTGTTCGCTCTGTTCTAGTTCGTAACTGTTGAGTCTGTACTTGTCGGAACCAGTATCGGAATAACTTCCGGAATCAATTATACAAGTCCTAATACCAAGAAAACACCTATTGAACTTTCCTAAGTTCATAACAAATCATACGTAAGAACTTTCAATTAACAAAAAGGTCCAACGAAGCAATAACGTAAAAACGAAAAAAATCAGAAATTCTGAAAATCACCCGGTGCGCAGCACCTATGGTGTTGGTGCGCAGCACCTCACGCCAGAAAATTTTACAACTTTGGTCCTTGTCTCGTTTTTGTAAACCACCAACCAATCATACTCGAACCTAGCCACTCAATTACTGCTTTTCCTCAGTCCCTAAGTCCAGTATTAACACTCTTTCTTTTCCATTTTCATTTTCATTTTACAAAAATCAAAACACACACATAAGAACACACACAACACATTTTCTCTCAAAAACCTTTCAAGTGTTCTTCATTTCCAGAAACATTACACCATCAAAACACAATTACAATCCATAGAAAACGTTTGAATCATCTAGAGGAGCAAGGGGGTGCCATTTATTTCGAAAAAGGACTAGTTTTGTAAAGGTTTTTGAAGCAAAAATCCGACCAAAGCATCATCCATTCATTTTCCTTCGGTAGAAAACACTTCCCTATCTTTATTTACTGTTTTTACTAATTGCATGTATGATCTAAACAATAAAAATGGGTTTTTATAAAGATTTATATCACTTTTTATATAAAAACGATTTTTATCTAGATGATACTTAGATCTATGTTTTTGTGGATAAAAGTTGTTTAGAAACTATAAAAATGATGTTTCATAAGATATCTACTGGTTGCATGTCGAAATCTATGTGTGATAAAACGTTTTTAGCAAAGAAAACACAAAACGGTGAAGAACAACAAGGAGGTGCGCAGCACCCCCTGACAGGTGCCGCGCACCGGGCTGCTGTTCTTCCCGAAAATCGTCGTTTTGGTTGTTTAAAACTTGTACACACATTCTGGACTTTTGTTAATAATATTATGGGACTGAGATGAACAAAACTAATAATAATAGTGACTTATATTGGACCCTTTGGACTTATTTGAATTGTTATGAAGTTATTATGTGTATATGCATGTTTTGTGAGCGGAAATGGTTGTAGGTTTTGGACATGAAATTTGGGCGCGAAAGCGCTGCCCAAATTTCGTTAGAAAACCTAAACCATCTCAGTAACCTAAACATGTCTAGCACAATGATAACTTTAACTTTGAACTTTTCGGACAAAAATAAACGTTAACCGCTTCGGACCAATTTTGGGACAATTTTGACTTTAACATCTAATTATAAACAAAAGTTACCTAATCTCTTATATAAAGTAACCTAATAAGAAATTAACTCTTGGACAATCTTGGTATTCCTAGGCATTCCGTGATTCCCGGCTCCTTTTACCGACCGATTCCGAGTTCACTTTCTCCGCAAACCGTGAGTTACACCCCTCCTTCCTCTTACATTTTAAGTACTCTTTTTGGGGGGAAAATGAGATCAAACTCTTTTGTGAACACTATCTTTATGTACAACTATTCTTGTGCTTGAATATATGAACTATTTGAACGACTTTCTATTTTTGGAAACCATGTACTATTTGAACGACTTTCTATTTTTGGAAACCTTGTGGACTATTTGAACGACTTTCTATTTTTGGAAACCTTTTGGACTATTTGAACGACTTTCTATTTTTGGAAACCTTTTGGACTATTTGAACGACTTTCTATTTTTGGAAACCTTTTTGAACTATTTGAACTACCATTCTAATTATGGAAGCTTTTGAACTACCTTCTATTTTTAGAAACCTTGAACTATTTGACTACCTTACTATGTATGGAAACTTTTGAACTAAATGAGCTATTTTGGAACTTTGAGAACTTTTGAACGACTTTGGAACTATTTTTGTACGAACTATTTGGACTCATATGCGTAAACAACATCAATTGTTCGGATTGGCTTACTTTAGACTCCCTAGGTTTGCCTCTTTGGATACTTGATTAGACATTGATAGCTTGGTTGTATTTAGGTGCAAAACCCTAGGTGAGAATATAACACCGTAAGTACGGACAAAAAGGACTTTTGAAAACGGAACGTACTAAAATGCCCCGCAACTTTTCTTGGACTAGACTCTACACACTATTAACACAAGCCGTTAGCATAGATTATGGGTATCGATACTTAGGAGCGGTCACTCCTTACCAATGGGTAGCGACAAAGGTACATATTGCTAAGTTCTCGCGGACTCGGACTTTAGACTGGACTAGTGGGCAGGTGCTTGACCAAAATCGGATTAGTGTGTAAAACTAAAATCTTACGAATATTAAGCTTAGTGGTTGGTACAACTCGAGGATCATAGGTCTTTATTTACGCATATACGTACTTACTGTCTTACATATGTGGATTAATCCACCGCTGAGGTAATGACTACGAACTTTTTCGCTCGCTACGCTACTTGACTTTTGAACATAACTTGGTACTTATTGAACTTATGTTGAACTTGTTTTGGACTTATTTGGACTTGGAACTTTTTGTACTTGATCTTGAACTATTTAAGTCATTCTTGAATTTTAAGCACTTGAACCTAACTTAAATTTCCTTGACTTTGAACAACTCTTGAACTTTCATGAACCTTGGACTTGTCTCAAACTCTTATGAACGTACAAATTGAAACTTTTCTTCAATCTTTAAACTGTAACTCACTCACTACGTTTTCGTAGTTGACACTTTATCTCATGTTTCAGGAACTAAGCGTAAGTTATGAAGTGCATTGCTCAGGTGGGTCAGGTCATTTATGTGAGGTGTTCCTTGGGAAGAAGACCTTATTTTGGGAATTTTATTTAAAAACATTTTGTTATGTACTATGGTCTTACGTTGAATCTTGGTTGTATCTTTGAATTGTACTTTTAATTTAAATCTTAATGACTCGAACCGTTAATTTTAGTGTAACCCGTGAAATGATTCTTCGCTCTTCACATTCCGTGTTTCCGCTTTAGCGGGGTGTGATAATTACCCACAATTATTAAGAAAAACCTAATTTTACCAATTAAGCATTTCTACTATCAATTAAGCATTCTAATTAAACTACATCTCATATAACAAACTCAAATTCATCAAATAATACCAAATATATATACATAAATTTACCTTCTCCACTCCAATGCCAAATTAGCTAGATTCCTTTATCTTCAAGTCTTAATTCTCTATAAACTTCACCAATTTAACACTAATTTGAAGAAATTGCAATTACTCTTAGCTTGAATTCACTTACACACACTCAAAACACCTACAAGAAAACCAGAATTTGACACCTAGCTATCTTACTCATAGCAAATTTCAGATTTACACCTTTAGTCCCTCAATTTCTCAAATTTTCTAATATACAACAATTACTAGAATTATTAACTAATTAAGTCCTTTCTAACTAAAATCAACTATCTTTCTTACAATTCTAGTCCTTTACTTATAAAACTTCTCAGATAACATAATTATAAAACATTTATATTATAAACAATTAAATACTTACGAAATTTCTAATTTCTGAGAACCGGGATGCTACAATCTCCCTTCTTACGGATTTATTACCTATAGACGAGGGAAGGTTGTCTTCGCTAGAGATAAGGGTAGTACAATTACGGGTGAATGAATAATCTAGAACGGAAGTGTCAGTTTTGAGAAAGTTACCTTCTGCTTAGCAGTGTAAAGGAACATAGAATGATCACGTGAGCTTACATACGTTCGATCGATCACATGCCTTCCTGATTATGACTGTAAAAGAGTTAATCTTGACGATTCGAAGGATTTTGTTGAGCTTACATACGATCGATCTATCATATGCCTCATCGTTATGACGAAAAACAGGTTTTATCTCTACTTTGAGTGTAAAAGGTTTGAAAAACACGGGTTTTTCACATCTAGTGATAGTGTAAAGGGGTAACTCACTTAAATAAGTTTAAAGATTAAAATTAAAAGGAAAACAAATGTTTTAAGAAATTGTTGCGCAACACAGAAAGTGTCACGCAACATTGAAACTGTTATGCAACACTTGATGGATGTTACGGTAGCGCAATAGTTGAGGGGGAGGTATAAAAACCTCCTTTTCTCACAAAAACGTTTTTTGTGAGTTTAAAGAAATCCCTCTCAAGTGAGTTTAAAGATTTCTTCTCAATCGAGAAGGTAAGTCTTATTACCTAATTTGGTAAGTTTAAAGCGTTTAGACTTCGCAACACATAACAGTTGCGAACTCGAACAAAACTTGTTTTGCTTAAATGCAAAACTCTTTTGAAAACAGAGTTTAAAGGTTTTCAAAATCTCAATTGAGTTTAAAGAAATTTGATCTCAATAGAGTTTAAAGCGTCCAACATGATAAAATTTAAATCTTCGATCGTAACTTTGAAACCTTTTCCTTTTTAAGTTTTTAGGATTTGTAAACTTAAACATAAAAAATAAATAAATAAATAAATAAAAACAAAAACAAAAAAGTCAGAAAAACGTAAAAAGAGGGGGAGAAAGTTTGTAAAAACCTTAGGAAATGATAGTACATCGTAGATTTAAGTATTTTTATAAAAAAATAAGAGTCATAAGTTTTTGGTCGATATATTAGTAGGTAAGGCTAATATCATCTAAACAATTTTCCGAAACTGTTTAAAAGGGTTATATGGTTTTTCTGTTCATCTTGGTGATAAGTCGAGAACTATCAGTGTGCGTAGAATTTGTCACCAATAGGATTATACATGTGTGTGTGTGTGTGTGTGTGTGTATATATATATATGAGAAAAAATAAGAGAGTAATAAGAAAAAGTGAGAATAAAATCGTTACTCTTAATAAAGTCAAATAAAGACTCGTAACCCTTGATGCTTACTTGATAAACGGAAGAGACAAGGGTAGAGTCGGTAAAAGTGTCTAGAATTCCATAACCCTTAATGCTTACTTGATAAACGACAAAGACAGGGGAGAAATTCGTGTAATAAACACCTCATAAATAAATGAATAAATGAATGAATAAATACTATACGTATTGTATATTAGTTTTCGGAGAAGTGTTGTGATATTAGGGGCACAATGTGTAACTAGGTGCAAGCAAAGCTTATATATATCTAAAACGGTCGCACTCAAAAAAGAGTGTGCATATCATCAATACTCGACACGGTCCAATTTTTCTAGTTTACTTAATAAAATAAGGAATAATGTGACATTTTCCTATAAATACCGAGAGTTCGATGACACTTTGAGGGGAGTTCGGAATTAGCAAAGTGTAAATATAAGTGGGACTTCGTATAAACAAATTTAAATAAATGATCGAACGATTGCTTCTATGATGTCGATGTTGTACTTAAGAGGACAAATATACTAATAATCGGCTGATTCGTATGACTCCACTTCTAACGATATGATCCTAAAAGCAAACGAATCCCTAGCAAAAAAATAAAATAAATAATTTACTCCTTGTAGGTTGCTAAGTAGTGTATACACTTTATAGATGAAAACCACAAAAAGATTATGTGTTTCTAGGTTAAGAAAATCAACAAAAATCCAAAAAGATTTTATTTCTATGTTTATTTTCTTCGTCTTCATGTATCGCACAAGGTTATAAGGTTTTGTCTCGTGTTTTCTGAAAAACTAAAAGATTTTATCAGTTTAAAGAACAAAACATGTGTTTAGAAAGTTTGTTTTTGTGTAAGTCAGATTTGCAGAGTTTAAAGGATTGGATCTCGAAGATTTTAGCACTTCCGAGAAGTCAAGACTCGGAGATAATCTTCATGGAGCCGTGTTGCTTAAGGATGAACACTAGCTACTCGAGTGATTCAACATACGTCGATTACAGACTGAAGAACTGTGAGAGACACTTCATTGAAGTTAAAGAAATAACCTCGATCTCACGGCATCAAATTCTCGTTGAAGATTTGTCGAAAATACAAGCTACATCCAAGGTGGAGTTTGTTGGAGCATAACCGTCATTGTTTGTAGTTTGTATTTAGTCTAACAATGTGTCGTGAAATACCACATGTATATAGATCGAGTTGTAAAGCGTTTCGACGCGATTTCTGGTTGTTACAGAAGTTGTTGCGCAGACAACACCTCTGTTGCGCAACACCATTGTTGCGATGCGCAACCCCCGTTTCAGGTGTTGCGGTTGCGTAACACCCGTTTCGGGTGTTGTGGTTGCGTAACAAAATTAGGGTTAGGTAAAGACTATAAATACCCAACCAACCTGCCATAAATGCATCCGTTTCTAGAGAGAGAAAGTGTTGTTGCGCTAGAGAGAGAAAGTACGAGCGAAACAGTCACGTAAACGGTTCAAAGTCTTTGTAATCGACTGTAATTGATATTATTCGTATTGTACAACATTACGTTAGCTTAATAATATCAAACATTCGATTATATTGTGTGTTTCACCATTATATCTATGCTTTTTAGTTATTCCGCAAATTTAAAGCATTTGGTCTAAATCAAAGTTCGAGAAAGACGACCAACAAATTGTCTTTCTAGAAAAATTAATTGAATCATTAACTAAGTAAATATGTTGTCAAAAACAACTTTGAAATCTTTTGCTAATACTACCTCCGTCCCATATTTATTGTCCACTTTTGACTTTTTAAGTCTTTCACTTGTAACTTTGACCTTTAATAACTTTTTTTGTGTTATATAATATTTGATGCAAATTATATGATTTGATTCGGTTTTAAATATATTTTTCAATGATATAATTTTCATCAACAAGTTTTTAAAACGAAAAAAGTTATTTGAGATCAAAGTTGAAAAGCAAAGACCGAAAAAGTCAAAACTGGACAATAAATATGGGACGGAGGGAGTAGATACCAACAGTTTTGTTGACATGATGATATGAGAGACTCGTGTAACTTACGCAACGGAAATTCCAGGATGACGTATTAAACGGGTCGAAAAAAGAAAGGGATAATAAGTACTACATTGAATTCTTTACCCAAAAAAATATCTACATTGAATTGAACAAGTCAATAAGCTACAAATCTAATTATTGTCCACTAGTTATATAAAATTAACTAGTTTGAGTACCTTACGATATACGATTTATCAAAAACTTAAATGTTATAATATAATAAAAATGAATTAAAACAAATTTTTACTAAATATATATTAAAATAAACAACAATAATGTAAATATGTAATTGATAGACGAATAAACATATTGATTAGTATTAATAGACCCCAAATACCTTAGTTCAAACTTCAAAAGGACTCTAATATTGTTTCGCCAAATACTTTGTTCAAATTGTTTCTTTATATCCATTCATATTTAATCCCAATAATTTGGGCTCTAAATTAATCTATTTAAATTATAATTATTAAAAGATAAATTGGTTCTATTCCTTTATAAACAAAAGATCAATTAAGACCCATAATTTTCTTGAGAAAAAAGACATCATTTTGGCCCTTAATCCTATTTTAATCTAATGGTTAAGATTAAAACTAAAATCCATTTTTCTTTTATTTTTTTAAATTAATTTATTTCACAAACCGTTGATCGTTAGACGAAACAAAATATACCGTTGCGATCGTCTCGTTTTTATCTTAATTAGAGCAGTGGTGTTATATACTTTCGACGAATTTTTTTTTTTTTTTTATGGGTATTGAAATTATAACGATAATATCATATATAATATTTACATCATTACGTAAAATTGTATAAAAGATAATTACTATAAAATGTATAAATTACCTAAATTTAAAAAAAAAAAATCGAATTTTAACTAGTTTTATTTTTTCTCGTTTTTTGACATAAAATGTGATATACTAAAATCACATATGATATTACTATATCATATGTGATATTACTGTAAATCATATATGATATGAATATAAATCATATGTGATATATATTAAAATCGCATATGATAATATTATATCATATGTGATATTACTGTAAATCATATATGATATGAATATAAATCATATGTGATATATACTAAAATCACATATGATAATACTATATCATATGTGATATTAGTGTAAATCATATATGATATGAATATAAATAATATGTGGTATATACTAAAATCATATATGATAATACAATATCATATATGATATTACTGTAAATCATATATGATATAAATATAAATCATATATGATATTATGTATGTAAAAAATTTAAAACTTAAAAGACAATAACACACATGATTTTAACTCTAAATATGAATTTTAATACACAACAATGTTATACAATGTATAACATATATAGACACAAAAAAAAGTTCGAATTTTGATGACTTTTATTTTTTCGTTTATAGCCAAATGTTGAAATTCGTAAGACAATATCACATATGATTTGAACACTAAATACGAGTTTTGAAACATTGATTTGTTATATTACATACATTCAACTTAAATCAAAAAGAAAAACAAAAAAATAATATGTCAAACTACTGATATCACATATGATAAAACAGTAATTTGTAATATAAAATTTTAAAACTCGTAAAAAAACCAGAAAATAAATTTCGTCAAAAGTATATCGAGTGGGTGCTCTATAGAAAGAGGAGAAAATGCTCGTTTTAATGGTGCAATTTATTCGTTTAATACATTTACCGTTTATGAGATAATTAATTTTTAAACAAAAAAAAAGTTATGATAGGTTTTTGAAATAAAGAGTTGTGATTGTTCCATTTGGTCTCAATTTTTTTAATAGTTTTTCTTGATCTCAACGCTTGTTTTATATAATACTAATAATAATTATATTATTGATAAATAAAAATTAAGATAATATACATAGTAATTTAATATATAAAAACTAAAATTGTAAATAAAAACAATAATAGTAGACATTTACATTCATATTATATCAAAATTTTCTAATTTTAGTACTGGAATATAGCTTTTTTATATAGTTTGCAACCATGGAAACGTTATAATTGGCAGGTTACTTATTTTAATAAGTTGAGGCAATATTGTAAATGTATTTTAATTCAATTACGTATGTAATTTTTTGATTTACTATGATAAAAATTTAAACCAACTTACTTTTTAGATTATTAAATATTGTAGTAAATATTATCTTAAAATTAAGTGTAAATTATTATTTTCGTCACGTGTCGTTACAAAAAAAAACCTATGTGTCGATTCAAGAATCTAAATATATAACTAATTCGGGATTGTACAATTCTCGTAATGTCATGTAGACAATCTTGAAATTGACATGCAACATTTTTTATTAAGTTTATATTATTATCATGATTTTAGTTAAAAGTTATCTAATTGCAAAGATAAATAAAATTGTATAAAGATTTATAGTTATATATTATAAAATTCACTACTTATTATCGAGAGTTCTTAACATAAATAAATTATCAACATGATTAAGTTATCGTTGTTCTTTCTTGACAAATATTCAACTAATTATATATGATCTACCAAATTTAAAATTTAATTGATTGACCATCTAATTACTTAACAAAGAAATCTAATTAATCTATATTATTTTCTATAATTTATTAAATTGTTTAATATTAAAAAATGTTTTTCTCCTAAATATGATATTCTGAATTATTTAAATAAAATTTATATCTTTAATTTCATATTTATTATTTGGAGATAATGCAAAAACACTCCTACCCATTATCTCTATAAAAAGACAATTTTATTAGAGTATATTTTTTATTTATATTATAACAATTAATGTTATGATAAACCATACATCTTACGGATATTAAAACTAGTTGTTAAATATGTAAGAATTATCTTAAAAGTTTTACTTAACTTATATTTTAGATTATTAAATATGTAAAGATTATCTTAAAATTTAAGTTTAAATTATTATTTTCGCCACATGTCGTTAAAGAAAAAGCCTATGTTCGAGCAAGGATTGACAGGCTCAGTAACTTGGGTGTTTGGGGTTCAACCTCTTGACCTCCTGCTAAGCAGTGCAAACCTATCAAGCTCTTGGCGAGCCTAAGGTGGTCAAGTGGTTGGTTGAAGAAGGTGATCGGAATATGATTACTACGGCAAGTAGGTATCCTGGTGAGATAATATTGTGTGTGTGGAGAGGATGGAATGTTAGCGTCCTTTCGAACTGCATCAGGGAAGGGTATTTATACCCAACAATCCCAAACATGGGAAACGGTTGGCCATAAAGGCTTATCATGGCTCTTGAATGCTATTCATGGGGTTCCAACGTTCGTGACTTTATTGTCATCATTATGGGAGAATAAAGGGTAATTCCTTTGTTCATAATGATGCCAACGGTCTGAATCCTAAGGCAGGAGCTTAAGACCGTCTGGCACAGTGCTTAGAGGGAACAACAATGAAGTCAAGGACCAGGAACCCGGGAGCCAGGAGATCGGACCCGGGATATCGGGAGCCGAGAGGCCGCCGGAAACCTGGAGGCCGGGAGCCGAGAGTCATAAGGACGAGAGCCGAGAGCCGGGAGCCGGAAGGACGGGAGCCGAGAGGCCGGGAGCCGGGAGGCCGGGAGCCGAGAGCCGGAAGGCCGGGAGCCGGAAACCTGGAGGCCGGGAGCCGAGAGGCCGGGAGCCAGAAGCGCCGGGGTGGAAGGGACTAAGAGCCTTTCCTTGATGTAGAAGTGACTTAGCCTTTATACTGTGTTGTGTTAGCTTTTTAGGGCTTATAGGCTATATGTATCGAGCCTATTCCCTACTAACACTATCATGCCCCCCAGTTAGGTTTTAAAAAATAAAGTTTTGAAGCCTAACTTCATGCATTTAATGGCTTTGCTTTGGGTTTGACCTTGCCTTTTCCACGCTTGACATGTCTTTGCCTAGTTATTGTCTATGATATTTTTTAGTATCTGCACAAGTAGGTCTTTCATGAAGTGGATGAAGGAGGATGGTGCCAGATTGCTAAGTGCATACATATGGACTTCAAACTGATGGGGATTTGAACCTTCAGAGTGTGTCCATCACAAGTATTCTTTCCATTGTACTACGACATTTGGATAAGTAATGTGTCTATGACACTTTTGACTATCTATTGTGCCCATGACACATTTAGATTTGTATTGTGTGCATCACACTTGGATGGTCAAAGGTAGATTGACTAAGAAGAATGCTCATCTCACTCGATGTAAGGAAGACAAAATGTGGTTGGCATGTATGGATTCTGCCATTCCTTCTAAGAGGGATTTATTAGATGTCTTCGCGATTGTGCTTAATCACGTACTTAATCACCCTAACGTGATATATGTGCCTTGGGATGCCAATAGGCATTTCTTCTGCATGAGAGACATCTTGCAGACTCTTTACCCTGATGTTGGGATTGCAGTGCTGCCTTATTCCGATCCATTGGGTCACGGGGATATGTTGTGTGACAATGGTATGTTGAAGACTCGAGCTTTTCCAATCAGGAGCTGACTCGTGGAAGGTTTTGATATGTCTGCGCCAGACATCCTTACTCTCATTTCACGAAAGCCTTAGTATTTCCTCTTTGTGTTTGTAACACAATTTCATTTGTATGACTTAGCCCTTTTCTATCATATGATATGTTTGGACTACCATTTGTAGTTTTTTCTATTCGTGTATGTTGCTATAAATTTTGTATGTGTTGGTTTTACATTATATAACCTTGAAATGAAAAAATAATGTATTATTGGATGATCAGACCAATAACATTTATGTGGCTTCATAGCTTTGTCAGATGTCTATGTTACATATAGATGTCCAAGACATTTTTGAATTTTATGTTGGTGTCTATGACACCTTTTGAATATTACAATATCATTGTGCTTATGACTCTTTCTTGTGTGCCCGTTGCATGTGTTATGCCCATGGCTTATTACATACAGTGACTATGACAACTGGATGGCAGTGACAAGTTATTATATGCCTATGACATATTTCAGATGCATGTAGCATCTTTTAAAGTTTATATTTTGCTCGTGGCACTGTGCCTATGACACTTTTTGTTGGTTAACCTTTATTTATTTGTTACTCGCGAGGATTGTCGCTTCCCAATGAGAAGTGCTTGCCTTTCCCCAAGTAGGTGAAAAGACGAAAATGATGATGTGCATGTTTGGCCTAGACAAAAATGTCCATCTTAGCCTAGGCACTTGGTCTGAACGTTGTTCAGAGTTATGTATATGATGATGTGCATGTGTGGCTTGGAATTAAATATCCATCTTGGCCCTATCCACTTGGTCCAGAACGTTGTTCAGAATAATGTAATTGTGTATGCATGTGTGTGCATTGTCCTAACCTTGCAATAAAAGGTATTGCTTCATTTGGTGTTGTTGGGATACAAGATCAGACTAATACTATTTTATTCGGGCTCATGGCCTTCCAAGACTTTGCGGGATACATAGATCGGACCACGTGTTATTCTTGAACATGACATTCCATGATTTTGACAAAAAGTATTTATTAATTGAAATAAAATATGAGAGTAATCACCTTGAAGAATGTTTTCCCATGTTGATACCAAGTCCATCATGGGTGGTGAATATGTGGCCGTCTAAGGTAATCTATGTCGTCCTCCTTCTTCTTCCCACCACATTCCTTCTTAGTTGGGGATTTGTTCACCTATGGTCTAGCTCCTGGGATAAGGTGTTCGATCTTTCCTTCCTTCATTGCCCGCTATGATATCCTTGCTACTTTTATCTTGAAAACTTGTTGCCAAGGATGATGGCACCTGCACTGTTTTATGTTGATAGGCGAGATGTGCTGAGACTGGCTGTCAAATCTTGACAAACTGGTCGGGTGACAGGCGGTGTGCGGCCGAGCGGAAGATGAGTAGGCTGGTAGGGAGGAGGCAAAATCCCTTCACTTTTGGGAGGGGGTAAGATCCTTCCTTGCTGGGAGTAGGTACGGTCCTTTTCTGTCATAAGGAGTTATATCATTCCCTCTTGGGAGGATATAAGATCCTTCTATGTTGAGAGAAAGGATATATTTCTCTGTAAGATATTTCCCTTTGAGGATGAGGTAAAATCCCTCATTGGGAGGAGGTGAATAAGGTGAAACCTTTCCCTGCTGGTAGGAGATGAAAGTTTTTTCTCTTGGGAGGAGGTGAAAGCATTCCCTGCTGGGAGGGGTGAGATCCTTCCCTCTTGGGGGAGATGGAATCATTCCCTGGAGGAGGTGAAATCCTTTCATCTTAGGGAAGTTGAAATCCTTCCTGAGCACTTGTGGGCAGGCATACGTGGTATGGCACTTGTGCCTTGGCAAGACGGCACTCGTGCCTTGGTCCAACACTTGTGCCTTGGTCCGGCAGTAGTGTCTTGGTCCGACACTCTTGCCTTGTCTTGGTCCAGCACTTGTGCCTTGGTCCGGCACTCTTGCCTTGGTCTGGCACTCGTATCCCGTGTCGGTGAAACCCTTCCCCCCTTGGGAGGGGTGAGAGTTGGTAAAACCTTTCATTTTTGTGAGGAGCTGAAATTCTTCCCCCACTTGGAACCCTTCCCCCTCTTGGGAGGGTGGGATGTGATGAAACCCATCCCCCTTGGGAGAGGTGGGAGGTGATGGAAACCCTTTTGCCCTTGGGAGGGATGAGTGGTGATACCCCATCGTGGCCGGCACTCGTGCCTTGGCCGACACCTTACCTGGATGGCACTCATGCCTTGGCTGGTACTCGTGCCCCTTGGCCGGCACCCGACCTTGGCATGCACCATGCCTTGGCTGGCACATTGCCTAGGCCGGCACTCAGCCTTGGCCGCCTCCCTTTGTAGGGGTGAGAGGTGATGAAATCCTTCTTCTTTTGGGAAGGGTAGGATTTTTCCTTGAAATCTTTATGTCTTGGAAGGAGGTGAAACCCTTCTCTGCTGGGAGAGGGTGAAATCGTTTCATATTGGGAGGGGGGAAGATTCTTCCCTTTTAGGGAGATGGAATCATTCTCTCTTGGGAGAAATGAAATCCTTCACTCACTTTTTTTTTTTTTGTCAAAATTTTCTTTATATCTGAAAGGAATTGAGGGCCTTCCTCTGGATGGTGCTGAAATCCTTTCCTCTTGGAAGGGATAGGATGGTTGAAACCCTTCTCCCTCTTAGGGATGAGAGATGATGAAAATCTTCCTCTCTTAGGAGGAGTGAAACCCTTTTCCTCTTAGGAGAGATGAGAGGGGTTAAACCTTTCCCCTATTGAGAGAGGTGGAACCCTTCCTCCTTGGAGGGAGAGGGATGAGAGGGTTGAAACTCTTTTCCCTCTTCGTAGGGATGTTAGGTTATGAAACCCTTCCCATTTGGAGGGATGAGAGAGGGGTGGAACCCTTTCCTCTCCTGGGAGGTAACACTGTTTCCCTCTTGGAGGTAAAACCATTTCCTCCGTGGGAGGTGATTTTTTTTTATTATTTTTTTATTATTATTATTATTTATTTATTTTTTTAAATTGGCCGGCTGTCCAAGCGCCGAATATTAAGGTCCGACACTAAATATCAAGTGTGTCGGAGGAAAATATCAAGTCCGGACAAAAAATATCAAGTCCGGACAAAAATATCAAATTTTTGCCAAATTGGCCGGCTGTCCAAGCTGGCCGAATATCAAGGTCCGACACTACATATCAACTGTGTCGGACAAAAATATCAGGTTCGGACAAAAAATATCAAGTCCGGACAAAAATATCAAGTTTGTCACGATAGGTATTATGCATGGATTGCTAGTACCTCATGATGAATATTATGTCTGGATGCCTATTATGCTTGGATGGCTACTATGCCCAGGTGCCTATTACGATCCAGTCGGCGGCTGTCGATCAGAAGTCATATCCAAGGCTGTCAGGATCTCGTTAGGTGTAAATGACACGTATTATTCTTTGTCCATGAAAATTTTGAATTGTTCCCCGTGAGACTCTTAGATCTGTATTGTGCTAATGACACTTTAAGATCTATCTTGTGTCTATGGCACTTTTGGATCTGTATCGTGTCCATGACACTTTTAGATCCATATCATGACATCATGTCTCTAATTATGGTTCTGTCCACTCGGGTAGGGAATTTGACCATGTCATGGATGATGGATGAAATTGTTCTAAACTTTTATAATGCTTGCCTGCCTAGTTGGACATTGTAGGCTGAAAGTCTTCATGGCATTCAATATCTTTGTGGGATACAAAGATCTGACTAAGTTAAACCTTTTTCGTGTCTGGCCAACATCAATGGTTGCCTATGACACTTTTTAGACGGATTAGTATTTTGGACATGGCATCCTGTCCCTAAGTGTGGCTATGCCAACTAGGATAGGAAATTCGACCATGTCATGGATGGTAGATGGAATTGGTCCAAACTGTTGAGGGCCTGCCCAGTAGGACATTGTAGGCCGATGATGAACTAATTCTTGCTAATTTTATCATTTTGACCCAGTAGTAAGGGTATTCTCCCAACATTAACTACATGCTTATTTTGCCTACTGATCAATGTGTCTCACCTAAGAAGCTGACCAAAGGAGATTGTGTTGTATCGTTTTGAGTGTTTTTCCTTCTAGTATAGCAGCCATAGAATTGGCAGATGTACCTCTTCATTCGTCACTTCATAGTTGGCTAACCGGATTTGTATTACTACAGGGTTGATGGAAGGAGTTTCAATTGGTGGGAAGCAAATAGGTTCCATCACCCAATCCTGAAGGACTGATGCCTTCCTTTTGCGAGATGTAGTTTTCTTCCTGCGCCATGTATATGTAATTAGGTGGGGTGGTGGATGGGGTATTGGTGGTTGTCTTTGGCTTAAGTGAACCGATTTGTGATGAGGAATTGCCTTCCATGGAGAAGAAAAAATGGTGGTGAAACTAAGAAATGAAATGAAAAAAGATAGAAATGAAATGAGACACCGTTGCTAAAACGTGTCCCACGGATGGCGCCAATGTTCGAGCAAGGATTGACAGGCTCAGTAACTTGGGTGTTTGGGGTTCAACCTCTTGACCTCCTGCTAAGCAGTGCAAACCTATCAAGCTCTTGGCGAGCCTAAGGTGGTCAAGTGGTTGGTTGAAGAATGTGATCGGAATATGATTACTACGGCAAGTAGGTATTCTGGTGAGATAATAATGTGTGTGTGGAGAGGATGGAATGTTAGCGTCCTTTTGAACTGCATCAGGGAAGGGTATTTATACCCAACAATCCCAAACATGGGAAACGGTTGGCCATAAAGGCTTATCATGGCTCTTGAATGCTATTCATGGGGTTCCAACGTTCGTGACTTTATTGTCATCATTATGGGAGAATAAAGGGTAAAGCCTTTGTTCATAATGATGTCAACGGTCTGAATCCTAAGGCAGGAGCTTAAGACCGTCTGGCACAGTGCTTAGAGGGAACAACAATGAAGTCAAGGACCAGGAACCAGGGAGCCAGGAGATCGGACCCGGGATATCGGGAGCCGAGAGGCCGCCGGAAACCTGGAGGCCGAGAGCCGAGAGGCCGGGAGCCGAAAGGCCGGGAGCCGGAAGGTCGGGAGCCGGGAGGCCGGGAGCCGAGAGGCGTAAGGACGAGATCCGGGAGCCGGAAGGCCGGGAGCCGAGAGCCGGAAGGCCGGGAGCCGGAAACCTTGAGGCCGGGAGCCGAGAGGCCGGGAGGCCGGGAGCCGAGAGGCCGGGAGCCAAAAGCGCCGGGGTGGAAGGGACTAAGAGCCTTTCCTTGATGTAGAAGGGACTTAGCCTTTATACTGTGTTGTGTTAGCTTTTTAGGGCTTATAGGCTATATGTATCGAGCCTATTCCCTACTAACACTATCAGCCTACGTGTCGATTCAATAATTATTCAATCCTCTATTAGTTATATATTTAGATTGTAAGAAAAATATATATATAGCATTATCGCATATTCACATGATAATAAAGACAATTGTATTTTCTTTATATTTATATTTAAAAGTGTACTACAGTCATTATTTATACTTTGTCTTTTACAAAACTGAAATCGTAAACCTCAAAGAGGATAGCGTTAGTCATAAGGCTAGAAGCTCTCTTTTACTAAATTGCTACCTAAATCTATAAAATCAAGAATACACTATATTGAAAGTCGATGGTAGTTCTTGTAAAACAAACCATAAGATAAAATAAGTACATGAAATAATAATAAAAAATAATCTATAACGTTAGAATTTTTGTATTATTATTCATTTTAACCGTATCTCAAACTTTAAAAAATGAAGTTTTGTTTTACATCAAAATATGTGTAGTTTTATTGTTGTATATCAAATTTGAATATTATAGAACAAAAACAATATAAACGACATATAATTTGATGCGTATCAAAACTTTGTTTTTTTAAGTTTGATATAATTAAATAAGTAAATATAATATAAAATTACATATACCATAAATGTTTGAGCAAATAGTAGCAGGCTCAGTAACTTGGGTGTTTGGGGTTCAACCTCTTGACCTCCTGCTAAGCAGTGCAAACCTATCAAGCTCTTGGCGAGCCTAAGGTGGTCAAGTGGTTGGTTGAAGAAGGTGATCGGAATATGATTACTACGACAAGTAGGTATTCTGGTGAGATAATACTGTGTGTGTGGAGAGGATGGAATGTTAGCGTGCCTTTGAACTGCATCAGGGTAGGGTATTTATACCCAACAATCCCAAACATGGGAAACGGTTGGCCATAAAGGCTTATCATGGCTCTTGAATGCTATTCATGAGGTTCCAACGTTTGTGACTTTATTGTCATCATAATGATGCCAACGGTCTGAATCCTAAGGCAGGAGCTTAAGACCGTCTGGCACAATGCTTAGAGGGAACAGCAATGAAGTCAAGGACCAGGAACCCGGGAGCCAGGAGATCGGACCCGGGATATCGGGAGCCGAGAGGCCGGGAGCCGGGAGCCGGAAACCTGGAGGCCGGGAGCCGGAATGCCAGGAGCCGGGAGGCGGGAGCTGAGAGCCGGAAGGTCGGGAAGCCGGAAGGCCGGGAGCCGGGAGCCGGAGGCCGCGAGCCGAGAGGCAGGGAGCCAAAATGCCGGGAACCGGGAGCCGCGAGCCGAGAGGCAGGGAGCCGGAGGCCGCGAACCGGGAGCCGGGGTGGAAGGGACTAAGAGCCTTTCCTTGATGTAGAAGGGACTTAGCCTTTATACTGTGTTGTGTTAGCTTTCTAGGGCTTATAGGCTATATGTATCGAGCCTATTCCCTACTAACACTATCATGCCCCCCAGTTAGGTTTTAAAAAATACAGTTTTGAAGCCTAACTTCATGCATTTAATGGCTTTGCTTTGGGTTTGACCTTGCCTTTTCCACGCTTGGCATGTCTTTGCATAGTTAATGTCTATGATATTTTTTAGTATCTGCACAAGTAGGTCTTTCATGAAGTGGATGAAGGAGGATGGTGCCAGATTGCTAAGTGCATACATATGGACTTCAAACTGATGGGGATTTGAACCTTCAGAGTGTGTCCATCACAAGTATTCTTTCCATTGTACTACGACATTTGGATAAGTAATGTGTCTATGACACTTTTGACTATCTATTGTGCCCATGACACATTTAGATTTGTATTGTGTGCATAACTGTTGGATGGTAAAAGGTAGATTGACTAAGAAGAATGCCCATCTCACTCGATGTAAGAAAGACAAAATGTGGTTGGGATGTATGGATTCTGCCATTCCTTCTAAAAGGGATTTATTAGATGTTTTCGCGATTGTGCTTAATCACGTACTTAATTACCCTAACGTGATATATGTGCCTTGGGATGCCAATATGCATTTCTTCTGCATAAGAGACATCTTGCAGACTCTTTACCCTGATGTTGGGATTGCAGTGCTGCCTTATTCCGATCCATTGGGTCACGGGGATATGTTGTGTGACAATGGTATGTTGAAGACTCGAGCTTTTCCAATCAGGAGCTGACTCGTGGAAAGTTTTGATATGTCTGCGCCAGACATCCTTACTCTCATTTCACGAAAGCCTTAGTATTTTCTCTTTGTGTTTGTAACACAATTTCATTTGTATGACTTAGCCCTTTTCTATCATATGATATGTTTGGACTACCATTTGTAGTTTTTTCTATTCGTGTATGTTGCTATAAATTTTGTATGTGTTGGTTTTACATTATATAACCTTGAAATGAAAAAATAATGTATTATTGGATGATCAGACCAATAACATTTATGTGGCTTCATAGCTTTGTCAGATGTCTATGTTACATATAGATGTCCAAGACATTCTTGAATTTTAGGTTGGTGTCTATGACACCTTTTGAATATTACAATATCATTGTGCTTATGACTCTTTCTTGTGTGCCCGTTGCATGTGTTATGCCCATGGCTTATTACATACAGTGACTATGACAACTGGATGGCAGTGACAAGTTCTTATATGCCTGTGACATTTTTCAGATGCATGTAGCATCTTTTAAAGTTTATATTTTGCTCGTGGCACTGTGCCTATGACACTTTTTGTTGGTTAACCTTTATTTATTTGTTACTCGCGAGGATTGTCGCTTCCCAATGAGAAGTGCTTGCCTTTCCCCAAGTAGGTGAAAAGACGAAAATGATGATGTGCATGTTTGGCCTAGACAAAAATGTCCATCTTAGCCTAGGTACTTGGTCTGAACGTTGTTCAGAGTTATGTATATGATGATGTGCATGTGTGGCTTGGATTTAAATATCCATCTTGCCCCAATGCACTTGGTCTGAACGTTGTTCAGAATTATGTAATTGTGTATGCACGTGTGTGCAATGTCCTATCCTTGTAATAAAAGGTATTGCTTCATTTGGTATTATTGGGAGACATGATCGGACCAATATTATTTTATTCAGACTTAGGCCTTCCAAGACTATGCGGGATACATAGATCGGACCACGTGTTATTCTTGAACATGACATTCCATGATTTTGACAAAAAATATTTATTAATTGAAATAAAATATGAGAGTAATCACCTTGAAGAATGTTTTCCCATGTTGATACCAAGTTCATCATGTGTGGTGAATATGTGGCCGTCTAAGGTAATCTATGTCGTCCTCCTTCTTCTTCCCACCACAATCCTTCTTAGTTGGGGATTTGTTCACCTATGGTCTAGCTCCTGGGATAAGGTGTTCGATCTTTCCTTCCTTCATTGACCGCTATGATATCCTTGCTACTTTTATCTTGAAAACTTGTTGCCAAGGATGATGGCACCTGCACTATTTTATGTTGATAGGCTAGATGTGCAGAGACTGGTTGTCAAATCTTGACAAACTGGTCGGGTGACAGGCGGTGTGCGACCGAGCGGAAGATGAGTAGGCTGGTAGGGAGGAGGCAAAATCCCTTCACTTTTGGGAGGGGGTAAGATCCTTCCTTGCTGTGAGTATGTACGGTCCTTTTCTGTCAGAAGGAGTTATATCATTCCCTCTTGGGAGGATATAAGATCCTTCTATGTTGAGAGAAAGGATATTCCTCTCCGTAAGATATTTCCCTTTGAGGATGAGGTAAAATCCCTCATTGGAAGGAGGTGAATAAGGTGAAACCTTTCCCTGCCGGTAGGAGATGAAAGCTTTTTCTCTTGGGAGGAGGTGAAAGCATTCCCTGCTGGTAGGGGGTGAGATCCTTCCCTCTTGGGGGAGATGGAATCATTCCCTGGAGGATGTGAAATCCCTCTCTCTTGGGAGAGGAGGTGAAATTCTTCCTGTTGTGAGAAGGTGAAATCCTTCCTGTTGGATGTGAAATCCCTCTCTCTTGGGAGAGGAGGTGAAATTCTTCCTGTTGGGAGGAGGTGAAATCCTTCCTGGTGGATGTGAAATCCTTTCATCTTAGGGAAGTTGAAATCCTTCCTGAGCACTTGTGGGCAGACATACGTGGTATGGCACTCGTGCCTTGGCAAGACGGCACTCGTGCCTTGGTCCAACACTTGTGCCTTGGTCCGACAGTAGTGTCTTGGTCCGGCACTCTTGCCTTGCCTTGGTCCGGCACTCTTGCCTTGCCTTGGTCCGGCACTCTTGCCTTGGTCTGGCACTCGTATCCCGTGTCGATGAAACCCTTCCCCCTTGGGAGGGGTGAGAGTTGGTAAAACCTTTCATTTTTGTGAGGAGCTGAAATTCTTCCCCCACTTGGAACCCTTCCCCCTCTTGGGAGGGTGGGATGTGATGAAACCCCTCCCCCTTGGGAGAGGTGGGAGGTGATGGAAACCCTTTTGCCCTTGGGAGGGATGAGAGGTGATACCCCACCGTGGCCGGCACTCGTGCCTTGGCCGACGCCTTACCTGGCTGGCACTCATGCCTTGGCCGGTACTCGTGCCCCTTGGCCGGCACATTGCCTAGGCCGGCACTCAGCCTTGGCCGCCTCCCTTTGGAGGGGTGAGAGGTGATGAAATCCTTCTTCTTTTGGGAAGGGTAAGATTTTTCCTTGAAATCTTTATGTCTTGGAAGGAGGTGAAACCCTTCTCTGCTGGGAGAGGGTGAAATCATTCCCTGGAAGAAGTGAAACTCTTCTCTCTTATGGGAAGTGAAATCCTTCCCACTTGGGATAATGTGAAATCGTTTCATATTGGGAGGGGGATTCTTCCCTCTTAGAGAGATGAAATTATTCTCTCTTGGGAGAAATGGAATCCTTTCCTCATTTTTTTTTTTTTTTTTTTTTTTTAAATTTCTTTATATCTGAAAGGCATTGAAGGCTTTCCTCTGGATGGTGCTGAAATCCTTTCCTCTTGGAAGGGATAGGATGGTTGAAACCCTTCTCCTTCTTAGGATGAGAGATAATGAAACTTTTCCTCTCTTAGGAGGAGTGGAACCCTTTCCTTCTTGGGAGAGATGAGAGTGGTTAAACCTTTCCCCTATTGAGAGAGGTGGAACCCTTCCTCCTTGGAGGGAGAGGGACGGGAGGGGTGAAACTTTTTCCCCTCTTGGAAGGGATGTGAGGTTATGAAACCCTTCCCATTTGGAGGGATGAGAGAGGGGTGGAACCCCTTCCTCTCCTGGGAGGTAACACTGTTTCCCTGTTGGAGGTAAAACCATTTCCTCCGTGGGAGGTGATTTTTTTTTTTTTTTTTTTTTTTATTATTATGTTTTTTTTTTGTTTTTAAATTCGCCGGCTGTCCAAGCGCCGAATATTAAGGTCCGACACTAAATATCAAGTGTGCCGGACGAAAATATCAAGTCCGGACGAAAAATATCAAGTCCGCACAAAAATATCAATTTTTTGCCAAATTGGCCGGCTGTCCAAGCTGGCCAAATATCAAGGTCGACACTAAATATCAAGTGTGTCGGACGAAAATATCAAGTCCGGACAAAAAATATCAAGTCCGGACAAAAATATCAACACTACTAGAAACAGGGCTATCCTTGACGCGCTTTTTATGACCTACGCCAAAAGATGACGCGCAAAGAGCAACGTCATTAAATAAGAGTCATATTGGGTAAAGGGATGACGCGTTTTCATATGTGTCATAACGTATGGGTCATAATCAGTTAAAATTTAGATTTCGAGATGACGTTTGTTTTTCTTCGTCCTAAATAGGAGTCATGTATGTTTTAATGTAGCACACCAGGTATTAGTGAAAATTATTTTCAAATTTTATTCTAAAATTTTCACCTTATAAACTCCCGCTTATCCTTACTCCCAAATTATTTTCAATTTTTCATTCTAAAATTTCCCTTTTATAAACTTCCCCCCAATCCCTCAATTAATTTTGATAAAACCTAATCCATCACACACACTCACACACACTCACAGAAGAAAATGGAGAAAGCAATCGAGAGACAAAATGGAGATTACATCTACAATCGCAACAAATCATCATCCTCTGATTAGGTTTCCTTCTTTCTTTCAGTATATTTTTTAAAACCTATCTATATCTATATCTATATATATGTGTATATGAATATGTATATATACTTGATTTGAAGAGTAAATATTTGTTTAAATCGGATCTTTATGTTGATTTTGTATATAGCACATTAGATCTGCGTGCACAGGAAGATTTTGTTAGTAAGTTAAGTGGTCATAAATCAGAGGTAAATTAATTTATTTATTATCAATTTCGATAACCTCGTGTGTTTATTATTGGTTACTGTACATCAACATAAACTGTCAATGGCTTCTTTCTTATCCCAATTTTTTTATACATGTGTTGTAGGTCTGTGGACTCAGGTGGAAATGATAACAGGGTAAGAACTAATTTATTTACTCCATTAATTTCTTTAGAGTAAGTAATCAATTTAATCATTTTATTCTTTTCTTGTTGGTTTATATGTAGCTTTTTGTTGTTGGTCTATGATTTATTGTTTCATTTTGTTGTTTTATTTTGTTGTTTTTGTTTTTGTTTTTTATACATATAAAATACTGATATATGTATATGTATATATATATATATATATATATTTGTGTATATATAGGTTTGATATGAGCTAATCTGTTCATTTGATTAGTTAATTAATTGCTGTTTATAGGTATATATATATCAGGAAAAAGGTTTGTAAACTTGGTATATGTATCAAGATTTTAGGGGGTTGTATTGTATCTGTATCAGTTTGTTATGATTTTAGAGTTGTTTGTATAGTATATCAGTTCACTTTGACTCGGTTTATAATTATAAGTAATTTAGTTGTTAATTGAGCAGTGTCATGCATTAAACAAGTTTATGATGTTAGCATTCTGGATGTGTGATTAACAATGTCCCGAGACATTAACCATCACAGTTTTGTAGAACCGTGAAGCTGAATTGGGAAAAACATTCTAAGGTTATAGCTCTCCAGGAGCTGCCCATCCCTCTTTTTGTGCTTCAATTTTTTTTATATATCTTAATTTATGTACTTAGCAGGCTATGGATAGCTCTCCAGTCAGTACAGGAGCTGCAAACAAAGTTTCTCCTATAAATACATCAACTTCTGGTATGCTTTTTTTTTGTCTTGATCAAATCTGTTAATGTAAATAGATCTCTTAATATATTAATGTGTTTTTGTTTATCTATTTGGAGGGTCTCAAAAGGTATATGCATATAAGATGGTGCGGACTGACTTACAGGATCCTTCTGGGAGGTTGCATGCCTACATGCAAGTAAAGGCTTCCAGAAACCTTGAAAGCAAATGTGACTTGAATTCTTTGAGGTAGGATAAATAGTCTGTGAATGGTGAATTTCCGATGCACTTCTTTGGGTCTTTCATATATGGATAAAGAATGTGTTGATGGTGATCAGGCACCAGCTGGTTCATGATCACTAGCGGTTGGTCTTTGTAAAATATAATTTCTACAGTATATATACATATACATATATAATTTCTAAAGTAAACTATAATTTCTAAAGTAGTGTCTTGTTATTTAATGATCTTGAGACTTTGTTGATAGATCTACTTGACCAATAAGTTTCTGTTTATGCACTTGCAGGCAATAGTAACAGAGGAGGATGACATGGATTCCATGGCTCATAGATTACTTTCTGCAGCTGTACATGGATTTGCGTATACCTTGTGAATGTTTGTATACTGGATTTGATCTTTTCTTCTAATACTTTCACAATGTAAAACAATGCCTTAATGTATGTGATTTTAATGTATTGGTAATGAAAATCTTTGTTAAACAAGTGTGATGTAATGAAAAGCTTTGGTGATTGAGTCACATAAGAATGTGGAGGAAAGTTTTAGAAAATGGTGGCTGGCCGGATGGTAGTCGCCGGAATCAATTTTTTTTTTTTATATATATAAAAATTATGACGCGCTAATACGAAGGTCAAAAAGGAGAGTCATATAACGTGGGTCTTAAAACGAAGGTCAAAAAAGAAAGTCATATAACGCGGGACATAAGTGCGCGTCATTCAGCTATGACGCTTCTTTGCGTGTCATGAAATATTTATGACTGGTCCATCCTTGACGCGCATTTGCGCGTCATAAAGCCTCTTCTTGACGCGCATTGCGCGTCATTAATAGCCCTGTTTGTAGTAGTGCAAGTTTGTCAGGATAGGTATTATGCATGGATTGCTAGTATGTCATGATGGATATTATGTCTGGATGCCTATTATGCTTGGATGGCTACTATGCCCAGGTGCCTATTACGATCCAGTCGGCGGCTGTCGATCAGAAGTCATATCCAAGGCTGTCAGGATCTCGTTAGGTGTAAATGACACGTATTATTCTTTTATCCATGAAAATTTTGAATTGTGCCCCGTGAGACTCTTAGATCTGTATTATGCTAATGACACTTTAAGATCTATCTTGTGTCGATGGCACTTTTGGATCTGTATCGTGTCCATGACACTTTTAGATCCATATCATGACATCCTGTCTCTAATTATGGTTCTGTCCACTCGGGTAGGGAATTTGACCATGTCATGGATGGTGGATGAAATTGTTCTAAACTTTTACTATGCATGTCTGCCCAATTGGACATTGTAGGCTGAAAGTCTTCATGGCATTCAATATCTTTGTGGGATACAAAGATCTGACTAAGTTAAACCTTTTTCGTGTCTGGCCAACATCAATGGTTGCCTATGACATTTTTTAGACGGATTAGTATTTTGGACATGGCATCCTGTCCCTAAGTGTGGCTATGCCAACTAGGATAGGGAATTCGACCATGTCATGGATGGTAGATGGAATTGGTCCAAACTGTTGAGGGCCTGCCCAGTAGGACATTGTAGGTCGATGATGAACTAATTCTTGCTAATTTTATCATTTTGACCCAGTAGTAAGGGTATTCTCCCAACATTAACTACATGCTTATTTTGCCTACTGATCAATGTGTCTCACCTGAGAAGCTGACCAAAGGAGATTGTGTTGTATCGTTTTGAGTGTTTTTCCTTCTAGGATAGCAGCCGTAGAATTGGCAGATGTACCTCTTCATTCGTCATTTATATGTAATTAGCTAGGGTGGTGAATGGGGTGTTGGTGGTTGTTTTTGGTTTATGTAAACCTATTTGAGATAGAAACTGTCTTCCATGGAGAAGACGAATTTGTGAAATTAAGAAATGAAATAAGATGGCGCCAATGTTTGAGCAAATAGTAGCAGGCTCAGTAACTTGGGTGTTTGGGGTTCAACCTCTTGACCTCCTGCTAAGCAGTGCAAACCTATCAATCTCTTGGCGAGCCTAAGGTGGTCAAGTGGTTGGTTGAAGAACGTGATCGGAATATGATTACTACGGCAAGTAGGTATTCTGGTGAGATAATATTGTGTGTGTGGAGAGGATGGAATGTTAGCGTCCTTTAGAACTGCATCAGGGTAGGGTATTTATACCCAACAATCCCAAACATGGGAAACGGTTGGCCATAAAGGCTTATCATGGCTCTTGAATGCTATTCATGGGGTTCTGATGCGAAAAATCTAGTTTTCCGAAAATTAAACCTTTACTAGATTACGACACGGGCAGTGTACCCTTGTCAATTGTAAACAGTATTGGCAAATATCGGGTTCGAACACAGGGACTATTTATAGTTGAAAATATTAGTTTATAAAAATGCGTAACAAGTAACAAGTTGGTTTTAGTCTTAGTGAAGACTTGCTTATAAATACAGTAAAAAATATTTAAGATTTCAAATATGGATAAAAGATACGCTTGCTTGGACCGTTAATGAATATGTATTATTTCTTAGGTGTGAAAATATCGATAAACTTCTAATGTAAAATCCTAAGTTCCTTTCGAATACCGGATTTCTCCAATTACCTAACCATGCAACGATTCCTTTCGAATACCGTTAACACCTCAAGTAATTGTGCATAAAGTTTCAAGCCGATATGTGAGAATTAATTTATAAGCTTCCTTTCGAATAGCTTACTAACTCCTAAACCGATTTCTCTTAATTTAGTAGCTAGCGTGTGTGTTAATATCTACTTGTAAAAATTGTTGTTAATGATTCCTTTCGAATATCATTTACTTATAATCAACTAAAGACCGGCCGATTAATTCGTTCCTATTTTAGTAAAAATTACGGATTCCTTTCGAATACCCGTTTTTAGATTACCAAACAAGAGTATAAACAATTTTAGCAAGATAATTAAGTTATTAACCCAAACGGATCCCCAGTTAACCTCTACACATCAATCGATTTTCAAAACCCAAGACCTAACACATAAACATCACATAATCTAAGCTAACGTATTAAGAAATTAGCTACTCATGATCGTAACAAACACAATTAAACATGTAAAAGACATACTTCAAATTGCAATTAAAATAATGAAAGATTCAATACCAAAAGCTGGAAATTAGGTTCCAAGTATCCCCAAATTAACAAAGCGGAAACTAAAGTAACGATTGTTCAATGGAAATTAACGATTATCAAAAAGTGTTCTTGATTCTCCTTGCTAATTGATACTCTCCAACTGATGATATGATGATAATGATGGTGTAATTGTTAGAAAAACGTTCATAAGTAAGTCCCCCCACTAACTCTTTGGATTCCCACTTAATTAGGATTAAAAGAATAAAATTGTAACTGCCAGCGCCAGGAGTTGCGCCGCAACAGATCGTCTTGCGCCGCAACATACATAATTGTTTTGCCAGATACGTGATATACTTGCGCCGCAATTCATGCGTCTTGCGCCGCAAGTCAGCTTCAGCAAGCTCCATAACTTTTGTGTCAAGATTAGTCCAATTGATTCCCGACTTGTTTTGCTTAACTCCTTTTGGTCCCAAATCATCTCCAATCGCTCCAAACATAACTAAAACCTATAAAACACACTTTACACAAAATATAAGCAATACGGGGTCTATCCATTACGTTTGGGACACAAAACATAACAAATATCGCTATGAAATACTCGTATAAATGAGCGATATCAAACCCCCCATACTTAAGCATTTGCTTGTCCCTAAGCAAATCCGACTCAAACCTACTAACCATTTTACAAAACATACAACTTAAGAAAAATTAGGGAATCACGGGCTCAAACATTTAATTAAATTCCGGTGTTAGAAATAAAGATATGCGTGAAATTGCTAGATCGTAAAACCGACTACAAACATCTAAAGCTACTAAATTACTTAAGCAAACAAGAACCGCAATTTACCAATTTTAACTCCTAATTCTTCCCCTAGTTTAGATATTTCAAGATAATCACACCTTAGTCCTCACTCTCCAACCGTAGTTGAAGCGATCAGCCATTACAGCCGACCCCTTACGCCTTACTTTCGGGGGAATCCTTAAAATATTACTAAGCATTTTCTTCATTTGAGTACTTCTTTCTTTTGAGAATTATTTGGTTAGTCTACATCTTTTAGCTTGCCTCTCACTTTCGTTCACTTCAAATACTATAGATTTATTATTATATATTTTCTTTGAAGTGAACAAGTATAACGGGATTTGAGTCTTCGTTATAGTGAGGATGAGTTCAAATTTGTTGACGGGAAAGACCTATGGCCTTTTTCTTCGCCTCTAATTCTCCAAGGGCTTAGGTAATACTAGGATTCCCCAACTACCCCCGAAAGGGTGCAAGGACTAAAAGGGCTCGGTACTAAGGATACAGTGATTATCTATCTTTTTGATTTTTCAGGGAAACTTAAGGAACTAAAATTAGAAAACCTAAACTCTTATTTACAAGTATTTTATTAACTAAAGATGTTCCTAAGCAATTTCACGTTAATGTACCGGAATAAAGTTAAATATACAAGCCCCTATCATTTTCCCTAACTACGTTTAAGCGTTTTAAAATTATTTTTTTTTTTTTTTTTTTTTTTTTTTTATGACTCAAATGGGACTAAAATAAACGTAATGGATATAGGGGATAAAACTAACTAAATTTCCGACTAACCCCCCATACTTGAATAACACATTGTCCCTAATGTGTTCCATCAAAATAAATCTAACTAACTTAAAGGAAATTAAACTAAAAATACAAAAATAAAAGAAAGAAAGAAAACAAAACCGTGCGAGTTCCGTAGGATGAGGCATGATTTCTGAATCTACTCCGCACGTGCTGAACTTAATGCCAGTCTTGGTAAGATCCAAACACATAGACAAACAAGTTCATTAGCATAATAATAAAAATCCTAAACAACAGAAAATAAAATAGTTCCAAATACGACCCGACACAACTGAAAAGTAAATAGTTCAAGCATAACAAAGTACAACAACAATCAAATAAGCCCCACAAGTGGCTTTTCCACGTCTTTCACTCGTCATCATTAGGTGGGGGTTGGTTCCACATGGGAGGTGGGTTGTATTCATTCCACCCACTCGCTGCCTCGGAATGATGCACATGGTACTGGGCAGTGGTCATATAATCCCACATGGGCTGGTATCGCTCCATGTGATACTGTGTGTAAGCCCCAAGCTGATGAACATCCGAGCGGGTCCGATCGACCTCTGTCCTGATCTGATGAACCTCCGATCTAAGGTGAAGAACATCATCATGTGTCTCGTCCACTCGGCGCCCAATCCTATACATTTCATGCATCATGGGATTAAAGTCAAACGGGCCAAGTGGTGGTGATGTGTGACCCCCCGAAGTCGGTCCCTGTGGAATGGGACCCTCATCCTCCTCGTCATCTGCCTCCTCATCTTCATTCTCTTCGTCATGCATCATACCAACAAACGTCCCCTGTGGTGTCACAATCTCATACCTCAACAAATCATTCCTTGTCACCAATTTCCGAACCACCGGGGGACTACACTGTTTAAGCCCCGCTTGCGTTAGCACTCCCAAATTTTTCGCAATACGCGTAATAAAATGCCCACAAACCATGGGCCCCGCTGATTGTCTCCCGGACCCCTTCTCTTTCATATATTGTACCAAAGCCCAAGGTGCGTTCACATATTGTTCCGGGTTCTGTTTTGCGAAAAAGTGCAACAGACAAAGGTCCTCGACGTAGACTTTATCTTGATGCTGGTAGCGTTGAAAGAATGAATTGGAAATAGCTTTCTGAATTAACTTCAGATACGGATCTGTGATGTTTTTCGCCTTGTTGGTAGTGGAATGAGGTCTTAACCCGGATAACGCGAACCAAATATCATCTTTAGTTTCTGGGACATCATTCCAGCTCCAATTTCCATGTACCCCATATCCGCTCATCTGATAGCGGTTCTCATACTCCGCCTCAGTAAACAACCCTGCCAAAAACCCGAATTGTGCAATAGTGACTTCATGAGCTTTTCCCCCTAAACGGAACTTGATTATCTTGGCATCATAAACTTCGTGACCCTTGGTGGGTACCCGATCAACCGTCAAACTGGAATAAAATTCCAAACACAATTCCCGATAACTACTCTCTTGCACACTAAACCCTTTTTTCCAAACTGCAATCTCAAAAGGTGGAGAATTCAGTTCTCGTATGAACCGTGTCAGGAGGTAAGAATCCAATGCCTCCGTGATCCCCAAGTCCCTAATCACGCCCCAATCCAAAAACTTTGCCGGCCACGGTGCTTTATCTTGAAGTGCCGCCAAATTGTTGTTTAATCGGATTTTTTCATTGGCACTACATCCCGGCCATTTGAGCCAAGGGTGTGTTTCAGAGCGCATCATCATGGATGCAGGTGATGGAGTGTGGGATCGTGCTACTTGATGAGCCGTGGATGATCCCTCGGCTTCTGGTTCCTCCACTGCTAGGCGTTTTCCCTACAAAATAATACAACAACACAACAAAACAACCACACACAAACTGTTAGAATAAAATGAAACGAAACAAAAAAAAAATTTTTTTTTTTTTTTTTTTTTTTTTTTTTTATATAAAACTGCAGGTCTGAAGCTGTCTTGCGCCGCAAACAGGCCCTCTTGCGGCGCAAGACAAGCAGTTCGCTGTGTGAAGTTCTGCAGCAACAAGTTTCAAACCGACACAACCAAACCAAACCTAACAAAACTGAAACTAATCGACATGAGGCTAAAGCTTATCCTAATTAACGAATTTACTATTAAAGAACCCTAATTTCCATTTTCCCCAATTCAATTTCAATTCAAGAACCTAATTTAAGCAAAATAAGATGAACATCACCAAAACTTAAACTAAATGAAATGACGGAAATTCCTTTCTAATTAACGAATCGAAACCTAAAGAAATTAAACCTAACATTTTCCCCAAATCAATTTCAAATCAAGAACCCTAAATTAAGCTAAAATTAAGAAATTAAACTTAATAAACAACACATACCGATCTCCCCATGAAGAAAATAAGTTGGATTTGAGAAAATGATGGCAGAAATCGAATTCGAAATTTGAAGGTGTGTGTGTTCTTTCACTTGCGGCGCTGGAGTTGTGAGGAAATTCGGTTTTAAGGGTTTGAAGTAAAAATCTAATTAATTTTTTTTTTTTTTTTTGTACTGCTGCGTCTTGCGGCGCAAATGAGTAAGCTTGCGGCGCAAGACATTTAACAAAATTTTTCTTTCCGCTACTGAAGTTGCCTTGCGGCGCAAGACACATGTCTTGCGGCGCAAGACTAGTGTTACAGCAATTATTTTTCGTTTTGACTCCTAAATCACTTAAACACTTAACTAATCTAAAACTAGTTAACTCCTACATTACTAAAATAACTAAAAACAGCAAAAGTAATCAAGACAAGAGAAAATAAAAGAGAAATGATACAACAAACCGGGGTTTAATCCGAAAGTGCTCGTTTTTTCCTCGAGTCATTAGCTTGACTCCTCGTTGTGCCGAGAACCTAGAACGGGTAGAACCCATCCTCCAATGTCATACTGTTCTCCTCATCTTCCTCACGATAAAGTTTGACTCTTTGACCATTAACGATAAATGATCCGCCATCATCCGTTTCTAGCTCCACATATCCACCCGAAAAGACCCGTCTCACCAAATACGGACCCGTCCACTTTGATCTCAACTTAGGCGCCTTAAACTTGTATTTCGATTGGAACAAAAGTACCTTGTCCCCTTCCTTAAACTCTTTCCGCCTAATTTTCAAATCATGGACCATCTTAGTCCTCGCTTTATAAAGAGCGGAATTCTCGTACGCGTTCCATCTTAACTCATCTAACTCATGGAGTTGTAGAAATCTGGTTTCGCCACTAGCAATTAAATCCATACTACACTCTTTAAGCGCCCAATACGCCTTATGCTCTATCTCCATGGGTAAATGACACGTTTTCCCATATAGCATCTTGAACGGGGTGGTCCCAATCGGAGTCTTATAAGCGGTCCGAAACGCCCACAATGCTTCATCCAATTTCTTTGACCATAAAGACGGGTTGTTGTTGACCGTCTTTTCCAAAATCCGTTTAATCGCCCGATTAGTGTTTTCGACTTGCCCACTTGTTTGAGGGTGGTAGGAAGTCGAAAACCGGTGTTGTACCCCATATTTCTTCAAAACTTTTTCCATTTGGGCGTTTGCAAAATGGGTTCCCCGATCACTTATCAACGCTTTTGGCATGCCAAACCTACAAAATAAACTTCGTAAAAAGTCAATAACAACGTTAGCATTATTAGTAGGTAGAGCCTTCGCCTCGACCCATTTGGATACATAATCCACCGCCACCAAAATATAGACATTTCTGTTTGACGGTTTAAACGGCCCCATGAAATCAATTCCCCAAATATCAAAAACCTCGCACACTTGTATACTCTGTTGCGGCATCTCGTCTCGTTTGGTCACCGTACCTTGCCTTTGACACGAATCACATGTCCTCACTAAGGTATGTGCTTCCTTAAAAATAGTGGGCCAATAGAAACCCGCATCAAAGACCTTTTTACCCGTCACGGATGGACCATAATGCCCTCCCGTTGGACCATGGTGACATTCATCGAGAATTCGCCTCGTATCAGCTCCATAAACACACCTTCTCACCATTCCATCGGCACACATCCTAAACAAAAATGGTTCCTCCCAAAAATAATACTTGGCATCCGAGTATAGCTTCTTCCGTTGTTGATAAGTAAGCAATCTACTAACAACTCCACCCGCTAAATAATTTGCTATGTCGGCGTACCAAGGACCCCGTTCACCAAACGCTTTCCCAACAAATGCCAACCTTTCATCCGGAAAGGTGTCTCGAATATCCTCCTCATTCAAAGCTCCAAGACTCGGATTCTCCAAACGGCTCAAATGATCCGCTGCCACATTTTCTCTACCCCTCTTGTCTTGAATCTCCACATCAAATTCTTGAAGTAATAATATCCACCTAATCAACCTCGGCTTCGCATCTAACTTTGAAAACAAAAACTTTAAGGCCGAGTGATCCGTGAACACTACCGTCTTACTCAATACCAAGTATGATCTGAATTTATCGAACGCAAAAACTACCGCCAATAACTCCTTCTCGGTAGTAGTGTAATTTTGCTGAGCTTCATTTAGAGTCTTGCTAGCAAAATAAATGGGTCGAAAGTGTTTGTCAATTCGTTGACCCAATACCGCCCCTACCGCAAAGTTGCTAGCGTCACACATTAATTCAAACGGCAATTCCCAATTTGGTGACACTAAGATCGGTGTGTTGGTCAACCGTTCCTTCAATAATTCAAATGCCGTCATACAATCCTCCGTAAATTCAAACTTTGTATCCTTTTCTAACAAACGGGTCATCGGCCTAGTTATCTTTGAAAAATCCTTAATAAATCGCCTATAAAACCCCGCGTGTCCTAAAAAACTTCTCACTGATTTCTCGTTCGTTGGAGGTGGTAACTTTGCTATGACTTCAATTTTTGCTCTATCAACCTCAATACCCGCCTTTGAAATCTTGTGCCCCAATACTATTCCTTCCTTTACCATAAAATGGCATTTCTCCCAATTCAAAACCAAATTCGTCTCTTCGCACCGTGCCAACATTTTGTCTAAACTCTCTAAACAACCATCAAATGAACTCCCATAGACTGAAAAATCGTCCATAAAAACTTCCATGGAGTTTTCGACCATATTCTGAAAAATTGCCATCATACACCTCTGAAACGTTCCCGGTGCATTACACAACCCGAATGGCATTCTTCTATAAGCGAAAGTACCGAAAGGACAAGTAAATGTTGTTTTCTCTTGGTCCTCGGGATCAATTGGAATTTGAAAATAACCCGAGAAACCATCAAGAAAACAATAAAACTCGTTTTCCGCCAACCTCTCTATCATTTGATCCATAAACGGTAACGGAAAATGATCCTTTCGTGTTGCCTCGTTTAACCTCCTATAATCGATGCAAACCCTCCAGCCCGTTACGGTTCTCGTGGGTACCAACTCATTCTTCTCATTCAATACCACGGTCATTCCTCCTTTCTTGGGCACACAATGAACCGGACTAACCCAAGGGCTATCCGCTATCGGGTAAATAATTCCTGCATCCAAGAGTTTAACAATCTCCTTTTTGACCACATCTTGCATATTCGGGTTAAGTCTCCGTTGTCGTTGGACAACGGGTTTTACATCATCTAAAAAGTTGATTTTATGTTTGCAAAAATCAGAACTTATACCCGGAATATCAGAAATGCGCCAAGCGAAAGCCTTTTTATGGCTTTTAAGGACCGTTAGTAATTTAACCTTCTCGTCTTCCAAAAGTGAAGACGAGATAATAATTGGGAGACTAGAATTACCATCTAAGAATGCATACTCTAGATGTTCTGGTAATTGCTTAAGTTCCAAATTCTTCGGAGGATCTTCAATCGATGTCTTGATCCTCGCCCCTTCGTTAACTACCAACTCCTTCACCTCATTCGAGCTTTCCTCCTCATTCGCTTCTTCTTTAACAATGGAATTTAGCATTTCCATTTCCGCTTCTTCTTCCAAAATTCCTTCCCAATCGAGGTCATAATCTGCTTCATCTATAACATCAATTCTAAAACAAGATTCATCAGTAGAATATGAATGTTTCATTGCTTGATTTAGAGAAAATGTTGCCCTTTCATCACCCAACCCCAAAGAAATTTCGGTATCCCGAACCCGGATGATAGCATCCGCGGTATTCAAAAATGGTCTACCCAAAATGAGAGGAACTTTTTCATCCTCCTCCATTTCTAGAATTACAAAATCCACGGGATATAAAAATTCTCCAACCCGTATAAGCATATTTTCGGCAATACCCAATGGATATTGATAAGATCGATCGGCCAATCTTATGCTCATACGTGTTGGTGTTAAAGCATTTGAAGACAATTTAGCGTAAATAGAGTTGGGCATTAAGTTAATGCTTGCCCCTAAATCCGCTAATGCACTAAAAGTAAAAGTGTCGTTAAAAGTGCAAGTCAAAAGAAAACTTCCTGGGTCTTCAAGCTTCGGTGGAATAGACCTCTTCACAATCGCCGAGCATTCGGCATTTAGAAACGCGGTGATTTTCTCCATGTAATCACCCTTCCCGCTCACTAGCTCCTTCATGAACTTTGCATAATTTGGCATCCCTGCAATAAGATCAACTAAAGGAACATTAATCTTAACAGTTTTCATTAATTCGATAAATTTACCGTATTGTTCCTTTTTCTTTTCTTTGCGAAGTCTATGCGGATATGGGATATGTGGTTTGTATGGCCCTTTTGGTTCGATTTCCAGCTCTTTTTCTTTATTATCACCCTTTGGTTCCTTCCCAGGTCTCGACTCTATTTCTATCTCTTCTTCGTCGTCCGAATCACTATCGATGGGTTCACGGTTCTGCACCTGAGCATGTTGCGGCACAACTACATTGTCTTGCGGCGCAAATAGTTGGTCGTCAACAATTGGGTCAGCTTCTGAGGACGAGTTGCGGCGCAAATGGTTGGAGTTGCGGCGCAAGAGGTTAGTTTCAGCTGAATTTTCCGTTTTGTCTTTGTTCAGCACCAATTCTCGGTTTCCCCCATACTTAGCCCCGGACCTAGTCTCCACAACGTTCACATGCTCATCCCGGTTGTTAGGAGGTACATATTTCGATCCTTGACTTGATGATCCTCCGTTATTGTTTTGATTTTGCCTCGGGTTTGGTTGGGTTGCACTTGGCATTTGACCCGTTGGTCGGTTTGAGAACTTTTCACTTAGTCGTTCAAATTTTCGTTCCAAGTCTTGCATGTTAGCTTGGGTGTTCCTTTGGCTTTGCTCCCACTTAGCGGTGAATCCCTTCAGTGAGTTAGCCATCAAGTCGTTATTTGCCTTTTGAGAGAAAACGAACTCTGTCATCATTTCCTCAAAATTCGATTTATTCTCTTCCTTCTGTTTGGGTTGAAATCTTTCCTCGTTCCTATTGCCCCGGTTTTGGTTTCCATATCCACTATTTCCTCGGTTTTGGTACCCATAGTTGGCATAATTGGCTTCTTCGGTTTTCGGCTCACAATCATCCGTATAATGTGGTCCCCCACATTTCCCGCAACCGTTTTTCACCAAGTGGACATCCTTTTCCAAACGACCCATCCGGTTTTTCATTTCTTCACCCAATGACTTAATCTCGTTAACCACTTCCTTATTACTACCACTACTACCCCCTTCTTCGACTTGGTTCACCGTTCCCCTTGCGCGCCTATTCCTAGAAACTCGGTCCCTAGCAATACGAGCTTGAACTTGGTCTTCCATCATTCGGTGCGCCTCGTTTGGTGACTTATATAAGAAGCTTCCACCTCCCGCTAGATCCAAGTCGTGTTGAGAACGACTATCCAAGCTATAGTAGAAAATGTCAATCACTTCATCCCGATTCAAATCATGCCCATGGCAATTCCTCAACAACTCCTTAAGCCTAATCCAAGCATCCGTGATAGTCTCGTTATCCCATTGTTGAAACGAGCGGATTTGGTTCAATAGCTTCCTACGCAGAATGGGTGGAAAAAATCTTGTCACAAAAATCTCTCTCATATCTTCCCAAGTCTCGATTGTTCCCGGCTCCAACTCATTAAACCACGTCTTCGCCTCTCCCGTGAGAGACGATGGAAACAAACTTAGCATAACGCTCTCTTCTTGACCCGCTCCATATCGGAACATCTTGCATACCTCCATATAATGCGCCACATGCTTGTGCGGGTCGGACTTGAAATTTCCGTCAAAAGTGCTATCTTGAATCATTTTTAAATGATGCCCTTTAACGGAAAAATCGACCCCCAAATCCGGTGCTACAATGGCCGACCCATTCGTTTGTGGTACTACCCTATTCCTATTGATCATCGGTATGTCAAAAGGATGGGGTGGGTTGTTTTCTATTATCGGCCTTCCGTTATCTTCCCCGTTTCCTGCCATCTCTTCTTCAAAAACAACTTCTACTTCTTCCTCGGAAGATTCGCTTTCACTATAAACTACCGACGCGACTGCTCCTAAACCTCGTTTCCTTAAAAGTTTTTCCGGATCCGACAGAGGACTTTGCACTTGTTTCCCTTGGGATCTCGTGTACATCCACAATCAATAATCCTGAAAATCACAACAAAAACAAAAATACCCGTGAAAAATATTCAAACAAGTAATCTAACAATAAACTAAAAACTTCAACTAAATCAAGTCCCCGGCAGCGGCGCCAAAAACTTGATGCGAAAAATCTAGTTTTCCGAAAATTAAACCTTTACTAGATTACGACACGGGCAGTGTACCCTTGTCAATTGTAAACAGTATTGGCAAATATCGGGTTCGAACACAGGGACTATTTATAGTTGAAAATATTAGTTTATAAAAATGCGTAACAAGTAACAAGTTGGTTTTAGTCTTAGTGAAGACTTGCTTATAAATACAGTAAAAAATATTTAAGATTTCAAATATGGATAAAAGATACGCTTGCTTGGACCGTTAATGAATATGTATTATTTCTTAGGTGTGAAAATATCGATAAACTTCTAATGTAAAATCCTAAGTTCCTTTCGAATACCGGATTTCTCCAATTACCTAACCATGCAACGATTCCTTTCGAATACCGTTAACACCTCAAGTAATTGTGCATAAAGTTTCAAGCCGATATGTGAGAATTAATTTATAAGCTTCCTTTCGAATAGCTTACTAACTCCTAAACCGATTTCTCTTAATTTAGTAGCTAGCGTGTGTGTTAATATCTACTTGTAAAAATTGTTGTTAATGATTCCTTTCGAATATCATTCACTTATAATCAACTAAAGACCGGCCGATTAATTCGTTCCTATTTTAGTAAAAATTACGGATTCCTTTCGAATACCCGTTTTTAGATTTCCAAACAAGAGTATAAACAATTTTAGCAAGATAATTAAGTTATTAACCCAAACGGATCCCCAGTTAACCTCTACACATCAATCGATTTTCAAACCCAAAACCTAACACATAAACATCACATAATCCAAGCAAATGTACTAAGAAATTAGCTACTCATGATCGTAACAAACACAATTAAACATGTAAAAGACATACTTCAAATTGCAATTAAAATAATGAAAGATTCAATACCAAAAGCTGGAAATTAGGTTCCAAGTATCCCCAAATTAACAAAGTAAAAATTGAAATAACGATTGTTCAATGGAAAATAACGATTATCAAAAGTGTTCTTGATCTCCTTTGCTAATTGATACTCTCCAACTGATGATATGATGATAATGATGGTGTAATTGTTAGAAAAACGTTCATAAGTAAGTCCCCCCACTAACTCTTTGGATTCCCACTTAATTAGGATTAAAAGAATAAAATTGTAACTGCCAGCACCACGAGTTGCGCCGCAACTGTATCACTTGCGCCGCAACATACATAATTGTTTTGCCAGATACGTGATATACTTGCGCCGCAATTCATGCGTCTTGCGCCGCAAGTCAGCTTCAGCAAGCTCCATAACTTTTGTGTCAAGATTAGTCCAATTGATTCCCGACTTGTTTTGCTTAACTCCTTTTGGTCCCAAATCATCTCCAATCGCTCCAAACATAACTAAAACCTATAAAACACACTTTACACAAAATATAAGCAATACGGGGTCTATCCATTACGTTTGGGACACAAAACATAACAAATATCGCTATGAAATACTCGTATAAATGAGCGATATCAGGTTCCAACGTTTGTGACTTTATTGTCATCATAATGATGCCAACGGTCTGAATCCTAAGGCATGAGCTTAAGACCGTCTGGCACAATGCTTAGAGGGAACAACAATGAAGTCAAGGACCAGGAACCCGGGAGCCAGGAGATCGGACCCGGGATATCGGGAGCCGAGAGGCCGGGAGCCGGGAGCCGGAAACCTGGAGGCCGGGAGCCAGAAGGCCGGGAGCCGGAATGCCAGGAGCCGGGAGCCGGGAGCTGAGAGCCGGGAAGCCGGGAGGCCGGGAGCCGGAGGCCGCGAGCCGAGAGGCAGGGAGCCAGAAGGCCGGGAGGCCGGGAGCCGGAGGCCGCGAGCCGAGAGGCAGGGTGGAAGGGACTAAGAGCCTTTCCTTGATGTAGAAGGGACTTAGCCTTTATACTGTGTTGTGTTAGCTTTTTAGGGCTTATAGGCTATATGTATCGAGCCTATTCCCTACTAACACTATCAATAAATTATTATTATTTATTTTTTATTTTTACTTATTTTGCATTAAGTTAAGTATTGTTTATAAGAATCTTGTCAAACAACGTGTTTGAAAATAGTTAGCTAATCATTGACTCACTTAACAAAACATAATAGATCAAGTTACAAGTATGAATGATCATGTAACATGATATTTATATCCATATGATTTTAAATATATAAAAAAATTTGAATGAATTGAAGTTTATATGAATCTTGTAAAAACTCACTTCTATCATAGTTGCAACTTGACTATATTATGCACGCAATCAATTATGATATTTTGAAATACGAATATGTTGATATTAAAATTCAAACATTTGTTATTATGGAGAAAAGATATAATAAAAGTCTCATTGATGAAACGAAGAAAATATGTAAGAGTGTGAGACTATAAATAGACCAAGTTTCACACATCAAATGACATCCCAAGTTCCATCAAAATTTACAAACTATGAATGCTTTTCGGTTTGTAACGTTTTTCTTTTTCTTAGTCACACCGCTAGCAAGTGTCTTGGCTCAAAATTGTGGACGACAAGGTGGTAATGCACCATGTTCCAGTGGTAACTGTTGTAGCCAATATGGTTACTGTGGGAACACTGCCGCTTACTGCTCGCCACAAAACAAGTGTCAGAGTCAGTGTAGCGGGAGTAGTACACCATCAACGGGTGGTGTTGACACAATCGTTACTGCAACCTTGTTTGACCAAATGCTTAAGTACAGAAATGACCCTAGGTGCAAGGGAAATGGTTTTTACACTTACAATGCTTTCATTAATGCCGCGAGAGCATATAATGGATTTGGCACAACAGGAAGTAGTGATGACCGAAAAAGAGAGCTTGCGGCTTTCCTTGCTCAAACCTCTCATGAAACAACAGGTATTTAATATCTTCTTTTTAGATGGACCACGATATATGACTTGTTATTTTGGATATTTCCATTGATATAACGATGGTTTGCGCACTTGCAGGTGGATGGCCAACTGCACCAGATGGTCAATTCGCATGGGGATATTGCTTTGTTAGAGAAGCAAACCCGACAAGCAGGTACTGTGACTCCCCTGACTGGCCCTGTCCCCAAAGCTACTATGGCAGAGGACCAATACAACTCTCTCAGTAAGTTAATTACAACTTCTATACACTTTCACAACTATGGTCTATGGGTGTCAATCGGGTTGACCAGACCCTAATAAGCTTATTCGAGTCGGGTCTTATTGGGTTTTCAAAAATTTTAGACTCACCCGCAACCCGACCCTATTAGGCTTATCCAGGTTCAGGTCGGGTTAGTTAGGTTTTGGTATTTTTGACACCCCAATTTACAAGCGTTCCATTATTTAGCTAATTACATATCATTTGTTGGTTGAGGTTTGAATCCAGTTGACGAAAAGTAATTAAACTCTACCGTAATTTTTTTTTTCTTAAAAGGTAATTGACAATACTAACAGGCCAACATTCTCCGGTCTCTATAGAACAGTATGTTAAAGACTATGGTAGCTTAAATTTATTAAATTAACATGAATTGTTTTAACCACTCAACTTAGTGAGTTTTATGAATGTTGGCCATTTTTTGACAGCAACTACAACTATGGGCTGTTTGGAAGGTCAATAAACAGGGATTTGATCAACAACCCCGATCTCTTAGCGACTGAGTCAAGTTTGTCATTTCAATCAGCCATATGGTACTGGATGACCCCACAAGGTAACAAGCCATCAAGCCATGATGTGATCACTGGAAGGTGGACTCCATCGGGTGCAGACACAGCAGCTGGCCGTGTCCCGGGTTATGGTGTGATCACAAATATCATAAATGGTGGTCTGGAATGTGGGCAAGGTCGAAACGATAGGGTGGAAGATAGAATTGGATTTTACAGAAGATATTGTAGCATTTTGGGAGTTGGTCCCGGGAACAACCTTGACTGTTACAATCAACGGCCTTTTGCATAGAAATCAAACTCGGTAATAAATAAAACTATTATGCTTTCGCCTTTTGTTCAAGAAACATAAATAAAATAAGTTGGTCATGTAACTTACGATATATCAATATTTGTAATATTGGTGTTTCATTTCTCAATACAATAAGGAAATGCCTTTTTAATTATGCCAAGAAAGTTACTTAAAAAGGAGACAATTTATTTTATATTCTATTGAAATAGATTAAATTGGAAAAACTAAAGAATTTTCTAAAATTAATTACACATATATGGTTGTTATGATTTAATCAAAGTAAAACGTTCATTCTTTTTAGCTTAGAAAATACATCGTTGAGTCTTTATATGATAACTAGTCGCATTCATGGTCCTTTACTTTGTTATAATTAAGAGACATTCGTTAACTTGTGCAAATAAGTAATGGACCTTTTCTTCAAAAAAGATAAAATATTATCATACTTACAAAGTTCCGGCCAATGGGGGTTTGTCCCATTGGTAGGAGGTTGTTCTCCCCTAGGGGAAATCTTGGGTTCGAGCTTCATCTGGGGTTTCCTCCTTAGGTGTAACTAACTTTGGTGTAAGGTTCATATAGACAGTATAGTAAACCGCTCAATTCATGAATTATTAATGGTGATTGATAGAGTTATGTTGATGATGGTTAGCTACATCAAATAAGAAATATAAGACACATTGAACGGGGCACGATGATGACCCACAAACGGTTTTAAGAATCAGGAGTGCTAGGATAATTGGGAGAAAATGAATATGCTAGAACTTAGCATAGGGGGTTCGAATGTACCTAACAAGTGCCTAAGTTATTCGTCTTTGGTTCCTCCACACCTTTGCGGTTTCTATGGAGATCATGGGCATACTAGCCCATAATCCATTCCTAAGTGCCTATCATTGAACATCCCATGTTTTTCCCCTAAACACTTTGTCTAATTTATGAGTCATGACTTATTCGTCAATGGTCACAATGATAGCTTAGTTAAGTGGATTGTACATAAAGAAGGGCAAGGCTTTCTATAAAGTTGATGTAGGTTGGTGGATTCCCTTACGTTATTTGGAGCCTTCTACAAAACTCCAACTATAGCCAAAACTATGTCCGCTAACAGAAAGTGAGTAGATGACGAAGTATGATCTTCGTCTATCTCGGAGATCATGTCATCAAGCCCCTCAGTCCAATATTATATGTACAACGTATATATGGTATTGGACTTATCTATCTACAATTATCCTCCCCACATGGGCCAAATTTTTTCCGAGGCAGTTTCCACTTTTAAGTTATTATGTGACTATCCCGTCGTTGAAAAAAGTGTAGTCTTAGCACCGTTTGTAGTCTCCAAAACGTAAGGCTCGATATCCTATGTAAGTTTTGAAATTCGAAAGTCTCAATGTTGATCGACTTTAAGTTGTCCTTCCTTATACTCTTGTTTAATAAATACAAATATATATTTAGACTAAATGATTTCAAGTATTATTAAGAAAATTGGATTGTTGTGTAGTCATATTTCAATACTAACATTTAGGAGGAGACTCTTTTCCATTTTTTAAGACATTTTACTATTTCATGAATAGTAAACGACATGTTTTTACCAACTCGTTTAAAGTTGCTACTTATCCTAATATTAGCATTGGTATAATAAGAAACAAAATATTATAAAGATTGTAATTTAGTCACATAAATATATGCAAAAAGTAAAAGTCTCATACACAAATAATTTATATACACAAATAGGGGTGTAACCGAGTCAAGCCGAGTTCAAGCTTGACAAGGCTTGAATTTGGCTTGAAAAAAATAATAATAAGCTTGAGCTTGGTTTGATAGCTTGTCAAACTTTCATCTAGGCTTGAGCTTGACTTGAGTGGATTCAATCAAAGCTTGAGTTTGGCTTGAAAGCTTGAATGTATACAAAATCATTGTATGTAATAGTCAAACATCCAAACTTATCAATAAACATATGTATAAAGTAAAACAAATAAAAATTATAATTGAACACCGACCATTAATAAAACCAACAATAACATTCTCATACCAAAGTTCAATATTAGAAACAAACACAAGCCAAAGTACTAATTAACGTTCAAACGTATAAAATATTTCAACAAAATATATCTTGTGAGGCTTTCATAAGGTTCACGGGCCTTAAATTTTTGAGCAAAATCATCAAGTATGCCCAAAAATATGCCAAGCAACTAACAATGTTATATAAAGATAAAAAAAAACACAGATCCGTAGCATGCATGTCATATTATCATACTTATTTCATTTAGAGTTAATTACATAATTGGTCCCTGTGTTTGTTCCAAAACAACGGGTCCAGTCCCTGGGTCGCAATTCCTTCGGACCCAGTCCCTGGAGCCTATCTTTGGTTGCACGTTTGGTCCCTCCCTCTAACGATTGTTAAAAATATCGTTAAATATGTCACGTGCCTGACATGTGATGGGTAAATAGGTAATTTCGCCTTTTTTTCCCCTTTATACATATCCAAACAACTATATTAACTTTCTCACCTACTGCTGATTTCATCTCCATTCTCCAACTTTTGATTCAGCTCAAATCTTAATTGAAATTCAGAAATTAACCAACACAGTACTACATATAATTTATGAAACTATTACCTGTTGCTGTCGATCGCGACCTGCCGTTACTCTTATTCAGAAATCTTAATTGGATGGTGGCGGATCGGAGAAATGGAGGCGGCGAGTGGGATCACGCACTTGCTTGCTTCGACTTTTGTGTGGGGCCAGGTGTTCCACGTCATACGAATTCCGTCGATTCCTTCTGGATCGGTGTTTGCCATCTCGGTTGACATAATTGGGGGGGTTTTGATTTTCAGGGAATGCATTCATCCGCAGATACCACAACTAGCGGTAATTGGATTTTCAGAGAGTTCTTTAAACCTTTTAACATCAGATTTCAGATTAGATGCATTCTTTATGCTACTTTAATTTTTATTCGGAGACTCAAAAAGATCTGTCGATTGAGAAATTAGGGTTGAATCAGGAAAAAGATGGATATGTATAAAGGGGAAAAAAAAGGCGAAATTACCTTTTTACCCATCACGTGCCAGGCACGTGATGTATTTAACGAGATTTTTTAACGATTGTTAGTGGGAGGGACCAAACGTGCAACCAAAGATAGGCTCCAGGGACTGGGTCCGAAGGAATTGCGACCCAGGGACTGGACCCGTTGTTTTGGAACAAACACGGGGACCAATTATGTAATTAACTCTTTCATTTATAAAAAATAGTATTTCAATAGCCAAGATAGTAGCTCATCTTCTTTTCTTTCAGAATATAGCCACCAGCCCACCAATCCTACCATCTATCTCTACTCGTTACAGTATCACAATAAATATAGATAATCAAAGTTTAATTTTTCCTCTTTATGAACGATATTAAGAAATCAGAAGTGAAAACATAGAATAGCTTTTGATTAGACAATATATATGATCAGTTTATTATGATGTTAACACTTACATTATTAAATAAAAAAGTCGTTGAGACTGAACTTACAATTTTTCTAAAAAAGGTAAAAAGATAAGATGTGAACAATGATCGGAGAAGAGACTGAAGGCATGATGAATTGGAAAGTGAAAAAAAACTGTGAAGAACTAGAGAATGTCAATCGTTAGGTTAAACTTAAAACTCCTTCTAGAATAGTTAATCACATATTTTCAAATTGAGTCCTTATAATTAGGTTACTACTAATAAACTAACCCCTAATTATTTATAAGAATTTGTTATGAAAACATATATACATTAAAACTTGAAAAAGCTTGATAAGAACTCGAGTCAAGCTATCTAAAGCTTGAGCTTGGCTTGTTAAGGGTTTCGAGCTTATTTTTGGGCTTGAGCTTGGGCTTTAGCTTGATAAAAGCTTGACTCAATCGAGTCAAGCTCGAGTTCGAGCTCAAATTATTTGATAAAAGCTTGATTTGATTACACCCCGTCACAAATTTAAATCACAGTTTCAATTTTGATGTCACATATTTTTAGTTATGAATCATAGATAGGCTACAAATGAGTTCTAACTGATAGGGATGTTTGTTTGTTTGGTTGGGTTTCGGGTTATCAGGTTTATTTGGTTTGAATTATTCGGTTTTTTGCTAACAAATAATATATCCAAAACCAACACCCAAACCAAACCATTAAATAAGGGTTAAGTTTATTTGGTCGGGTTTTGGATTACCCAAATTAAAATACTTTGAAATTTTTATTTAGGGGGTGTTTGATATCACCACGGACCAAAGACTCGAACTCAGACCACGGACCCGGTCCGTGGTCTGCGTGTTTGATAAACCAAGGTTGTCACGGCCTCGGTCCGTACCACGGACCCGTATCAAAGATTGAGTCTTTAATAAAAAAGTGAAGACTCATTTTTTCATTCAAAAAACCCAAACCTACCCTTCAAAGCTCGTTGACCGCTAACCAAAATTGATCTTATTTTGTCCTTTGTTCTTGATTTCGGGTACTTGCGGGCACTCTTTGTAGGAGTTAATATAATTACAGGTAACATGGGCCTAATTTTTTTGTTTGAAGTTTAACTGAGAATTTTGATTATGATTTCTACTGTCTTGTTAGTTAGTTGTCTTGTTTGTTAATGGTGTTTCTAACTTGGATACCTTTTGTGACAATTATTATAGTAACTGGGATGTTTGGTCAATGACCATTACATGTTCGATTATATGTATGAGAAATAAAAAAAAAAAAATATGATGCTGTAATATTAAAAATATGATGTTGTAAGAAAAAAATAAATGCGCTTATATAACTGATTGATAGTATGTGTTTTTGTTTAAGCTTGTAGTCTATATTCACGTTTTGATAAATAGTTAATTTACATTTTTGTACGACATTCAATATAAAAGTAAACAGAAGGCTAAAATAGTCATTTCTCGCAGTCAGCATAGCCAGTCCGAGGCATAATCAAACACAACAAACTTAGCATGCACCTAACTCAGTCTGAGCTCCCACTCAGTCTGTGCTCCAACTCAGTCTGCACCAACTCAGTCTGCAGCTATCAAACAGCCCCTTAGTTTTATTTGAATAATTATATTATCTTGATACAAATTTAAACTATTAGCAATTCATATTAGACTATATATATATATATATATATATATATATATATATATAGAGTTGGTTTCAAATAAGAACCATACAAATAATTAGGAACCATTAGGAACCATTAGGAACCAATATTCACCAGTGTATATATATGATATTAACCAGTGTATATAAGGCATATGTATATATATATATATACACTGGTGAATATTATATGTATATACACTGGTGAATATTATATGTATATACACTGGTGAATATCATATTAAATATACACTGGTGAATATTATATGTATATACACTGGTGAATATTGGTTCCTAATGGTTCTCAAATATTTAGTGGTTCCTATTTGAACCCACCTATATATATATATATATATATATATATAGAGTTGGTTTCATTTAAGAACCATGTAATTATTTAGGAACCATTAGGAACCATTTTTAGGCAAGGTGGCAATTTTGTAATTAAGTCAAAATTGAGAGCCAAATTGGAAATCAATTAAAACCACTTTAAAATCCTAATTAACTTTAAATTAACATATCTAGAGTATAACTAGGTTTTAGGAAAAACTAAATACACCATTAGAACAAGCATTTAATTATCTTTCCAACGAGCACCCACTTGATATACTTTTGACGACTTTTTTTTTTTTTTTTACAGTGAGTTTCGGTATATACACTAGTGTATATACTAAATATTCACCAGTGTATATACTAATTCACAAAAAACACATCTGAACCATATATATACTATACACTAGTGTATACACTATATTCACTAATGTATAGTTATACACTAGTGTATTTATACACTACAGTAGTGTATTTATACACTAGTGTATACACTATATTCACTAATGTATAGTTATACACTAGTGTATTTATACAATATACACTAGTGTATACACTATATTCACTAATGTATAAGATGTATTCTCTATTGAATACATGGTATTCACTGGTGTATATTGTATATTCACTTGTGTATATTGCGTATTCACTGGTGTATATTGTATATTCACTTGTGTATATATATATTGTATATTCACTTTTGTATATTGCGTATTCACAATTAAAAGGAAATTAATATAAAGATTCGTATACATTAGTGAATATAGTGTATACACTAGTGTATAGTGTATATGGTTTAGATGTGTTTTTGGTGAATTAGTATATACACTGGTGAATATTTAGTATATACACTAGTGTATATACCGAAACTCACTAAATAAAAAAAAAAAAAAAAAGTCGTCAAAAGTATATCAAGTGGGTGCTCGTTGGAAAGATAATTAAATGCTTGTTTTAATGGTGTATTTAGTTTTTCCTAAAACCTAGTTATACTCTAGATATGTTAATTTAAAGTTAATTAGTATTTTAAAGTGGGTTTTAATTGATTTCCAATTTGGGGATTTGACTTAATTACAAAATTGCCACCTTGCCTAAAAATGGTTCCTAATGGTTCCTAAATAATTGATGGTTCCTAAATGAACCCACTTCTATATATATATATATATATATATATATATATATATATATATATATATATATATATATATATATATAGGGGGAAGTGAATATGGGGCTGTTACACATGTAAACTTACATGCGAAACTCATTAAAAACTATGACGTTTTATGGTTTAAATGTTTTTCAACGCTTGATTTGTCCTATATTCATCAAGGGAGAGGTGATCCCAAAATGCAGGGGGTCATTGTTTATTATGAAGAAGTTATAAAAAGTGACTTCGATAGATGCCCAGTGATGACAAAAACTTATATTTTTGAAAGACACGATTAATGAAGAAAAAGATGTGAATAGATAAAAATTTGTAAAGTTAGTTTAATTAAAATGATTTAAATTTTATAGATTTGAAGAATTTTTAACAAAACGACATATTTTTTGATGAGTTTTGCATGTAAGCTTACATGTGTAACAGCCACATATTCACTTTTATATATATATATATATATATATATATATATATATATATATATATATATATATATATATATATATATATATATATATATATAGGGGTTAGTTCTTGTAAAACAAACTTTAAAGTAAAATAAGTAAAAAAAAATAATGAATAATTTATAACTTTAAATATTTTAGATTATCGTTAATTTTAACCATATCTCAAACTTTAAAAAACGAAGTTTTGTTTAACATCAGAAAATGGGTAGTTTTATCGTTATGCATCAAATTTGAATATTTACTACACAAAAACAATGAACTTGATGCATAACCCTTAAACGACATATATTTTGATGCATATCAAAACTTGCTTTTTTAAAGTTTGTTATAATACAATAAATAAACATAATACAAAATTACACATATAATAAATTATTTTTTCATATTTTTTTACTTATTTTACTTTAAATATTAGTTTATAAGAACCTCCTCCTATATATATTGATAGTGTTAGTAGGGAATAGGCTCGATACATATAACCTATAAGCCCTAAAAAGCTAACACAACACAGGATAAAGACTAAGTCCCTTCTACATCAAGGAAAGGCTCTTAGTCCCTTCCACATTATGCAGGCTCTCGGCTCCGGAGCCGGCACTCAGGCCTCAGCTCCCTGCTCCAGGATCCAACTGGCCGGCTCCCGGCTCCGGCCTCCGGCCTCCCGGCTCCCGGCTCCCGGCTCCGGCCTCCCGGCTCCCGGCTCTGGCCTCCCGCCTTCCGGCTACCGACCTCCGGCCCGGGCTTCCGGCTTCCGGACTCCCGGCTCCCAGCTTCCGGCCTCTCGGCTCCCGATGTCCCGGGTCCGATCTCCTGACTCTCGGGTTCCTAGTCCTTGACTTCATTGGTGTTCCCTCTAAGCACTGTGCCAGACAGTCTTAAGCTCCTGCCTTAGGATTCAGACCGTTAGCATCATAATGATAACAATAATGTCACGAACGTTGGAACCCCATGAATAGCATTCAAGAGCCATGATAAGCCTTTATGGCCAACCGTTTCCCACGTTTGGGATTGTTGGGTATAAATACCCTACCCTGATGCAGTTCAAAGGGTGGCCAACACTCCATACATCTCTCACACAGATATCTTCATCACTTACATACTTACCGGAATACTTACTCACCGCAGTAACCACATTCCGATCACCTTCTTCAACCAACCACTTGACCACCTTAGGCTCGCCAAGAGCTTGATAGGTTTGCACTGCTTAGCAGGAGGTCAAGAGGTGGAACCCCAAACACCCAAGTTACTGAGCCTGCTACTATTTGCTCAAACATTGGCGCCATCCGTGGTACCCGTTTTAGCAACGGTGTTTCATTTCATTTCCATCTTATTTCATTTCTTAATTTCACAAATTTGTCTTCTCCATGGAAGACAGTTGCTATCTCAAATAGGTTTACATAAACCAAAAACAACCACCAACACCCCATTCACCACCCTAGCTAATTACATATAAATGACGAATGAAGAGGTACACCTGCCAATTCTATGGCTGCTATCCTAGAAGGAAAAACACTCAAAACGATACAACACAATCTCCTTTGGTCAGCTTCTCAGGTGAGACACATTGATCAGTAGGCAAAATAAGCATGTAGTTAATGTTGGGAGAATACCCTTACTACTGGGTCAAAATGATAAAATTAGCAAGAATTAGTTCATCATCGGCCTACAATGTCCTACTGGGCAGGCCCTCAACAGTTTGGACCAATTCCATCTACCATCCATGACATGGTCGAATTCCCTATCCTAGTTGGCATAGCCACACTTAGGGACAGGATGCCATGTCCAAAATACTAATCCGTCTAAAAAATGTCATAGGCAACCATTGATGTTGGCCAGACACGAAAAAGGTTTAACTTAGTCAGATCTTTGTATCCCACAAAGATATTGAATGCCATGAAGACTTTCAGCCTACAATGTCCAATTGGGCAGGCATGCATTATAAAAGTTTAGAACAATTTCATCCACCATCCATGACATGGTCAAATTCCCTACCCGAGTGGACTGAACCATAATTAGAGACAGGATGTCATGATATGTCATGGACACGATACAGATCCAAAAGTGCCATAGACACATGATAGATCTTAAAGTGTCATTAGCAGAATACAGATCTAAGAGTCTCACGGGGCACAATTCAAAATTTTCATGGATAAAGAATAATACGTGTCATTTACACCTAATCAGATCCTGACAGCCTTGGATATGACTTCTGATCGACAGCCGCCGACTGGATCGTAATAGGCACCTGGGCATAGTAGCCATCCAAGCATAATAGGCATCCAGACATAATATCCATCATGACATACTAGCAATCCATGCATAATACCTATCCTGACAAACTTGATATTCTTGTCCGGACTTGATATTTTTTGTCCAATTTGGCAAAAATTTGATATTTTTGTCCGGACTTGATATTTTTTGTCCGGACTTGATATTTTCGTCCGACACACTTGATATTTAGTGTCGACCTTGATCTTTGGCCAGCTTGGACAGCCGGCCAATTTGGCAAAAAATTGATATTTTTGGGCGGACTTGATATTTTTCGTCCGGACTTGATATTTTCGTCCGGCACACTTGATATTTAGTGTCGGACCTTAATATTCGGCGCTTGGACAGCCGGCCAATTTAAAAAAAAAAACATAATAATAATAAATAAAAAAAAAAAAAAAATCACCTCCCACGGAGGAAATGTTTTTACCTCCAAGAGGGAAACAGTGTTACCTCCCAGGAGAGGAAGGGGTTCCACCCCTCTCTCATCCCTCCAAATGGGAAGGGTTTCATAACCTCACATCCCTTCCAAGAGGGGAAAAAGTTTCACCCCACCCATCCCTGTCCCTCCAAGGAGGAAGGGTTCCACCTCTCTCAATAGGGGAAAGGTTTAACCACTCTCATCTCTCCCAAGAAGGAAAGAGTTCCACTCCTCCTAAGAGAGGAAAAGTTTCATCATCTCTCATCCCTAAGAGGGAGAAGGGTTTCAACCATCCTATCCCTTCCAAGAGGAACGGATTTCAGCACCATCCAGAGAAAGCCTTCAATGCCTTTCAGATATAAAGAAATTTTTTAAAAATTTTTAAAAAAAAAATCGAAAAAATAAAAAAATAAAAAAAAATAAAAAAAAAATGAGGAAAGGATTTCATTTCTCCCAAGAGAGAATAATTCCATCTCCCTAAGAGGGAAGAATCCCCCTCCCAATATGAAACGATTTCACATTATCCCAAGTGGGAAGGATTTCACTTCCCATAAGAGAGAAGGGTTTCACTTCTTCCAGGGAATGATTTCACCCTCTCCCAGCAAAGAAAGGTTTCACCTCCTTCCAAGACATAAAGATTTCAAGGAAAAATCTTACCCTTCCCAAAAGAAGAAGGATTTCATCACCTCTCACCCCTCCAAAGGGAGGCGTCCAAGGCTGAGTGTCGGCCTAGGCAATGTGCCGGCCAAGGGGCACGAGTACCGGCCAAGGCATGAGTGCCAGCCAGGTAAGGCGTCGGCCAAGGCACGAGTGCCGGCCACAGTGGGGTATCACCTCTCATCTCTCCCAAGGGCAAAAAGGGTTTCCATAACCTCCCACCTCTCCCAAGGGGGAAGGGTTTCATCACATCCCACCCTCCCAAGAGGGGGAAGGGTTCCAAGTGGGGGAAGAATTTCAGCTCCTCACAAAAATGAAAGGTTTTACCAACTCTCACCCCTCCCAAGGGGGAAGGGTTTCACCGACACGGGATACGAGTGCCAGACCAAGGCAAGAGTGCCGGACCAAGGCACAAGTGCTGGACCAAGGCAAGGCAAGAGTGCCGGACCAAGACACTAATGCCGGACCAAGGCACAAGTGTTGGACCAAGGCACGAGTGCCGTCTTGCCAAGGCACGAGTGCCATACCACGTATGTCTGCCCACAAATGCTCAGGAAGGATTTCAACTTCCCTAAGATGAAAGGATTTCACATCCACCAGGAAGGATTTCACCTCCTCCCAAGGGGAAGAATTTCACCTCCTCTCCCAAGAGAGAGGGATTTCACATCCAACAGGAAGGATTTCACCTCCTCCCAAAAGGAAGAATTTCACCTCCTCTCCCAAGAGAGAGGGATTTCACATCCTCCAGGGAATGATTCCATCTCCCCCAAGAGGGAAGGATCTCACCCCCTACCAGCAGGGAATGCTTTCACCTCCTCCCAAGAGAAAAAGCTTTCATCTCCTACCGGCAGGGAAAGGTTTCACCTTATTCACCTCCTTCCAATGAGGGATTTTACCTCATCCTCAAAGGGAAATATCTTACGGAGAAGGATATCCTTTCTCTCAACATAGAAGGATCTTATATCCTCCCAAGAGGGAATGATATAACTCCTTCTGACAGAAAAGGACCGTACCTACTCACAGCAAGGAAGGATCTTACCCCCTCCCAAAAGTGAAGGGATTTTGCCTCCTCCCTACCAGCGTACTCATCTTCCGCTCGGCCGCACACCGCCTGTCACCCGACCAGTTTGTCAAGATTTGACAACCAGTCTCAGCACATCTAGCCTATCAACATAAAACAGTGCAGGTGCCATCATCCTTGGCAACAAGTTTTCAAGATAAAAGTAGCAAGGATATCATAGCGGTCAATGAAGGAAGGAAAGATCGAACACCTTATCCCAGGAGCTAGACCATAGGTGAACAAATCCCCAACTAAAAAGGATTGTGGTGGGAAGAAGAAGGAGGACGACATAGATTACCTTAGACGGCCACATATTCACCACACATGATGAACTTGGTATCAACATGGAAAAACATTCTTCAAGGTGATTACTCTCATATTTTATTTCAATTAATAAATACTTTTTGTCAAAATCATGGAATGTCATGTTCAAGAATAACACGTGGTCCGATCTATGTATCCCGCAAAGTCTTGGAAGGCCATGAGGCTGAATAAAATAATATTGGTCTGATCATGTATCCCAATAATACCAAATGAAGCAATACCTTTTATTACAAAGTTAGGACATTGCACACACGTGCATACACAATTACATAATTCTGAACAACGTTCAGACCAAGTGCATTGGGGCAAGATGGATATTTAAATCCAAGCCACACATGCACATCATCATATACATAACTCTGAACAACGTTTAGACCAAGTACCTAGGCTAAGATGGACATTTATGTCTAGGCCAAACATGCACATCATCATTTTCGTCTTTTCACCTACTTGGGGAAAGGCAAGCACTTCTCATTGAGAAGCGACAATCCTCGCGAGTAACAAATAAATAAAGGTTAACCAACAAAAAGTGTCATAGGCACAATGCCACGAGCAAAATATAAACTTTAAAAGATGCTACATGCATCTGAAAAATGTCACAGGCATATAAGAACTTGTCACTGCCATCCAGTTGTCATAGTCACTGTATGTAATAAGCCATGGGTATAACACATGCAACAGGCACACAAGAAAGAGTCATAAGCACAATGATATTGTAATATTCGAAAGGTGTCATAGACACCAACCTAAAATTCAAGAATGTCTTGGACATCTATAACATAGACATCGGACAAAGCTATGAAGCCACATAAATGTTATTGGTCTGATCATCCAATAATACATTATTTTTTCATTTCAAGGTTATATAATGTAAAACCAACACATACAAAATTTATAACAACATACACGAATAGAAAAAACTACAAATGGTAGTCCAAACATATCATATGATAGAAAAGGGCTAAGTCATACAAATGAAATTGTGTTACAAACACAAAGAGAAAATACTAAGGCTTTCGTGAAATGAGAGTAAGAATGTCTGGCGCAGACATATCAAAACTTTCCACGAGTCAGCTCCTGATTGGAAAAGCTCGAGTCTTCAACATACCATTGTCACACAACATATCCCCGTGACCCAATGGATCGGAATAAGGCAACACTGCAATCCCAACATCAGGGTAAAGAGTCTGCAAGATGTCTCTTATGCAGAAGAAATGCCTATTGGCATCCCAAGGCACATATATCACGTTAGGGTGATTAAGTACGTGATTAAGCACAATCGCGAAGACATCTAATAAAACCCTTTTAGAAATGGCAGAATCCATACATCCCAACCACATTTTGTCTTCCTTACATCGAGTGAGATGGGCATTCTTCTTAGTCAATCTACCTTTGACCATCCAAGTGTGATGCACACAATACAAATCTAAATGTGTCATGGGCACAATAGATAGTCAAAAGTGTCATAGACACATTACTTATCCAAATGTCGTAGTACAATGGAAAGAATACTTGTGATGGACACACTCTGAAGGTTCAAATCCCCATCAGTTTGAAGTCCATATGTATGCACTTAGCAATCTGGCACCATCCTCCTTCATCCACTTCATGAAAGACCTACTTGTGCAGATACTAAAAAATATCATAGACAATAACTAGGCGAATACATGCCAAGCGTGGAAAAGGCAAGGTCAAACCCAAAGCAAAGCCATTAAATGCATGAAGTTAGGCTTCAAAACTTTATTTTTTAAAACCTAACTGGGGGGCATGATAGTGTTAGTAGGGAATAGGCTCGATACATATAACCTATAAGCCCTAAAAAGCTAACACAACACAGGATAAAGACTAAGTCCCTTCTACATCAAGGAAAGGCTCTTAGTCCCTTCCACATTATGCAGGCTCTCGGCTCCGGAGTCGGCACTCAGGCCTCAGCTCCCTGCTCCAGGATCCAACTGGCCGGCTCCCGGCTCCGGCCTCCGGCCTCCCGGCTCCCGGCTCCGGCCTCCCGGCTCCCGGCTCCTGGCTCCGGCCTCCCGCCTTCCGGCTACCGACCTCCGGCCCGGGCTTCCGGCTTCCGGACTCCCGGCTCCCAGCTTCCGGCCTCTCGGCTCCCGATGTCCCGGGTCCGATCTCCTGACTCTCGGGTTCCTAGTCCTTGACTTCATTGGTGTTCCCTCTAAGCACTGTGCCAGACGGTCTTAAGCTCCTGCCTTAGGATTCAGACCGTTAGCATCATAATGATAACAATAATGTCACGAACGTTGGAACCCCATGAATAGCATTCAAGAGCCATGATAAGCCTTTATGGGCAACCGTTTCCCACGTTTGGGATTGTTGGGTATAAATACCCTACCCTGATGCAGTTCAAAGGGTGGCCAACACTCCATACATCTCTCACACAGATATCTTCATCACTTACATACTTACCGGAATACTTACTCACCGCAGTAACCACATTCCGATCACCTTCTTCAACCAACCACTTGACCACCTTAGGCTCGCCAAGAGCTTGATAGGTTTGCACTGCTTAGCAGGAGGTCAAGAGGTGGAACCCCAAACACCCAAGTTACTGAGCCTGTCAATCCTTGCTCTAACATATATATATATGTATGTATGTATGTGTGTATGTGTGTGTGTGTGTGTGTGTGTGTGTGTGTGGATTTGGAGTCGGACTATTAAAATATTATTTATGTTATTTGGATTAGGTTATTAAAAACGGTTTTCTGATAGGAAAATGTTTATTCAGTTTTCTGGTGGGGCTCAATTAAAGATACATAAAACTAAAACCGAACCATTAAACCAACGCATTATTCGATTTTACCCAAAATTCAAATCAAATCTAAATAACTCATTCCGAATAATCCCAATGATAATTGGACTGATCGAATTATTCGGTATACTAACTAATATGTTTATTGATTCAGATTCTCATAACACTTATCTCTAAATAAATTATAAATAAAAAAAGACATTGCTTATTAAGAAAAATAAGAATGAGAATAAGAGGTAGTGATAAGTCAAACAACCTTACCATGGGGTGTATGAGTTTTGCTCTTAAATTAATACACTACACTTATTAACAAAAATAAGAATAAAAGGTATTGATAAGTCAAACAACCCTATAACATTTGGACTCACACGCCAAAATATTGTATCTTTTGAGTTATATAAGTTTTAATGAATTAGCTAAATCCTTATATGTAAATCTTGTGAAATTATTTAATGATTTAACAGAAAAAGCATACTTTTTCCCATTTGTCTTAGCTAGAAATTGAACACATAACCACTGACTTAATTATGCTAAGAATATGTTGGTATGAATTATGCTAAAAATAAGCATAAAAGTCCATCATAGACAAATATGACAAATACCCGGTTTTAAAAAGAAAACGAAGAAAAGAAAAAGACTATAAATATACCACAGATCAAATGCCATCCTAAGTTCCATCACAATTAACAAACTATGAATTCCTTTCGACTTGTAACATTTCTCGTTCTCTTTGTCACACCGTTGGCAACTATCGTGGCTCAAGACTTCGGGAGACAAGGTGGTGCACCATGTTCCAACGGTAACTGTTATAATGGGAGTGTTGCACCATCATCTGTTGGTATTGACACGATTGTTACTTCAACCTTGTTTGACCAAATGCTCAAATATCGAAACGATCCAAGATGCAAAGGAAATGGATATTACACTTACACTGCATTCATTAATGCTGCAAGAAAGTATAATGGATTTGGGACTACGGGAAGTAGTGATGACCAAAGAAGAGAGCTAGCGGCTTTCTTTGCTCAAACCTCCCATGAAACAACAGGTATATTTAATTTCTTTTTCTTTTTTTATGGACCACGGATATGACTTGTTATTTTAGCTATTGTTGTTGAAGAACGACTTAATAAAGGGTTTACATTTGTAGGTGGATGGGCAAGTGCACCAGATGGTCAATTCGCATGGGGATATTGCTTTGTTCGAGAAGCACACCCAACAAGCAGGTATTGCGACTCCAAAGATTGGCCGTGCCCTCAAAGCTACATCGGCAGAGGACCAATCCAACTCTCTCAGTAAGTTAATTCTAACTTATATACACTTTCATAAGTGTCCCTTTTATATATGATCACATCTTCGTAAAAACATGGTATAAATTTGTACAATTGTGAAAGTACGCTGTGTGCTATTATTTGTTGTTTGTTGTTGAATCCCCTTGTCGGAAAGTAATCAAACTCTTATGTTAAATTACTTTTAACAAGGTATCTACAATTTTTTTACGTATGATCACCTATTTATAAATACGTTATCGCCCACACGCTATGCTTTTAAAGACAATATGTCGAGGGAAATGCTGAGCTTTAATTGGTTAAATGAACATGTATTGCCTAAGTCACTCAATTATCCTAAAAGGGAAGAGAAACCAAATTGAATATTGTAGTAACTTTATTCGATGTCACCCATTTTGACAGCAACTACAACTATGGGCTTTTTGGTATGTCAATTGGAAGGGACCTGATCAACAACCCCGATCTCTTAGCGACAGACCCAACCTTATCATTTCAGTCGGCCATATGGTTCTGGATGACCCCACAAGGTAACAAGCCATCAAGCCATGACGTTATCACTGGAAGGTGGACTCCATCGGCTGCAGACAGGTCAGCTGGTCGTGTCTCGGGTTATGGTGTGATCACTAACATCATAAACGGTGGTTTGGAATGTGGGCATGGTCGAAACGAAAATGTGGAAGATAGAATTGGGTTTTATAAAAAATATACTAGCATTTTGGGAGTTAGTCATGGGAACAATCTTGATTGTTACCATCAAAGGCCTTTTGGATAAAATCAAGTCTTCAACATGTTGGTCATCTTACTTACAATAAATCAATGATTGTAATAGTTGTTTCACTTCTCAATTTAGTAAAATAATTGTGGTTTATAAATTAGGGGTCTTTTGTTTTTTCTAAATACTTAAGTTTGAAATCTGAAAACTAATTCTGAATGATAAAAGACAGTGTCTAAAATCCGAAAACATAATCAGTAATACTGTTTGAAAAATAGTCTGAATATGTTTATTTTAATTTTTTTATATTTTTTCTCTTTTGGTTTATATTATCATTTTTAATGATATTAAACTAGCTAATGCATAAAAACAATAATATTAAATTAAATTAAATTATGATTATATAAAAAAAGAAAAAAAAACATAAACTCTCATTAAAAATGTTATTGCTCATTAGAAAATACAAAAATGATCATAATTCAGTTATGCCGCTTGTTTAAAAAAAATGCTAGATAGATATAAAACCAAAGTAATAATAGTTCTTATTTTATTGAAATACTCGTTAAGAAAAATAGATAACACAATGAGCGTGGAAGTTAGTTTTAATAAGAGGGATTAAGATTTAAAATTCTGCTTATAGGAGGATAATAAGAGATATATAGATCTTATCCAAAATAATTTTCAAAACATCTTATTTAGAATTGCATTGAACGAATAATACAAATATGCCCTTTTAAGATCTTAATTAGAAAAACAAACGAGGCCACATGTCTTTTATCTAATAATAATTCCTACAAGTTACTTTAAAAACAAGTAGATTCATTTAAGGGAGGTGATATATTCACTGATTATTTTACTTGCCACACTTAAGTGTTATGTGTTTTTACATATATACCCTTATAGGCTTTTCACATAAATTGTACTTTCTTTCCATATCTCCATCGCTCATGGCCTGATACCGTCGGATTTTTGCAATATTGTTTAACAACATAATCAGTAATATCTTAAGAAGAATTATAAAAGTGCTATTGGAGACTTTTAGTGTTTCACGGTAGTCATAGTAATATTATTCTTACCCGCCGGTGAAAAGAATCATGATACCCGCTGACATCGATGTGCCATTACACTCATTTTTTGTAAATTAAACAGGATTTAAATTTTATCGAAATTGTATCTTCCTCTTGGTTTTTTTTTTTTTTTGATATGTTTGATTTTGGTTTCTATGATTTTAGTTTTTTAGGTAAAATTGGTTTGAAAAATTGATGTTAGGCTGAGGTTGTTGGTGATGTGGTATAAATCAAATCAATGGATTGTTGATAGTCTCGAGTGTTATTTTAAATCATGAGTTCAAATGCCACAAAGTTGATAGTCTCTTGTTAACGGTAACCAAATCTTTTAATTTTGTAACAGTCATTATTTGATTGGTTCTGTAGTTTTATAGAAAACTTAAACTTTTAAAATTTTCAGCAAAAGTTTTAATATTATTTGAATATCTTTTTTTTTCATGTACATTATTAGAATTATTTATTTATTTATTTATTGGGTTTTCATCGATCGTATTTTACCAATATCATTTGAAAATTGAGATCAAAATCACAAGAGTCAGACAACCGAGATCGAAACGATAATTGTATTTACTTTGTTATTAGGACCGAAACCTATATTATATCACTTCGAAGCATACTTAAACAATAAAAACCTACATCATTTGAGAAAAAAACATGTAAAAAATAATATAAAAGATGTGTTTTTTCTTAAAATTATCATACTAAAAATTAAACATTTTATTTGAAATTAAAAAGCTCAAATATTAAAAGATTTAGAAGTTGAAAACCATTTAGGTGTTACATTGACTTTTCCTTTTGGTTTGAATTATGTATCGATTATGTGATTGTTTAAAAATAAAACTTAGGTAGAATAATAATAGATGGGATGTATTTTGATTATTTTAATTTTATAGGATTAAAAGGTAAAATGTTAAATGTTAAAACTTTTAAAAATTAAATAAAAGAGTAAGTATGAAATGCTTTATATAATAATACTAGATTATTGTCGCGCGATAGCGCGAACAAAATAAAAACTTGATCGTAAACTATATGTTTATGCAAATTTTAAGTTATTATGAGAAGACAATTTACACGTATAATAACATATATACCTTTACGTTTATACAAATGTTGTTTATAGTTATAATAATATATATATGTGACAACCGTCTAAACTAAGGTCGAGAACACTAACTTATAACTTCTAAGTGTTTATTTGATGCCCGATATAACTAATTTTATGTGCTATGTGGTTACGTAGACATAACTCTTAAGCTAAGCTCGTTGTAACTCACGCAAAACTCTTAAACGAAAGTTACTCTATTTTAAACCTTTAAGTGCGGATCGGGGTCGGAATCATAAAACAACTTCGGAATCAAGTTATATAAGTCCTAATACCAAGAAAACACCTCATGAACTTTCCTAAGTTCACAACGTATCATAACTAAGAACTTTCGGTTAACAAAAAGGTCCAACGAAGCAAAAACGTAAAAACAAAAATCAGATAAAATCTTATTAACAGCTCGGTGCGCAGCACCTGCTGCTAGGTGCGCAGCACCGAGTGTCAGATTCACAAAAATTGCATTTTAGTCCCTATCTCGTTTTTGTAATCCAACACCCAATCAAAACCGACCTTTGGCACATGATTTCTGCATTTTGGGCAGACCACACCCCTCTTTTATCATTACCATCACTCCTTATTTCTTTTCTTTTTTTTCATTTAATAAAAAAACACAAACACACACCTAAAACACACACACTCCACTCTTTTCTCTCTAAACTCCCTCAAACTCCCTTTCACTCCAGAAATTTCCAGCAAGAAAACACCATTAAAACACACTAAAACCACCATCAAAAACGTTCTAGTAATCAAGGGTAACAAGGAGCTTGCACCAAGACACCATCCCTACCGTTTTTGAAGCCGAAAACACCACCTAGTCACTCTAAATCATCATCCATACACATTCTTTGGGTAAAAACACTTTCTCCTTACTGATTATACATAAATATCTATTTGCATGTATGATCTAGTAACTAAAAATGAGTTTTGATGAAGTTTTATAACCATTTTTATACAAAAACGGGTTTATAAGAAATGATGCTTAAATCTTTGATTTTATGGTTAAAAGTTATGTATAAACTGTTAAAATAACATATTATGAAGTTTAAACCGAATGCATGTCGAAATCTATGGTTGGAATAAACGATTTTACAAGAAAAACCCGAAAATGGGGAAGAACAGCAGGGCAGGTGCACAGCACCTGTGCCCAGGTGGGCAGCACCGGCCTGCTGTCCTTCCCGAAAATCGTCGTTTTGGCCGTTTGAAACTTGGTTACACATTCTGACTTTTAAGACTTAATATATATGACTGAGTCTGGATAAAACAATAACATTGGTGACTTATAACGGACTTAATAAGATAAAAAGAACATGTATAAATATGATTATGTGATATATGTGAATAGTGAGCGGGAAAGTGACTTTGGAATTTTTGGAAGTGAAATTTGGGCGCGGAAGCGCTGCCCAAATTTCATTAGAAATTCCAAACCACTTCAGCGACCTAATTATACATATCATATTAATAAAAACGCTAATTTTGGACTTTTGGACTAAAACAAAACGATAACCGTTTCGGACGATTTTTGGACAAATTGGACCTTGACACTTAAAGTTTAACTAAAAACTATCTATTATATTATTACAATAACATAATAACACTTGAACAAAACTTGGTATTATTAGGCTTTCGGTGATTCTCGACACGCGTTCCGACCGTTCCCGCTTACGATTATCTTCGCAAACAGTGAGTTACAAACCCCTACTCTTTAAACGCTTTTAATACTTTTTGGGGTGAAATGCGAGTCTTAGGCTTAAACACTATTTAAGCTGATAAACGCTTTGATACTTGAATGCAAAACGAAAACTATTTGATACGCGAATGCTTTTATGAAAACACTTGAATACTTTGAATACTATTACGAAAACACTTGTACACTTGGGAAAGCTTTTATGACCTACTTGATATCTTGAATACTTATATGAAAAACTATTTTGCCGGCATTGTTGAGGGTTTTGCCAACAATGTCGAGGACACGAAAGCTATATTTGCCAATGACTAAAGAAATCGATCGTCATGTTGCGGACTTTGTACAACATGGACGTGAGAAACCATTGAAAACTCCCGAAAACTACCAAGGACATTAGTTGCTATTAATCCCTTTGGAAAGGACCGTTAGTAGATATGGATAGCGCTATTAGGGTAGATTGACCCTCACCACAACGACCTATAACGATGGTGCATAATACTAAATGGGTAGGCTTTAGGCTTAGCAACGATCATTGGGCAAAACTTAGGATTGTCACATAGTCGCGCTATGTGGTCAATGCCTATAAACACAAATGTTATACTCTATACATTTTTATGTGATAACTATTTTGAATGCGATACTCTATGAATGGCTATGCGATTACGATTTGAAAACTATGCTTTTACTTAAACTTGTAGCTCACTAACTACGTCTCCCGTAGTTAACACTTGACTCGTATTTTCAGGTAACGAGTAAGCTAGCTGATGACTTATGCTTTTGGGGGCGAATGCCTTCAAGAACGGGATGGGTTTGGGTGGTTTGGTTGAACACCCCATTTTGTAATTCGGATATGTAACTTTGTTTAAAACCTTGTAAACCTTGAATACTATGTTTTTCCTTTAATGACATTTGGCGTTTATCTATATCTTGTGTATCGAATGCTATTGCTCTTCACATCCTGTATTCCGCTTTAACGGGGTGTGACAGACTTGGTATCAGAGCGCAAGGTTATAGTGAATACCGATTTTTTCAAAAATCAAACTATAACCAATTTCTAAAAACGAAAGATTTTATTGAACCAAAACGTGAAGGCATTGTTTAACTTGAATTATTCGTAGCCTGATCACCTATGAATAATTTGGACTAAGTTATGCCGGAACGGGATTGGTAAAACGTTAAACGAACCTCCCCGGGAATTCTTGAAGTCAGACCCACTCAGACGAAGATGGTACTTAAGATACTCTATGTGCTCAGCTTATTACTAACACTAACATGAGCCGTATCTTCGAACTAACGTGTTACCGATTTAGGGTATGTCGAGAGGGAAAGAGATAGCTAGGTCCGACAGCGAGACCGAACCCTCCCACGATTTTCAATCACGCTCTAGGAGTCAACAATCGTCACCACTCACCCTACCTTACCTCCGTCGGGACGGTGAAGGAAGCTCACGATTTCCAACACGCCGCGCACGTCACCCACCAAATCGTCACTCGAGACCTAAGATAACTACGCCACCACCACCCCCTGTTCGCGGATTGACTCCCGAAGAAATCCAAGCGCTTTGTAACATGTCCGTCGACCTCCGCGGATACACTCAAGTCGTGAGAGATCACTCCCACCAGATACGTGGTTTGTACCCCGAGGTGTTACGTACAAAGGCAATGGCACGAAAGGCAATTCGAGCAGCACGCAACTTGACGTTGATTAGCATAGTACTAGTATTCCTCATGGTTGTATGGGTTGCATTTAAGGTTTAGAGGTTTTTGTAAGATGTCTTTTGGATTGTAAGCATAGTACTTATTGTGGTTGGTAATGTACGACAATAGTCGATGATGTTGGATTTTGTAAGAACATCAAATTTTGAGCGATATATAAATGGACGGATTATATTACGATTGTTGTTGTTCTTGTTATTTCCCCTTTATATGAACCTGAAATGAAATATCAAAACCCTAAACCCGAGTTCTCTCTTGTGTAGGAAAATGGCTGAACCCAACGATGAGCGCATTGTCCAAAGGATCAACGCCCGACTGAACGAGGCGATACCCGAAATCATAGCCCGAATCATCGCATGCATTAACCAGGGAGGACCAAGGGGAAATAACAACGACCAAGGAAACAACAACCAAGGAAACAACAACCAACGAAACAACAACCGAGAAAATAACAATCAGGGAAACAACAATCAGGGAAACAATAACCAGGGGAACAACCAAGGTTGTAGCTACAAGACCTTCATATCTTGCAGGCCAAAGGAATTCCATGGCACTGAGGGCGCCATCGGACTATCGCGCTGGATCGATAGTATGGAAGTTGTGCTAAGAATCAGCCAGTGCGCTGAAAACAAGAAGGTGGAATTCACTTCTTGCATGTTTCAAGGACGAGCACTAACCTGGTGGAATAGCCAGCTGCAGGTCCAAGGTCCGGACGCTGCATACAACATGCCATGGGCAAGGTTCAAGGAACTACTAGTGATTGAGTACTGTCCCAAGGAGATCTTGAAGAGGCTTAAGAACGAACTCTGGAATCACTCCATGGTAGGAACTGACATCGACACCTACGTCGCGCGATTTCACGAACTCGCAAATCTAGTACCTGAACTAGTAACCCCCGAGGATAAAAGAATTGAGCACTTCATTTGGGGACTCTCACCCGAGATCAGGGCTATGGCGACGGCTACCGAGCCAACTACGATGCAACAGGCCGTGAGCTTGGCCAACCGCCTAACCCAGGATTGGATAAGGAATGGAGGAGCGTCAAAGACGGGTGCAGAGGACGCTAAGGGAAAGCGCAAGGTTGAGGACACGTCGGGGAACAGAAGGGATCGGTTCAACAAGAAGGCCAAGACAGTGAGAAACTATGGAGTGGTCGCGGCAGATAATACCGGCTATCAGGGGAAGGCGCCGAAATGCGATAGGTGCGGTTATCACCACGGAGGTGAATGTCGGTCATGCACCAACTGCAACCACCTCGGTCACTGGACCCGACACTGTAAGGCAGTGAATGCTGGACCGCAACAGGCGGGAAGGCAACAGAATGAAGGACCGCGACAAGCTGGGAGGCCGCAACAGAACGATAGGCCTCGCCAGGGAGAATGTTATGAGTGTGGTGGTAGGGATCACTACCGAAATGCTTGTCCTAGGCTAAACCCTGCCCGAAACCCAAACCAGAACCGCAATCAAAACCCTCCGCAGAACCAAAACCAGAACAATCAGAGGGGAAACGATGGGGGACAAGGCCGTGGAAGAGCCTTCGCGATTGGTGCCGAAGAGGCAAGAAACGACCCCCGGGTGATTGCAGGTACGTTTCTCCTTAACAACTATTATGCCTCAGTACTGTTTGATTCAGGCGCGGACAAAAGTTTTGTGTCCTTAGAGTTTAGGCCCTTGATTGCTTTAGACACCGAACCCCTAGGTGAAAAGTTTACGGTAGAATACGCAAATGGGCAAGAATACCAGGCTAGCGACGTAATTAAGAAGTGCACAATAACCCTAGCTAACCACTCTTTCGAAATAGATTTAATCCCTATCGAACTTAAGAGCTTTGACGTAGTAATAGGAATGGACTGGTTGACCATCCGAGACGCGAGAATATTCTGTTTAGATAAGACGATACGAATGCCATTAGGAGATGGAAGGGAATTGATAGTACAAGGAGATAGGCCGGGCCAAACTTCGAGACTCATATCGGTGATGAAGATGCGCAAGTACTTAAATAAGGGCTGCTTTGCATTGTTAGTGAACATAAAGGACAAACAGGCAAAAGCAGTAGACCTTAAGGATGTACCGATAGTTAGAGACTATCCGGAAGTATTTCCCGAAGAACTACCTGGACTACCACCTCAGCGGCAAGTCGAGTTTAGAATCGAGGTAATTCCTGGAGCGGCACCGGTGGCAAGGACGCCATATCGACTAGCTCCGACTGAGATGCAAGAATTATCCAACCAAGTTCAGGAATTATTGGATAAAGGATTTATCCGACCAAGCTCATCGCCATGGGGCGCGCCGATTCTATTCGTAAAGAAGAAGGATGGATCGTTTCGCATGTGTATCGACTACCGAGAGTTGAATAAACTAACCGTCAAGAACCGATATCCTCTTCCACGAATCGATGACCTTTTCGATCAACTTCAAGGCGCAACCTACTTTTCAAAGATTGACTTAAGGTCCGGATATCATCAAGTGTTGGTTTCTGAAAATGATATACCGAAAACCGCATTCCGCACTAGATACGGACACTACGAGTTCCTGGTAATGCCATTTGGGCTCACAAATGCACCAGCAGTATTCATGGATTTGATGAATAGGGTATGCCGACCGTATCTAGACAAGTTCGTTATTGTATTCATCGACGACATTTTAATCTACTCGCGTACCAAAGAAGATCACGCAGAGCACTTAAAACTATTACTGGAACTACTCAAGGAACAACAACTCTACGCAAAGTTTTCTAAGTGTGAATTCTGGCTGCGTGAAGTCAAATTTCTCGGTCACGTAGTTAATGGATCTGGAATTCACGTTGATCCGTCAAAGATCGAGGCAATAAAGAATTGGGAAACTCTCAAAAGTCCGACAGAAATCCGCCAATTCTTAGGACTAGCTGGGTATTATCGGCGATTCATTCAGGACTTCTCTAAGATAGCTAAACCCCTAACAAAGTTAACCCAAAAGAACGAGAGGTTCAACTGGGGAGATGCTCAAGAACAAGCCTTCAATATCCTGAAAACGAAATTGTGCAACGCTCCGATCTTAACTCTTCCTGAGGGAAACGAAGACTTCGTAGTTTATTGTGACGCATCTAACCTAGGATTAGGCTGTGTATTGATGCAACGAAACAAAGTCATAGCTTACGCATCGCGACAACTTAAGAAACACGAGGTCAACTACGCTACACACGACTTAGAGCTAGGAGCGATAGTTTTTGCCCTTAAGATCTGGAGACATTACCTCTACGGAACCAAATGCACGGTATTCACGGACCATAGGAGCCTGCAACACATACTAGATCATAAGCTACTCAATATGAGGCAAAGGAGATGGTTGGAACTCCTTAGCGACTACGACTGCGATATTAAGTATCACCCTGGCAAGGCAAACGTCGTAGCAGATGCCCTGAGTAAGAATGAGAGGCAGCAGACGACTCGAGTACGTGCATTAGGAATTTACCTTAAACCCGATTTGAGAACGCGCATAGCAAGTGCCCAGCATGAGGCTTTGAAGGCAGATAACATAAAGGTCGAAACCTTGCACAATCACGACAAAGACTTTGTGAGGAAGGGCGACGATGTCTATTATTTTAAGGATCGAGCCTGGATTCCTACGACTAACGAATTAAGGAAGACCATTATGGATGAAGCACACAGAACGCGATATTCCATTCATCCAGGGTCAAGCAAGATGTATAAGGACCTCAAGGAACACTATTGGTGGCCTGGAATGAAAAGAGACGTTGCCTTATACGTAGAGAAATGCCTCACTTGTGCGAAAGTGAAGGCCGAGTATCAAAAACCATCGGGATTGCTACAACAACCCGAGATTCCCGAGTGGAAATGGGAACAAATCACAATGGACTTCGTCACAAAGTTACCTCGAACATCGAAGGGTAACGACATGATATAGGTTATAGTAGACCGACTAACGAAGTCAGCACACTTCATTCCGATTAAGGAAAGTTTTAACGTAGAAAAACTTGTCAAAATATACATCAACGAGGTAGTGACACGTCACGGAATACCCACGTCAATCATCTCGGATAGAGATACTCGCTTCACTTCCAGATTTTGGAAAGCGTTCCAAGAGTCGTTTGGCACACGATTGGACTTAAGCACGGCTTATCATCCACAGACCGATGGTCAAAGCGAGCGCACCATACAAACACTGGAGGACATGCTGAGAGCATGCGTTATCGACTTCGAGGAAGTTGGGATAACCACTTACCACTGATTGAGTTCTCTTACAATAATAGCTATCATGCTAGCATCAAATGTGCGCCTTTTGAAGCTCTCTACGGAAGGAAATGCCGATC